>OX387241.1:139365410-140565410 GCA_947561735.1 Cenchrus americanus | reverse complement strand
ATCAAAAGCCAAACAAAAGCCAAGAAAAGATCACTTAAGTGAGAAAGATCTCGGTCCCCTAAGGCAAGGGAAACGGCTCGACACAACCGAGATAAAATGCTCCAAACTTGCCGACTCCTCAAGGTGAGGCAAAAGGGATCAACACCATCGGCAAAACTGCACAACTAAAATTCAGGTGAAAAAGAGCTCCCAAACACATGAATGCAAGCTCCCCCTAAACAAATGCATTTCTCCCAATTTTTCTTCCCTTGATGCAAAACTCCGCCTGAAAGCATGAATTGGGTACTTTCCTCCCCCTTGTTGGTAATGCATGAATCAAGTCTACAAATGCAAGCATGTGCTTCTCAAATATACAAAGAGCACTACAACATGCTAAAATTGAGACATAGACAAGCAAGATAGACAAAATTTGAGCACAAGCATCGCCAACAAGATACAAAGGGACATATAAGCAAGTGACATAGCCATGATGAAAAAGAAGCATTTTTCACAAAAAATTGCCTCTCATGAGCATAGGACCTAAACATGATCAAAAGGAGCACATACAACCTATAACTCACAAACTTCATGCAAGGTCATACATTCTCATCACAAGATCATCACAAACACCGACAAGCTATCTCATGTCATGTCAAAGCCACCGAGCCATGTGTCCACTTCTAGATATGAGACTTCTCATTGGTGAACATCATGCGACGGTTTAGCACCCAAGATAAGGAATTTAAAGCATTTATGACATGGAAGCAAAATTTTCAAGCATAGGCATCTCACATACCATTTTCATGATTTACAAATTAAGCATGGTACATGAAGTGCCTTTGCGGCAAAAAGAAGCTTAGGCTTCTCCACCAGTAGCATGTAGGCAAAACATTCATGATGATAAATGGATCTTTGATCCCAATAAAAGAACATTGTTCCAAACACAAATTAAGCAAGATATAGCCATAAGCACTCTAATTGAACATGAAAGGCATTCTACTCACAAGAGAGGATCATATAGCATATTTATAAAAAGAAGCCATTCACAAGCATATATACCCCAAAGCTACCGAGAGCAAAGCTGTACATCTCATCAGCATGACAAGCAAAGTCATAACCTCATCTCTATCATATCATGGTGAGCAAAGCATATAAGAGAAGCACATCTGATGAGGACATGGCAACCATGCTTATGTCCATGCGTGGTGCATGGATTGGAGAAGATGGAGTCCAGCAAGGTTTTTCAAGTCAAGAAGGAGGTCCAAGGTTGATCCGGTTCGAGTCCCCGAGGTGGAGGCCAAAAGCAATTTAAATTCGGGTCCAGTTCGGAGTCCAGGAGCAGTGCGCAATAAAACGGACGCCCAGGTCGCATACGGAGTCGGTTTTGGACTTCCTATATATGGTTGGAAGCACAATTTCATAGAGCTTCCAGTGGCACCGGTCTCATGCCAAAATTTGTCTTGAGTCAACGGGAATGTGCGAAACAAGTTGACGTCCAGAATCTGCCAGGGCGCCGCGACAATACCTTTTGGGCTGTTGGCCCAACAGGAGGCCCATGTGGGCATAGGGTACTGTTCACGCGCGTGAACAGTACCCTTGGGCACTGTAGCGCCGCCCCTCGTGGCTGCCAGGGGTTGCGTCCCATATTTAGATAGACCCCTCGTTTATTTTCAGACTTGAGCTTGATTTATTTGTTAGCCTTAGCTACAACCGAACAGCCGCCATCGTGCCGCCGTCGTGTAATTCAGACTCCACCTTCGAGTGATATTAAGATTGCTCGCCTCAGATTCTTGTTCGTTCTTCGATTGTGTATAGGAATTGATCTTCGTGATCAGACTGATCTTGCGCCGGCAAGGTTGGTAACCATTGGGAGTTGGTTTAGCGATTGCATTGGCTCTTCGGGCTTGCTCGTCGTAGTCGGAACGTGAGGGTCAACAACCACCTAATCGGATTTATCTCCACTCACCGAAAGATCGGGCGCTCCCCCTCTATCAAGTGGTATCAACTTTACAGGTTGATCGGTGAGTTTATCCAGTGTTTTTTTACTTCCTATAGTCCACAAAAACCAAACAAAAAATTTGTGCTAGATTAGATACTTGTCCCAGCAACTCGTTTTGGCCTTGCACCTTCATTCAATAATTTGCTTTGTTAAATTTGTGTGCTTATTCGTTCAATTATTGCTGGTTCCTTGTGTTCCGGCTTTTGTTTTTTCTTCTCATCTTTGTCGCCGCCGTTTTTTTCTTTTTTTCTCTCCACTGCTAGCCACCTCCACCACGCTCTCTAATCCCATCTCACCAAAAAAAACCCCACCTCGCGCAAACATCCCCTCGCGCGCCTCCCACCTCGCGCAGAACCGGCACACGCCGCGCCACTCACCTTGCCATCGCTCCTCCTGGTTGGCAAGTTATACAAGAAAAGGAAAGTTATCAAAAGAAAAAAAAGGAACAAAAATAATAAAAAAAGAACGATACTGTCCAACCGGGAGAAGAGTAGCGATCCGGCTCGGTGGGATTCCTCACGCGGTTGTTTTTTCCTTCTTTTTGCCCCCACCCCTGGTTGCGCGAGTTTCCCAGGCACAGGTGCACGTAGTTTTCCGCATTGGCTCGCGAGCCGTGGCCCCGTGCGATCGCCTCATGTGGTAACAAAAAAAGGAAAGTTCAAAAAACAAAAACAAAGAAAGCTAAAACAAAGATTGATCCGCACCGAGCCATCACGCCGCGCGACAGCCATCGTGCTTTGCTTGCGCCGTGACACCACACGCCGTTTTTTTCCTCCCACCGCACTTCCCCAACTCCACCGACCCCCTCCCTTGCCTCCAAAGTTTATCCCTTGTTTTCCTCCGCTTTTGCACCCGTTTCCAGCAACGTTTGATCGTGTGTAGCACTATAATTCAGCTTCGCATTATTGTTGGATTGTGTTAATCCTTCCATTGAGTGCAGCCTTCCTAGAACTCCACATATTTCTGCGACGAGCAGATTTCGTTTTTTGCCAGGCAATCACTCCTCCAATCTTTCGCAGGTTCCACCGGTTGGTTGCAGGTCGCCCTTCTGTGCTTGGTAAGAACGGATAAGAATTTGATAACAACACTAGTTTGAGCACCTTTGTGAGCAAATACACCCCTGTTTTGCTGTCGATTTTGTTTTTGTGTTTGCGCTAACAATGGCAGGTGACGACAAGAGGGATGACCAGTCGCAGGCCACTAAGACCAAGCTCGACACCATTGTGTCACACCTCGAGGCAATGAAAACATTGATCACAAGTTTACAGAAGGAGATGGATGCTGGAGACTTTAGTGGACGCGCCCGTCGTGCGTGCATCTATGGTGGTAATGATTCTTTTTCTAAGCTTCCTTTTACAATTCCACCTTACAATGGCAAATATGATCACGCTGCATATCTTGATTGGGAGTTAGCGGTCGAATAGAAATTTTCATGTCATGATCTTCCTGCTAGTTCTCTAGTTACAACTGCTATTAGTGCTTTTACTGATTTTGCCTTACATTGGTGGCGTTATGAACAAAAATATCCCATTAGCACTCCCACCTGTTGGGCTGAATTAAAAGCTGCTATGCGACGTAGATTTGTGCCTTCATATTATGCTCGCAACGCTGAACGTGATGTGCAGGGACGTCGCTCGAAGCAATATTCTAACTCTTTTGCAGGACAAAGCTCGACATCCAGCTCAGCGCCCGCTCTCCCAGCGCCATCTACTCCCACCACTACAGTGCTCGAGAGCCCAACGCCGTTCACACCCACCACTACACCGCTCGAGAGGACAACTGAACCTGCTGGAGCTACACTCACAAAAGGTGAGAATTGTGTTAATATGCTGAATTTTTCCACAAACCATACTTTAGTTGAGCATTTAATAATGGAACCAGCTCTTGATTTATCTTTGTCACATGGTGATTTGCTTGATGTTTCTTGTGATAAAGATGCATGGTGTGCTACTACTTCCATTTTACATGCTAGTGCTGAAAATAAACTTGTTATGCATGTTTCTAGTAGACTTGATGAGCTCCATTTGTTGTCTTCTCTACATACCTTGGGTTACATTGAATTCGATGATTTATGTAATCTAGATTGTTTAGAAGAGAGAATTTTTGCACATGCTGATTTGCCATGTTTGTCTAGACATTCATATCATGTTATTGGCAAATATAACAACAAAGGACAATATATGGTACATCGCATTTACATTTGTACAAACCTAAATGCTCCTTTTGTTGTGCAAGATTGTGATCGATTAGAGGGAAACCATTATACAACCACTTTCCCATGGTCCTCTCGTAGTTTTGTTTTAAATAAAATGGTTGATTTCCAAGAAGGGGGGCATCATTGGTTCCTGCCATCTATTCCTGCATTGTCGTTTCTTGGTACTAATCTTTTGCAGGACAATGTTGCCAACATTTTGTGTCGTTCGCTCACGATGCTTACATGCTCGCTAAATTTACTATGCAAGATGACATATTCACCAATTGGAAACATGGTGACATTCCTCCTCACAATAATTTCGATTTCCTTTGTTTTCGAAACTCGGTTCTCTCTTGTGTTGTGCAGGATCATGTTCAAGTACAATCGGCGTCGAGGACGACTTTCCTTCAAAAGGGGGAGAATGATGAGGACATGGCAACCATGCTTATGTCCATGCGTGGTGCATGGAGTGGAGAATATGGAGTCCAGCAAGGTTTTCCAAGTCAAGAAGGAGGTCCAAGGTTGATCGGGTTCGAGTCCCCGAGGTGGAGGCCAAAAGCAATTTAAATTCGGGTCAAGTTCGGAGTCCAGGAGCAGTGCGCAACAAAACGGATGCCCAGGTCGCATATGGAGTCGGTTTTGGACGTTCTATATATGCTTGGAAGGCACAATTTCATAGAGCTTCCAATGACACTGGTCTCATGCCAAATTTCGTCCTGAATCAAAGGGAATCTGCGAAACAAGTTGACGTCCAGAATCTGCTAGGGCGCTGCGCCAATACCTTTTGGGCTGTTGGCCCAATAGGAGGCCCATGTGGGCCTAGGGTACTGTTCACGCGCGTGAACAGTACCCTTGGGTACTTTAGCGTCGCCCCTCGTGACCGCCGGGGGCTGTGTCCCCTATTTAGATAGACCCCTCGTTTATTTTCAGATTTGAGTTTGATTTATTTGTTAGCCTTAGCTACAACCGAACAACCGCCATCGTGCCGCCGTCATGTAATTCAGACTCCACATTCGAGTGATATTAAGATTGCTCGCCTCAGATTCTTGTTCGTTCTTCGATTGCATACAGGATTTGATCTTCGTGATCAGGCTGATCTTGCACCGACAAGGTTGGTAACCATTAGGAGTTGGTTTAGCGATTGCATTGGCGCTTCGGGCTTGCTCGTCGTAGTTGGATCGTGAGGGTCAACAACCACCAAATCGGATTTATCTCCACTCACCGAAAGATCGGGCGCTCCCCCTCTATCAAGTGGTATCAGCTTTACAGGTTGATTGGTGTGTTTATCTAGTGTTTTTTTACTTCCTATAGTCCACAAAAACCAAACAAAAAATTGTGCTAGATTAGATCCTTGTCCCAGCAACTCGTTTTAGCCTTGCACCTTCATTCAATAATATGCTTTGTTGAATTTGTGTGCTTGTTCGTTCAATTATTGTTGGTTACTTGTGTTCTAGCTTTTGTTTCTTCTTCTCATCTAACCCTAGTTATCGCCACCGTTTTTTTTTCTCTCCACTGCTAGCCACCTCCACCACGCTCTGTAATCCCATCTCGCCAAAAAACCCCACCTCGCTCAAACACCCCCTCGCGCGCCCCCACCTCACGCAGAACCGGCACACGCCGCGCCACTCACCCTGCCGTCGCTCCTCCTGGTTGGCTAGTTATACAAGAAAAGGAAATTTATCAAAAGAAAAAAGGAACGGAAACAATAAAAAAAGAATGGTACTGTCCAAAGGCTTGGTTAGGATATCGGCAAGCCGCTTTTCTGTAGGTATATGGATGATGTCTATGTTTCCCTTCTCAACATTGTCTCTCAGAAAGTGGTACCTCACTTCTATGTGTTTGGTTCTGGAGTGGAGCACAGGGTTTTTGGCAACGCTAATGGCACTTGTTCTATCACACATGAGAGGTACATGGGAACACTCCTCACCAAAATCACTAAGCGTGTATGTGATCCAAAGCAGGTGGGAGCAACAACTAGCGGCAACAACATACTCGGCTTCTGTGGTAGACTGAGCTACACTAGACTGTTTGCGAGACGACCAAGAAACAAGTGAAGATCCCAAAAACTGGCAAGTCCCTGAAATCGACTTCCTATCGACTCGACACCCCGCAAAATCGACATCCGAAAAACCAAGAAGCGAAAGTGAAAAGGACGCTGAGTACCAAAGACCGAGCTCAGGAGTGTATCGAAGATACCTGAAGATCCGCTTGACGGCCTGCCGATGTGAAGTCCTTAGCGACGCCTGAAATCGAGCGCACAAACATGCAGAAAACTGGATGTTCGGCCTCGTCGCCGTCAAGTACAAGAGGGAGCCAATCATGCTCTGGTACTCCTTCTGGTCCATGGGCTCTCCGTCCTCGTCCGTGTCGAGCGCTGTAGTCGTACTCATCGATGTCGACAGGGGCTTCGAGTCGTCCATTTTGAACTTCTTGAGGATGTCCTTCGTGTACTTGGCTTGATGCACAAAGGTTCCCTCCTTCTCCTGCTTGATCTGAAGCCCGAGAAAAAACTGCAATTCTCCCATCATAGACATCTCGAATTCTTTTCTCATATCCTCTGCAAACCTCGCAACCAAAGAGTGAGACGAGTCACCAAAGACAATATCATCCATGTATACCTGAACAATTAGGATATCATCACCCTGCTTGAGGAGAAAAAGAGTCTTATCAACCTTGCCCATCTCAAACCCCTTGTTGAACAAGAACCCCCTCAAACGGCCATACCAAGCACGGGGAGCTTGTTTCAGCCCACACAATGGCTTTTTCAGCCTATACACCTTGTGGGGAAACTAAAACTCTCAAAGCCTAGTGGTTGCTTCACATAAACTTCCTCCTCTAAAAACCCATTCAAGAAGGCACTCTTCACATCCATTTGGTACAATTTGAACCCTTTAGCCACAGAAAAGGCTAGAAGGATCCTAATTGCCCCAAACAGGCTACATGAGCAAATGTCAACTCATAGTAACCAACCTTGACTTGTTCCTCACCACCTCACCATTTTCTCCCTCTTTGTTTTTCCACACCCATTTGTCCCAATAGGTTTGCAATTTGGTGGTGGCTCCACTAACTCGCAAACTTGGTTTCTCTCAAAATTCTCTAACTCCTCAAGCATGAGATTCACCCAATTTGAATCAGATAGGGCGTGTCCAATGTCTTTCGGCTCAAAGGTAGCAACAAAAGCTGAATGAGCAGAGTGAGAAGCATTTCTGGACCTCAACCTTGTCGTACGCTCATTGATGTCGCCGATGATTCTTGAGGGTGGATGATCAGCTTGAATGCACCTCCGTGCCTCTCGCCTAGAGACAACCTCCCCCTCAGCAGCTGCTTCCACTTGATCTTGCTGAATCGTAGGCAGTGTAGGGGATGGACCATCCTGCACCGTAGTCGTCGTAGTGAAAGTAGAGGGTACATGCGTGGCTGGAGCTTCACCATCATCACCGTCATCCTCTCCAGCATCATCCTCCTCGTCCTCAAAGATCTTCTTGCCAACTTCATCATCACCTGCACACTCAAAGACAGACGAATTGCATGGTTGTGTCTCGTCGGAGGTCACCTCACAAGTCTCCATGACTAGGTTAGTATCAAGGTTGAGCACACGAAATGATCTAGAATGACTAGCATAACCCATGAAAATCCCATCGGAAGACCTTGACTCAAACTTATCAAGCCTACCCTTCTTGAGAATGAAGCACCGACAACCAAAAGCCCTGAAATGGCTCACTCTAGGTGCTCGCCCGTGCATGAGCTCATAGCACGTCTTGTGCAAGAAGGCCCTCAGAAAAATCCAGTTCCCAACTTGGCAAGCAGTATTCACCGCTTCCGCCTAATATCTCCTCGGAGTCCTATGCTCATAAAGCATCGTCCGAGCCATCTCACAAAGGGAACGATTCTTCCTCTCAACCACACCATTCTGATAAGCCACATAGGGAGAAGAAAACTGATGTTCGAGACCCAAATCACGAAAAAGGTTTCGAAATGAGAGTTTTTAAATTCACTGTCATTGTCGCTACGAATAGCTCGAACAACACCTCCATGTCTCTCGTTCTTCAACCTCAAGATTAGATCTCTCACAAAACCAAACGTCTCCCCCTTGTCAGCCAAAAAGAAGACCCAAGCATAGCGAGAATAGTCGTCCACAATCACAAGGACATACCATTTCCCACCTGCCGAGCACACACGAGCTGGACCAACCAAGGGCATATGGAATAGCTCGCATGGCCTCTTTGTCATAATGGATGTCAGAGGCAGATGAGAGGCGGTGACCATCTTGCCATGCCTACACGGAGCACATACCAAGTCCTTTTGGTACTTCAACTTTGGCAATCCTCGGACTAATCCTAGCCCACTCAAGTGTGACAACAAGTCAAAACTCAAGTGACCTAGTCTCCTATGCCATTTCCAAAGCTCCGCTGAAACACCAGCAACCAAACAACGAGAAGAGCCAACGCACTGAGAAAAATTGGCTCTAAAAATCTGACCCTCCGGGACGATCGTGCACACGAGATCGCCTCGAGAATCCAAAACACGAGAATAGCCCGTCTTGAAACGGACCTCAAAACCCTCATCAAAAAGTTGAGAGACAGAGAGAAGAATGTAACCCAAAGACTTAACAAGAGAAACTCGCCGAAGAGTCACAAACTCACTCACCTTTACCATTCCCACTGAAAGCACTCTACATTTCCCATTATCCCCAAAAGTGTTGTACTCTTTGGTCATCACCGGGGTGAGGCTGGAGAACCACCGTTGATCTTTAGTCACGTGTAGAGAGCAACCGGAGTCGATCAACCAAAAGCCCTCCATGCCCTCCCACCTACAAAATCAAAAATAAGAGCGAGAGTGAGCAAAGGACTTAGCACTGGGGTTAGTACAAAACGAATCAAACTAGTGCCTCATCATTTGCTCAAACGTGGGGTTAGCAAAATCCATCCTATCTCTCCTAGGTGGAACACCGACTCATCCCCTTGGAGGACTACGCGTACCACGAAGGGGAGACCATGGCCCGTAGCTCCTCTGGGACCTAAAACTGCGATCGTTCCCCTCATAATCGCATTGGTCACGAGCAAAGGAACGTCCAGCAAACTCACCACGCCCAAGCCCAACACGCCTACCACCTTCTCTATGTGGTGGCTCACCTCGAGGCACAAACTCACGCCTCTCACGAGGGTAAATAGTACGCACCATACCCTCACCTCTCGGCACCAACCTAGGCTCAGGCACACCACGAGAAGAACGGTACATGTCCTTGTTGGCCAACTCTCTAGCCAACCTCTCCTCACGCTTCCTCCCAAAGCAAAACTTAGCAAGGTGCCCATCCCTCCCACAATGCTCACAATGGAAGGGTTTAGGTTTTGGATTTGGTTTTGGGTTCTCTTTGGGCTCTGGATTCTCTTCACTCGGTTTCTCTCCCTTCTTCCCAAAGAACTCATTCCCCAAGACACTCTTGAACTTGATGGGTTTCTGGAAGTTGTCGGTTTGTGGAGGAAACACAGGTGGAGCTGGGGTTGTGTCTAGTCGGTTCCTAAGATGATTCGGCTTAGGAACAAAGGCATTTTTGTGGTGGGTTTTTGGTAGATCTGGGATATCACTCTCACCACTTCCCTCACGAGCCTTCTTTGCCCCAAGCGCTTCCCCATCCTAGCGCTTGTATGTCTCGATCATTATCCTCAACTGAGGCTCATGACCAGACAACCAACCCATCAACTTTCTCAACTCATCATTCTCATCCTGCAAACGATCAACATAGTGTGCAAGCTCCATATTCTTCACAGCATTTATTTCACAAGTAGAGCAAATAGTCGAAATAGGAGCTTTCAGCTGAGCCTCTAGAGATATAGCATAAACAAGTGAAACATCTAGCTTCTCATGCAAAATAGGACAAGAAGTGCAAGCACCAAGCAAGGAGGACCTAGATTTCATCTCATCTAGCTCAACCCTAAGCACATCTAGTTCCTCAACCTTGGAGGCATACTTCTTAAGCATAGTCAATTCACCAATAAAAGTAGAACAATTAGTGCATTCAGATTCATTGGTCACAACAGGAGTAGACTTAAGAGAATCTATTTGAGCCCCAGCATCATCAAGCAAAGATTCTAGCTCAACCACCTTCTCCTTAGCCTCTCCAAGCAAAGACCTATACTCCTTCTTCTCTTTGTTGGTCTTTCTAAGCACATCATCACGGTTGTCAAGCAAGTCATTTAACCTAGCATTCTCCGCTATAAATAAGGATGGATCATTGTTAACCCCTTCCTCGGAGTCGGAACCTGAGTCATCCTTGTTGCTCTTCTTGCTTGTGGAGCTATGTGAGCCTTGGGTGGCGAAGCACATGCCATTGATGTTCTTGCTTGTCCGCTTGCCCTTGTGCCGGTTCTCTTCTTCATCACTTGAGCTCAATGAAGAGTAGCAGGAGCTTGAGTCGATGTCGCTCACACCGGCCGCCATTGCTCGCTCCTTCTTCTTGCGACCACCACTCTTCCTTGGCCTCTGCCCGAACTTGTTCTTGCCCTTGTAGTCGTCCCTCGAGCGGTGCTTGTGGTTGGATCTTGAACGGTGCTTGTGCTCGGGCTTGACCTCCATGGCTTCCGGGCACTCGACGATGAAGTGCCCATGCTTCCCGCACCGGTAGCACATGCCCGAGCTCCTCCGAGCGTTCTTCCGGTTCGTGTACGTGCAATTGAACCTCTTGCTCAACAACGCGAGGTCCTCCTCTCCCAGCATGTCAAACTCCTCATCTGGCATGGACACAAGGCAAGACAAAGAAAATTGTCTCGAAGACATGTTAGCATTAGTCCTTGAACCAGATACGAGAGCCAGACTATGGGGATCAGTCAGGTTCTCGATCTTTGCACGCACCCTACAGTCCACCTCAGATGACTTGAGCTTGGAAAACAACCCGTCCACCATGAGGGTGAAGGATCGATACGACGAACCAGAGAGGGGGGGGAGTGAATGGGAGCCGATAAAAATTCTTCTCGGAGGAGGTAGAGACTCCAACAAGACGAACATGGCTTCCAACACACGTCTCTGACTCACTACCCAAGTTGGCCAAGCCCACGCAACCATTGGAGTGCTATTGGACCTAGGAACCAACAAACAACCTTCCGAGCCAAAACTCACCAAAACGCATAGCGGAAACTTGCACTACTTGCTGCCTGTGCTGCACCGTCAGACCGATGGCCTGCGGCGGTCAGACCGGTGACACCGGTCAAACTGGTGGACAGTGCCGGCCAGGCCAGTGGCTACAGCAGCCGCACAACGAATGTTCGAGAGAGCCTCAGTGACTTCTCTAGGCACTGGAACCGAAACACCCACAAAAACACAACCTGCAAAGAAGAAGAACCCTTCACAAAACCTAGCAAAACAACTCCAAACAGACCAAGAACAGACCAGCAGCACCAAGACCCAAAGACACACGAGTCAAGCAATTCACCCAAGGAAAATCTGTTGACAGTGTATTTTGGTACACCAAACATGTTCATTACCCTTTGGTTTGGATTTGTTTATGGAACTAACCCGCCACTAGGCACACTAATCACATAACAAGTTCATCTATGTGCATGCATTTGGAAGTGTTGTGTTTATGTAGGAAAACAAGGAAATAAAAGGACAGATTCACAACAAGTTCAAAGGAGCATTTACAGAGTCTTGTTCGTGTTCATGAGCTTGATGAAATCACTTCCAATGGTGGCAAGGACCGAAGTGCTATGTAGGAACACCCCTGGGGATTGAAGCATAAAAGACCGACTTCATGCGCGGAGAACCTCCATCATGGACGCGAGGATGACATTGTCAAAATCATGCAAGTGGAAGGGGCAAAGTGCATAATCACCTGAGGACCCATGGGAGCGAAGGGGTGACTGAACCGAGCCGAAATGTGCTTGGGCCGGTTGGCCCAGGCCAGCCGGCCTAGCCCACTCCGGGGGTTGGTTCGGCCCCGCTTTCCTTGCACTCGAAGGATCTTCAACCCTAAAGCCCTAGAGGCACCGCCATTCGCAGGGGGGAGAGCCATTAGCACGAGGAGGCGATCCACAAGATAGAGAGAGAGGAGGGAGATCTCCAAAGGGAGATCGACCACCTCGAAGGAAGCACCCACAAGTGGAGAAGAAGGAAGACACCGTCGGAAGGGTGACCATGATCAGCGGTGCTATGTCTAGCACCTTGATGGGGTAATCTCCTTATTTGTCCATTGGTTGTAATCGATCTTGAGATGTAATCATACTTCATTGGATTATCTATCTATCATCTTGTGTTGAATATACTTTAATGCTTAAGGTTAGCTACCATGCCGTAAAGGGAGTAGAGCTCCAATGCTCCCTTGGACCCATTCAATACGCCGTGTTCATCATAGGTCTAGTCATGATTACCTCCGCGTAGTGACAGTACCAGGGGAGGGAAAAGGCGAAACCGTGGTCACAACCCCCGATAGATTAGATTGGTTTTCATGTTTAAAGCGATTGCATGTTCTGGTATCGTAGACCCATGGGTGAGTGTCTCCTATCTTGATAGTCTAATCATTCTCTCTAGTGTAGTTTAGACGTTTTCTAGTTTTATCATAGTTAGGGTTTGAGTAGTTAGTCAGTAGAGTAGATCAAACACTTGTAATCCCCTTGCTCCGCGGATTGACAAGAACCTTGGGAATCATGTGGTGAAAAAGGTGTAGGTCCTTACACTTGCGAATCGTAGGTGGATACGTCTTTTATTCGTCAACAAGCCCCTTTTTCTAGCACCGTTGCCGGGGAGCAAGCTAGTTTACATCGTTTGGTTTGCATCTAACTTAGTTTTATATTTAGTTTATCTTTTTTTACTAATATCTAACACAAATTACCTAGAAAACCACTTTGTTTGTTTTTGTTTTTGTTTTCATCTTGTTGTCTAGATGGCATTCGTCAATCAACCCGTGGAAGAACTGGAGAAATCACTAAGGGATTACGCTAGCCCTCGATGTGAAGACATAAGAGTACAAGAGTCGGATTCGAAGCTCGAAGCGACCAAGTATGAAATCAAATCCAAGATCATCGAGATGGTGGCGGCAAACCCGTTTGAAGGGATGGTTACGGAGAACCCATATAGACACATAATGTATTTCACGACGCTATGCAACACGGTGCGTCAAGACGAAGTTCCCGACGAATGGTTCAAATGGAATCTCTTTCCCTACTCACTTGCCGGTGAAGCAAAGACATGGTACTCGTTTGCTTCCTTTGAAGTTGAAGGCAATTGTAACAAGTTGACAAAGAAGTTTTGTGAGAAGTTCTTTCCAATTAGCAAGGTTCAACATCTAAGGAGGCAAGTGATCACTTTCACGCAAGGAGAAGAGGAAGGGATAAACCAAGCTTGGAACAGGTTTAATGATTTGATTGAACAAAGACCAAGACTCGGCTTCTCCAGTGACGTACTCTTGCATACATTTTTCTTTTCCCTAACCCATAGTTGTATGCAACATGTCCAAATGTGTGCAGGGGGGATCTCATAGAGAACACACTCACGGAAGCCGCTCAACTTTTACAAAAAATTAGTAAAGCGGTTGCCATGCGAAGAGATTGGGAAACAAGACTTGCGGAAGAGCCGGAACATAACTCGAGGATGAAGAAGTGTGCTGAATTTTCTAAAGAGGTAACCCCGGAAGTCACAAAAGAGGAGCCAATCCCGGAAAAGCTTGAAGAAGAACACATCAAGTCAAGAATTACCCCGATCGTTGACTTCGCCGTATCAAATGAAACAAACAAGAAAAGCATGTCAAGCGCGAAGCCACTAAGGGAGTTCGAACCAATGGATTGGGTTCCAATCAATTACGGAGAAGTATTCGATAAGAGAAGACCATTCCCTAATAAAAAGGGGATGGCAAGAGAATTGGAAGTGGATTCCCCACCGGAAAAGAAAGCGGAAGATTCATCCGACCTTGAAACCATTGGTGAGATCATTCAAAAGCTCTTTGGAGATGATGAAGTGGATCCGGAACACATAGCCGAGGTGAAGAGAATCATGGGGATCAAGCCCGAAGCATCACCATACGCTCGCCTCGCCGAAGTTTACACGATAGGATCCGAAGAAGAAGAGAAGATGGCACCACACTTGAGTTGCGAGATCAACAGAGTTCAATGCAAAGATTTATGCGACATCGGAGCCCAAGTAAGTGTCCTATCTTCTAAAATTTACGATAAAGTTCAAGACCATAACCTAGACTTAGCTCCAACATCAACAAAATCAATTATGGGAGATGGTAGAACTATTAGACCTCTAGGTATTGCTTGCAACATGAATGTAAAAATCTCTGGAAAATGTATACCAACCGATTTCTTTGTTATTGATGCTTACCATAGTAATCATGATCACATAATCCTAGGTAGGCCCTTTCTTAAGTTGGTTGATGCCGTGTTGGATGCCGGAAAAGGCAAAGTAACAATGAACCTTAATGGAAAGAAGTACACATATAACTTTCTTCGCGTTTCTAAACACCCTACACCCTTTCCTCCCGAAGACGAAGTAGAGGTGGTAGATAGTCTTTGTTTTGTTCAAACCCTTAGAGACCCGCTGCAAAGAGCAATGAAAAATCAAATTAATGATCAACAAAATGAAGAGCTACAAGAAGCAACAAAAGGCTTAGAACCACAAGATGGAAGCGTGGAGGAAGAAAAATTCGAGAACATAGGAGAGATTAAACCCAAGGAGCCACAAGTGCCCAAGGTAGACCATAAACCTTTGCCCAAAGGATTAAGTACGAAATTTTGAGCCCAGACAAGACTTATCCAGTCATCGTGAGTGATGAGTTGAGTCACGAAGAAAATGAGAAGTTGCTGATTTTATTGAAAAAACACAGGAAGGTGATTGAATATTCAATTAATGATCTCAAAGGTCTTAACCCAGCCTTTTGCACTTATCGTATACCAATGGAAGACCAATGTAAGCCCGTAGTGGACCACCAAAGGAGGCTAACTCATGCCATGCGGGAGGTAGTGAAGAAAGAGGTCATCAAGTTACTTGATGCTGAAATCATCTACCCGGTTCCGCATAGCGAATGAGTGAGCCCAGTACATTGTGTACCAATGAAAGGAGGTTTAACCGTGGTGAAGAATGAGAAGAACAAGATGATACCGCAAAGAACCGTGATCGGGTGGCGGATGTGTATCGATTATCGAAAGCTAAACAAAGCGACGAAGAAAGATCACTTCCCCCTACCGTTCATTGATGAGATGCTTGAGAGATTAGCGAACCACGCTTATTTTTGCTTTCTCGATGGGTACTCGGAGTTCATGCAAATTCCCATTCACCCGGATGATCAACACAAAACAACGTTTACATGCCCTTATGGAACGTTTGCATATAGAAGGATGCCCTTCGGTCTATGCTACGCTCCGGCCTCTTTTCAACGTTGCATGATGGCCGTATTCTCGGAATTCATCAAAGAAATTGTCGAGGTTTTCATGGATGATTTTTCCGTTTATGGGAAGACGTTCATGGATTGCTTGGCAAACTTGGATAAGGTCCTCATGAGGTGTGCGGAGGTAGACTTGGTGTTGAATTGGGAAAAGTGCCACTTCATGGTTAAGCAAGCCATAGTGCTCGGACATGTTATATCCGAGAGAGGCATTGAAGTGGACAAGGCTAAGGTAGAGACGATTGAGCAACTCCCACCTCTGACGGATGTTAAATCCTTAAGGAGCTTTCTAGGTCATGCCGGATTTTATAGAAGATTTATTAAGGACGTCTCAAAGATCACTAAGCCTTTAAGCATCTCCTTCAAAAGGATGTGGCTTTTGACTTTGATGAGAAGTGCCTAGCGGCATTCTAGACCTTGAAAAGTGTGTTGGTGAGTGCTCCCATTATTCAACCTCCGGATTGGAGCCAACCTTTCGAGATCATGTGTGATGCAAGTGACTATGCCATAGGCGCGATTTTGGGTCAAAGAAAGGAAGGCCGAGTTCACGCCGTTTACTACGCTAGCAAAACTCTTAATGAGGCACAATTAAATTATGCCACTACGGAAAAGGAGTTGCTAGCGGTGGTATTCGCATTCGAAAAATTCAGATCTTATATCGTGAACTCGAAGGTCAATGTTTACACCGATCATGCGGCCATCAAGTATCTCTTGGCTAAGAAGGATGCCAAACCACGATTGATCCATTGGATCCTTCTTCTTCAAGAGTTCAATTTTGAAATTCGTGATAAGAAGGGGGTGGAGAATGTTGTGGCCGATCATTTGTCTAGGATGAATCGTGGACAAGATGATCAAGAGCCCATAGAAGACAAGATGAGAGATGACCACCTCTATCTACTGCTCGATAAAGACACTTGGATGGTTGATATCATTCGAGCAATTCGGAAGATGCCTCTTGACCATCTAGATAGAAACTCTCAAAGGAGGATAATCTTCGAAAGTAAGAAATACTTTTAGGATGCACCGTACCTCTTCAAACTTGGCAATGATGGAGTCATGAGAAGATGTGTGCCAAGAGAAGAGAGGCTAGAAATTTTGACAAAGTGCCACTCGACGGAGTACGGTGGACACTATAGCCATTTTCGGACCCAAGCAAAAGTATGGTCTAGCGGATTCTATTGGCCGAAGATGCATGAAGATACTAAAAGATATGTTGCATCATGCCCCAAATGCCAAAGAACCGGAAATATCTCTCAAAGAAATTCTATGCCCTTGAGATATAATCTACAAATCGATTTATTCGATGTATGGGGAATAGACTCACATGGATATGAGCATATCTTAGTCATGGTTGATTATGTATCCAAGTGGGTAGAGGCTATGCCATGTCGTAAAGCTTCCACGGAGGAGTCCATTGCCATGATCAAGAACATGATTTTTCCTCGTTTCGGTACACCGAGAATCTTGATAAGCGATGGGGGAACTCACTTCACCGGGAAGAATTTCAAAAAGTGCTTGTCCAAGTTGGGAATTAAACATAGGGTCTCTACGGCCTATCACCTGCAAACCAACGGACAAGCAGAAACGTCGAATAGGCAACTAAAAAGCATTGTCAACAAAACCATAGAGAAGGGAGGCAAAGATTGGTCAAAGAAATTAGAAGGAGCTTTGTGGGCTTATCGAACGGCGTTCAAGACACCGATAGGTATGACCCCTTATCAATTCGTCTATGGAAAAGCTTGCCACCTTCCGATTGAGTTGGAACATAAAGACTATTGGGCGATTAAAGAGATGAACCTTGATCTCGATGCTGCGGTGGTAAAACGAAGGATTCAAATAAGCGAGCTAGAGGAGATGAGGTTGAAAGCATACGAGAATGCAAGCATATACAAGGAGAGAATTAAAAGGTGGTATGACAAAAGGTTGAAGAAGAAAGAGTTTAAAGAAGGAGATAAGGTCCTCCTCTACAATTCGAGGTTTAAAACCTTTGGAAAGAGGAAATTGCAAAGCAAGTGGGACGGACCTTATGTTGTTCATTCAGTGCTCTCTAACGGAGCGGTAACCATTATGGATGTGAAAGGTGATCAATTTATGGTGAATGGTCAATGGCTTAAGGTTTAATACGAACTCGACATTGTGCCCCTTCACCATGTTGATGTCTTCACCATGGAAGAAGAGCCCGAATGTCCGGCCTAGGATGAAAAACAAGGCATGGATTTTTGTAAATAGTTTTTCTTTTATTTTTCTGGAGTTTCTCACGAAGATTTACTGGGCCAACTTTTTCCATGGGCTGAGAAAGTGAAAAAGGGCGGTACACGAGAAACCAGACCGGCCCGACCCCCGAGACAGGGTGGGCGGGCCGGCCCGTCCGACCGGCCCGGGGGGCCCCGGCGGCGGTTCGCCCGGTTTTCCCCGAATGCTCCTTTTCGACTTCCTTCTTTGGTCAGAAAATTTTAAGGAAAGTTTGAATAAGGAAAATGTGGTTTCTAGGGTTTTCCTTTTCGGATTATTTATTTGGCCGAATTGGGAGCTCGGGAATCCATCACATCTAGCAATCTTTTCCACCCACACAACAGCCATGGTGTCCCCGAGGAGCGTAGAGTTGAAGCAAGGTGCCAAGGAGCTATCGATGGAGGAGGAGAAGCGATGCAAGCTCAAGCTACCCGTCGAGATCAAGAGGACCGCCCGCATCCAATGCGGAGGGCGTGTCCCGACCGGAGCTACATCTCGCAACCCTATCAAGGAGGAGAAGGTCCCTACTCCTGTTCTAAGGTCGGCGTGCATCCGAGGCATGAAGCGGAAGGACTACAAGGAGGTGTCGCCCGAGCCTGAAGACTATGGTGATAGCGACTACTCTACGATCGTAGCCCGAGCTCGTCGGCGGACGCCGGAAGAGATGATAACGATTTGTACATTTGGGAAGAGGTGCCCAAGGAGAAGACTCCCGAAGGCCCCAACGGCAGCGGAAACGACGACGGCGGCGATGACGGCGGAGACCCTGGCGATGACGAACCTTTCGGGATGCATCCGTTGTGTTGTGCAGCTTGCCGTCACTCCATCTCGGAGCTCTACGCATCGGTCAACAAATGTTTCCAGGACATGGAGGTGATGAGGCAGCGTGTGGAGGATTTGGAACGCGTGGTCGAAGACGACTACAAGTTCCTAAATCGCAACATGCGCAAACTTTTTGGCATGGTTGGGAACATGAAGGGCAAGTGGTGAAATAGTTGCGGGAAGTACCACTAGGTTTATTTTTCCCCCTTAGGATTTTTGTAAGATACGATGAGGATGTCGTATGATTTTAGCGTGGGGGAGAGCTAGCTAGCTAGCCTTTAGTTTTTGAGCTTCAAGTTTAGATTGGTTTGGTTTAGTCTTCGAGAGACTTTAGTTTTCGAGAGAGTTTTAGAGTTTGAGAGTCTTTAGTTTTTTGAGAGTGCTTTTAAATTTTTGCAAGTTTGAAGTGTCTTAATTTAGTGTTGCGTAAAAAAAATCAAATAAAAAGAGTCCTTTAAAATTTGTGTCTTGTGTGTTACTTATCTTGATTTACTCATTCGTTCATCTTTAGTTCTTGATATATGAACATAAGTGTGTGGTTTGAAAAACGTTTACCGTGGTGCTTAGTGGAATTGCTACCTTTAAAAGTACCCATACCACACTTCGATCTTGAGCTTCACATGTTGGTTGTGCTATGTTCAAAGGTAAAAGTTGGAGGAATTCAATTCTGAAAATTATCTAAAAACCCTTGTAAGAAAGGTTAGCAAAACCTTTTTTTCCAAGTTGAGAGTAACGAAAAAACCTATATAAAGCCAAATTTATTTTTTGCTCCACCATAAGTGTGATTAGCACGATGAGTTGGCCTCGGACCCTTCTCTCTTGGGAGTTTTAATTGCGAGCAATGATCATGTCCTTGTGCTTATCTTTTGTTGCTAGCCTCGTCATGCATTCGGTAACGTGACTTTCACATCGGAAGTCTCGTACATCGCCGAATTCCATACCCAACCCTATACATCTCTTTTGTACATCACATTCCTTGAACATAACCTACTCTCAAAGTTTCGTCTCGTCTCTAGCATGGTTTATTTAAAATTTCAGATTGTGTGCAAGCAAGAAAGAAAGGAGTTGAGAGGTTTTGAAAGAGAGAAAAGATGTCAAGAGAGGAAAAAATAAAGAGAAAAGTATGTGTATGTAAAAGAAAAAAAATAGAAAAGTAAAGAAAGAGAAAAGTCTGTGTAAGAGAGAAAGAAAAAAAAGAGAAAGAGAAAAGAGGAGTGGCAAGAAAATATGAGAGGGATGAATCAAGTGAAAAAACAGTAGAGTGCAAGGAAGGATGTCACGTTGTTGAGAGACGGAACTTTCACTCTTTTTCCAACCATGTGCAATTCGACAACGAGGACGTCATCAGTGCCTCGTAGTCATATTTTCTTTTGCCCTTGCACATGTCCACCATTCTAAATCTTCTCATCCTTGATATCCCTACATATGGATTGATTCTCATGATCCACTTTACATGTCATATGAGAGATTTATGGGAGGTGAGAGTTTTACAAAACTTATTTAGGATAGCCACCTCATATGAGTAACTTGAGAGAGCTTGGAGAAAGGTTTTTGTCTAACATTTGTTGCAGGAATTTTATTTCTGAAAAATCATAAAAACCCTCCGATGGAAGCAAAGAAGTAAGCATGGCTGAAATTGAAGACTTCGAGTGAAGAGTTTGAGTTGTGGGGTAAATCTTGACATGGTAAAATTTTTAAACGCCCATGTTTATGTATGATGATCATTACTTTATGTTTATGCACTAAAGACAAAAGATTGATTAACTTGTGAAGAAGGATTAGCGGTACACGATTACAACACTTTGGACGAAGCTCTTTGACGAGTACTTGCTTGAGGACGAGCAAGAGCTAAGCGTGGGGAGATGTTGACGGTGTATTTTGGTACACCAAACATGTTCATTACACTTTGGTTTGGATTTGTTTATGGAACTAACCTGCCACTAGGCACACTAATCATATAACAAGTTCATCTATGTGCATGCATTTGAAAGTGTTGTGTTTATGTAGGAAAACATGGACATAAAGGATGGATTCACAACAAGTTCAGAGGAGTATTTACGGAGTCTTGTTCGTGTTCATGAGCTTGATGAAATCACTTCCAATGGTGGCAAGTACCGAAGTGCTACGTAGGAACACCACCGGGGATTGAAGCGTAAAAGACCGAAATTCATGCGCGGAGAACTTCCATCTTGGACGCGAGGATGACATTGTCAAAATCATGCAAGTGGAAGGGGCAAAGTGCATAATCACATGAGGACACACGGGAGTGAAGGGGCGAACGACTCCAGGGGTCGGTTCGGCCCCCTATTCCTTGCACCTGAAGGATCTTCAACCCTAAAGCCCTGGAGGCGCCGCCATTCGCAGTGGAGAGAGCCATTCGCATGAGGAGGCCATCCACAAGCTAGAGAGAGAGAGGAGGGAGATCTCCGGAGGGAGATCGACCACCTCGAAGGAAGCACCCACAAGTGGAGAAGAAGGAAGACACCGTCGGAAGGGTGACCATGATCAACGGTGCTTTATCATGCACCTTGATGGGGTAATCTCCTTATTTGTCCATGGGTTGTAATCGATCTTGTGATGTAATCGTACTTTGTTGGATTATCTATCTATCATCTTGTGTTGAATATACTTTAATGCTTAAGGTTAGCTACCATGCCATAAAGGGAGTAGAGCTCCAATGCTCCCTAGGATCCATTCAATACGGCGTGTCCATCATAGGTCTAGTCACGATTACCTCCGCATAGTGATAGTACGAGGGGAGGGGAAAGGCGAAACTGTGGTCACAACCCCCGATAGATTAGATTGGTTTTCATGTTTAAAGCGATTGCATGTTCTAGTATCGTAGACCCATGGGCAAGTGTCTCCTATCTTGATAGCTTAATCATTCTCTCCAGTGTAGTTTAGTCATTTTCTAGTTTAATCATAGTTAGGGTTTGAGTAGTGAGTGAGTGGAGTAGATCAAACGCTTGTAATCCCCTTGCTCCGCGGATTGACAAGAACCTTGGGATTCCCGTGGTGAAAAGGTGTAGGTCCGTATGCTTGCGGATCATAGGTGGATACGTCTTTTATCCGTCAACACAAACCATGGTTGTTCAAATGTGACTTAGCTTTCTGACAAGTAGTGCAACGTGCAACAATGCGCTCAACATGTTTGCGCATCCGCGGCCAAAAGAAGTGGGCGGCCAACACCTTATGCATCTCATAAATGCCAAAGTGCCCCCATGAGACCGCCTCCATGCGCTTCCTGCAACAACAACATACGAACCGAACTAAGAAGCTATGTGTTCTAGCTAGTTCGGTTCGTATGTTGTTGTTGCAGGAAGCGCATGGAGGCGGTCTCATGGGGGCACTTTGGCATTTATAAGATGCATAAGGTGCTGGCCGCCCACTTCTTTTGGCCCCGGATGCGCAAACATGCTGAGCGCATTGTTGCACATTGCACTACTTGTCAGAAAGCTAAGTCACATTTGAACAACCATAGTTTGTGTTGACGGATAAAAGACGTATCCACCCATGATCCGCAAGCGTACGGACCTACACCTTTTTCACCACGGGATTCCCAAGGTTCTTGTAAATCCATGGAGCAAGGGGATTACAAGCGTTTGTTCTACTTCTACTCACTAACTACTCCAACCCTAACTAAGGTTAAACTATAAAATGACTACACTACACTAGAAAGAACGATTAAGATATCAAGATAGGAGACACTCGCCCATGGGTCTACGATACTTGAACATGCAACCGCTTTAAACACGAAAACCAATCTATCTATCGGGGGTTGTGACCATGGTTTCGCCCTTTCCCTCCCCCCCGTACTGTCACTACACGGAGGTATTCGTGACTAGACCTATGATGGACACAGCGTATTGAATTGATCCAAGGGAGCATTGGGATCCATACTTCCTTTGCGGCAGGGTAGCTAACCTTAAGCATCTAAGCACATTCAACACAAGATGATAGATAGATAAACCAATGAAGTACGACTACATCTTCAAGACCAATTGCAACCCATGGACGAACAAGGAGATTACCCCATCAAGGTGCTAGACATGGCACCGTTGATCATGGTCACCCTTCCGACGGTGTCGTCCTTCTTCTCCACTTGTGGGTGCTTCCCTTGAGATGGTCGATCCCCCTCCGGAGATCTCCCTTCTCTCTCTCTATCTTGTGGATGGCCTCTCAGTACGAATGGCTCTCTCTTCGTGAATGGTGGTGCCTCCAGGGCTTTAGGGTTGAAGATCCTTCGGGTGCAAGGAAAGGGGGGCCGAACCGACGTCGGAAGTGGGCCAGGCCGGCCGGCTTGGGCCGACCGACCCTGGCCCATCCCGGCCCGGCTCGGTCGCCCCTTCGCGCCATGGGTCCTTAGGTGATTATGCATTTTGCCCCCTCCATTTGCATGATTTTGGCGATGTCATCCTCGCGTCCAAGATAGAGGTTCTCTGTGCACGAAGTTCGGTCTTTTAGGCTTCTTCAATCCCCGGGGGTGTTCCTTCGTAGCACTTCGGTCCTCACCACCATTGGAAGTGATTTCATCAAGCTCAAGAACACGAACAAGACTCCGTAAATGCTCCATCGTACTTGTTGCGAATCCGTCCTTTATGTCCATGTTTTCCTACATAAACACAACACTTCCAAATGCATACACAAAGATGAACTTGTTATATGATTAGTGTGCCTAGTGGCGGGTTAGTTCCATAATCAAATCCAAACCAAAGTGTAATGAACATGTTTGGTGTACCAAAATACACCGTCAACATCTCCCCCACGCTTAGATCTTGCTCGTCCTCGAGCAAGTACTCGTAAAAGAACTTCCTCCAAGGCATTGTAATCATGTTCCGCTAAATCCTTCTTCACAAGTGAGTCAATGTTTTATCTTTAATACATAAACATAAAGTAATGATTATCATACATAAACATGGGTGTTTAGAATGTTTACCACGTCAAGATTTACCCCACAACTCAAACTCTTCACTTGAAGCCTTCAATCCCAGCCATACTTACCTCTTTGCTTCCATTGGAGGGCTTTTATGATTCTCAAAAACAAAATTCTTGCAACAAGTGTTAGACAAAAAACCTTTCTCCAAGCTCTCTCATGTCGCTCTTATAAAGTGGCTATCCTAAACAAGTTTTATAAAACGCTCACCTCCCATAAGTCTCTCATATAACATGTAAAGTGGAGCTATAGGTATGGCTAGCACAATCAACACAAGTATTGTCAAACTAAGAACTTCCTTTAATAGTTGTTTACCTTTCAAAGCCAAGGATCACGAGAATAAACCATATGTGGGGATATCAAGGATGAGAAGATTTAGAATGGTGTACATGTGCAAGGGCAAAAGAAAATATGACTACGAGGCACCGATGACATCCTCGTTGCGGATTGCACATGGTTGGAAAAGGAGTGAAAGTTTCGTCTTTCAACAACGTGACATCCTTCCTTGCACTTTTATTTTTTCCTTTTACTTGATTCATCCCTCTCATATCTTTCTTGCCACTCCTCTTCTCTTTTCTTCTTTTTCAATCACTCTCTTTCATTCTCTCATACACATATATTTATTATATTTTTTTACTTATTCCATACACATATTTTTCTCTTTATTTTTCCCTCTCTTGACATCTTTTTATCTATTTTTCAAAGCTCTCAACTCTTCTCTTTCTTGCATACACACAATCTGAATTTTAAATAAAAACCATGCTAGAGATGAGACAAAACATTGAAAGTAGGTTGTGTTCAAGGAATGCGATGTGCAAAAGAGATGTATAGGTTCGGGTATGGAATTCGGTAATGTACGGGACCTCCGATGTGAAAGTCACGTTACCGAATGCATGACGAGGCTAGCAATAAAAGATAAGCACAAGGACATGATCATTGCTTGAAATTAAAACTCACAAGAGAGAAGGATACTAGCCCAACTCATTGCACTAATCGCACTTATGGTGGAGCCAAAAATAAGTTTGACTTTATATAGGATTTTTTTCTTACTCTCAACTTGGAAAAAGATGATTTGCTAACCTTTATCACAAGGGGTTTTAGATAATTTTAAGAATTTAATTCCTGCAACTTTTAGCATTGAACATAGCACAACCAAAATGAAAAGCTCAAGATCAAAGCGCGGTATGGGTACTTTTAGTAGTAGCAATTCCACTAAGCACCACGGTAAACGTTTTTCAAACCACACACTTATGCTCATATATAAAAAACTAAAGACGAACAAACGAGTGAATCAAGATAAGCATCACACAAGACACAAAATTTAAAGGACTCTTTTTATTTAATTTTCCTTGATGCAACACTAAATTAAGACACTTCAAACTTGCAAAAATTTAAAAGCACACTCAAAAACTAAAGACTCTTAAACTCTAAAACTCTCTCGAAAACTAAACCCTCTCGAAGACTAAATCGAACCAATCTAAACTTGAAACTAAAGGCTAGTGTTGACGGTGAAAATCCGTCAACCTAGCCATGAGTTTACCTTCGGTGTTGGCATAAGTTTTATACCTTATCCATTGGTACTAACCCCCGTGGTATAACAAGTTCACATGTGCATGTCGGTTTTGGAGTTTAGTGCTTATGCAGGGTTTTAGCATTGAAAGCAAGACTTTCGAGATAAGTTCATCAAGCACCTTATGACAAGACCTTGAAGCCCCATACAAGTCATGCAATGAAGCAAACTTAACTCCAAGAAGTCAGGGACTTGATCCGAGAAGACGACAAACTCTGAGGACCTAACCTGAAAAGTGTTGAATCTTGCAAGACAATGAGTTATGCCCAATCGGAGAGAAACTAACGACATGGACCTACATGCAGAAGGGGGAAACATCCAGGAAGCAAGGGAACCGACGTAGAGCAAAGGAGGCCTCGGGATGGGCCTGGATGGGCCCGTGCCGGCCAGCCCGTGCCGGTCGGCCCGCCCACCGTCCGGGGCCCGTTTGCCCCCTCCTTTGCCCTTACCGCCATTCAGGCTATTTATAGCCCCCTGGTCGAGAGCCACGCATCATACAATTCGTCGTCGGCCACCGAGGAGCAGAGAAGAGAGGGACGCCATCACGGAGAGGAGAGGGTCGAGCTAGTTGACTAGGGTTTCCCTAGCCGACGTGGGAACCTTGCACGGAAGACCACGTCGGAGTTCCTGGAGCTAGAAGCAAGATCAAGGAAGGATCCCAGTGGTGATCTTGTGTATGTATCATTGTCATAGTTGAATTATCAAGTTGAATCTATTCTTAGCGATCAAGTGTTTCCTCGAAGATTTCGTTTTTCGATCAGTTTGCTTATTCAAATTCTATTCTCGAGATAGATTACATAGGGTGTTCTTGTAGCCGCGGTGGCTAGAGGTACACGCCAAATCTTCTGAAAGAATCTCAACTTGTCTTTTGACTCGCCCTAGACTCCCCGCATGAGTAGGGATACGTTGTGACAGAACGGGGGTTCCGTAAGGCGGATGTTTTCGGATTTGGACGGGAAACCACGGTTTAAAGAGGCTTCTTATAAGATTCGATTTGCTACTTCTTCTCTTGCTTGGAACTTCAACAAAAGGCTTATCCCGATCTCTCTAGATCGGTTTATCTACCCAATCTTACTTTGTTATCTCTGGTCTTTAGTAGATTAGATTAGTTTCGTATCTTTTACCTAGATGCATTAGGGTTTCTCTTTTACCGAAGATTGAAGTTACTTGGCTTTACTAGATCAACTTTTGCATCACACATTTGTTCCACGGATTCGATACCTTGGGTTCACCACTCGAGGGAAGAAGGGTCCCTTGACTACGATGGGAGACTTGTCCACATGCAAGGCTAAACGAAATTCGATACAACTATTAACCGTCAACAGCTAGCTAGCTAGCTCTCCCCCATGCTAAAATCATACGACGTCCTCATCGTATTTTACTAAAATCCTGAGGAAAACTAAACCTAGTGATACTTTCTGTAACTATTGCACCACTTGCCCTTCATGTTCCCCACCATGCCGAATAACTTGCGCACGTTGCGTTTCAGGAACTTGAAGTCGTCTTCGACCACGCGTTCCAAATCCTCCATACGTTGCCTCATCACCTCCATGGCCTGGAAACATTCGTCGACCGATGCGTAGAGCTCCGAGATGGAGTGACGACAAGCCGCACAACACATCAGATGCATCTCGGCAGGGTCGTCATTGCCAGGGTCTCCGCCGTCGATGCCGCCATCGTCGCCATCTTCATTGTCGTCGCCGCCGTCGTCGTTGCCATCGCCGTTGGGGCCTTCGGGAGTCTTCTCCTTGGGCACCTCATCCCAAATGTACAAATCATTATCATCTCCTCTGGCGGCCGCCCACGAGCTCGGGCTATGATCGTCGGAGTAGTCGCTATCCCCATAGTCATTAGGCTCGAGCGACACCTCCTTGTAGTCCTTGCGCTTCATGCCTCAGATGCGCGCCGACCTTCGAACGGGAGTAAGGACGTTCTCCTCTTTGACGGGGTTGCGAGATGCGATAGCTCCAGTCGGGACACGACCTCCACGACGGATGCGGGCAGTCCTCTTGATCTCCACGGGTAGCTTGAGCTTACCTCGCTTCGCCTCCTCCATCGATGGCTCCTCAACGCCTTGCTTCAACTCTACGCTCTTCGGGGACACCATGGCTGCTGCGTGGGTGCAAAAGAATGCTAGATGAGATGGATTCTCGAGCTCCCAATTCGGCCAAATAAATAGTTCGAAAAGGAATGCCCTAGAAGCCGCATTTTCCTTAACTTCCCTTAAAACTTTCTCACCAAAGAAGAAAGTCGAAAAGGAGCGAATCGGGGAAAAACCGGGGCGAACCGCCGCCGGGGCACCACTGGGCCGGTCGGACCGGGCCGGCCGGCCCACACTTCTCTGGGGCCGGTCCAGTCCCGTCTCTGGTGTACCACCCTTTTTAGCACTCTCAGCCCATGAGAAAAAGTTGGCCCAGTAAATCTTTGCGAGAAACTCCAGAAAAATAAAAGAAAAACTATTTACAAAAATCAACACCTTGTTTTACGTCCTAGGCTGGACGTTCGAGCTCTTCTTCCATGGTGAAGACATCGATGTGGTGAAGGAGTACAGCGTCGGGTTCATAGTAAACCTTTAGCCGTTGACAATTCACCATGAATTGATCGCCTTTCACATCCATAATGGTTACCGCTCCGTTGGAGAGCACCGAATGCACAATGTAAGGTCCATCCCACTTGGTTTGCAATTTCCCATTTCCGAAGGTTTTAAACCTCGAATTCTAGCGAAGGACCTTATCTCCTTCTTTAAACTCTTTCTTCTTCAATCTTTTGTCATACCACCTTTTAATTCTTTCTTTGTATATGCTTGCATTCTCGTATGCTTTCAACCTCATCTCCTATAGCTCGCTTATTTGAATTCTTCGCTTTACCACCACGGCATCGAGATCAAGGTTCATCTCTTTGATCGCCCAATAGGCTTTATGTTCCAACTCAACCGGAAGGTGGCAAGCTTTTCCACAGACGAATTGATAGGGGGTCATACCTATCGGTGTCTTGAATGTCGTTCGATACACCCACAAAGCTCCGTCTAATTTCTTTGACCAATCCTTGCCTCCCTTCTCTATGGTTTTGTTGAGGGTGCTTTTTAATTGCCTATTTGACGTTTCCGCTTGTCCGTTGGTTTGTGGCTGATAGGCCGTCGAGATCCTATGTTCAATTCCCAATTTGGACAAGCACTTTTTGAAATTCTTCTCGGTGAAGTGAGTTCCTCCATCGCTAATCAAGATTCTCGGTGTACAGAAACGAGGAAAAATCGTGCTCTTGATCATAGCAATGGACTCCTCCATGGAAGCTTTACAACATGGCATGGCCTCTACCCACTTGGATACGTAATCAACCATGACTAGGATATGCTCATATCCATGCGAGTTTTTGAAAGGCCCCATGAAGTCTATCCCCCACACACCGAACAAATCGATTTGTAGATTATATCTCAAGGGCATAGAATTTCTCTGAGAGATGTTTCCGGTTCTTTGGCATTCGAGGCATGATGCAACATATCTTTTAGTATTTTCATGCATCTCCGACCAATAAAATCCACTGGACCACAATTTTGCTTGCGTCCTAAAATGGCTATAGTGTCCACCGTACTCCGCCGAGTGGCACTTTCTCAAGATTTCAAGCCTCTCTTCTCTTGGAACACATCTTCTCATGACTCCATCATTGCCATGTTTGAAGAGGTAAGGTGAATCCCAGAAGTATTTTCGACTTTTGGAGATTATACTCCTTTGAGAGTTTTTATCTAGATGGTCAAGAGGCATCTTCCGAATTGCTCGGATGACATCAATCATCCAAGTGTCTTTATCAAGCACTCGATAAAGGTCGTCATCTCTCATCTTGTCTTCTATGGGCTCTTTATCATCTTGTCCACGGTTCATCCTAGACGAATGATCGGCCACAACATTCTCCACCCCCTTCCTATCTCGTATTCCAACATCGAACTCTTGGAGAAGAAGGATACAACAGATCAAGCGTGGTTTAGCATCCTTCTTAGCTAAGAGATACTTGATGGCCGCTTGATCGGTGTAAACAATGACCTTCGAGTTCACGATGTAAGATCTGAATTTTTCAAAGGTGAATACCACAGCTAGCAACTCTTTCTCCGTAGTGGCATAATTTAATTGAGCCTCATTAAGAGTTTTACTAGTGTAGTAAACGGTGTGAACTTGGCCTTCCTTTCTTTGACCCAAAACCGGTCCTACGGCGTAGTCACTTGCATCACACATGATCTCGAAAGGTTGGCTCCAATCCGGAGGTTGAATAATGGGAGCACTCACCAATGCACTTTTTAAGGTCCGGAATGCCGCTAGGCACTTCTCATCGAAGTCAAAAGTCACATCCTTTTGAAGAAGATGCGTCAAAGGCTTAGTGATCTTTGAGAAGTCCTTAATAAATCTTCTATAGAATTCGGCATGGCCTCGAAAGCTCCTCAAGGACTTTACATCCGTTAGAGGTGGGAGTTGCTCAACCGTCTCTACCTTAGCCTTGTCCACTTCAATGTCTCTCTCGGATATAACATGTCCGAGCACTATGCCTTGCTTAACCATGCCTCTTTCTTCATTGCTTTGTTAAGCTTACGGTAGTCGATACACATCCACCACCCGGTCATGGTTCTTTGCGGTATCAACTCGTTCTTCTCATTCTTCACCACGGTTAAACCTCCTATCTTTGGTACACAATGTACCGGGCTCACCCATTCGCTATGCGGAACCGGGTAGATGATTCCGACATCAAGTACCTTGATGACCTCTTTCTTTACTACCTCCCGCATGGCATGAGTTAGCCTCCTTTGGTGGTCCACTACGGGCTTACATTGGTCTTCCATTGGTATACGATGAGTGCAAAAGGCTGGGATAAGACCTTTTAGATCATTTATCGAATATACAATCACCTTTCTATGTTTTTTCAATAAAATCAGCAACTTCTCATTTTCTTCGGGACTCAACTCGTCGCTCACAATGACTGGATAGGTCTTGTCTGGGCCCAAAAATTCGTACTTTAGTCCTTTTTGCAAAGGTTTAAGGTCTACCCCGGGCACTTGTGGCTCCTCGGGTTTAATCTCTCGTATATCCTTAAATTTTTCTTCCTCCACGCTTCCATCTTGTGGTTCTAAACCTTTCATTGCTTCATCTAGTTCTTCATCTTGTAGATCACTAACTTGATTCTCCATCGCCCTTTGCAGTGGGTCTGTAAGGGTTTCAATAAAACAAAGACTATCTACCTCCTCTACTTCATCTTCGGGAGGAAAATGTGAAGAGTGTTTAGAAATGCGAAGAAAGTTATATCTATACTTGTTTTCATTAAGGTTCATTGTTACTTTGCCTTTTCCGGCATCCACGACGGCATCAACCAACTTAAGAAAGGGCCTACCGAGGATCATGTGATCATGATTACTATGGTAAGCATCAATAACAAAGAAATCGGTTGGTATACATTTTCTAGAGATGTTCACATTCGTGTTGCAAGCAATACGTAGAGGTCTAATAGTTCTACCATCTCCTATGATTAATTTTATTGATGTTGGGGCTAAGTCTAGGTTATGGTCTTGAACTTTATCATAAATTTTAGAAGATAGGACACTCACTTGAGCTCCGATGTCGCACAAAGCTTTACATTGAACTCCATTGATCTCGCAACTCAAGTGTGGTGCCATCTTCTCCTCTTCTTCGGATCCTATTGTGTAAACTTCGGCGAGGCGAGCATATGGCGATGCTTCGGGCTTGATCCCCATGATTCTTTTCACCTTGGCTATGTGTTTCGGATCCTCTTCATCATCTCTAAAGAGCTTTTGAAATATCTCACCGGTGGTTTCAAGGTCGTATGAATCTTCCGCTTTCTTTTCCGGTGGAAAATCCACTTCCAACGCTCTTGCCATCCCCTTTTGGTTAGGAACGGTCTTCTCTTGTTGAATACTTCTCTATAATCAATTGGAACCCAATCCATGTGTTTGAACTCCCTTAATGGCTTCGCGCTTGACATGCTTCTCTTGGTTGTTTCATTTGATTCGGCGAAGTCAACGCTCGGGGTAGTTCTTGACTTGATGTGCTCTTCTTCAAGCTTTCTCGGGATTGGCTCCTCTTTTGCGACTTCCGGGGTTGCCTCTTTAGAAATTTCAGCACACTTCTTCTTCCTTGAATTGTATTCCGGCTCTTTCGCAAGTCTTGTTTCCCAATCTCTTCGCATGGCCGCCGCTTTACTAATTTTATGTAGAAGTTGAGAGGCTTTCGTGAGTGTTTTCTCCATGAGATCCCCACCTACACATATTTGGACGTGTTGAGTGCAACTAGGGGTTAGGGAAAAGAAAAATGTATGTAAGAGTACGTCACTGGAGAAGCCGAGTCTTGGTCCTTGTTCGATCAACTCATTAAACCTATTCCAAGCTTGGTCTATCCCTTCCTCTTCTCCTTGCGTGAAAGTGATCACTTGCCTTCTTAGACGTTGAACCGTGCTAATTGGAAAGAACTTCTCGCAAAACTTCTTCGTCAACTTGTTCCAAATGCCTTCAACTTCAAAGGATGTGAATGAGTACCACGTCTTTGCTTCACCGGCAAGTGAGTAGGGAAAGAGATTCCATTTGAACCATTCGTCGAGAACTCCTTCTTGACGCACCGTGTTGCATAGCGTCATGAAATGCCTTGTGTGTCTATATGGGTACTCCGTAACCATCCCTTCAAACGGGTTTGCCGCCACCATCTCGATGATCTTGGATTTGATTTCATACTTGGTCGCTTCGAGCTTCGAATCCGACTCTTGTACTCTTATGTCTTCACATCGAGGACTAGCGTAATCCCTTAGTGATTTCTCCGGTTCTTCCATGGGTTGATTAGCGAACGCCATCTAGACAACAAGCTAAAAACAAAAGCAAAACAAAACAAGTGGTTTTCTAGATAATATGGGTTAGATATTAGCAAACAAAGGATAAACTAAATATAAAAGGAAGTTAAATGCAAACCAAACGATGTAAACTAGCTTGCTCCCCGGTAACGGCACCAGAAAAAGGGGCTTGTTGATAGATAAAAGACGTATCCACCTACGATCCGCAAGCGTACGGACCTACACCTTTTTCACCACGGGATTGCCAATGTTCTTGTCAATCCGTGGAGCAAGGGGATTACAAGCGTTTGATCTACTTTGACTCACTAACTACTCCAACCCTAACTAAGGTTAAACTAGAAAACAACTACACTACACTAGAGAGAACATTAAGCTATCAAGATAGGAGACAATCGCCCATGGGTCTACGATACTTGAACATGTAACTGCTTTAAACACGGAAACAAATCTGTCTATCGGGGGTTGTGACCATGGTTTCGACCTTTCCCTCCCCCCGTACTGTCACTACGCGGAGGTATTCGTGACTAGACCTATGATGGACACGGCGTATTGAATTGATCCAAGGGAGCATTAGGATCCATACTTCCTTTACGGTATGGTATCTAACCTTAAGCATCTAAGCACATTCAACAGAAGATGATAGATAGATAAACCAATGAAGTATGATTACATCTTCAAGACCGATTTCAACCCATGGACGAACATGGAGATTACCCCATCAAGGTGCTAGACATGGCACCGTTGATCATGGTCACCCTTCCGACGGTGTCTTCCTTCTTCTCCACATGTGGGTGCTTCCTTCGAGATGGTCGATCCCCCTCCGGAGATCTCCCTTCTCTCTCTGGCTTGTGGATGGCCTCTCGATACGAATGGCTCTCTCTTCGCGAATGGCGGCGCCTCTGTCGGTGTTTTAGACTGGCAAACCTACCAAGGGGGTACCCGAGGTAGTAGATTGTGCGGTGAGGATCGTGATCGGCAGACCGAGAACTCGAAGGTACGCGCGAGGACACAGGACACAAGATTTATACAGGTTCGGGCCGCCAAGGTGGCGAACCCTACGTCCTGTTTGGGGGATCAAGTATAGCGCCCTGCGCTTGGTGTTGGGTTGTCCCCGGAGGGATTAGATATCAGCGGCTAGGTACCCGACCCTCCTTTATATAGTCCAGGGGGCGGGTTCCTAGTCGGTTACAAGGCAGGAGTCCTAGTCGGTTACAAGGCAGGAGTCCTAATAGGAGTACAGGGGAATTCTAATAGGAGTCCGTCTTTTTCCTTCCTTGCATGAGTACCCGGGGTCTATGCCCAACAAGCCCCCGAGCACGTTGGAGTCGAGAGTAGTAGTTCGAGTAGTCTTGAAGTCTCTTCGAGTAGTTTTTGAGCGTCCTCGAGTACTGCTTGGAGAAGTCTTCAATAGTACTTGAACTGCCGCGAGGCTGGAAGGTGGTCCAGCTCATCAGTCTTGAAAAAATTTGAATGATGGGTGTAGCATAGCAGCCCCCGAGCCTTGAAATGATTAGGTAATCAATCCAAGGGTCTTTAGTGTTTGCGAAGCCATCATCCGAGTACTCTTGCAGCGTGTAGCCCCCGAGATAAGAGAGCCATATGAGCCACGTCGAGTAGTGATTGGTGAGAAGCCCCCGAGCTTGAGAGCGAGCGAAGCATGCTGAAGTTATCTTCGAGTAGTATGTGAAATGCAGCCCCCGAGCTGGAGAGATTCCAAGTAGCAGTTTGGCGTCGAGCCGTGGAGCTTGAGAAGTAGTCGTGCCGTCAGAGCGGACTTTAGTTGCGACCAAAGTCGACTTTAGATGCCGGCAGTGCGGACTTTAGAATGCGACTTAAAAACCGAAGTCGACTTTGTGCCGCGCGGAGCGGTCTTTGAGATGCGACTTGAAATCCGAAGTCGACTTTGTGCCGCGCGGAGCGGACTTTGAGATGTGACTTGAAAACCGAAGTCGACTTTAAAATGCCGCGTGGAGCAGACTTTGATATGTGACTTTAGAAGTCGACTTTAGGATGCCGCGCGGGGCGGACTTTGATATGCGACTTTAGAAGTCGACTTTAGTTGCCGCGTGGAGCGGACTTTGAGTTGCGACTTGAAAACCGAAGTCGACTTTAGGGTGCCGCACAGAGCGGACTTTGATATGCGACTTTAGAAGTCGACTTTTGAATGCCGCGCGGAGCGGACTTTGAGATGCGACTACAATAGTCGACTTTGTGCCACGCGGGGTGGACTTAAGATGCAAAAAACGAAAAAGCACTTTCCGGAAAGCCAAAGCGAATGAAAAATCAGAGAAAACGAGTAGTTTTGCCGCCGGAGCGGGCTTAAGATTGCGACCGGAGTCGGCTTGTGCCACCGGAGTGGGCTTGGGTGCGACCGGAGTCGGCTTGTGCCACCGGAGTGGGCTTAAGTACCCGAGCCATGGATTTCAGACCCAAGGTACAGTTGCCGCCAGAGCGGGCTTGTGCCACCGGAGTGGGCTTGAAGGTGCGACCGGAGTCGACTTGCGTACCTGGGCCATGGATTTCAGACCCAAGGTACGGAGCGCGAGTACTTAGGGTACTTGGACCCATGGTACGGAGCATGAAGACCACGTGCAGCTAGGTTCCATCATCGCCAGGACCCGAGGGCCGCTTACAGCTAGGTTCCATCGAAGCTTACACACGTAGTATGCCACCGAAGTAGGCGAAGATGCGACCAGCATCGACTTTAAGTTGCCGCGCGGAGCGGACTTTAGAATGCGACTTTAGAAGTCGACTTTAGATTGCCACGCATAGCGGACTTTAGAAGCTGCCTCCTAGGGATAGCCCCCGAGTTGATGAAGTAGACTCGTGGCAACTTGATTGATATACCCCAAGAGTAGTCAGCAGAGTGTAGCTCCCGTGAAAACCCGCCGAGAAGCATACACAAATGAGTAGTCGGCAAGTAGTCCTACATGATGAGGAGAACAAGCCAAGAAAACAGTAATCATTTAGATAAATGACTTAGATGTTGTTGCCTAGGCAGACTGCTGATGAAGCCGTGGCGATCGGCGATGGAGCCGCGACGGTTGTTGTTAAAGTTGACTAGTCAGAGTTGATTCCGACTAGTTGTTGGGGGCGTGACTGCCGTTCTCGACTAGTTTGGAAAACTAGTCGAGATGAATGGTCGACGCGATGCGACCTGGGAAGATGACGTCGTGGCGGCACGCGGCGTACTCAAAGTAGAGACAGTGTTGCCGCGAGACAAGTAGTCACCACGTACGGTGTGGCTGAAGTAAAGCCAGTGTGGCCGCAAGACGAAGCCGCGGCGCACGGAGTAGTCGATGATGAGCCGTGTGACGGGCTGCGCGACGTGCCGAGGCACCTGGACGCGCAGCGTAGGCGGAGTAGTCGACGATGAGCCTGCGTGAGGCGAAGTAGTCGACGACGAGCGGCGTGACAAGCCGCGTGACGAGCCGCGCGACGTGCCGAGGCACCCGGATGCGCGGCGAAGACGAAGTAGTCGACGACGAGCCTGGGCGAGGTGGAGTAGTCGACGAGCGGCGCGACGAGCCGCATGACGAGCCACGCGACGTGCCGAGGCACCGGACGCGCGGCGAAGACGAAGTAGTCGACGACGAGCCCGCGCGAGGCGCAGTAGTCGACGACGAGCGGGGCGATGAGCCGCGTGACGAGCCTCGCGACGTGCCGAGGCACCCGGACGCGCGGCGAAGACGAAGTAGTCGACGAGGAGCTCGCGCGAGGCGGAGTAGTCGACGACGAGCCGCGCGACGAGCCGCGTGACGAGCCGCGCGACGTGCCGAGGCACCCAGACGCGAGGCGGAGGCGAAGTAGTCGACGATGAGCCTGCGCGAGGCGGAGTAGTCGACGACGAGCGGCGCGACGAGCCGCGCGACGTGCCGAAGCAACCGGAAGCACGGCGTAGGAAAATTGATTCCGCTTTGACAAGAGCAAGGCGACTTACTTCAATGGATCTCGGCGAGTGGACGAGTAGATGGATCTTGTTGACGAGGGTCCTTCGAATTCGCCCGGTGGTGATGATCACCCCTACCTGGCGCGCCAGCTGTCGGTGTTTTAGACCGGCAAACCTACCAAGGGGGTACCCGAGGTAGTAGATTGTGTGGTGAGGATCGTGATCGGGAGACCGAGAACTCGAAGGTACGCGCGAGGACACAGGACACAAGATTTATACAGGTTCGGGCCGCCAAGGTGGCGAACCCTACGTCCTGTTTGGGGGATCAAGTATGGCGCTCTGCGCTTGGTGTTGGGTTGTCCCCGGAGGGATTGGATATCTGCGGCTAGGTACCCGACCCTCCTTTATATAGTCCAGGGGGCGGGTTCCTAGTCGGTTACAAGGCAGGAGTCCTAGTCGGTTACAAGGCAGGAGTCCTAGTAGGAGTACAGGGGAATTCTAATAGGAGTCCGTCTTTTTCCTTCCTTGCATGAGTACCCGGGGTCTATGCCCAACAGCCTCCAGGACTTTAGGGTTGAAGATCCTTCGGGTGCAAGGAAAGGGGGGCCGAACCGACGTCGGAAGTGGGCCAGGCCGGCCGGCTTGGGCTGACCGGCCCAGGCCCATCCCGCCCGGCTCGATCGCCCCTTCGCGCCCGTGGGTCCTCAGGTGATTATGCATTTTGCCCCCTCCAGTTGCATGATTTTGGCGATGTCATTCCCGCGTCCAACGCTTCAATCCCTGGGGGTGTTCCTTCGTAGCACTTCGGTCTTCGCCACCATTGGAAGTGATTTCATCAAGCTCATGAACACGAACAAGACTCCGTAAATGCTCCTTTGAACTTATTGCAAATCCGTCCTTTATGTCCATGTTTTCCTACATAAACACAACACTTCCAAATGCATGCACAATGATGAACTTGTTATGTGATTAGTGTGCCTAGTGGAGGGTTAGTTCCATAATCAAATCCAAACCAAAGTGTAATGAACATGTTTGGTGTACGAAAATACACCGTCAACAGTTTGTATATGCCTTTGCTTATCCCTACTTCTCCTTGGATGGATATTTCGATGGATTTTGTTTTGGGATTGCCTAGAACAAAGAAAGGGAGGGATATCATTTTTGTGGTTGTTGATCGTTTCTCCAACATGGCTCATTTCATACCTTGTCATACGACTGATGTTGTTAGCAGTGTGATAATTTGTTCTTTAGAGAGATTTGCATGGTCTTCCAAATACAATAGGTTTTGATCATGGTGCTAAGTTTCTCAGTCATTTTTGGAGATCACCTTGGAATAAATTGGGAACTAAATTGCTATTTAGTGCAACTTGTCACCCTCAGACTGATGGTCAACTGAGGTAGTTAATAGGACTTTGTCAACCATGCTTATGGCTGTGTTAGATAAAAATTTGAAATGTTGGGAAGATTGTTTGCCTCATGTTGAGTTTGCTTATATGAGCTCGTTTCAGATTGTGTATGGTTACATTCCTCGGACGCCTATTGATTTATTTTCACTTGATGCTCCCCCACATATATGTTATTGCACATATTGAACAAACGATTAATCTGCATGAACAAACTCAACATAACATTACTGCTGCTAATGCTAAGTATCAAGTTGCTGGTAGTAAAGGTAGAAAACTTGTTCCTTTTGAACTTGGTGACATGGTTTGGTTGCATTTAATAAAGGATCGTTTTTGTACTTTGCACCATTCTAAAATGATGCATCGTGATGTTGGTCCATGTATAGTGCTAACCAAAATTAATGATAATGCTTTCTTGACCTACCTACGGAGTTTGGTGTTCCCACTAGTTTTAATGTTGCATATTTTAAACCATACGCGGGTGAAGATGAGGAGTTGCCACCGAGGACGACTTCAGTTCAAGAAGGGGAGGATGATGAGGACACCACATGTACATCTACTCCAGCAGCAGCTTGGGTGCGTCTAGAAGCCCAAGCGCCACCTCCAGTAGCTCAGGCGTCACTTCTAGATGTTCCACTATGACAGGCGCCACCAGTTGGGCCAACTACACGGGCTCGTACGAGAGAATTAAACTTCATCATGGTGTTAAGGAATGAAGGCCAAGGATGCATAGAAGATGGCCCAACATGACACCCAGGAGGGGCTCCTAGGGTTGGGCACCAGGAGAGGGGGCAGCCCCCTTCTGGCTGTGACCCCCATGTGGGAGCCGCGCACCCTTCCCCCCGAGGGTGCTAGGGGCTGCACCCCCTTCTCCCCTCTATTTAGTTAGAGTCACTTTTGTTTTTCAACTTGAGTTTGTTTTACTAGTTAGCTTTAGCTACAACTGAAAAGTCGCATAGCGCTGCCTTCAGGTATTGCAGACTCCACCTTCGAGTGAAAGTAACATTGCTCGCCTCTTTTTCTTGTTTGTTCTTTGATTGCGTGAAGTGATGAGGCTGACTTTCCTCCGGAAAGGTTGGTAACTATTGGGAGTTGGTCCAGCGATTGCATTGGCGCTTCGAGTTTGCTCATCGTAGTCGGACCGTGAGGGTCAAAAACCAGCAAATCGGTTCGGGCACTCCACCTCTATCACTTTGTGTATTTCTCGACTGCCGTTTTTCTTCCTTCCCATCGTTCGATCCATCAAATTGACCATCGGCCGATGGGGTTGACTCGCTCGTCCATCGACAAACCAGGTTGGACTGTCTTGACCATCAGTGGACTCTATTGATCACCTTCCTCTCTCCAATCAGTCAATTGCACTATTCTCCTTTCGGCATATCTTCCTGAATCTTCTTATCTTCATCTTTTGACTCATTTTCCAAAAAAAGGTGTCAACAGGATGGTGTAGGCCTGAGTCTCTCGCTCATCCTGCAAGTTGACACACGTGCCATTGTTGGCGTCGGATCCCATGACTTGCGGGATATGGCTTTCCCCTCTCCTCCTTCTCGTGTTTCTTCCTCGTAGTCCATCAATGATGGGCTCAGTGCCGGCTTGGAAGGGATGGGAGATCTTGCACTAGCCCGCAAATGGGATGAGCGTGTCACCCTCCAATGTAGACCGGAGGCCCAACTCATGCTTGGACAGCAAAAAGGACCACAAGAGAAACTCAGTGATGGATTTGTAATACTGAGTGAAATTCTTACCGAGCTTGCTCCACCACTAATACATTCTTGTACAAATACAATAGAGAGAGTGCTTGACACTTCAATCTCTAGCAAGAAATCCAAGAAAACCAAATAGCTAAATAGTAGAGAGGGAAGTGTAATGAAAATGGGTGAATATGTGAAGAGCACCCCCTCTTCCTTTTCTATTTATAGGAAAATGCGCCAGGTATCAAGACATGACCACTGTGCAACGACTAGGTGTCGTTGGAGAAAGGTGGGGCCTAGCGACCGTTGGGCCGGTTAGGACGAACCGGGGTTCAGCTGACCCCTAGTCCACCCCGGCAGGCTCCAACTTTGGCCTGTTGCCCCCTAATGGCTACCTGATGGCATGCCCAGGTGTCTCGACCCAAAGTTGACAGAAATCTTGCTCAAAATATTTTCAAGAATTTTCTAACTCCGAAATTATTTTCATAAATTCTATTTGAAAGGGAAAATGGCTAGAAAAAATCTAGCACGCAAATGCTTGGTTGGGAAAAACATTCGAACATTCATTTTGAAATATAAATGAAATTTTAGAAAGGGGAATATGAGATAAATACCAGTTTTACCTTTTGGTAGCAAGGTCTTACCGTTTAAAGTCCCAAGCAAGACTCCTCTTAGTAATTAATACCATTCATCATTCCATTCCCTAGATGTAGCTGGTGATTGCTTCTCTACCTTCCGCCTCACTTACTTTATTTTCTTTGGTTTCGTTGGTGTAGTCTGTGGTTGTTTAGGTTGGGGTTGTGACTCCGCTTTTCCCTCAAGCAACTCAACATCATTCTGCACTATATGGCATTACTCTTCTTTTGCTTGAAATTTGAATGTCAAGTTCCTTCTCCCGAAGTAGAATTGAATCCTTCCAGTTCCAACATTAATTCTTTCCCTGACATCAGTGAGGAATGGATGCCCAAGAATGAGCGGTATTCCACCATTCACTAATAGGCTCTCAACTACCCCTTCTGGATGCCGGATTGAGAACCATGTGTGGTTCGAGGACCGGTGGATGGTCGCTTCCTAGTGTGATGAGTGATCGACAATGTGGTGTGGACTGATTCTTGGCTAAGTATTGCAGGTGCAGGTTGTGGCTTGACTAGTGTTGGTGCAAGTAAAGAACAAGCGCGAAAGGTCATTGCCAGTGGGGCCTCCAGGTGTGAAGAAGTCAAATAGGAATGTTCGAGGAACCCGGTTGTCGGTGTTTTAGACCAGCAACTTAGCAAGGGGAGTACCCGAGCTAGACGAATGTGGCCTCGCCGAGATCGGTAACTCGAAGGAAGAGACACGTGGCACACAATTTAGACAGGTTCGGGCCGCGAGGTGCGTAATACCCTACGTGATGTATGCTGTGTAGCTCTGGATTGATTGGGTGTGTTTACAAGATGATGCTTATGAGAGAGGTAAGGGTCCCTGCCTCGCCTTATATAGCCCGAGAGGCAGGGTTTGTCGTATGGACCTCCCTGGGCCCACTACCTCGGTGGGTACCAGGACCGACTACTCGGTGGGCCCCTGGGACTACCTGGCTTGCGCTGCACGGCACTTGATTGCGTGAAGCACAATGACTACGAAGGAGAAGTACTCTGTTAGGAAGCTGTACATGTCCCGCACTGTATGGAAGACTCCTAGACGTACTCGACTAGTACTCTCTCCCTACTCCGACTTGTAACCCTGCCTCCCGGGCTATATAAGGCGAGACAGGGACCCCTCTCTCATCATCTCATCTCACGGCGTACAATTGCACCATCTTCTAATCGTACCCAATCAATCCAGAGCTACGCAGCATACAGGACGTAGGGTATTACGCACCTCGCGGCCCGAACCTGTCTAAATTGTGTGCCACGTGTCTCTTCCTTCGAGTTACCAATCTCGGCGAGGCGACATTCATCTACTTCGGGTACTCCCCTTAGTAGGTTGCCGGTCAAAAACACCGATAGCTGGCGCGCCAGGTAGGGGCTCTCACCCGAGATCACATGGCGAACTCGACCGCTCCTGTCTACTTCAAGCCAACCGCCGCCTTCAACCGCTGCGACACCTTCGTTTTCGGCGCTTGGGTCTGCACTGCTGATGGCGCGGGATCTTTCCACCGCCACCTCACCATGCAGCCCAACCCGGAGACCGGCTTCGTGACGCTTCCTGAAGTTGTCGTAGGCGAACTCGCCGGCAAGTTTGGCAAAATTTCGCTCTTCAACCCTCACGCCGACTTCGAGCTCGAGTCCGCTTCCAACTCGAACTCGACGTCTCCATGGGCTATCGCATGCGAGCTGGCTGCTCAGCCATCGCATGTGGTACCCCCATCCCGCGAGTGCTCCACGCGTGGCCCCCGCAACCCCTGCAGGGCCCGCACAGGGGCTCCCTCCTCGCGCCGGGCCGGCAAGGAGCCCGTACCCGAGTACAACTCGGACTCCGACACCGCCCCCGGCGATGCTTCGGACTCCAACCCCCTCTCCGGGTTCTACTCGGATTCCACATACGAGTTCGACTTCGGGTCGGACCCAGAGGATCCCGAGTCCGAGGACAACTCTACTGAGCATCCCTTATCAGGGCCGGCCTCTGGGCTGGTTATAACCTCCATGCCTGCCGGAAGATTCGTCTACTGGCCAGACCGCAAGCCTGCAGACCTGATAAGTGGAGACTCACGCTACGTCGCCTACATCGACTCGCTCCCGTTCCAGGAGGGAACACCACTTGCTCGAGCTGACTCGAACACCCCAACTGAGGTAGCGAGCACCGAGTCCAGTCTTGGCACCCCTGATCGCCAAGTCTTCATGGCTGCCGGCGACACCCCCGGACCATCTGGGACGGCTACAGACAAGTACCTTGAAGACATCTCCACAGACAAACTGTCTGCCGACGCACCTGCAGACGAGACCGCCGCCAACAGGGACGCTCGACGTGAGCGTAACACGAAGCGCAACGAACGGCGCCGGCGGCTCAGAGACAACCTCCCCATCCACAACCTTGCGGAAGCTCTCAAAGCGGTTGAGAGCAGAGTACACACTACCCCTGAGTAGTGCCTCATGTCGATCACAGCGATCGCACGCCAGGCTCAGGTCATATGCGCTGGAGAAGTCATCGCCAAGCTCGCTGAAGATGCCTACTTCATGCGGGTCGACAACAGGGTCAACCAGCCTCCTCCCGCCAGGAACCGCGACAACGAAGCTATAAGTCGCAGTGCTGACCTCGGTCGCAAGCGTACTCGAGCTGAGCTCCCAGCTCAGCCCAACCGTACTCGCGCGAATGTCGGCGGACCCTCACAGGGTGGCAACAGCAACCGCGAGGTCGTCCCTCACCGTGCTCCTGTCGGCGGTGGCGGCCGCGACCCTGACGGCGGCGGCAGCGACGACGGAAGCTCCAACCACGGAGCCAACAGGAGGGCCGACAGAGGCTACAATGGCGGTGGTCGTGAGCACGTGAACAGCCACACCTCTGGTGCCTCACAGGGCGGCTACGACGCCCGCCAGAAGATTGAGGAGCTGCGGCGGAAGAAGTCAGCCACTGCAGGCGACAACGACGGCTTCCCCGCCTTCCCACCTCGACTTCGCAACTTGCTCCTTCCCGAAAAGTTCAAGCCTTTGGGGATCACCAAGTACGACGCGAAGCAAGACCACATCCAGTGGCTTAGGTGCTACGCCCTCTCCATCGAGAACGCTGGCGGCAACAACGACACCAAGTGCCTCTACTTCCCCTTCTGCCTGGATCAAGCTCCACTCACATGGCTCGAGTCGCTGGACAAGCACTCGATCGACAAGTGGGACCAGCTGAAGGAGCAGTTCACCAGCAACTTCGCGGGCGCCATGGGCCGATCGGGTACTCGCATGGACCTGGCCATGGTCAAGCAGGAACAAGGCGAGACCCTCCGCAAGTACATGCGCCGCTTCTTCGACAAGCGCGCTACCATAGTCGATGTCACCGACAAGGAGGTCATCGACCTCTTCCAAGACGGCCTCTACCATCACCGCACCTTTGAAGACTTCGGTCATCGCCGCCCCAAGTCCATCCCCCACCTCAAGGACATGATCACGTCCTGGGCGAATAAAGAGGACAAAGCCAATGCCAAGTACGACGCCATCCGTGGCATTAACAAGCAGAACACGGGCGGCGGCAGCGGCAACAACGGGAACCAAGACGGTCGCAACAACAACTACTACTCGGGTCCCAGCCGCAAGCGCAAGCCAGACAACACTGTCGCGGCTATCCAGCGCCCTGCGAAGGAGAACTCGAAGAGGAACTCCAGCAGCTTCAAAGACTTGCTGAAGGAGAAGTGCCCGTGGCATCTGAATGGCAATCACACCACCGAGCAGTGCTACCAACTCAGGCATGCACTCATAAGTACTCCATAGCCACCGCACCCTCACGGCAAGAAAGGCAAGAAGAAGAACGACGGAGACAACAACGACTTCCAGGAACCTGACAAGACCGTCACCGTCCTCTTCAGCGGACTACCCAGCAGGCGGGAGCAAAAGGCTACCCGCCGAGAAGTCATGAGCATTGAACCAGCGGTCCCGACCCCTCTCAGGTGGTCGGAGGTACCCATTACCTTCTCCCGCGCGGATCAATGGACCATCTTCTCCGAACCAGGACGGTTCCCTCTCGTCCTGAAGCCAGTGGTCGCGGGCTCCAAGCTCAACAAGGTCCTCATCGACGGTGGAAGCGGGCTCAACGTCCTTTTCACCAAGACCTTGAAGAAGATGAAGCTCAACATCACCCACATGCTCACCAAGAGCAACACGCCCTTCTATGGCATCGTCCCCGGCAACGCGGCTATCCCACTAGGCTCAGTGGTCCTGCCAGTTACCTTCGGGGAATCTCGGGACAACTACCGTACCAAGTACATCAAGTTCGAGGTCGCGGACTTCGAAACATCATACCATGCCATCCTCGGCAGACCAGCCATCGCCAAGTTCATGGCGGTACCTCACTACACCTACTTGGTACTCAAGATGCCAAGCCCAGCAGGTGTACTCTCTCTCCAAGGGGACTTGAAGATCTCGCACGACTGCGACACCGAAGCCGTGGAGATCGCCTCTACAAATCAAGTACCCAACGCGATGATGGAAGTCTACACCACGTCGAAGAAGCTTGCTACAAGTGAACTCGACATCCCTGAGAAGTCTGACAAAGGCAACAAGCCTCAGCCAGCTAAGGAGGTCCTGGTCAAGACGATCGACCTCGGGACAGGCGACAACAGCAAGACCACCACCATCGGGGCCGGCCTCGACCCAAAATAGGAAGACGCGCTCATCAACTTCCTCCGGGCTAACCGCGACATCTTCACGTGGAGGCCAGCGGACATGCCAGGAGTGCCCAGGGAGTTGATTGAGCACGGCCTCAACGTCGATCCTAAGGCCACCCCCAAGCGACAACACCTCCGACGCTTCGCCGACGACAGACGGGATGCCATCAAAAAGGAACTCTCCAAACTACTCGTGGCTGGCTTCATCAAAGAAGTCTTCCATCCTGAGTGGCTCGCCAACCCCATCCTCGTCTGCAAGAAGAACTCGAACGAGTGGAGGATGTGCGTCGACTACACCGACCTCAACAAGCACTGCCCCAAGGACCCTTTCGGGTTGCCGCGAATTGATCAAGTCATCGACTCCACGGCGCGGCCGCGACTCGCTCTCCGCTTCCTCGACCGCTACTCCGGTACCACCGGATCGCGATCAAGGAAGAAGACCAGGAGAAGACCGCGTTCATCACCCCGTTTGGCGCGTACTGCTACACGACCATGTCCTTCGGGTTGAAGAACGCCGGCGCCACCTATCAACGAGCTATCCAGACCTGCTTCAAGAGGTAACTCAACAAGAACGTCGAAGCCTACGTGGATGACGTGGTCGTCAAGACCAGAGACTCCAGTACCCTCATCGACGTCCTTAAAGAGACTTTCGCATCCCTGCGCGAGTACCACTGGAAGCTCAACCCGAACAAGTGCGTCTTCGGCGTACCTTCGGGCAAACTACTCGGCTTCATCATCAGCCAACACGGCATTGAAGCCAACCCCGAGAAGATCTCCGCCATCACCAGCATTAAAGCTCCCATGTGCATCAAAGACGTCCAGAAGCTGACCGGGTGCATGGCGGCCCTGAACAGATTCATCTCGAAGCTTGGAGAACGGGGGCTCCCCTTCTTCAAACTACTCAAGCGTCAAGAGAAGTTCGTGTGGACTCCAGAGGTGGACCAAGCCCTTGCTCAGCTCAAGGACTTCCTATCAAAGCCACCAGTCCTCACGGCTCCTCGCAAAGGCGAGCAGCTACTGCTCTACCTCGCTGCGACTACTCATGTGGTCAGTACTGCCATCATCGTTGAGCGGCAGGAAGACGGCCACGCCTACCCAGTCCAGCGCCATGTCTACTTCGTCAGCGAGGTCCTATCAGAGTCCAAGGCATGCTATCAGCCTGTGCAGAAGCTTCTGTACGCAGTACTCATCACCTCGCGGAAGCTACGACACTACTTCCAGGAGTACTCGACCTCCGTCGTCACCGACTACCCGCTCGGCGACATCCTGCGGAACCAAGATGCTACTGGAAGAATCTCAAATTGGCCAGTCGAGCTCCGCGCCCTCACCATCGACTTCAAGCCACGTACAGCCATCAAGTCGCAGGCGCTAGTCGACTTCATGGCAGAGTGGCGGGAGAATCAGCTACCTACTCCAACCGTGCGACCAGAGCATTGGGTGATGTACTTCGACGGCTCACTCAACTTCGAGGGCGCAGGTGCAGGGGTACTCCTGATCTCTCCAACGGGCGAACAACTCAAGTACGTCCTACAGATCTTCTGGAAGGTCTCAAACAACGAAGCCGAGTACGAAGCCCTCCTACACGGGCTCCGCCTCGCGGCTTCACTAGGCATCAAGCGGCTACTAGTCTACGGTGACTCCGCAGTGGTCATAAACCAAGTCATCAAGTCCTGGGACCGCAACAAGGAGAACATGGACGCCTACTGCCTAGAAGTCCGCAAGCTCGAGAACAAGTTCTATGGTCTCGAGTTCCACCACATCGTCCACGACAACAACGTTGCAGCGGACGTCCTCTCGAAGCTCGGTTCTACTCGCGCTCAAGTACCAGCGGGTGTCTTCGTCCACGAGCTTCACGCGCCATCCATCCCGAAGCCGGCGCCACCGACCACTGTCCCAGCGCGAGTATTGGTGGCCATTGACAAGTTCACCAAGTGGATCGAGGTCAAGCCGGTCACATGCCCCAAGGCTGACCGAGTACTCGACTTCCTAGATGAACTCGTGCATCGCTACGGACTACCCCACCGCATAATCACAGACTTGGGCTCCAACTTCAACAATCACCAGTTCTGAGAGTACTGCGAGAACAGCGGGATCGATGTCCGATATGTCTCAGTTGCACCCTCAAGCCAACGGACAAGTCGAGCACGCCAACGGGATGGTGCTCGACGCTCTCAAGAAGCGGCTACACGACGCTGCTGTCGGTGTTTTAGACCGGCAACCTACTACGGGGAGTACCCGAAGTAGATGAATGTGACTCGCCGAGATCGGTAACTCGAAGGAAGAGACACGTGGCACACAATTTAGACAGGTTCGGGCCGCGAGGTGCGTAATACCCTACGTCCTGTATGCTGCGTAGCTCTGGATTGATAGGGCACGATTACAAGATGGTGCAATGGTGCGCCGTGAGTTGTATGAGAGGAGATTGGATGAGGGGGATCGGTCCCCTCGCCTCGCCTTATATAGTCCGGGAGGCGGGGTTACAAGTCGGAGTAGGAAGAGAGTACTAGTCGAGTACGTCTAGGAGTCCTCTATACAAAGTGCGGAACATGTACAACTCCCTAACCGAGTACTACTCCCCGTGTAGTCCTTGTGCTCCACGCCTTCGTGTGCCGTGTAGCGCAAGCCGGTAGTCCCAGGGGCCCACCGAGTAGTCGGTCCCGGTACCCACCGAGGCAAAGGGCCCAGGGAGGTCCATACGACAAGCCCCCGAGTACTTTGTAGTCGAGAAGGATAGCTTCAGGTAGTCTTGACGGCCCTAACAAGCGCCCCTCAAGCGTCCCCGAGTACCGCAGCCAAGGTCCTCAAGAGTAGTCGAAGCATCCCGAGGGCCGGAATGTACTCCGTACCGATGTTTGAGCAATCCTGAAGTCTTCTCGAGTAGTCCCAAGCGTCCTCGAAAACTGCCTTCGAAGGTCTTCAAAAACTGCCTGTCTTGTCGTGAAGCCGAAGCTTGGATGGAGGTGCGACTTGTAAAACCGCACTCCGCATGGAGTAGCCCCCGAGCCCTGAGCCGCGGGCCCCAGCTGAGGGTCCATCTGAAGTCATGGCAAGAAAATCCCGAAAAATCCGGAGAGAAAAAATCGAAGGACACGTGGCACGGAGCCCCCGAGCCTTGAGTCGAGTACTTCCTCTCGAATTGAAGGGTCTTCTTGGAGAATGTGTCCTGAGATGCTCTTGAGACTAGCCGCTTCCCAGGTAGTCAAGTAGAAGTAGCCGAGCCCCCGAGGTGAGGCGCGTCGACTAGTAGAATACGAAGAGTCACGCGCAGCCGCTGAGTCAGCCGCGCGTGGACTTATCCAGCCGCCCGTTGCAGAGTCGTTTTGGCTTATAAATAGAAGCCGAAACCCTTAGGGTTTTTCACCCATTCGAGTCGCAATCATTCCATTTGAATCTTGAAGCAAATCCACTCCCAGCGCCTACTGCCGCCGTAGTAGATCCAAGCGCATCGCCACCCGAAACCTTTAGGGTAGCCCCCGAGCGGATGCGAGTGAAGACACCTTGTACTTGGAGGATGAAGTCGTCGCCGTCCAAGGCATCCAAGGCCGCCGGGAAGAAGAGGGGCCACGAAGAGGCCGCCGCGGCTGCCACCGGAGCGGCGCCGCCCATGTCTCCACCGCGGGCTGATCCTAGCCGCGAGTGGAAGAAATCAAAGGTGAAGACGGAGGACCTGCTGACCCTGCTGAACAGTGGGTTCATCAGGGAGAAGGAAGTCGACATGTGGAGATCCGCCGCGGGAGATCCATATCCGATGGAGAAAGCCGAAGACGAGATCCCGATGTTCTCGCGGTTCGTGGAGCGCGGTCTTGCGCTCCCGCCCGGCCGACTTCTTCAAGGGGCTCGCTCGGGTACTACGGGATCGAGTACCCGAACTCGAACCCCAACGGCATCTTCCACACGTCGGTCTTCGTCCACTTCGCGAAGCCTTCCTCGGAATCAAGCCGCACCGGGTGCTCTTCCGGAAGTTCTTCCGCGTCAAGCCGCGGCCCGAGTGCCTCCAACCCCGTAGTAGTCGGAGGGGCCGGCATCCGAGGGCGAGGGAGGACGCCGCGGAGCGAGACCCGGCGTACAAGCTCGTCGACTCCAACACGGACCGGAAGATCGATGGTTCTATATCACGAACCACCACCCCGGCCGCCGAAGCCGAGCGGACGGCGCCCCGTGCACCATGATTGGTGGAACACGGAGCCCACCATGCAAGAAGGAATCCGGCTCCCCGAGCCGCTAGCACGCATCAAGGTGCTCGGGGAGGCGGGACCGAGGGCCGAGCACGTGGCCTTCGCTTCATGAAGCGCAGGATCCAGCCGCTGATGGCTCGGGAGACCCTGGGCTTCGAGTACACCGGCGACGACGACGCGTCGCGGATGCCGGGAGGCGAGCTGGACGACAACGACATCGTCGAGAGGTTGTCGCGGATCTTCAAGGACATGCCGCCATACACGGCGTGCCCGGGGCCGAGGAGTACTCGCCGCGCGCCCGCCCAAGGAGGTGAGTAGTCGTACTCCCCTAGTCGAGTAGTGATTACTTGTAGTAGAGTTGCTGACGTCTTGTGTCTTGCGCAGGATGATGTGAAGCGGTTCGTCTCCGAGCCGCAGCCGCCACCGAGCGGGATCAAGATCCCGGTGGAGGGGAAGGTGAAGGAGCGCCGCGAAGTCGGTGAAGGCGACGACACCGTCATCGTAGAAGATACCTCCGATGACGACGACGAAGACGAAGAGACGCTTCAGGGCCGCTTCCAGCTGCAGTCGAGGTTTAGCCGCCCGGGCTTGCCTCATGTTCCACTGGTTCAAGACCCTCCGGCTAGCTTGGAGGCTAGCCTTGCTGCGCCGCCACGGAAGCCGCGCAACCCCGCCAGGAAGCGGGTGACGAAGAAGCTAAAGGTCTCGGAGACCACGCCTCGGAGGTAATCGAGTACCCGTTGTTCGAGTACATTGCCGACGAGTAGTATTCCTTTGCATGCAGGGAGGTGCCGCCGCCGGATCCCGTTGAAGAGGGCGACGAGGGCGTGTGGGATACGGTGGGGGAACCGGCCGGGAAGTCGTAGTCCACCCCCCCACCGTTGAAGAACTTCGGCGCACCGGGAGCGCCGGCCCCCGTTCCGGGAAGAGAGCGAGGACCCGTGGCCGCCGCTGTTGGAGAGGTGGTGGCCTCAGGAGCGCAGGAGACATCTGCGCCGGCCGCCGCCGCCGTGGAGGAGGCGGGGCCGCGGGGCGGATGAAGAGACGCCCGCCGAGGGTGGACTGGTTGATATTGCCAGCATCCTCGGTGATCCGGCCGTGACCATCGTCCGGTCGAACTTGTAAGTACCATATCCTCACGAGTAGTACTTGCTACAGTAGTCGATCTTTGTCTGACGACCCTCTGTGAATATTTCTGCAGAAAATCCACACATCTGAGCTGGGATGGGGATGAGCCCTCATCAGCGGTGGCGGAAGAAGTCGCGCCGCCCGTCGAGGAGACCGCTCCCGATGCCCAAGCTGCGACTGAGCCCCCGGCTACCAAAGCGCCGTTGCCGGAGGCGAGTGTAGTCGAAGGTGAGTACCCTTCGTGAAGCTGCGGAGCTCCAGGAGGAGTAGTCGTAGGCGCTAATGCACTTGTCGTTTGTTGGCAGGCGCTGAGGGAGGTGACATCCCTGCGGGGGTGCCAATGCAGGAGTTGACACCAGAGGCCCCAGAGGCTGCAGAAGGAGCCCCCGAGCCCGTGGGGGAGGTCGTCGAGAAGTCCGCCGGGGGAGAAGCGGTCACCACGTCGCCAGAGATTGCTTTGGAGGTGGCTATCCGCTCCCCTGAGATCCAAGACGCAGCCCATCCGGCTTCCGCGCCGATGATGGAGGCTACCTCGAGTAGCCGCGGCGGGATAGAACTTCTGGCAGACGATCTCGTCGAGCCGGCGACGGTAGCCAAGCACCTGGAGGCGATCCGTCAAGCCGAGCAATGGATGAAGGTACGTGGCCGTGGCCTTGGAGTAGTCAATCCTTTTGACGTTGAGTACTCTTCTTGACTTGAGTTGTCTTGTGCAGGACGTTGCGGAACGGTCCCGCGAGAAGTCGAACCTGCTGCAGGGTTACGGCGACACCGTACTCCGAGCAGAGGCCCTGGAAGAGCAGCTCGTGAAGTCGCGAAAACACGCGGCTGCCATGCAGTCAAGGCTCGACGCCGCCTTCGCCAAGTATCACAACGACGTCATGGAGTTGTAGGCGAAGGGCGACGACTTGGTGCGGAAGAACAAGGGCCTCCGCAACAAGAATAAAGGTATATATCCTTCGACTTGTCGAGTACTTGCTGAAAGCCGAGAAGCATCTGACCCGCTGTTGCATTGCTGTGTTGCAGAGCTTGAGGGCCGAGTGGAGGCACCGAAGGCCTCGCAGGTGAGCATGAAGAACCTCTTTCTACCGGGAGCAAGAAGCCCGCCGGTACTCGAGCTCGACTACAAGGAACTCGCCTTCGAGTGCGAGAAGCACATGGAGCCGTGGATTGCTTCGACAGGATCTCGTCAACTCACAAATCTTTGCGTAAATTGAACGAAGACCGCGAGGCGTTGCGGGCCCGCTTGAGGGAGTTGGAGGAAGCCGCTCTCCCGATCGCGAGGCTCCCGGTGCCGCACCCGGCGGCCCCAAGATCGCTCCTCCCGGTGGATCGACTCCGTGAAGCACCAAGCCGGCCGGCCGCCACGTCAAGCATATGGCCAAGTCGATCCCAAGACAAGTCTTGGCCTTCATGAAGTCGAACTTCCCGAAAGCTCCAAAGGAGGTGGTCGCCGGCGGGTAGCCGCCAACCGCTCCGATGAGCAAGATGCGTAGCCGCCGTGAGCGCATGGCTCCCATCGCTTGAGCAGTAGCCGAGAAGCCGAACCTCCGAAGTAGCCCCGTAATAGGTAGCTAGTAGCCATAGTTGTACAGAAGACAATTGTAATGAATTGTTCAAGTATCAATGAAAGAGAATTTTCCAAAGAATGAGTACTCGTAGTCGCGATCTCGGAGTGCGGAGCGCCCATCGTGGAGTAGGTGCGAGTAGTAGTACTCGACTTCGCAGTCCCGTTGTAGGGGAGTAGGCAAGAAATAAGTTGATGAACAATCAAACTTTATTACCGAGGGAGTACACCGGTGGCCGTGGCCGTAGTTACAAAGTAGTCGCCCGGACTCGAGGCCGCTGGCCGTTAGTGATCCGTAGGTAGCCGTGTAGGCCGGATCGCGCATCCGTAAGTAGCCGCGCTAGGCCGGATCTTGGAGTGTGGTCTCTTGGTAGACCGCTGCTAGAGTCCTTGACGCTCGTCGCGGCCCTCAGTGGTCCGTAGGTAGCCGCATGGGCCGGACCCCGGAGAGGGAGAAGTCCGAGACCGAAGCCGTGGCCCGAGGGTCTCTTACGGCCGTGGGCGTTGGTGTAGTCGATTAGACTTGAACCCCGGAGTAGTCGTGTAGACAGGCGTAGAATCGACGAGTTGGTCGACGTTCCACGAGTTGTTGACGTCTTCGCCTTCAAGTGTTTGGAGGCGGTAGGAGCTCGGCCCCCTGGCCACCTTAGCCACTTCGTGAAGGGGCCTTCCCTGTGGGGAGCCGAGCTTGTGAAGTCCTTCCGTGTTCCGTATACGGCGGAGGACAAGATCTCCTACGTTGAAGGAGCGTTCCTTGATGTTGCGATCATGGTAGCGTCGGATACCCTCTAGGTACCTAGCCGATTGGACGAGGGCAGCGCAGCCGAGCTTCTTCGAGGTCGTCGATGTCAACTCGTCCGTTGTCTTCCGAGACGCCTTCGTCGTAGTGCTCCACCGCCGGCGAGTTCCATATGACGTCGGCAGGGAGGATGAGCTTCTCGCAGCCGTAGACCAAGAAGTAGGGGGATTGCCCCGTTGGCTTGGATGGTTGAGTCCGGGCAGCCCCCGCAGTGCGTTGGGTAGTTCCTTGATCCACTTGCCCCCTTTGGAGTTAGCAGTTGTCATGTAGCCGCTTCTGAGGGCGTCGAGCACCATCCCATTGGCGCGCTCGACTTGTCCGTTGGCCCATGGATGGGCGACCGAGACGTATCGTACGTCTATTCCGCCGTTCTCGCGCGACTCCCAACCGGTGGTTGTTGAAGTTGGACCCCGTGTCCGTGATGATGCGGTGGGGTAGCCCATAGCGGTGTACGAGTTCATCCAGAAGTCGAGTACTCTATCGGCCTTGGGGCATGTAACCGGCTTGACCTCGATCCACTTGGTGAACTTGTCGATAGCCACCAGCACTCCCGTTGAATCCCCCCCGGCGCGCCTGGCGTGGCCCAATCATGTCGAGCCCCCGCGGCAAAGGGCCGTGGGTTGGCGGTATGGTGACTAGCTTGTAGGCCGGGGACATGTTGCCGTCGGCGAAGTACCGACATCCTTGGCACCTTCCCGACGAGTTCTTCGGCATCGCCCGTGGCTGTGGGCCAGTAGAAAGCTCGCCGAAGGCCTTGCCGACCGCCGTGCGCGAAGACGCGTGGTTGCCGCATGCTATTGTGGATCTCCTCCAAGATGACCTTGCCTTCTTCGCGAGGGACGCACTTCATGAGTACTCCGTAAGATGTGCCCCGCTTGTAAAGCTTATCTCCGACGAGGACGTAAGACTTGGCGCGGCGACGAGTTGTTCGCTGCGGTCTTGTCGGAGGGGACCTTCTCGCTCGCCGAGGTAGTCGATGAAGGGTTGCCTCCACCACGTCGATCATTATGACCTCCTCGCCCCCCCCGGTGGATAGGGCCGGGCACAGGGGGTCGGTGGCGCCGGCTCCGGATGGATGGCGCGTGAAGCTCATGGACGAAGACGCCCGCCGGGTACTTGAGCGCGGGTGGATCCGAGCTTCGAGAGGACGTCCGCCGCAACGTTGTTGTCGCGGACGATGTGATGGAACTCGAGACCATAGAATTTGTTCTCGAGCTTGCGGACTTCTAGGCAAAGAGGCATCCATGTTCTCCTTGTTGCGGTCCCAGGACTTGTTGACTTGGTTGATGACCACTGCGGAGTCGCCGTAGACTAGTAGCCGCTTGATGCCCAGTGAAGCCGCGAGGCGGAGCCCATGTAGGAGAGCTTCGTACTCGGCTTTGTTGTTTGAGACCTTCCAGAAGATCTGCAGGACGTACTTGAGTTGTTCGCCCGTTGGAGAAATCAGTAGTACCCCCCGCGCCCTGCGCCCTCGAGGTTGAGTGAGCCGTCAAAGCACATCACCCAATGCTCGGTCGCACGGTGGGAGTAGGCAACAGCCCCTTCTCCGCCACTCGCCATGAAGTCGACTAGAGCTTGCGACTTGATGGCCGTGCGTGGCTTGAAGTCAATGGTGAGGGCGCCGAGCTCGACAACCCCACTTGGAGATTCTTCCGGTGGCGTCTTGGTTCCTCAAGATGTCACCGAGCGGGTAGTCGGTGACGACGGAGACCGAGTACTCCCGCGGAAGTAGTGTCGTAGCTTCTCGCGAGGTGATGAGTAGAGCGCACGTGAGCTTCGCACGAGCCGGTAGGGAGCCTTGGACTCGATAGAACCTCGCCGACGGCGAGACCGGGTGCCGGACCGGTAGGCGTGGCCGTCTTCCCCGTCGCTCGACAACGATGGCAAGATCGACCACGTGAGTAGTCGCAGCCCTAAGTAGAGCAAGAGGCCGCTCGCCCTTGTGAGGAGCCGTGAGGATTGGAGGCTTTGACAGAAGTCCTCGAGCTCGGGCAAGGGCTTGATCTCGCCTTCGGAGTCCACACGAACTTCTCGTGATGCTTGAGTAGTTTGAAGAAGGGGAGGCCCCGTTCTCCTAGCCTCGAGATGAATACGTTCAATGCCGCCATGCACCCCGTCGACCTTCTCGGACGTCTTTTGATGCTCGTGGGAGCTTTCATGCCGGTGATGGCGGAGATCTTCTCGGGGGTTGGCTTCAATGCCGCGCCGGGCCGATGATGAAGCCGAGTAGTTTGCCACAAGGGACGGCCGAAGACGCACTTGTTCGGGTTGAGCTTCCAGCGGTACTCGTGAAGCGATGCGAAGGTCTCTTCAAGGTCGTCGATGAGGGTACTGGAGTCCCTAGTCTTGACGACTACGTCATCCACGTAAGCCTCGACGTTCTTGTTGAGTTGCCGCTTGAAGCAGGCCTGGATGGCCCGTTGATAGGTAGCGCCGGCGTTCTTTAACCCGAATGACATGGTCGTGTAGAAGTACGCGCCAAACGGGGTGATGAACGCGGTCTTTTCCTGGTCCTCCTCCTTGATTGCGATCCGGTGGTACCCGAGCAGCGCCGACGAAGCGGGCAGTGCCCGGCCCGCCGTGGAGTCGATGACTTGATCAATCCGCGCAACCCGAAGGGGTCCTCGGGGCGTGCTTGTTGAGGTCGGTGTAGTCGACGCACATCCTCCACTCGTTCGAGTGCTTCTTGCGACGAGGACCGGGTTGGCGAGCCACTCGTGATGGAAGACTTCTCCGATGAAGCCAGGCGGCGAGTAGCTTGGCGAGCTCCTTCTTGATGGCGTCCCGTCCGTCGCCGCAAAGCATCTGGAGGTGTTGTCGCTAGGGTGGCCCTTGATCGACGCAAGGCGCGTTCGATCGCCTCCTGGGCACTCGGTGTGTCCGTCGGCTTCCACGCGAAGATGTCGCGGTTAGCCCGAAGAAAGCTGATGAGCGCGTCTTCCTATTTGGGGTCGAGGCCGGCCCCGATGGTGGTGGTCTTGCTGGGGTCGCCTGTTCCGAGGTCGACCGCCTTGACGAGTACCTCCTCAGGTGGCTGAGGCTTGTTGGCGCTGTCAGACTTCTCTGGGATGTCGAGTTCGCTCGTAGCGAGCTTCTTCGACGCGGCGAAGACCTCCATCATCGCGTTGGGTACTTGGTTCATGGAAGCGATCACCACGGCCTCTGTGTCGCAGTCGTGGGAGATCTTCAAGTCCCCTTGGAGGGAGAGTACACGTCGGACTTGGCATCTTGAGTACCAAGTAGGTGTAGTGGGGCACCGCCATGAACTTGGCGATGGCCGGGCTCTCGCCGAGGATGGCGTGGTAAGAGGTTCGAAATCCACGACCTCGAATTTGATGTACTCGGTGCGTAGTTGTCCCGAGACGCCCCGAAGGTCTCTCGTGCGCACCACCGAGCCCGATGGGATAGCCGCGTTGCTCCGGGACGATGCCGTAGAAGGGCATGTGCTGCTCTTAGTGAGCATGGGGGTGACGTCGAGCTTCATTTTCTTCAAGGTTTTGGTGAAGAGGACGTTGAGCCCGCTTCCACCGTCGATGAGCACCTTATTGAGCTTGGAGCCCGCCACCGTTGGTTTCGGACGAGGGGGGAACCGTCCCTGGTTCGGAGAAGCCGGTCCATTGGTCCGCACAGAGAAGGTGATGGGTACCTCCGACCACCCGAGGGGGGTCCGAACAACCGCTCAATGGACATCACTTCCCCGACGGTAGCTCGCTCCCCGCCCGCCGGGCGCTCCGCCGAAGAGGACGTTGACGGTCTTCTCGGTTCTTGAAGTCGTTGTTGTCGCCGCTCCTTCTTCTTGCCCTTTTGGTCGTGAGGGTGCGGTGGCTCCGGCGTATCCTTGAGTGCATGCCCGAGCCGGTAGCACCGCTCGGAGTGTGGTTGCCGTTTGGATGCCACGGCACTTCTCCTTTAGCAGGTCTTTGAACCCGCCGTAGTTCTTCTTCGAGTTCCCTTTCGCGAGTGGCGCCGGATAGCCGCGACGGTGTTGTCTGGCTTGCGCTTGCGGTTGGGACCCGAGTAGTTGCTGTTGTTGTGTTGTTGTTGTTGTTGCGGCCGCCTTGGTTTGCATTGTCGGCGCGCCGCCGCCGCCCGTTCTCGCTTGGACTTGCCGCGGATGGCGTCGTACTTGGCGTTGGCCTTGTCCTCTTCATCCGCCCCGTGACGTGATCATGTCCTTGAGGTGGGGGATGGACCCGGGGCGGCGACGACCGAAGTCCTCGAAGGTGCGGCGATGGTAGAGGCCGTCCCGGAAGAGGTCGATGACCTCCTTGCTCCGTGACGGCCGACGACGCGTAGCGCGCTTGTCGAAGAAGCGGCGCATGTACTTACGGAGGGTCTCGCTCGTTCCCCGCTTGATCATGGCCGTGTCCATGCGAGTACCCGAACGGCCCATGGCGCCCGCGGGTTACTCGTGAATCGCTCCTTCGGCCTGGTCCCACTTGTCGATCGAGTGCTTGTCCGGGCCGACTCGAGCCATGTGAGTGGTGCTTGGTCCGGACGTAAGGGGAAGTAGAGGCATTTGGTGTCGCCGTTGCCGCCGGCGTTCTCGGCGGAGAGGGCGTAGCATCGAGCCATCGGATAGGATCCGCTCGCGTCGTACTTGGTGATTTCCAAAGGCTTGAACTTGTCGCGGAGGAGCAGGGTTGCGAAGTTGAGGTGAGAAGGACAACCCAATTAAAGTTTACAATTTAATTTGAAAGATTGAGCTTTTGATGATTTGAGTACAAGTCTCCCCCCTCAATGTATGCATGTGCCTTTTGAATAGGAAAATGTTATGACCGACAATTAAATTGCATACATTGTGAGTAAAAGTGTCAAGAAAGTTGTACTCAAGCCATCGAGGGGTAAAAAGAGGTGGAAGGTGATAATACGTGATGCATATGCCATGTGAAAACACTCGCAGAGTTATCCGTTACAGAGTTCGGAACCTCCGAGAAAGCTCGGAACCTCCGTGGCCGGAGCCTCCGGAAAAATTCTCGAACCTCCGAGGTCCGCAACATACTCCAACATATAACAATGAATAACAGTAAAAACAACAGATAAGACTCGTAAAATAGCACGAGATAAGGATAACAGCATTCAACACATCTAGCCCTATTACATCCATCACACAAGCTTTAAAGTTTTGCAAATCCCTACAACCATGACCAGATCCCGCTTGCCAACGTATGCAAGCTAAATGTTTTACAAAGAAATTTCAACAAATTTCCACCAGAGTTTATGAGAGAAGTTAGCACTCTCATCTCACCAAAGAACAAAAGAATGTTTCGAGGTTAGCAGCCACCGCAGGGAGCTCCAGGTCTTCGTATGCTTCTCAATCTTCATCTCTCCCCTATCAACAATTTAACAAAAGGAAAGAAAAGAAGAGAGGAAGTGAGAACAGAATCCAGAGAAGTCACTCCTCATCACCGAAGTCGATTCCTCCTCTTCTCGCTTCAGTGAGCCGCGTCGTCGCAGCCAAGGTCGAGCGATGACAGATCTGCGGGGCCTTCCGACGGCCTCCCAGCCGGCCTTTCTCCCGAGTCTTGCACTCGTAGAGGAAGACCCCATTGCCTTTCTTGCCACAGCCTCTCTTCCTCACTGCCATTTTTGCACCAAGTGGTTCTTCATCTTCTTCATCTCGCAGCAAAGTGGGCAGCAGGAGACCCCGCCCATGGGAGTAGCAAGCCCTCGCTCACCCTCATCCTCACCGGTAGTGTACCGGAAAGTCGTGAAGAGGGAGGAGGATGGTGCATGGCATCAAAGGAGAGTCCCCTGTGCTTTAGCACCGTTCATGTCTTCCCTAAGTTCAAAAGCCGATGGGAAGTCCATCTCCGCGTACCTCCGTGTGTCCCTAACCATCCCTCTCGCCCAGTGCACCAAACAGGCGGGGGAGCCCCGTCGGATCCTTCTCTCCTACCGGCCGGACCGCATCTAGATGGCTTGGTGCCGGCCTTCTTGAGGATGTGCTCTTCACAATGTGCCGCCTTTCCGATGCCGCCACTCGCTGACTTGATAGGAAGCATGCTCAACATCTTTCTTGTAGTCGACCCCCGAGACCATCTCTATCATGTACATCGATAAGGGGCATAGGGCAGGTTGCACTTCCCACTGTCACTTCTACTAAAGTTGTACCAAATAACCGTCACGAGAATGGCCTAGCTCCGTGCAGCGCCTAGCCAACAGGTTTGGTGCAAAACCTCCTAAGACTTGTTGAGTCACCGCCCTTTTGGTAAATGGTTTCCCGAACATATTGTTGAGCACATAGAACACCGATTTTCGAGCGCGGGTGGAGCCACGCCCTCCTCATACTCATGTTTTCGTTAAAGCAATTTTGTTGGGGTTCATGTGGGCCTCAAAATGGATGATATCAGCCTTCTCGTCCTCCTTGCCGAATCCAAAAACAACCTAGCAAAAGTAAGGAAATCAATTTTGTAGTGTACTCCTTTCCGTCATCCAAAGGATGGTTTCCTTGTTGTCTTCATGAAAGAATGTGGTACGAACCGAGCTAAAACCTCTATGTTCCAATCATACTTGAAACTCATGATGTCCCTCATCCTATACTTGTCGGGACCAACCAAAGACTCCTCCTTGACAAAGCTCCCTTCCGCCGCCTCCAAATGGGTGAAATCTATCCACTTCATCTTGATTAGCTTCATCTTGGTGTTAAGGACAAATACCATAGAACTTAAAGTGAAAGACAGATCAAAATCCGTAATCATGGCTGCCATCTTGGGGTTCACATAGGGATTTTCTTCTCTTGCTTTCTCGACCAAGAAACCAAACCTCCATCATAGTTGGTGTGCTCAATATATACCGAGTTGTCATATTTGGTTGGAGGATGTCTTTTGAGTAGCCCCTTGTGGTACTTGAGATAGGTTGAGTCAATCTCTCCTAGGGGCATGTCATCTTCTAGCTCTATAGGAATGGTTTTGCCTTCAGTCCCTCCATTATCATCCACATGGGCAACAGATCCGAACCTCTCGCTCCCGACAAGCCGCCACCTCTCGCCCCTCCTAGAGTGGCCTTCCTCTCGCTGCCACCTGCCCCCGGCTGTCGCTCTTGTCGCTAACTTGAAGGCCCTCTCACCACAGGTGTCTCAAAAGGAGGCCTCTCGCCTCTTGGTGTAGGTCTTGTCCACGGAGGGCGTACATCTCAAGAGAGACAAGTGAACAGCTAGAGCAAGAGTGGGACTGTGGCCGATAAGGATAGAGGAACAAGATAAGCATGATGTTCAATTGATTACTTTTCAAAGGGAATTTTGAATCACAGTCCGTCACTTGTCGGCGCGTACATCGAACCTCCGAGAAAGTTTCCTGAACCTCCGTGAGGTTGGAGCTTCCTAAAATTCTCGAACCCGAAGTCGTTGTACCGGACAGAGGACAGCTTCTCTTGATTCAACTTTCAACCTAACTTTGATCAATAAAGCAATCATGACTCAAATTAGCTAGGACAGGAAAAGAATGTTACAAGTCATGAAGTTCGTTGAACTTTGAATCAAGGTCGCCCACAAGGTTACAAAGTGGTTCTAACCTCCCGAGAATTTTCTCGAACTCCGAGCCTCCGTCAACCTTACCGCATTCTCACTTTTGATTCAACTTTCAACTAAACCTAGCTTTACTTGCAACACAGTATTTAGGAATGTGATAGATAGGCAACAATCTGGCTGCATTTCAAGATTTAGAACCCTAATGAAAGAGCGCATCTAGGAATTTAGGGTTAGGGTTAGGATAAGGCCACTCCAGGCACCTTGATTGGGATCAAGGAGAAGGACGATGCAGATCTTCAACTCTTGTGCACGCCAAGGAATCGACATTAAACGGATGCGGATTGGAGCCTTCTTCTTCACGTACGGATCCGAGCGATTCCTCCCTTGGCATCTCCAAGAAATACCCACAAACGAGGGAGGCGGCCACCGCGCGGGTAGCCCGGGGCAAAAGGTGAGGGTCACCGGCGTGGAGGGGAAGCGCGGCGGTGATGCGGTGAGGCGGTGGAGAGGATGGTGCGGTTTCGCGTCGGGAGAGAGAGGAGGAAGCGGTGAAATTAGATCTGAGTGGGTTGACCGCGGTGAAAAGGGAAAGGTTGGTTTTACCCTAGGTAAAGAATACTGACCCGCTAAGATGCTTTATCTCCTTGACTCCCCTTCAAGGAGACTGAGAGCTAAGTCTATAAAGATTGAGCTTCCGAAGATTTTCGAACTTCGAGGCCCGGAAGCCTCCAAGAATTTTCTGTGAGCTTCCGAAAAATTAAATTCCGCAGACAACTAGCTTCTACTCCGGACTTATCCGGCCGCCCGTTGCGAGTCGTTTTCGTTTATAAATAGAAGCCGAAATCCTTAGGGTTTTTCACCCTATTCGAGTCGCAAATCATTCTTCCATTTGAATCTTGGAAGCAAATCCACTCCCACCGCCATCGCCGCCGTAGTAGATCCAAGCGCATCGCCACCCGAAACTCTTTAGTCTAGCTCCCGAGCAGATGCGAGTGAAGACACCTTTGTACTTGGAGGATGAAGCCGGCCCGCCGTCCAAGGCATCCAAGGCCGCCGTGAAGAAGAGGGGCCAACGAAGAGGCCGCCTCGCGTCGCCACCGTGAGCGCCGCCGCCCATGTCTCCACCGTGCGGCCGATCCTTAGCCGCGAGTGGAAGAAATCCACAGCCAAGACTAAGGAGATCACGGACCTTCCGCCGAACAAGGTTCATCGTGGAGAAGGAAGGTCGACATGTGGAGCATCCGCTCGCGGAGATCCGATATCCGATGGAGAAAGCTCGAAGACGAGATCCCGATGTTCTCGCGCTCGTGGAGCGGCGGCCTTGCGTCCCAATGCCTGGGCCGACTTCAAGGGGCCGCCGGTACTACGGATCGAGTACCCGAACTCGAACCCCAACGGCATCTTCCACACGCTTGGGCTCTCGTCCACTTCTCGCGAAGCCTTCCTTCGATCCTGCCGCACCGGGTGCTCTTCCCGAAGTTCTTCCGGCCGGCTGCTAGCCTCCCGTTGCCTCCAACCCCGCAGTAAATGGAGGGGGCCGCATCCACCGAGGGAGGACGCCGCGAGGCGCACTGCGTACAAGCTCTCGTCGACTCCAACACGGATCGGGAAGATCGATGGTTCTCTTATATCACGAACCACCACCCCCGGCTCGCCGAAGCCGAGCGGATGGCGCTGTGCACCACGATTGGAGGAACACGGAGCTCACCATGCAAGAAGGAATCCGCCTCCCGAGCCGCTAGCACGTATCACGGTGCCCGGGGAGGCGGGACCGAGGGCCGAGCACGTGGCCTTCGGGGCTCGCGAAGCGCAGATCCGCCCGGGCCGGGGGCTCCTGGGAGACCCCGGGGCTTCGAGTACACGGCGACGACGACGCGTCGGTGATGTCGGGAGGCGAGTCGGACGACAACGACATCGTCGAGAGGCTGTCGCGATCTTCAAGGACATGCCGCCACACGGCGTGCCCGGGCCGAGGAGTACTCCGCCGCGCGCCCGCCCAAGGAGGTGAGTAGTCGGACCCCCAGCCGAGTAGTGATTACTAGGTAGTAGGAGTTGCCGACGTCTTAGGGTCTTGCGCATGATGAGCGAAGCGGTTCGTCTCCGAGCCGCATGCCAGCACCGGAGCGGGATCAAGATCCTTGGGTGGAGGGGAAGGTGAAGGAGCGCCGCGAAGTCGGCGGAAGGGACACACCCCGTCATCGTGGAAGATACCTCCGATGACGACGACGAAGACGAAGAGACGCTTCGGTGGCCGCCCACCGTAGCTCGAGGCTTAGCCGCCCGGCTTGCCTCATGTTCCACCGGTTCAAGACCCTCCTCCGCCAGCTTGGAGGCTAGCCTTGCCGCGCCGCCACTCGGCCGCGCAACCCCGCCAGAAGCGGGTGACGAAGAAGCTAAAGGTCTCGGAGACCACGCCCTCAGAGGTAATCGAGTACCCGTTGTTCGAGTACATTGCCGACGAGTAGTATTCCTTTGCATGCAGAGGTGCCGCCGCCGGATCCCGTTGAAGAGGGCGACGAGGGGGCGTGGGATACGGTGGGGGAACCGCCGGAAGGTCGTAGTCCGGCCCCCCACCGTTGAAGAACTTCTCGGCGCACCGGAGCGCCGCCCCCGCGTTCCGGAAGAGAGCAGAGGACCCGTGGTCGCTCGCCGTGGGAGAGGCGGTGGCCCGGGAGCCAGAGACATCCGCGCGCCGCCGCCGCCGTGGAGGAGGGCAAGAGGCCGCAGGGGCGGATGAAGAGACGCCCGCCGAGGGTGGACCGGCTGATATTGCCAAGATCCCCGGTGATCCGGCCGTGACCATCGTCCGGCCGAACTTGTAAGTACCATATCCTCACGAGTAGTACTTGCTACGTAGTCGATCTTTGTCCGACGACCCTCTCGTGAATATTTCTCGCAAAATCCACACATCCGAGCCGGGATGGGGATGAGCCCTCATCGGGGCCGGTGGCGGAAGAAGTCGCGCCGCCCGTCGAGGAGACCGCCCTCCCGATGCCCAAGCCGCGACCGAGCCCCCGCTACCAAAGCGCCGCCGTTGCCGAGGCGAGTGTAGTCGAAGGTGAGTACCCTTCGTGAAGCCGCGGGAGCTCCGTGAGGAGCAGTCGTAGGCGCTAATGCACTTGTCGTTTGTTGCGGTGCGCCCGAGGAAGGTGACATCCCCCGCGGGGGTGCCAATGCAGAGTTGACACCCGCAGGCCCCGTAGGCCGCAGAAGGAGCCCCGAGCCCGTGGGGGAGGTCGTCGAGAAGTCCGCCGGGGAGAAGCGGCCACCACGTCGCCGAGATTGCTTTGGAGGTGGCTATCCGCTCCCCTGAGATCCAAGACGCAGAGCCCATCTGCTCTGCGCCGATGGTGGAGGCTACCTCGAGTAGCCGCGGATAGAACCTTGCGTACGATCTCGTCGAGCCGGCGACGGTAGCCAAGCACCTGGAGGCGATCCGTCAAGCCGAGCAATGGATGAAGGTACGTGGCCGTGGCCTTGGAGTAGTCAATCCTTTTGACGTTGAGTACTCTTCTCTTGACTCTGAGTTGTCTTGTGCAGACGTTGCGAACGGTCCCGCGAGAAGTCGAACCTCCGCTCGAAGTAGGCCACGGCGACACCGTACTCCGAGCAGGCCCCGGAAGAGCAGCTCGTGAAGTCGCGAAACACGCGGCCGCTATGCGGGCCGTGGGCTCGACGCCGCCTTCGCCAAGTATCACAACGACGTCATGGAGTTGTAGGCGAAGGGCGACGACTTGGTGCGGAAGAACAAGGGCCTCCGCAACAAGAATAAAGGTATATATCCTTCGACTTGTCGAGTACTTGCTGAAAGCCGAGAAGCATCTGACCCGCTGTTGCATTGCTGTGTTGCAGAGCTTGAGGGCCAGGTGGAGCAGCTGAAGGCCTCAGAGGTGAGCATGAAGAACCTCTTCTACCGGGAGCAAGAAGCCCGCCAGGTACTCGAGCTCGACTACAAGGAACTCGCCTTCGAGTGCGAGAAGCACATGGAGCTGCGGATTGCTTCGACAGGGGATCTCGTCAACTGCTACAAATCTTTGCGTAAATTGAACGAAGACCGCGAGGCGTTGCGGGCCCGGGCTGAGGGAGTTGGAGGAAGCCGCTCTCCCGATCGCGAGGCTCCGGGTGCCGCACCCGGCGGCTCCAAGATCGCTCCTTCCGTGGATCGACTCCGTGAAGCACCAAGCCGGGCGGCCGCCTACGTCAAGCATATGGCCAAGTCGATCCCAAGACAAGTCTTGGCCTTCATGAAGTCGTACTTCCCGAAGGCTCCAGTGGAGGTGGTCGCCGGCGGGGTAGCCGCCAACTGCTCCGATGAGCGATGCGCGAGCTGCTGGAGCAGATGGCTCCCATCGCGGAGCAGGTAGCCGAGAAGCTGAACCTCCAGTAGCCCTGTAATAGGTAGCTAGTAGCCATAGTTGTACAGGAAGACAATTGTAATGAATTGTTCAAGTATCAATGAAAGAGAATTTTCCAGCAATGAGTACTCGTAGTCGCGATCTCAGAGTGCGGAGCGCCCATCGTGGAGTAGGTGCGAGTAGTAGTACTCGACTTCAGTAGTCCCGTTGTAGGGAGTAGGCAGTAAATAAGTTGATGAACAATCAAACTTTATTACTGAGGGAGTACACCTGGGTGGCCAGGGCCGTAGTTACAAAGTAGTCGCCTGGACCCGGAGGCCGCTTACAGCAAGTGATCCGTAGGTAGCCGTGTAGGCTGGATCGCAGATCCGTAAGTAGCCGCGCAGGCTGGATCTTGGAGTGTGGTCTCTTGGTAGACCGCTGCTAGAGTCCTTGACGCTCGTCGCGCCCCGTGGTCCGTAGGTAGCCGCATGGGCCGGACCCCGGAGAGGAGAAGGTCCGAGACCGAAGCCGTGGCCCGAGGGTCTCTTACGGCCGTGGGCGTTGGTGTAGTCGATTAGACTTGAACCCCGAGTAGTCGTGTAGACTAGGCGTAGAATCGACGAGAGTTGGTCGACGTTCCACGAGTTGTTGACGTCTTCGCCTTCAAGTGTTTGGAGGCGGTAGGAGCTCGGCCCTAGGCCACCTTAGCCACGGTGAAGGGGCCTTCCCCGTGGGGAGCCGAGCTTGTGAAGTCCTTCCGTGTTCGTATACGGCGGAGGACAAGATCTCCAACGTTGAAGGAGCGTTCCTTGATGTTGCGATCATGGTAGCGTCGGATACCCTCCAGGTACCTTGCTGATTGGACGAGGGCGGCGCAGCGAGCTTCTTCGAGGCTGTCGATGTCAACTCGTCTGCTGTCTTCTGAGACGCCTTCGTCGTAGTGCTCCACTGCTGGCGAGTTCCATATGACGTCGGCAGGGAGGATGGCTTCAGAGCCGTAGACCAAGAAGTAGGGGGATTGCCCCGTTGGCTTGGATGGTTGAGTCCGCAGCCCCCAGAGTGCGTTGGGTAGTTCCTTGATCCACTTGCCCCCTTTGGAGTTAGCAGCGTCATGTAGCCGCTTCTTGAGGGCGTCGAGCACCATCCCATTGGCGCGCTCGACTTGTCCGTTGGCCCGTGGATGGGCGACTGAGACGTATCGGACGTCTATTCCGCCGTTCTCGCGCTACTCCCGGAATCGGTGGTTGTTGAAGTTGGACCCCGTGTCCGTGATGATGCGGTGGGGTAGCCCATAGCGGTGTACGAGTTCATCCAGAAGTCGAGTACTCTATCGGCCTTGGGGCATGTAACCGGCTTGACCTCGATCCACTTGGTGAACTTGTCGATAGCCACCGGTACCCGTTGAATCCCCCCGGCGCAAGGTTGGCGGTGGCCCAATCATGTCGAGCCCCCGCCGGGCAAAGGGCCGGGTTGGCGGTATGGTGACTAGCTTGTAGGGCGGGACATGTTGTCGCTTGGCGAAGTACTGACATCCTTGGCACCTTCTGACGAGTTCTTCGGCATCGCCCAGGGCTGTGGGCCAGTAGAAAGCTCGCCGGAAGGCCTTGCTGACCAGCGTGCGCGAAGACGCGTGGTTGCCGCAGATGCTATTGTGGATCTCCTCCAAGATGTCCTTGCCTTCTTCGCGAGGGACGCACTTCATGAGTACTCCAGAAGATGTGCCCCGCTTGTAAAGCTTATCTCCGACGAGGACGTAAGACTTGGCGCGGCGGACGAGTTGTTCGGCTGCGTTCTTGTCGGAGGGGGACCTTCTCGCTCGCCGAGGTAGTCGATGAAGGGTTGCCTCCAGATCCACGTCGATCATTATGACCTCTGCCCACCTGGTGGATAGGGCCGGGTACAGTGGTCGGTGGCGCCCGGCTCCGGGATGGATGGCGCGTGAAGCTCATGGACGAAGACGCCCGCCGGTACTTGAGCGCGGGTGGATCCGAGCTTCGAGGAGCGTCCGCCGCAACGTTGTTGTCGCGGACGATGTGATGGAACTCGAGACCATAGAATTTGTTCTCGAGCTTGCGGACTTCTAGGCAGTAGGCATCCATGTTCTCCTTGTTGCGGTCCCAGGACTTGTTGACTTGGTTGATGACCACTGCGGAGTCGCCGTAGACTAGTAGCCTCTTGATGCCCAGTGAAGCTGCGAGGCGGAGCCCATGTAGGAGAGCTTCGTACTCGGCTTCGTTGTTTGAGACCTTCCAGAAGATCTGCAGGACGTACTTGAGTTGTTCGCCCGTTGGAGAAATCGGGGAGTACCCTCGCGCCTGCGCCCTCGAGGTTGAGTGAGCCGTCAAAGTACATCACCCAATGCTCGGTCGCACGGTGGGAGTAGGCAGCCGTTCTCCCGCCACTCGCCATGAAGTCGACTAGAGCTTGCGACTTGATGGCCGTGCGTGGCTTGAAGTCAATGGTGAGGGCGCCGAGCTCGACAACCCACTTGGAGATTCTTCCGGTGGCGTCTTGGTTCCTCAGGATGTCACCGAGCGGGTAGTCGGTGACGACGGAGACCGAGTACTCCCCGGAAGTAGTGTCGTAGCTTCGCGCGAGGTGATGAGTAGAGCGTAGGAGCTTCGCACGAGCCGGTAGGGAGCCTTGGACTCGATAGAACCTCGCCGACGAAGTAGACCGGGTGCCGGACCGGGTAGGCGTGGCCGTCTTCCTGTCGCTTCGACAACGATGGCGATCGACCACGTGAGTAGTCGCAGGCTAAGTAGAGCAAAGAGCGCTCGCCCTTGTGAGGAGCCGTGAGGATTGGAGGCTTTGACAGGAAGTCTTTGGAGCCGGGCAAGGGCTTGATCTTTCCGGAGTCCACACGAACTTCTCGTGATGCTTGAGTAGTTTGAAGAAGGGGAGGCCCCGTTCTCCTAGCCTCGAGATGAATTCATTCAATGCCGCCATGCACCCCGTCGGCTTTCGGACGTCTTTGATGCTCGTGGGAGCTTTCATGCTGGTGATGGCGGAGATCTTCTCGGGGTTGGCTTCAATGCCGCGCTGGCTGATGATGAAGCCGAGTAGTTTGCCCGAAGGGACGCCGAAGACGCACTTGTTCGGGTTGAGCTTCCAGCGGTACTCGTGAAGCGATGCGAAGGTCTCTTCAAGGTCGTCGATGAGGGTACTGGAGTCCCTAGTCTTGACGACTACGTCATCCACGTAAGCCTCGACGTTCTTGTTGAGTTGCCGCTTGAAGCAGGCCTGGATGGCCCGTTGATAGGTAGCGCCGGCGTTCTTTAACCCGAATGACATGGTCGTGTAGAAGTACGCGCCAAACGGGGTGATGAACGCGGTCTTTTCCTGGTCCTCCTCCTTGATTGCGATCTGGTGGTACCCGGAGTAGCGTCGACGAAGGGAGCAGTCGCGCGCCCGCCGTGGAGTCGATGACTTGATCAATCCGCGCAACCCGAAGGGGTCCTTGGGGCAAGTGCTTGCTGAGGCTCGGTGTAGTCGACGCACATCCTCCACTCGTTCGAGTTCTTCTTGCGGACGAGGACGGGGCTGGCGAGCCACTCAGGATGGAAGACTTCTCTGATGAAGCCAGCTGCGAGTAGCTTGGCGAGCTCCTTCTTGATGGCGTCCCGTCTGTCGTCGGCAAAGCATCGGAGGTGTTGTCGCTTAGGGGTGGCCTTTGGATCGACGTTAAGGCAGTGCTCAATCAGCTCCCTGGGCACTCCTGGTATGTCCGCTGGCTTCCACGCGAAGATGTCGCGGTTAGCCCGAAGAAAGCTGATGAGCGCGTCTTCCTATTTGGGGTCGAGGCCGGCCCCGATGGTGGTGGTCTTGCGCGTCGTCGCCCGTTCCGAGGTCGACCGCCTTGACGAGTACCTCCTCAGGTGGCTGAGGCTTGTTGGCGCTGTCAGACTTCTCTGGGATGTCGAGTTCGCTCGTAGCGAGCTTCTTCGACGCGGCGAAGACCTCCATCATCGCGTTGGGTACTTGGTTCATGGAAGCGATCACCACGGCCTCTGTGTCGCAGTCGTGGGAGATCTTCAAGTCCCCTTGGAGGGAGAGTACACCGGCTGGACTTGGCATCTTGAGTACCAAGTAGGTGTAGTGGGGCACCGCCATGAACTTGGCGATGGCCGGTCTGCCGAGGATGGCGTGGTAAGAGGGTCTCGAAATCCACGACCTCGAATTTGATGTACTCGGTGCGTAGTTGTCCCGAGACGCCCCGAAGGTAATCGGCGCACCACCGAGCCCAAGGGGATAGCCGCGTTGCTCCGGGACGATGCCGTAGAAGGGCATGCTGCTCTTAGTGAGCATGGGGGTGACGTCGAGCTTCATTTTCTTCAAGGTTTTGGTGAAGAGGACGTTGAGCCCGCTTCCACCGTCGATGAGCACCTTGTTGAGCTTGGAGCCCGCCACCGTTGGTTTCAGGACGAGGGGGAACCGTCCTGGTTCGGAGAAGCTGGTTCATTGGTCCGCACAGGAGAAGGTGATGGGTACCTCCGACCACCTGAGAGGGGTCGGAACAACTGGCTCAATGGACATCACTTCCCGACGGGTAGCCTTCTGCTCCCGCCTGCTGGGCAGTCCGCCGAAGAGGACGTTGACGGTCTTCTCGGGTTCTTGGAAGTCGTTGTTGTCGCCGTCCTTCTTCTTGCCCTTTTGGTCGTGAGGGTGCGGTGGCTCCGGCGTATCCTTGAGTGCATGCCTGAGCTGGTAGCATTGCTCGGTAGTGTGGTTGCCGTTTGGATGCCACGGGCACTTCTCCTTTAGCGAGGTCTTTGAACCCGCCGAGTTCTTCTTCGAGTTCCCTTTCGCAGGCGCCGGATAGCCGCGACGGTGTTGTCCGGCTTGCGCTTGCGGTTGGGACCCGAGTAGTTGTCGTTGTTGTGTTGTTGTTGTTGTTGCGGCCGCCTTGGTTTGCATTGCTGGCGCCGCCGCCGCCCGGTTCTCCCGCTTGGACTTGCCGCGGATGGCGTCGTACTTGGCGTTGGCCTTGTCCTCTTCATCCGCCCGGGACGTGATCATGTCCTTGAGGTGGGGGATGGACTCGGGGCGGCGACGACCGAAGTCCTCGAAGGTGCGGCGATGGTAGAGGCCGTCCCGGAAGAGGTCGATGACCTCCTTGCTCGGTGACGTCGACGACGGTAGCGCGCTTGTCGAAGAAGCGGCGCATGTACTTACGAGGGTCTCGCCCTGTTCCTCGCTTGATCATGGCCGGGTCCATGCGAGTACCCGAACGGCCCATGGCGCCCGCGAAGTTACTCGTGAATCGCTCCTTCAGCCGGTCCCACTTGTCGATCGAGTGCTTGTCCGGCCGACTCGAGCCATGTGAGTGGTGCTTGGTCCGGACGAAGGGGAAGTAGAGGCATTTGGTGTCGCTGTTGCCGCCAGCGTTCTCGATGGAGAGGGCGTAGCATCGGAGCCACTGGATAGGATCCTGCTTCGCGTCGTACTTGGTGATTTCCAAAGGCTTGAACTTGTCGCGGAGGAGCAGGTTGCGAAGTTGAGGTGAGAAGGCGGGGAAGCCGTCGCCCTTAACGGCAGTGGTCGACTTCTTCCGCCGCAGCTCCTCAATCTTCTGGCGAGCGTCGTACCCGCCGTGCGAGGCGCCGGAGGCGTGGCTGTTCGCATGGCCTCGGCCGCCGCGACCGCCGCCGCCTCCGCCTCTCTCCGTTGGCCCCGTGGTTGGAGCCGCCGCCATCGGCCGCCGCCGCCGTCGTGTCGTTGCCGCCGCCACCGGCCGGAGCGCGATGGGGGACAACTTCTCGGTTGCCTTGATCTTGCCGTGAAGGTCCGCCGGCGTTGGAGCGGCGGCGGCTTCGGCTCGGCCGGGAAGGTCGGCTCGAGTACGGTTGGGGCCGCATTGGCGCTGCGACTAGTAGCTTCGTTGTCGCGGGGTTTAGCCGGGAGGAGGTTGGTTGACTTCGTTGTCGACCCGCATGAAGTAGGCTTCTTCGCCGAGCTTGGCGATGACCTCTCCTCGCGCGTATGCCCCGAGCCCGGCGTGCGATCGTTGTGATCGACATGAGGCACCGCCCGGGGGTGGTATGTACTCCTGCTCTCGACCGCCTCGAGAGCTTCCCGCAAGGTTGCGGATGGGGAGGTTGTCTCTCGAGCCGCCGGCGCCGTTCGGCCGCGCTTCTCCGTTGCGTTCGCGTCGGGCGTCCCCCGTTGGCGACGGTCTCGTCTGCCGGTGCATTGCGCCGGCCGCCCGTCCGCGGAGATGTCCTCCGGTGTTCTGTCCTCGCCCGTGCCCGAAGGTCCCGGGGGTGTCGCCGGCGGCCATGAAGACTTGGCGATCGGGGGTGCCAAGGCCGGACTCGCAGGGTGCCACCTCGCCTTGGTGTGTTTGAGTTAGCCCGGGCTAGCGGTGTTCCCTCCGGAACGGTAGCGAGTTGATTTAGGCGACGTAGCGTGAGTCCACCTTTGCCGGGGTCGGCGGGCTTGCGGTCCGGCCGCAGACGTATCTCCCGGCCGGCGTGGATTTTATAACCGCCCCCGAGGGCGGCCCCGACAAGGGAAGCTCAGTGGAGTCGTCTTCGGACTCGGGCTCCTCAGGGTCCGACCCGAAGTCGAACTCATTGTCCGGGTTCGAGTAGAACTCGGAGAGAGGGCTGGAGTCCGAGGCGCGGTCGGGGACGGCGTCGGAGTCCGAGTTGGACTCGGGTACGGGCTCCTTGCCGGCCCGCGCGGGGGGGGAGCCTCCGTGCGGGCCCGACCGAGGGTGCAGGGGCCGCATGCGGAGGGCTCGAGCGGTGAGGGAGGCCGCTCGCGATGGCCGAGTAGCCCGCTCGCATGCGATGGCCCATGGCGATGTCGGGTTCGAGTTGGAGACTCGACTCGAGCTCGAAGTCGCCGTGGTGGTTGGAGAGCGAAATTTCGCCGAACTTGCCGGCGAGTTCGCCCGTGACAACTTCGGGGAAGCGTCACAAGGCTCGTCTTCGAGTCGGGCTGCATGATTAGGCGGCGCTGGAAGGAGCCCGCGCCATCAGCAGTGCAGACCCAGGCGCCGAAGACGAAGGTGTCGCCGCGGTTGAAGGCGACAGTTGGCTTGAAGTAGACGGAAGCCGTCGAGTTCGCCATGTGATCTCGAGCGAGAGCCCCTACCTGGCGCGCCAGCTGTCGGTGTTTTAGACCGGCAACCTACTACGGGGAGTACCCGAAGTAGATGAATGTGACTCGCCGAGATCGGTAACTCGAAGGAAGAGACACGTGGCACACAATTTAGACAGGTTCGGGCCGCGAGGTGCGTAATACCCTACGTCCTGTATGCTGCGTAGCTCTGGATTGATAGGGCACGATTACAAGATGGTGCAATGGTGCGCCGTGAGTTGTATGAGAGGAGATTGGATGAGGGGATCGGTCCCTGCCTCGCCTTATATAGTCCGGGAGGCAGGGTTACAAGTCGGAGTAGGGAGAGAGTACTAGTCGAGTACGTCTAGGAGTCCTCTATACAGTGCGGAACATGTACAGCTCCCTAACCGAGTACTACTCCTGTGTAGTCCTTGTGCTCCACGCCTTCAGGTGCCGTGTAGCGCAAGCCGAGTAGTCCCAGGGGCCCACCGAGTAGTCGGTCCTGGTACCCACCGAGGCAGTGGGCCCAGGGAGGTCCATACGACGAGCTCGCTAACACCAAAGGAGGCAAGTGGATCAAGGAACTACCCAATGCACTCGGGGGCCGCGTACTCGCCCTCCAAGCCAACGGTGCAATCCCCTTACTTCCTGGTCTACGGCTCCGAAGCAATCCTCCCTGCTGATGTCATATGGAACTCACCAGCAGTGGAGCACTACGACGAAGGCGTCTCTGAGGATAGCAGACGAGTTGACATCGATGGACTCGAAGAAGCTCGCTGCGCTGCCCTCGTCCAATCAGCAAGGTACCTGGAGGGTATCCGACGCTACCACGACCGCAACGTCAAGGAATGCTCCTTCAACGTTGGCAATCTCGTCCTCCGTCGTATCTAGAACACGGAAGGACTACACAAGCTCAGCTCCCCCTGGGAAGGTCTCTTCACCGTGGCAAAGGTGACCGGGCCGGGCTCGTACCGCCTCCAGACACTTGAAGGCGAAGATGTCAACAACTCGTGGAACGTCGACCAGCTCTGTCGATTCTACGCCTAAGTCTACACGACTACCCTGGGGGCTCAAGTCTACACGACTACATCAAGACCCCTCCGCCGTAAGCGGCTTCCGGGTCCTGGATCCATTCTTCGGAGTACTCCTTCGCTGTAAGCGGCCTCCGGGTCCAGGCACTAGTCTCCGGACTACTTTTCTCCAGAATCCAGCCCACGCGGCTACCTACGGATCCTGGGCTACGACGAGCGACAAAGGACTCTAGCAGCGGTCTACTGAGAGACCATGTACTTCTAGATCCAGCCTATACGGCTACCTACGGATCTACTGCTGTAAGCGGCTACTCGCCCTAGCACCACTTAGCCGTAAGTGGCCTCCGGGTCCTGGCGACCACTCTGTAACTACGGCACTGGCCATCCAGGTGTACTTCTTTAGTAATAAAGTTTGATCGTTCATCAACTTCTTTACTGTCTACTTCCCTCAACGGGACTACTGCCGAGTACAACTACTCGCGACAACTCCACGATGGGACTCCGCACTCTGAGATCGCGACTACGAGTACTCATTGATGGAACTTCTCTTCATTAATACTTAAAACAATTTCTTTACAGTTGTTTTTGTACATCAATTGCTACGAGCTAACTATTACAGGACTGCTGGAGATTGAGCTTGTCGGCTACTTGCTCCGCAATGGGCGCCATCTGCTCCAGCAGCTCCGCATATTGCTCGTCCGTACGCTGGTGGCTAGCCCTCCGGCGACTACATCCACGGGCGCCTTCGGGAAGTAGGACTTCATGAAGGCCAGCACCTGGTTCGGGATCGACTTCGCCAGATGCTTCACGTAGGCCGCCAGCCGGCTGGGGGCTTCCTTCAGTCGATCCACGAGCGGTGCTATCTTGGGGCCGCCAGGATGAGGCACCAAGAGTCTTGCGATGGGAAGCGCGGCTTCTTCAAGCTCCTTCAGTTGGGCCCGCAGCGCCCTCGCGGTCCGTTCGGCCTTCGCAACGATTTGTAGCAGTTGACGAGGTCACGATCGGAAGCAATACGAAGCTCCATGTGCTTGTTGCACTCGAAGGCAAGCTCCATATAGTCTAGCTCGAGTACCTGGCGGGCCTCCTGCTCCCGGTAGAAGAGGTTCTTCAGATCTGTCTCTGAAGTCTTCAACTACTGAACCCGGGTCTCAAGCTCTGCAAACAACAAGGCGCAGCAGGTTAGACTACCTCTCGACCGCCAATAAATACTCAACAAGAGAAGCGGTGTACCTTTGTTCTTGTTGCGGAGTGACTTGTTCTTCCGCACCAAGTCGTCGCTCTTCGCCTGCATCTCCTGGTTGTCGTTGTGATACTTGGCGAAGGCAGTGTCAAGCTTGGACTGCATGGCGGCCGCATGCTTCCGGGACTTCACGAGTTGGTCCTCCAGCGCCTCCGCCCGAAGCACCGCGTCGCCGAAGCCTTGAAGCATGTTGGACTTCTCGCGGGACCGCTCCACGACGTCCTGCACAGACAGCATATGTCAAATGGGTACTCAACACTAAGGATTGACTACTCAGGAGTTACGACTACTCACCTTCATCCACTGCTCGGCCTGGCGGACTGCCTCCAGATGCCGAGCCACCGTTGCTGGATCGACCAAGTCGTCCGCCAACAGCTCCACCCCGCTGCGACTACTTGTGGCAGCTTCGGTCATCGGCGCAGAGCGGATGGGCTCCGCGTCTTGGATCTTCGGGGACCGGACGACCACTTCCAGCACAAGTTCTGGCTGCGCGGTGGCCTCCTCTCCTTTTGCTGTGGCGGCCTCTCTGACGGTCACCTCCATCAGCTCGGGGGCTCCCCCAGCAGCCTCCTGCACTTCTGGTGTCAACCTCTCCATTGGCACCGCCGTGGGGATTTCGCTCCCTTCGGCCTCAGCGCCTGTCAACAACGAAGACAAGTGCATCAGTGTCATTCGACGACTACGACTACTCTCCGGGGTACTGCAGCCTCAGCAGAGTACTCACCTTCGACCACGCTGGCCTCGGGCAACGTAGCCTCAGCAGCCGGCGCTTCGGGCTCCGCCTGAGGGGCGGGAGCGGACTCCTCGGCGGGCGGCGCGACTTCTTCTTCCGCCACCGCTGTAGAGGGCTCATCCCCCTCCCAGGACAGATCCGTTGATTTTCTGCAGAGTACACAAGTTGGTTGTCAATCTAGTTCGACTACTATATCAACCACTACTCGGGAAGATACAACACTTACAAGCTTGACCGGACCACCGTCACGGTCGGGGCGACGAGGATGCTCGCGATGTCCACCAGTCTAGCCTCGGCGGGCGCCTCTTCTTGCGCCTCTGTGGCCGCTGCCTCCTCTGCAGCAACAACAGCGGGTGCAGCGCTTTCCTGCGCCTCCGCGACCACCACTTCTTCCGCAGCAGCAACCGCGGGCTCCGTGCTCTCCTGACGAGCAGGGGGCTGGCACTCCATCTGCGCAAGGAGCTCTTCGACAGTGGGGGCTGGGCTACGACTCCCAGCGGGTTCCCCCGCCGTGTCCCACTCGCCTTCGTCGCCCTGATCAGTGGGCTCCGTAGGTGGCACCTCCTACAAGCAAGGAAAGTTCATCGTCAACAAGTGAACTCGAGCCACGAGTACTCGACTACACTACTCAACACGGCTCACCTCTGGGGACGTGGTCTCGGTGACCTTCAACTTCTTCAACACGCGCTTGCGGGACGCATTACGCGGCTTCTGTGGCGGCGCGGCCAGGCTAGCCTCTAGGCTAGTCGGTGAATCCTGCACGAGGGGGACGTGAGGTAGGCCTGGACGGCTGAACCTCGACCGCAGCTGGAAGCGGTCCTGTAGCGTCTCCTTGTCGTCGTCCTCGTCGGACGTGCCCTCCACGACAACTGTGTCATCTCCTTCGCCAACCTCCCGCCGCTCCTTGGTCTTGGTTTTCCCCTCCTCCGGGATCTCGACTTCCTGAGGGGGCGGCGGCGGCTCGGAGACGAACTTCTTCAAGTCATCCTGCAAGACATAACTCATCAGCACGACTACTTACGCGGAATGGGTACTCGACACAGGGTACGGGTACTTACCTCCTTTGGCGGGCGCGCGGAGGAGTACTCCGGGACGGGGCACGCTGTGTACGGTGGCATGTCCTTGAAGATCCGCGCCAGCCTGTCAACAATGTCGTCGTCGTCGACTTCATCTCCAGGCATCCGCGACGTGTCGTCGTCTCCGGTGTACTCGAATCCAAGGGTGTCGCGAGCCATCAGTGGCTGCACCCTGCGCTTCATGAAGCTGAAGGCCATGTGCTCGGCCCTCAGCCCGGCTTCCCTCAGCGCCTTGATCCGCGCTAACAACTCGGGGAGCTGGATCCCCTCTTGCATCGTTGGCTCCGTGTTCCACCACGGGCGATGCTTGGGCTGCTTTCCGCTCGGCTTCGGCAACCCGGGGTGGTGGTTCGTGATGCAGAACCACTTCGCCTTCCAGTCCTGGTTGGAGTCGATGAGCTCGTACGAGAGGTACTGCTCGGCGGCATCCTTCCGCATCTGGATTTCCGCTCCTCCGACTACCCGCGGGTTGCTGGCGCTCGGTTGCGGCTTCACCCGGAAGAACTTCCGGAACAAGATCCAGTGGGGCTTGATCCCCAGAAAAGCTTCACAGAAGTGGACGAAGACGGCGGTGTGGAAAATACCGTTGGGGTTGAGGTTGAGGTACTCGACGCCGTAGTACCCCATGAGCCCCTTGAAGAAGTCGCTCGCCGGGAGCGCAAGTCTGCGCTCCGCGAAGCGCGCGAACATCGGGATCTCATCTTCGCTCTTCTCCATCGGATATGGATCCCCGGCGGCGGTCCTCCACATATCAACCTCCTTCTTCCGGATGAATCCGCTGTTGAGGAGGGCCAGCAGATCTTCGGTCCTCGCTTTCGACTTCTTCCACTCGCGGTTCGGATCTGGCCGCGGTGGAGACATCGGAGGTGCGGCCCCTGCGGCAGATCCGACGGCCTCGTCGCGGCCCCTCTTCTTCCCGCCGGTGGCCTTCGTGGTCTTGGACGGCGACGGCTTCATCCTCCAAGTGCACGGCGTCTTCACGTGCATTCGCTCGGGGCTACTCCGGTGGCTCTGGGTGGCGGCGCGCTCAGATCTACAGCGGCAGCGGCATGCGCTGGCGGCGATTCTGGCCAACCCTAAGGGATTTGACTTCTATTTATAAGTCAACGCGGCCCTCCAACGGCCGGATGGATAAGTTTGCGCTCGGCTGACTCAGCAGCCGCGCGTGACTCTTCAACTTCAACTAGTCGACGCGCCTCACCTCGTGGGCTCGGCTACCTCTACTCGACTACTTGGGAAGCGACAAGACTCAGGAGCGTCTCAGGACACATTCTACAAGATGACCCTTCAATTCGAGAGGAAGTACTCGACTCAAGGCTCGGGGGCTCCGTGCCACGTGTCCTTCGGTTTTTTCTCCGGATTTTTCGGGATATTCTTGCCAAAATTTTAGATTGACCCTCAGCCAGAGCCTACGACTCAACCTAAGGCTCGGGGGCTACTCCATATGGAGTGCGATTTTGCAATCACACTCCCATATCAGCTTCGGCTTCAAGACAACGCGTGCGTTTTTGAAGACCTTCGAGGGCAGCACTCGAGGACGCTTGGGACTACTCGAGAAGACTTCAAGATTGCTCAAACATCAGCTGGAGTACATTCTAGCCTCGTGATGCTTCGACTACTCTTGAGAACTTTTGACTTGTAGTACTCGGGGACGCTTGAGGACTACTCGTTCAGGCCGTCAAGACTACTTGAAGCTATCCTTCTCCACTACAAAGTACTCGGTGGCTTGTCGTATGGACCTCCCTGGGCCCACTACCTCGGTGGGTACCAGGACCGACTACTCGGTGGGCCCCTGGGACTACCTGGCTTGCGCTGCACGGCACCTGATGGCGTGAAGCACAAGGACTACGGAGGAGAAGTACTCGGTTAGGAAGCTGTACATGTCCCGCACTGTATGGAAGACTCCTAGACGTACTCGACTAGTACTCTCTCCCTACTCCGACTTGTAACCCTGCCTCCCGGGCTATATAAGGCGAGGCAGGGACCCCTCTCTCATCATCTCATCTCACGGCGTACAATTGCACCATCTTGTAATCATACCCAATCAATCCAGAGCTACGCAGCATACAGGACGTAGGGTATTACGCACCTCGCGGCCCGAACCTGTCTAAATTGTGTGCCACGTGTCTCTTCCTTCGAGTTACCGATCTCGGCGAGGCCACATTCATCTACTTCGGGTACTCCCCTTAGTAGGTTGCCGGTCTAAAACACCGACAGGGTTACAAGTCTATTTAGGGAGAAAGTACTAGTCGTGTACGTCTAGGAGTTCTCTACATGGTACAGGACATGCATAGCTTCCTATCAGAGTATTTCTCCACCAAGGTCCTTGGGCTTCACGCCAACAGGTGCCGTGCAGCCCAAGTCGAGTATTCACAGGGGCCCACCGAGTAGTCGGTCCTGGTACCCACCGAGGTAGTGGCCCAGGTGGTCCATACGACAAGCCCTCTAGTACTTTGGAGTCGAGCAGGAAAGTTTCGAGTAGTCTTGACGGCCTTGACGAGTAGTCCTCAAGCATCCCCGAGTACTACAAGCCAAAAGTCCTCAAGAATACTTGAAGCATCCCGAGGCTGGAAGGTACTCCAGCTGATCCTTGAGTAGTCTTGAAGTCTTCTTAAGTAATTCCCAAGCGTCCTCAAGTTCTTCTCTTTAAGGTCTTCAATAGTACTCGCTTTGTCTTGAAGAAGAAACCATCGGAAAATGTGATTCAAAGAATCGCATTCCATATAAAATGTAGCTCCCGAGCCTTAGGTCGAATCGTAATTTCAAGCTGAGGGTCAATCTGAAGTTCTGCCAAGATTATCCCATAAAATCCAGAGAAAAAACCGAAGGACACGTGGCACGGAGCCCCCGAGCCTTGAGTCGAGTACTTCCTCTAGAATTGAAGGGTCATTTTGATTGTAGAATGTGTCCTGAGTTGCTCTTGAGTCTTGTTGTTACCCAGGAAATCTAGCAGATGTAGCCGAGCCCCTGAGATGGAGCGCATCGAGTACTGGAAGGTGAAGGGTCAGGCAGCTGCCAATACCTATCCATCTAGCCGTTGCAATGCCGCTTGCTAGGTTATAAATAGACGCCGAAACCCTTAGGGTTTTTCATTCCCCGCAGTAGGAGCCGCGTGAATATATCCATCCAAGTTTCCTTCCACTGTCACTTCTGCTGCCGCGGCTTAGATCGAAAGTCAACTCGCGCCGCCGCCGCTCTCCACCGCCGTAGCCCCCGAGCGGATGCGAGTGAAGACCCCGTGCACTTGGAGGATGAAGCCATCACCGTAAAAAGGGCTCGAAGGTAGGTGCCGGAAAGAAGAGGTCCCGAAGAGAAACGGATGGATCTCGCTCGTGGGGTCGTCGCCGAAAACTTCTCCCCCCGCACCGCAATCCGGCCAAGGAGTGGAAGACATCCAAGATGAAGACCGAAGATCCGTCGGCCCCGGTGAATAGTGGGTTCTTGTGGGAGATGGAGATGGACATGTGGCGTGCCGCCGCGGGCAACCCGTACCCCATGGAGAGGAAGCTCGACGAAGTCCCCATGTTCGCCGGGTTCGTGGAGCACGGACTAGCACTCCCGACCTCGCATTTCTTCAAGGGTCTTCTCGATTACTACGGTATCGAGTACTTGAACTTGAACCCCAATGGCATTTTTCACGTCTCGGTCTTCGTGCACTTCGTGAAGCATTCGTGGGAATCAACAACCGCCGAGGAGGACCCGTTGCCGACTGTTCAGAGTCCACTCTCCTTCCCCGAGCCGAGACCGTGGTGCGGGCGCAGAGGCTACGCCGCCGGGAGGCCACCGTAGTGGAAGGTATGCGACCGCGGTAATGCCGTCTACCCCGTGTAGTAGTCGTAGCCCATAGGTACCGACGTCGTGTGCATTGTAATGACGGGGGCACAAGTTGAGGGAGCCACGATCCCCCGAAGCCATGCCGCCGAGGGCGTCGCGCCGAAAGCCGTTGTGCCGGAGGGAGCGACTACCGGACCGCAGGTACCCATAGCCCCCGAGACCATGGAGGAGATGATGATGCGCTCCCGGAGTCGAGCATGGACGTTGTCGTCCGGTCACCGTAAATCCAAGACACCGAGCCAATCCGTTCGGCGCCGATGTCGAGGCAGCGACGACTAGTCGTGGCGGGCCGGGAGCTTCGGCGGATGACCTCATCGACCCGCGGTGGTGGCCCGAAACTTGGAGTCAATGCGGCCGGGCCGAGCAATGGATGAAGGTACGCGACCGTACCCTTGACTAGTCAAATTCTACAAGAATTGAGTACCCAAGTAATGGTTGTTGCCTTGTGCAAGATGCCGTGGAGAGATCCCGACAGAAATCCGATATGCTCTAGGGATATGGCGATACAAAGGCTTCGCGTAATCGCCGGAGAAGGAGCTCAATAAGGACAGGAAGCATGCCACCATGATGCAATCCAAGCTAGATGGAGCCTTCACCTAGTACCTCACCGAAGTACAAGAGATGCAAGTGAAGAGTGATGACTTGATTCGCAAGAACAAGTCGTTGCGCCAGAAGAATAAAGGTATGTTGCCGTAAGCCTGTCGAGTACTTATTGCGGGTACCTTGTAGTAGTCTGACTTGTATTCTTGAGCTTTTCAGATCTTGAGGCCCGTGTAGACTAGTGAAGGCATCAGAGACCGATTTGATGAATATCGTCTACCGAGAGAAGGATACCCCGAGCTACTTGAGTACGAATATAAGCAATTGTCTCATGAGTGTGTGATGCACATGGAGCTTCGTGAAGCCTCGGACCCCGATCTTGTCAATTACTATAAATATCTGCAGAAGCTCAATGAAGACTGCGAGAAGCCGCGTGACCAACTCAAGGAGCTTGAAGAAGCCGCACATCCGATTGCGAGGCCGCCGGTGCCTCACCCGGCGGGCCCAAGATAGCTCCGTTGGTGGATCGATTGAAGGAAGCCCCCGCTCGTCCGGAAACATATGTGAAGCACCTGGCGAAGTCCATTCCCAACCAAGTCTTGGCGTACATGAAGTCATACTTACCAAAGGCTATGGTGGATGTAGTCGCGGGAGGACTAGTCGCCAATTGCACGGATAACCGCATAAGGAGGCTGCCGGAGCGGATGGCGCCCATCGCGGAACAAGTCGTGGAGAAGCCGAACCTCAAGTAGTTGTCCCGTAGGGTTAGCTTATCGCAAAGATATGTAATATAAACTAAGTTATGATGAACTTGTTTAAATTTGAATGAAAATCTCCCATGATGTATGGCCGAAATGAGTACTCGTTATCACCGTTTGTATGTGTAGAGTGCTCATCGTCGAAGTGTTGCGAGTAGCAGGACTCGACATTAGATCCATTATAGGAAACCACCGTAAATGAGTTGACCGGAAATCAAACTTTATTACCGAAGAAAGAGTACACTTGGATGGCCGGGGCCGTTTACAAGTGTAGTCGCCCGGACCCGAAGGCCGCCTATGGCTTAAGTAGTGCTTGTGCCCATGGCCACTTATAGCTATAGATCCGTTAGTAGCCGTATAGGTTGGATCTAGGAGTACATGGTCTCTTTGTAGACCGCCGCTAGAGTCCTTGATGCCCCGAGCAGCCCGAGATCCGTTAGTAGCCTTTGACGCCGGATCTTGGAGCAGGAGTTGTCCGAGACTAGTACCCGGACCCGAAGGCCGCTTACGCCAAGGGGCCCGGGAGTAGCGATGTAGACTTGGACCCCCGGAGTTGTCGAGAGACTACGCGTCGAATCGACGAGAGCCGGTCGATGTTCCGGGAGTTGCCGACGTTGTCGCCCGGTCCGGTCACCTTTGCGATTGAGAAGGGACCTTCCCATGGCGAGTTGAGCTTGTGTAGTCCTTCCGTGTTCTGGATGCGGCGGAGGACTAGATCACCAATGTTGAAGGAGCGTTCCTTGACGTTGTAATCATGATAGCGTTGGATACCCTCAAGGTACCTTGCTGACTGGACGAGGGCGACACAGCGAGCTTCTTCGAGTCCATCGATATCAACTCGTCTGTTGTCTTCTGAGATGCCTTCGTCGTATCGCTCTACCGCCCGCGACTCCCACATGACGTCGGCGGGTAGAATAGCCTCGCAGCCATAGACCGGAAGTAGGGTGACCGCCCCCGTTGGCTTGGTAGGTTGAGTACGAAGCCCCGAGAGTGCATTGGGTAGTCCCTTGATCCACTTGCCCCCTTTGTGTTAGCGCGCGTCGTGTAGTCGCTTCTTGAGAGCGTCGAGTACCATCCCATTGGCGCGCTCGACTTGTCCGTTGGCTCGTGGATGGGCGACCGAGACATACTAGACGTCGATCCCACCTTGTTCTCGCAATACTCCCGGAACCGATGGTTGTTGAAGTTGGAACCCGTGTCCGTGATGATGCGGTGGGGTAGTCCGTAGCGGTGCACGAGTTCATCCAATAAGTCGAGTACCCCGTCGGCCTTTGGGCAGTAACCGGTTTGACTTCGATCCACTTTGTGAACTTGTCAATGGCCATCAAGGCTTTGTTGAATCCTCCTAGCACCGGGGGAGAGGCCCAATCATGTTGAGCCCCCGGCCAGGCGAAAGGCAAGTTGGTGGTATAGTGACTATCTTGTAGGACGATTGCTTGGTGAAGTACCGGCACCCTAGGCACCTTCCGACGAATTCCTAAGCATCGCCCAAGGCCGTGGGCCCGTAGAAAGCTCATCGGAAAGCCTTGCCGACCGCGTACGAGAAGACGCGTGGTTGCCGCGGATGCCTTTTTGGATCTCTTCCAAGATGTCCGTGCCTTCTTCTCGGGGAACGCACTTCATGAGTACTCCCGAAGTGGTGCCCCGCCCGTAGAGCTTGTCTCCGACTAGTACGTAGGACTTGGCTCGGCGGATGATTTGCTCGGCCAAGTTCTTGTCGGTGGGGAACCTTCGCTCACGGATGTAGTCTATAAAGGGTTGTCGCCACTCCACGTCTATCATCATGACCTCCGGCCGCGCTCTTGAGAGGGCGCCGGGTCGGTGGTCGGCGGGTGCCGGCTCCAGGATGGACGGCGCATGAACGAAGCTCGTGAGCGAAGACTCCCGCCGGTACTTGTGCGCGAGTAGAACCAAGCTTCGACAGGACATCCGCCGCATGTTGTTGTCGCGGACGACGTGGTGGAACTTGAGACCATAGAATTTGTTCTCGAGCTTGCGGACTTCTAGGCAGTAGGCGTCCATGTTCTCCTTGTTGCGATCCCAAGACTTGTTAACTTGGTTGATGACCACTTTGCGGAGTCGCCGTAGACTAGTAGTCGCTTGATGCCCAGAGATGTTGCGAGGCGCAGCCCGTGTAGTAGAGCTTCGTACCCATCTTCGTTGTTTGAGACCTTCCGGAATATCTCGGACGTACTTGAGTTGTTCGCCCATTGGAGAAATCGGGAGTACTCCCGCACCTCCACCCCTCAAGCTTGAGTGAGCCGTCAAAGTACATCACCCAATGCTCTGGTCACTCGGTTGGAGTTGGTAGCTGATTCTCCCGCCACTCTGCCATGAAGTCGACTAGAGCTTGCGACTTGATGGTTGTTCGAGGCTTGAAGTTAATGGTGAGGGCGCCAAGTTCGACTGCCCATTTGGAGATTCTTCTAGTAGCATCCTGGTTCCGTAAGATGTCGTCGAAGCGGTAGTCGGTGACGACGGTGATCGAGTACTCCCGAAAGTAGTGTCGTAGCTTCCGCGAGGTGATGAGCACCGCATGTAGTAGCTTCGTACTTGTTGGTAGCGTGCCTTAGATTCTTATAGGACCTCGCCGACGAAGTAGAATGGTCGCCGGACCGGGTAGTGAGGACCATGTGTGGTTCGAGGACCGGTGGATGGTCGCTTCCTTGTGTGATGAGTGATTGACAACATTGTGTGGACCGATTCTCGTCTAAGTATTGCGGGTGCGGGTTGCGGCTTGACTAGTGTTGGTGCGGGTGAACAACAAGCATGAAAGGTCGTTGCGGTGAGGCCTCCGGGTGTGGAGAAGACAAGTAGGCTTCGTTCGAGGGACCGGTGGCCGGCGGGGGTCAAGTGCGGGCCGCATGGTGGCAAGAACAAGCAAGATGAAGTCGGTGGACGGTTTCTTGGTTGAGCCAAAAAACCAAGGTCGAGCCAAAAAACCAAGGTCGAGCCGGGACTTCGTGGGAGCCAAGTCATGAGTGGAGATTGGCGGAGGCTACATCAAGTTCGCGGGGTTTGCGGTGGTTCACCGTAAAATCACCGGTTACTCGGGCCGAGCCACAAAGCCGAGACCGAAGACCGGCGTGGTCGTTCGATCAAAACCGGCCCGACCGGTTTGGAGAACTGGTCCGACCGGTATGAGGTCGCAGGTCACCGGAAGCTTCGAAGCGGAGGACACACGTCGGGATCGCAAGGCTTGCGTTGAGGCTACGCGAGGTGCGGTCGCCGGACATTTGTCCGATGGTGCTATGAAGACAAATTCCTAAAGTTCCCTTGGTGGGCTTGTATCCCTAGGTATTAAGTAAGGGTATTTTGGACTTTCGGTTGCCTTCATATAACCCATGAGGTGAGAGGATAGCAGTCATCTCTTGGAACCCTATTTCATTTGCTTTCCTATTTTTCCTTCCTATTTTCGTAGGATTTCCATAGGACTAGCTTGAGAGCTTCATGGTGAGAGCTTGTTGAGAGGGTTGGATGATCGGGCGGCAAGCTAGACCTTGTATGAAGCTTTGTGGCATGTATAGATGATTCGGTGTGGTTCCCCAAGGTTTGGATGTGTTGTTCCCGGTTGTTCATGGTGGTGATTTTCGGTGCCCTCTCTTGGTGATTTTCTCGAGGTGTTTTTGGGACCTTGCTCATAGGGATTTGATGGGGGAAATTTGTGGGAACCCTTCGTGGTTCTTTGGGCCGTGATTCCCCTCCCAAATCCGTGAGTTAAGGGGCTCGATTTTGGCGGTTTCGGAGTTCTCGGGTTGGAGGTGCTCTCGAGGGTTGACTTTTGATTCCTCTTGATTGATTGGGTTTTGGGGACCGAGCTTCTAGCCAAGGGTAGCCCATGAGGTACCCCATCTATCCCCAAAGTCTCACTTTGATCCGTGGAATGAATCGGGAGATTGATTGAAGGGAGTGTTGAGTTTTTCCCGCGGCCGTGTTCTTCCCGATCGTCCGGCAGAACCGGCATCACCGGTTTCCCAAACCGGTCTCGCCGGTTTCACCCCGTGGGCCGTCGAGAAGGATTTTTGAGCAAGGAAGTTTCGTTGCACCATGGCTTCATTTGTTCGGATGTGGAAAGTCTCTTGAGGCGTTTTGGGTCTTTGGGGAGTTTCTAGACAAAACCGGTCCGATCCGGTTTGCCAAACCGGCTCGACCGGTTTGGGCTGCCCGGCGGCCGTGTCGTGTGTGTTTCCGCCGCATGTGTGCCGTGGTCGTTGGTTGGGTCTTGCTTCAAGGTTCGGTAGCACTTCGGTGGCTACGTGAACTTGGCGAGAGAAGCTTGCGGAGGTGCACGAGTGAAATCGGGTTCATAGGCCGAATTCTTGAATAGAATTTTTATCGGCTCCCATTCACTCCCCCCTCTCCGGTTCTCTCGTTTTGGTCATTCAAGTGGTATCGAGCCGGTTCGGGTCTTTATTGACTCTAACCGCCTAAGATCCAAGGATGGTGCACCAAGAACGGGGTTCGAGTCCTCCACACTTCGATGGAAAGAACTACCGGATGTGGAGTAAGCGGATGGCCGCGTTCCTCCGTGGAAAGGGTCGGATCCTTTGGGATGTCACGGTGGACACAAGGCTATGTCTAGCCGATGAACTTTCTTGCCGAAGGATCGAGGTACATGTTCGACGCCAACAATAAGGTGGTCGACTACTTGTTTCGTGCTTTGTGTCGGCCGAGTTCGATCGGGTGCACACCGAGCACTTGGCTTGTAGAATCCGGTTGGTGTTGAAGGAGGCTCATGTTGGGAATGCCCGTGTTTAGGCTCGGATGTATGCGACCTACGGAGAGAGTACGAGAACTTCACTCATCTCCCTAAGTGAGTCCATCGATGCCTTGTTTCGCAGGTTCACGGTGGTTGTGAACAACATGAGGGCCAATGTGGACGTGCTTCCGTACGATGATCATGATAGATCCGTCAAGCTCTTACACTCTTTGGATCGTACGATATGGGGCGGAAAGTTCGAGGCCATTGTCGAGTCGGAGAAGTATGACACTCGACGGTGAACAAGCCGTTCTCGAAGCTCAAGTCGGCCGAGGTGGATAGGGGCATGACAGCCAAGATCGAGGGCCTGACTGACTCTCATAGTCTCGCCCTCGTCGGTGGTTTGAAAGGAAAGGCTTACACTAACCCATCCACCAGGATGTTCTCTTTGTCCTCTTTGATGTCCGTGCCGATGAGTAGTTCGACGTGCTTGGAGAGGACGAGTTGGCGTTGCCGACAAGGAGGTTTGAGAGGCCGCACGAGAACCGGGTGAACATGAGGAGGAACAAGAGGACATGCTTCAAGTGCGGCAAGACCGGACACTATTTCGCCGAGTGTCCGAAGGTGAACAACCACGACAAGCACAAGTTCATGGACAAGAGGAAGAAGTCCAAGAAGAAGGATCATGACCATGGGAAGAAGGCTCGGTCTCGAGAGAAGATGAAGAGATTGAGCGACATTGAGTCCAATTCCGAGGACACGTCTTCAAGCTCGAGTGAAGAATAGAAGAAGAAGAAAGAAGAAGAAGAAGAAGAAGAAGAAGAAGAAGAAGAGGAAGAAGAGGAAGAAGAAGAACCTCGGCAAGTATCTCAACGGCCTCTCGTGTGACGGGCCTAAGCCTTAAGGACGATTTCGTGGCATGGCTCGCGAGTTCGAGCAGCAAGAGAAGCCGAAGGACGCCTCGGACTTGGATTCGAGGATGAGGTATGTGATGAGCTCTCTTCTTTGCGCAAGGAGAATGAGGAGTTGGTTGACTTGCTTGATAATCGCGATCACAAGCTTAGAGAGGCTAAGAAGCTTAGGAAGGAGCTTAGATCTTTGCTCGAGGATGCTAGGACTAGAGTGGCTGAGCTAGAAACACAGGTTCTTGATAGCAAGCTTGAAATTGATTCTCTTAAGGCTAGCCCTGTTGTTTCTGATGAGAATGATTGTGCTGATTGCTCGCTTTCCTAGCCGACTTGATCGATCTTAGGGAGAAGTATGCCTCCAAGCGTGAGGAACTAGATGTGCTTAGGGTTGAGTTGACTAAGCTACAATCTAGACCCACTTTGCTTGGTGCTTACACTTCTCGCTCGGTTTCCATGAGAAAATTGCCGAGCTTCGTTCTCGCATTGTTTCTCTTGAGGCCGATTTGAAAGTGCCTATATCTACTTCTTCTACATATGAGTTGCATGCTATGTAGAATTTGGATCTTGCAAAATGTGTTGGTCACTTGCAAGATGAGAATAATAAGTTGCGTGAAGCGCCGAGTTGGTTGTCGAGTCAAGAACCTCGGCTTGGTATGATGATTGCTAGCCGTAAGCGCTTTGATGGTTGGGGTTTGGGATTGGATAAGGTTGATGAGGGCAGTGGTGAGAGAGAAGAGAAATCTGGGAATGTTTTAGTTCCACCACAACCCACACCCAAAGACAAGTTTGCATCCAAGCCAAACCAACCGAGAGAAAAACCGAGTGAGAAGGCAATTGAAAATCCTAGTGCTAAGCCTTGTGAAGAGCCTCACCCCAAGTCTAAGCCCGCATCAATCCGTTTCCATTGTGAGTTTTGTGGAAAGGATGGTCACAAGAGAGTGTTTTGCTTCAAGACGAAGCATGAGGAGAGAATGGCGATGGAGTGGGCTAACAAGGACAAGTACCACCCTTCCGATGGTGTACTTGAGCCTCGTGTGCGCTGCCCGGGGCCAAGGCGAGTGTGAGGACAGTTCGGGTTTGGGGAGAGCGGAAGGCTATTGGAGGTGTTGTTGCCCGTGCTACACCGGTCGGACTCGTGAGAGGCACCGGTCGGACGGTGCGGGCCCCGGACAGCGAGCTTTAGGTTTCGTGCTCGTACGGATGCTAAGTTTGGTTCGGGAGGTCGTGGTTCGGTGGTTGGTCCGGAGAGTTTGCCGATGGTCGGTTTACTAGGCATTCTCCTCCTCGTGCTCAATACGAGGATGGGAGGATCCGTAGCTTTGAGAAGGAGAAGAGGGACGATCAACGGGCTTTCTTTCGTGGTTTTGGTCCTCCTCCGGGTAGAGAGGGTTGGTTCCCTCATTGTGGTTACCGTGGTGGTGTTCGTGGATGTAGCTTTGGTAGGAAAGATGGTTTGGTTTGTGCTAACCCCACTTTCGGGCAAATGGCTAGGCACCGGTTTTACACTTTTGGAACTAACCCCGGTGTTGAGTCGTTTGCTCGCTCTCGCTCTTGGTTTTGAGTTGCGGATGGATGGCCCGAGAACATTTGGTTGATATCGGGGGTGGTTCTCCGGCCTCATATCCCGGTGGTGACATGTCGGTGCATCACCGTCGGGGATGGTGGACAAGGATGAGTGACTTCGAAGAAATAATAAAGGCAAGTGAATTTGTGACCTTCAAGTGTGTGGCCTTGGTCAAGGCACTTGGTTTTTTTTTTTGCTCTTTGCCCTATCTCATCCGTGTAAGGTGAGCTTTGTATGCTCTTTGGCCTTAATGCATGAGTTTAGGGGGAGCTTGTGAGTTTTGTGCTCCTTTGCTCTTTTGCCGGTGGTGTCGAGCCCTTTTTGCCTCCCCTTGGGAGCCGGTGGTTTGTGAGTTTTGTGTGGGAGCTCCTTTGTAGCCTATGTATAGTTTCCTTGGTGCATTTCTTGCATTTAGCATGGCATATGTAACATGATGTATAGGCATCCTTGTATCTTAGATTGCATGCATTTTGTATCATATGCATTGGTTAGGAAAAGCTTCTCCTATATACATTGTTCACCATGGAATGCTATATATGTCTTTGTGAGCTTGTTTGGTAAGCTATGGTTAGTTTGGCTTAGCTCTTGATGATCTTGGTTTATAATCCATGGTTGATGGCTTTTTTTTAAAATTGTCACATATATGCTCTCTCATGTGTAAATGCCTTTATATGATCTTGACATGTTTTAGTGGCTTGGTTATGCTTAATTTGTGGTTGGATAGCTAGTTTATTGATCATATGGGGCCAAAGGCTCATTTGCCATCATGAATGTTTAGCCCTCTTGCTTTATCTTGTGGAGGGGCATAAGTTCCTTTTTGTCGCAAAGATATTTCATGTACCAAATTTGCATCCGAAAATGAAATGTAAAATTCTTGGAAAATGTGCTCCCATGTCATATGTGATAAATTTAATTTGCTTTGGGTGCTAAATCGTTGCATGATGCCTACCAATGAGAAGTCTCATACATAGAAGTAGGCACATGGCTCGTGGCTTTGACATGACATGAGGTGCTTGTGGGTGTTTGTGATGGTCTTATGATTAGAATGGCTGTCCTAGCATGACGTTTGTGTGGCTTTGCCAATTTGATATGTTTTGATCATGTTTAGGACTTTGCTCATGAGAGGAAAATTTTTCGCAAAATTGCCCAAATCCATCTTAGTTTCGTCCAATGGTTGTGAAACTTGGTGATCTTGTAATTGATGTCGATACGAAGCTATAGAGTATCTCACTTGCTTATGTGGACATGTGTAGCATCCTATGTTTAATTTTGTCTATTTGAGAAGCTCTAGGTTGGAAGTTTTGCATTTTTGGCTTGATTCATGCATTGCGGACAAGGGGGAGAGGTTTGAGCTTGAAATGGCTTGCTGGATGCATTTAGAAGGTTTTCGTGTGGTTTCGAGCCATTTATGGGTTCCGGTGTGCACCGGTCCGACCGGCCGAGGTCACCGGTCTTACCGGTCGCAGTGCTAGTCCCGTGCATATGTTGGGCACCGTCCGACCAATGGTGATGACCGGTCCGACCGGTGTGAGCCGAAGTTGTTGCCCGCCCCGTTTTCAAGTGGTTTGCATGTATTCGTCCGGGGGAAGTGCATTGGTTCGGGGGGGCTTGCATGTGTGCGGGGGGAGCTCTTTGTGGTTTTTCGAGCTTTGGTTTGGTGGTTTACGCTCTTAGCTTGAGCTTTGTTTTGTCTCGGATGTGTCGAGCCGTTGCCCTTGCCTAAGGGCTCCGAGACTTGTCTTCTTCAAGTGATCTTGCTCTTTGCCTTTGTTTGGCTTTCGATCGCTTGTTGGAGTTTCCTTTTTGTTCGTTTCTTTTCTTTTTCTTTTCTCTCTTGTTACTTTATGTGGGTGTTGTCAATGCACTCATCAAGGCGGAGATTGAGGACCATGTGTGGTTCGAGGACCGGTGGATGGTCGCTTCCTTGTGTGATGAGTGATTGACAACGTTGTGTGGACTGATTCTTGGCTAAGTATTGCAGGTGCAGGTTGTGGCTTGACTGGTGTTGGTGCAGGTGAAGAACAAGCACGAAAGGTCATCGCCGGTGAGGCCTCCAGGTGTGGAGAAGACAAGTAGGCTTCGTTCGAGGGACCCGGTGGCCGGCGAGGTCAAGTGTGGGCCGCATGGTGGCATGAACAAGCAAGATGAAGTCGTGGACGGTTTCTTGGTTGAGTCCGAAAACCAAGGTCGAGCCGGGACTACGTGGGAGCCGAGTCATGAGTGGAGATTGGCGGAGGCTACACCGAGCTCGCGGGGTTTCCGGTGGTTCACCGAAAACCACCGGGTCCTTGGTTGATCCACAAAGCCAAGACCGAAGAACCAAAGACGGTGCTTGCAACGAAGTGCGGACCGGCTCGACCGAAGGAGGAGCACCGGTCGACCGGTGTGCGACGACGCGGTCCGGAATCTTCGAAGCGGAGGACACGCGTCGAGATCGTAAAGCTTGCGTCGAGGCTAAGCGAGTTGCGGTCACCGGGCATCCGTCCGATGGAGAAAGCTTCAAGTCTTCCAAACCGCCCTTGAGGGGCTTGTATCCCTAGTTGTTAGGAAAGGGCATTTTAGACTTTCGGTTGCCTCCATATAACCCATGAGGTGAGAGGATGGCAGCCAAGCTCTTGGAACCCTAGTTCATTTGCTTTCCTATTTTCCCTTCCTATTTTCTTAGGATTTCCATAGGACTAGCTTGAGAGCTTCATGGTGAGATCTTGTGAGAGGGTTGGATGATCGGGCGGCAAGCTAGACCTTGTATGAACCTTTGTGGTATGTATAGATGATTCGGCGTGGTTCCTCAAGGCCTTGTTGTGTTGTTCCCGGTTGTTCTTGGTGGTGATTTTCGGAGCCCTCTCTTGGTGTTTTTCTTGGGGTGTTTTCGGGACCTTGCTCTTGGGGATTTGATGGGGGAAATTTGTGGGAACCCTTCGTGGTTCTTTGGGCTGTGATTCCCCTCCCAAATCCGTGAGTAAAGGGGCTCGATTTTGTGGTTTTCCGTGTTCTAGGGTTCGAGGTGTTCTTTGCGGGATTTCTTCGATTCCTCCTTTTTGGACAAGTTTTGGTGGGATTAAACTTGGCTATGGACTCCTCATGAGGTGTTCCTTTTACCCCCCAAAGTCTTGTTCAAGTCCGTGGAGCGATTCGGGAGATTGAAGTTTGGATTTGGAAGAGTTGACCCGCGGGTGCTTCGTTCATCCCTAGTCGCCCAGCTACACCGGGGTCCGACCGGTGCTCCCGACCGGTCCGACTCCGTGCAACCCTTGGTGGGTTTTTGCTCGGGTGAACGTCCGGGTGAGTTTGTCGTTGTCCCGTGTTGAGGCTGTTTCGAGTTTGGGTCTCGTTTGGAGGTCGGTTGTCCCGTTTGTTGATTTGGGGCTTTCCGTCGTGGACCGGTCCGACCGGTGTTGGTCGCTGGACTCGAGATTTGGTGTTCCGCCGCATTCTCGTGTCGGAAGGTTGTGTGTTGGTTCATAACTCCGGTGGCACTCCGGTGGCTACGTGGGCTTGGCCAACTTGGGTAGTGAGTCGGAGACGTGTGTTGGAAGCCGTGTTCATCTTGTTGGAGTTTCCATCTCCTTCGAGAAGAATTTTTTTCGGCTCCCATTCACTCCCCCCCCCCCCCCCCTCGGTTCGCCGTATCGATCCTTCAAACCGGCCTCGGATAGCTCGGCCGGTATGTAGCGCCGGCGTTCTTCGGCCCGAAAGACATCGTTGTGTAGCAAGAGGCGCCAAATGGGGTGATGAACGCGGTCTTCTCCTAATCTTCTTCCTTGATAGCGATCCGGTGGTACCCGCAGTAGCAATCGAGGAAGCAGAGCAGTCGCAGCCCACCGTGGAGTCGATGACTTGATCAATCCGCGGCAACCCGAAGGAGTCCCCGGGGTAGTGCTTGTTGAGGTCGGTGTAGTCGACGCACATTCTCCGCTCGTTCGTGTTCTTCTTACGGACAAGGACGGGGTTGGCGAGCCACTCGGGATAGAATACTTCTATGATGAAGCCGGCCGCGAGTAGTTTGGCGAGTTCCTTCTTGATGGCGTCCCGTCGGTCGTCGGCAAAATGGTAGAGATGTTGTCGTTTGGGGGTAGCTTTAGGATCGACGTTGAGTGAATTCTCGATCGGATACACCGGGCACCCCGGGCATGTCCGCTGGTTTCCAAGCAAAGATGTCTCGGTTAGCCCGGAGGAAGCCGATGAGCACGTATTCCTATTTCGGGTCGAGGCCCGCCCCGATCATGGTGGTCTTGCTTCGTTGTCGCCTATCCCATGGTCGATCGCATTGACTTGCATTTCCTCGCAGGGTTGATGCTTGTTGGTTGTGTCCGACTTCTCCGGGTTCTCGAGTTCGGTTGGGGCAAGCTTCTTGGATGAAGCATAGATCTCCATCATTGCATTGGGTACTTGATTGGTGGCTACGAGTTCCACGCCTTCGTGTCACGGTCGAAGGATATCTTCAAATCCCCTTGCAAGGAGAGTACTCCGGCAGGACTTGGCATTTTGAGTACCAAGTATGTCTAGTGGGGTACCACCATGAACTTGGCGATAATCGGTCCGCCGAGGATGGCATGGTAGGATGTCTCGAAGTCCGCAACCTCAAACTTGATGTAGGTAGTTCTCCCTGGTTTCCCCGAAGGTAACTAGCGGGACCACCGAACCCGGTGGAATAGCCGCGTTCCCGTGGACGATGCCGTACAAAGGCGATGTGCTCTTGGTGAGCATTTGGTTAATGTCGAGCTTCATCTTCTTCAAGGTCTTGGTGAAAAGGACGTTGATCCCGCTTCCACCATCGATGAGTACCTTGTTGAGTCCGGAGCCCGTGACTACCGGTTTTAGGGCGAGTGGGAAACGCCCCGGCTCGGAGAAGCTTGTCCATTGATTCGCACGGGAGAAGGTGATGGGTACCTCCGACCACCCGAGAGGGGTCGGGACCGCCGGTTCAATGTTCATAACTTCCCGTCTAGTGGCCTTCGAGACCGTTTGGTGGGTAGTCCGCCGAAGAGCACGTTCACCGTCTTGTTAGGTTCTTGGAAGTCACCGTTGTCCTCGTCGGCTTTTTTCTCGCCCTTCTTATCGTGAGGAGGTCGTGGGTCCGGGGTATCCTTGAGTGCTCGACGGAGTTGATAACACCGCTCGGTAGTGTGGTTGCCCTCCGGATGCCACGGGCACTTCTCTTTCGAGCAAGTCTTTGAAGCCGCCGGAGGTCTTGTTCGAGTTGTCTTTCGCAGGTGCCGGATAGCCGCGACTATGTTGTCCGGCTTGCGCTTGCGCTAGGACCCGAGTAGTAGTTGTTGTTGCGACCCCATTGATCCTTGTTGTTGTTGTTGCCGCCGCTCGGGTTTTTCTTGTTCTTGCCGTGAATGGCGTCATACTTGGCATTAGCCTTGTCTTCTTCGTCGACCCATGAGGTGATCATGTCCTTGAGCTTGGTTATATAACTCGAGCAGGCGGCGACCGAAGTCTTCAAAGGTGTGACGATGGAAGAGACTCGTCTTGGAAAAGGTTGATGACCTCCTTGTCGGTGACATCGACTACATTGGCGCGCTTGTCAAAGAAGCATCGCATGTACTTGCGTAGCGTCTTGACCTCGTTCTCGTTTCACCATTTCCGGGTCCATGCGAGTACCCGAGCGTCCCATGGCGCCCGCGAAGTTGCTCGTGGACCGATCCTTGAGCTGGTCCCACTTGTCGATCTAGTACTTGTCAAGCGACTCGAGCCATGTGAGTGGTGCTTTGTCCGAGCGAAGGGAAAGTAGAGGCACTTGGTGTCATTGTTGCCACCGGCGTTTTCGATGGAGAGGGCATAGCATCCGAGCCATTGGATCGGGTCTTGCTTCGCATCGTACTTAGTGATCTCCGCAGGTTTGAATTTCTCTGGGAGAAGTAGATTGCGAAGTCGAGAAGAGAAGGCGGGGAAGCCGTTGTTGTCGCCTACCGTGGAGGACTTGTTGCGTCGTATTTCTTCAATTCTACGGCGGGCATCGTAGCCGCCGCGTGAGGTGCCGGTGACGTGGTTGTCCACGTGGCCTCGGCCTCCGCGATCGCCTCCGCCACCGGCTCTCCTTCCAGCCCCGTGTGAGGAGCTCCCGCCGCCTCTATCTCTCGCCACCGGCATCACCATGATCGGCGCCGTGATCGGCACCGGCACCGCTAGACCGTTACCACCCCGAGAAGGTCCTCCAAACCGATGCCCTAGTACGGTTGGGGTTCTCGTGAGAGTTCTTCTCAAGTACGGTTGCGTCCATTAGCCGGACCGCGACTTGTGGCTTCATGGTTCTCGTGTTCACGAGTTCTCGGGGGGAGGCACTTGAGTGACTTTGTTGTCGACTCTCATGAAGTAGGTGTCTTCCGCGAGCTTGGCGATGACTTCACCCACTCGTATCCCCCGAGCTTCATGTGCTATCGTAGAGATAGACATGAGGCACGTTCGGGGGTAGTATGCACCCGGTTGGCGACTAGATCGAGGGCCTCTCGCAAGATTCCATACAAGGAGGGATTCTCGAAGACGTCCGCGCCGTTCATTGCGCTTCTCGTTGCGCTCACTTCGGGCGTTCTTGTCGTCGTTGGTTTCATCAACGGGTGCATTGGCGTACGGCTCATCTACCGATATGTCTTCGAAGTAGCGGTCGGGTCGGGTCCCTGAAGGTCCTGGCGTCTCGCAAGCGGCCATGAAGACTTGGCGATCAGGGGTACCGAGACTAGATTCGTACTCTTTACCTCGTTTTGAGTATGCTCCTCTCGTTGGAGCTAGGGGTGTTCCCTCCCGGAAGGGAAGCTAGTCAAGGTAGGCGACGTAGCGTGAGTTCCCGTCCGTCGTCCGTAGGCTTGCGGTCTAGCCGCAGACGAATCTACCGGCGGGTGTAGATGTTATAACCAGGGCGGTGGCCGGTCCCGACGATGCAATTGCTCGGTCGTGGAGTTCTTGGACTCGGGCTCATCGGGATCCGACCCGAAGTCGAACTCGTAGGAGGAGTTCGAGTAGTAGCCGGAGCCGGGGTTGGAGTCCGAGGCGTAGTCGGAGACGATCTCCTTCCCCGGCGGGGCGCGCAACGAGAGCTTCCGCATGAGCCCCGCCGCATTGCGGATACCAAATGGGAAGTGCTCGTGGAGTGGGGCGTCGGCACACGGTGGCTCGCAGCCGACTCGCATGCGGTGACCCACGGGGACGTCAAGTTCGAGTTGGAGGCGGATCCGGACTCGAAGTTGGCGTGCTAGTTGTAGAGTGAAATTTCGCCAAAATTTTCGGTGAGATCGCCCGTGATCACCTCGGGAAGTGTCACGAGCCCGGACGTCCGGTTGGGTGTCATGGTGAGGCAACGCATTGGAAAGATCCGGTGCCGTCGGCGGTGCAAACCCCGGGACTCGAAGACGAAGGTGTCACCGCAATTGAAGCCGATAGTAGGCTTGATGAAGATTGAAGTCGTCGAGTTTGCCATGAGATCTTCGGCGAGATCCCCTACTCCGGGGCGTTAGGCCGTCGGTGTTTTAGACCGGCAACCTACCAAGGGGAGTACCCAAGGTAGATGAATGTGGCCTCATCGAGATCGGTAACTCGAAGGAAGAGACACGTGGCACACAATTTAGATAGGTTCGGGCCGCGAGGTGCGTAATACCCTACGTCCTGTATGCTGCGTAGCTCTGGATTGATTGGGAGTGTTTACAAGATGAAGCATACGAGAGAGGTAAGGGTCCCCGCCTCGCCTTATATAGCCCGGGAGGCGGGTTTACAAGTCGGTTTGGGGATTAAGTACTAGTCGTGTACGTCTAGGAGTTCTCTACATGGTACGGGACATGCATAGCTTCCTATCCGAGTACTTCTCCACCGAGGTCCTTGCGCTTCACGCCAACCGGTCTTTGTGCGGCCCAAGTCGAGTAGTCTCGGGGGGCCACCGAGTAGTCGGTCCCGGTACGCACCGAGGTAGTGGGCCCGGGGAAGGTCCATACGACACCGGTGGCCAACGGAGTCAAGTGCGGGTAGGGATGGCAACGGGCGCATTACCCACGGGTAGAGCCTGTTCGAACCCGTACCCGCGAGACAAATATCAAACCCAAGCTCGTGCCCGTCACCCGTCACGGCGAACTTTCTCACCCGTGCCCGCCGCCCGCGGGTAATTTGTGCCCGTGGGCATGCCCGTCGGCTCGTCGCAAAATTGCAAATGGGAAACAATATGAAGCACCGTATGTTCGAATGTGCTTCCACAAACGCACAAAATTACTTGCGCAAAGACACATTTACAAGGACAAACGAAGAGTACAAGCAGATCTAGACTTCACAAAAAAATGGAACATGAGACACAAAAGCCGCAGATCCGAACGGTGAAAGGTCAAAGCAATAATTAGTTAATCCGTCCAAACAAAATGGAATTGAATAGCTCCTCGGTTGTTTGACGCCGTTGCCCGCAGGGCAACGACATGAGGGTGGGATCGAAGGCGTCGGAGTTGCTTGGCGCTCGGAGGACGGGGTAGGCGGCAACGGGCCGGTGCTTGCGTCCTCGGTGGCGGGGAAGCGGTCCGGCTCCTAGAAGCGAGCGGGGGCTACGGCCGCGGGGGCGTGCATGAGCGGAGGGCCGGAGGGGGGTCCGAGACTCCGAGGGGTGGAGGCGGCCGCCCGGTGTGTAGGCGAAGGGTGGGCGGTGGGGGCGAAGAATGAAGAGATGATGAACACCGATTCGCTTATATATATATATATATATATATATGTGTGTGTGTGTGTGTGTGTGTGTGTGTGTGTGTGTGTGTGTGTGTGTGTGTGTGTGTGTATGTATGTATGTACGTACGTATGTATAAAGGGTTCACGGTGTCAATGATAAGCGAGAGGTTCACGGGTTTGCGGTCACAGGTAAGATTTTTTTTGCCCACTATATTTGTGCCCACGGGCATAAACTCGGACCCGGACCCTTACTCCGTGGGCACAAATTATAACCCGGATCCTCACTCTCTCGGGTTTTTGCCCGCGGGCGCGCGGGTAATTTGTGCCCGTTGCCATCCATAAGTGCGGGCCGCATGGTGGCAAGAACAACAAGATGAAGTCATGGACGCTTTATTCGTTGAGCCTCAAAACCAAGGTCGAGCCGGGACTTTGTGGGAGTTGTGTCATGAGTGAAGATTGGCGGAGGCTACACCAAGATCGCGGGGTTTCCCGTGGATCACCGAAAAACAATTGGGTTCCTTGGTTGATCCACAAAGCCAAGACCGAAGACCGAAGACGGAGGTGCGGTGGCATCGAGGCCGGTCCGACCGGTGTGCGACGGCATCGACCGGTTTGACCGGTGTGCGGGCCGTACTCGTGCGCCCCTCTTGTTCCGATGGTCTCCATGGGATCCGGTGGCCGCACGGGTGCATGCTCGGCATTTGAAGGGCGTCCACATTCAAATTCACAATAGGGAAGTTAAGTCTTTTTCGGATTGCGAATAATCACATAAGTCGAGACGTAAAAGGCTTATTTTTAGGTTATAAGTTTGTGTGGTGTTGAGTCATTGTCAAGCCGCCCATCTTTGCGGCTCGCGGACCGAAGGACCGGATTGGCGACCGAGAGGGGGGGAGTGAATGGGAGCCGATAAAAATTCTTTCTCACAAGAACTCGGTCTATATACCAATAGCAACTCCGAGGGTCACACACGAACAAGCGAGAAGCACATACAAACCTCTCTCTCGACCTTAGGAGCAAAGCTTGAAAGGCTAGGAAGCAAAGTGGAAGTAACCTCGAACAAAATGGAGCAAAATAGGGTCTAGCCGTGCCCTATCGGATCATCTGTCTCCAAGGTCGGATCATCCGAAACAAGACCAAGACTCGCCGGGACACACTACGGATCATCTAGCCCCTACCGGATCATCCACCCTCAAGGTCGATCATCCGAGACGAGACGAGAGACTCACCGGGACACACTACCGCATCATGTAGCTTCTACAAGATCATCCACCCTTAAGGTCGATCATCCGAAATAGCCTAGAAAAATTGCTCACAGGTCAACTCCAAACTTTCGATCGATGGATCTCCCAAACGTTGGAGCTTTGAGACAAAACTTTGGGGAGATGATGAACACCCCAAAGAAAGGTTATGCCCCAATAATTTCGGCCTCTAACTCCCTACATTATCCGGAATTGCGAATCCTTGCTAGGAACACTATGAACTAGAGTTCATCCAAAAATCAACGAATCGAAGGCCAAATCCGGCATTTGAAGGGTCAAGATCATCCACAAAGAGGCGCAAGACACTCACCCATGATTAGGGCTGCATGAAAAACTTGAAGCTCGCAAACTCGCTTGTTAGTAGCTCGGCTCGGCTCGACTCGTTAGAATTTTTAAACGAGCTGAGCTTAGGGTTTAGCTCGGTCGTATAACGAGCCAGCTCGAGCTGGCCAAAATGAGCCAACCTTAATTAATAACCCAACCAAATACATTGTCACCTCCTTGGCCCACGACCACAACCCGCAGCCCGCAAAGCAACCAGAAGTCCACAATGTTGATGGTGACATTGAGTTTGTGGAGTTTCCAACCTGTATGGTGGGAAGCGTAAGTGTGGATCAGATATTACTACGAGCACTCTTTGTATAGTAAAAATATTTTTTGCCACTTCACTAAAATAATTTAGTATTTGTGTATAGGCTACAAGTTTACTAAAATAATTTACTAAAATAATTTACTAAATAATTTACTATTTGTGTATAGGCTACAAGTTTACTAAAATATTTTGTGCCACTTCACTAAAATAATTTACTAAAATATTTTACTATTTTTGTAAAGGGAGACATGAAGTGAAGTGTTGCAGCATGGAGAGTGTTTTAATTTGCTCTTAGATGAACTAAAATAATGATTTTTAGCATGCATGGCATGGAGTTTTGCAATTGGGTGAACTTAATGTTGATGATTGATTATATTTTTATATGTGCTTTGTTTCTTTTTATTTTTGTTGTTGGAACTTATAACAATTTAGTTCCCAATTTATTCCACAAAGATCTCCAAAAATGATTGAGAAATTAAACATCACGATTAGAGACTATTGTATTTGGAATACCATGCAAACGAATAATCTCTCTAAAGAACAATTCAACAATATTGCTAGCATCATCAGTCTTACGACAAGGAATGAAATGGGCCATTTTGGAGAATCGGTCAACAACCACAAAAATGGTATCCCTCCCCTTCTTAGTTCAAGGCAATCCCAAAACAAAGTCCATAGAAATATCAAGCCAAGGGGAAGTAGGAACGAGCAAAGGCATATACAAACCATGGTTGTTCAATAGTGACTTAGCTTTCGACAAGTAGTGCAGCGTGCAACTAGGCGCTCAACATCGCACGCATCCGGGGCCAAAACAAATGGGCAGCCAACACCCCATGCCTCTTGTAGACGCCAAAGTGTCCCATGAGACCGCCTCCATGTGCTTCCCCGTAACGGCAAAAGACGAACCGAGCTAGCCGGAATACACGGCTTGTTAGTGCGAAACAGGAACCCGTCCCGTATGTGAAAGTTGCCCCATGGTTTGCCATGAGGACAATGGGTAAAAGCATCTTTAAAAGTAGCATCGTTGACATATTGATCTTTCGTAGTTTGCAAGCCAAAGATTTTAAAATCTAACTGTGACAAGATGGTATAGCGACGAGACAAAGCATTAGCAATAACATTGTCCTTCCGCTTCTTGTGTTTAATAATGTAAGGAAATGACTCAATGAATTCTACCCATTTAGTGTGATGACGGTTCAGATTTGGTTGGGTACAAATATGTTTCAAATCCTCATGATCGAATGAATGATGAACTCGCGATGCCAAAGATAGTCTTGCCAAGTATGCAAAGTGCGCACTAAAGCGTAATGCTCCATATGATAAGTAGAATATTTCTCACTAAAATAAGCAACTCGGTTTCCCTTCTTGTAACAAAACAGCACCTAGCCCAATACCGCTAGCATTGCTTCAAGCTCAAACACTTTATTAAAATCGGGTAATTGCAAAAGGTAGCATAAGTTAACTTATCTTTCAAAGTGTGGAGTGCTACCTCCGGAAATCACTCGAATGGCACATCTTTCTTTATAAGCTCATGTAAAGGCGCTACAATGGAGCTAAAATCACGAACAAACCCGTGGTAGAAACCCGCAAGTCCAAGAAAGCTATGAATCCGTGTGATCTTGTCGTTGGTGTAGGCCATCGTTGAATGGCAGCAATTTTGCTGCTATCGCAATCAATGCCCCGTAGAGTAACAACATAACCAAGAAACGAGACATGTTGTATGCAAAATATGTATTTATCCATGTTAGCAAATAAGTGGGCAGCACGCAACGCATCAAATACAACACTCAAATGTTTCAAATGGTGTTCCATATATTTGCTAAAAATCAAGATATCATCAAAATAGACAACGACAAACAATCCTATGAAAGTGTATAAGAGTCTTGGGAGCATTAGTCAATCCAAACAAAGCATAACCAACCATTCATATAAGCCAAATTTTGTTTTAAAAGCCGTTTCCATTCATCTCCCAATTTCATTCTAATCGATGGTAACCACTAAGCAAATCAATCTTTGTAAAAAGAATGGCACCACTAAGCTCATGTAGCATATCATCAAGGCGTGGTATAGGGTATCCATAACGAATGGTGATGTTATTAATAGCACGACAGTCTACACACATACGCCATGAACTATCTTTATTTGGAACAAGTAACACAGAACCGAGCAAGGGCTAAGAGACTCACGAATGTAACCCTTATCAAGCAACGCCTACACCTCGGCGTTGATTCTCTTTTTGTCTCATCCAGGTTTGTACGGTACGGGGCGCGGTTTGGAAGATGGGCACCAAGAATGAGGTCGATCTAGTGCTCAATGCCACGAAGTAGTGGAAGACCCGGTGGAAAGTCTTTGGGGAAGATATCAACGTACTATTGCAAAAGGTTAGCAACCACATGCGGAATATCCAAAGATGGTACATCATCAAAGGAAACAAGCACACTAGAGCATACAAGTGCATAGCATGGCAAATGAGCATCTCGAAAATCATCAAAATCAGCACGTGTAGCAAGTAAAATAGGAGCATTCAACATAATTTCAGATTTGTCGAAGTGGATGGTGATGGTTCCTGTTCTTTAGCAGTTTTAATAGCTCTAGCAAGATCATCTTTAACAATTTGTTCGGTGTCATAGGATGTATAATTATTTTCCGACCCTTAAACATGAGAGAATAATGATTCGAACGACCATGATGCAAGCTATCGCATCATATTGCCAAGGTCTACCAAGTAACCTAGAGCATGCTTCCATAGGAACATCACAATCAACATAATCGGAGTAAGCACCTATAGAAAAAGGAACACACACCGATTGTGATACTCTAATTTTGCCACCATCATTAAGCCATTGAATGTGATATGGATTTGAATGCTTACTAGTGGGTAATGACAACTTCTCGATCATCATAGTACTCGCCAAATTGTTGCGAAATTTTCCGTTGTCGATAATGATGCGAATCGACCACTCTCGCACAACGCCCTTCGTATGAAACAGAGTTTGTCGCCGATTCTTCTCGGGCGAGGAGACCGGTGTACTAAGAACATGCTTGCACAACAAGACTCTCGTACCTATCGGTGTCCCCCCGTATTGACATGTATGTCCGTCTTAGCCGCATTGTCGGTGGCAAGCAAAGTATGTTCAAGTTCTTCGAATCACTAGGCCGAAGAGTACTCCATTGTCACAAATGAATAATGTGTGCTTGTTCGGACGGTCTCGAGCCACGTGGCCACGTCCGCCGCAACGAAAACACGTGATATCCCGTGTACCACCCGTGGTGGATGCCGCGCCGCATGGTGTGGTGCCTATGGCCGGGGTGGCTCCTACCGGCGTAGGCTGTCCTCTCACGCGGTGTAGGTGTGGATGGCGTAGGGAGAGCGAGGTGCTGAACCGGACGAGAGTTTCTACCTGCAAAAGAGTTAAAATATGTCCTCGAGCGGCGTCCCCGCACTTCCGAAGGACCGATACGGCGAACCGGAGAGGGGGGGAGTGAATGGGAGCCGATAAAAATTCATCTCGAAGGAGATAGAGGCTCCAACAAGATGAACTCGGCTTCTAACACACATCACCGACTCAACTACCCAAGTTGGTCAAGACCACGTAGCCACCGGAATGCTACCGATCCTAGGAACCAACAAACAACCTTCCGAGCGCAAAATCACCAACACGCACAGCGGAAACTTGCACGGCTTGTTGCACGTGCTACACCGGTCGACCGATGCCCGCGCCGGTCCGAACGGTGACACCGGTCGACCGCCCGGACGATGCCGGTCGGGCCGGTGGCTACGTAGCCACACAACAAATATTCCGGAGAGCCTCGGTGACTTCTCTCGGCCCCGGAAGAAAAACACCCTCAAAACACAACCTGGACGGAAGAAGAACCCTACACAAAGCCAACCAAAACACCTCCGAAACCCGCCAAGAACCGACCAAACACCAACACAACCCAAATACATACGGATTCGCAACTCACCCTAGGCAAATCCCACAAAGGGCTCACACCGGTCGGACCGGTCAAGAGCACGGTCGGACGGGTGTAACTGGGCGGCTCGGGATGAACGAACCCGCGAGTCAACTCCTCCAAATCCAACTCCCGATCTCCCGATTCGCTCTACGGATCCGAACAAGACATGGGCACTCCATAGCCAAGTTATGGTCCACCAAAACTTTTTGAATCAAGAGGAATTGAAGAATCCCGCCAAGAACTCCTCTAACCCTAGAAAACCGAAAACCCCAAAATCGAGCCCCATTGCTCACGAACTTGGGAGGGGAATCAAATGGAAAAGAAACCCCAAAGAAAGGCAAAGAGGAAGATCACTTGAAGAAGACAAGTCTCGGACCCCTTAGGCAAGGGCAACGGCTCGACACATCGGAGACAAAACTATGGTCAAGCAAAGAGCACAAACCACCAAACCAAAGCTCGAAAACCACAAAGAGCCCCCCTACACACATGGAAGCTCCCCCTGGACCAATGCAACTCCCCCCGGAGCAATGCATGCAAACCACTTGAAGAAAATAGAGCGGTACCGCATCGGCTCGGCTACGGCGGTCGAGCCGGTCACCACCACCGGTCGACCGGTGCTCAACATATGAACAGGACCAGCCCTGACCGGTCAGACTAGTGACACATAGAGCCCAGAAATGGCTTGAAACCACCTGAAAACCTTCCGAATGCATTCAATAGCCCAAAAAATGCTCAAACTTCTCCCCCTTGTTGACAATGCATGAATCAAGCCAAAATTTGGAAAAATGCAACCTAAAGCTTCTCAAATAGACAAAATTCAACGTAAGATGCTACACATGTCCAAATGAGCAAGTTAGATACTCTATAGCTTTGTAATGACATCAACTTCATGATCACCAAGTTTCACAACCATTGGACGAAGCTAAAATAGAAATGAGCAATTTTGCGAAAATTTACCCTCTCATGAGCAAAGTCATAAACATGAGCAAAACATGTCAAAATGGCAAAGGCCACACAAACTTCATGCTAGGATAACCATTCTAATCTTAAGACCATCACAAACACCCACAAGCACCTCATGCCATGTCAAAGCCACCAAGCCATGTGCCAACTTCTATATATGAGACTTCTCATTAGTAGGCATCATGCAACGGTTTAGCACCTAAAGCAAAATAATTTTAGCACATATGACATGGCAGCACATTTTCCAAGCAATTTATATTTCATTTTCAGATTCATATTTGGTACATGAAATGTCTTTGCGACAAAAAGGAACTTATGCCCCTCCACAAGATGAAGCAAGAGGGCTAAACATTCGTGATGGCAAATGAGCCTTTGGCCCCATATGATCAATAAACTAGCTATCCAACCACAAATTAAGCACAACCAAGCCACTAAAACATGTCAAGATCATATAAAGGCATTTACTCACAAGAGAGCATACATGTGACATTTTTCAAAAACATAGCCATCAACCACGGATATAAACCAAGATTATCAAGAGCCAAGCCAAACTAACCATATCATACCAAACAAGCTCCGAAGGACATAAATATCATTCCATGGTGAACAATGTATATAGGAGAAGCTTTTCCTAACCAATGCAGATGATACAAAATGCATGTAATCTAAGATACAAGGATGCCTATACATCATGTTACATATGCCATGCCAAATGCAAGAAATGCACAAAGCAAAACTATACATATGCTACAAAGGAGCTCCCACACACCCAACTCAAGAAATCAAACACACACCAAATTCCCCCCGCAAACGAGTGAAAGTTGCTTGATCTAGGTGTTTGGGGAAAATGTCGGCTAGTTGGTCATGTGTGGGTACATGGATCAAAGCTATCTTCCCTTTCTCTACATTGTCTCTCGGAAAATGATACCTCACTTCTATGGGCTTGGTTTTGGAATGGAGCACTGGGTTCTTTGCAACACTTATGGCACTGTTGTTGTCACATTGAAGTGGGACATGGGTATACTCCTCACCAAAGTCACTTATGGTGTATGTGATCCAAAGGAGCTGAGAGCAACAACAAGCTGCGGCAACGTACTCTGCCTCGGTAGTGGATTGAGCAACACTCGACTGTTTGCGGGAAGACCAAGACACCAAAAAAGATCCCAAGAACTGGCAAGTCCCAGAAGTGGACTTCCTATCCAACCGACACCCGGCAAAATCCGCGTCTGAAAAACCATGAAGCGCCAAAGAAGAAGACGCGGAGCACCAAAGGTTGAAGTGGGGACTGTGACGCAAGTACCTGAATATGCGCTTGACTACTTGCCAATGCGAAGTCCTTGGAGACGCTTGAAAACGAGCGCATAGACATACCGAGAACTGGATTTCCTGTCTTGTCGCCGTCAAGTAGAGGAGTGACCCGATCATGCTTCGGTAATCCTTCTGGTCCACGTGTTCACCTTCCTCATCCGCATCAAGAGCTGTAATCGTACTCATAGACATCGCCATGGCCTTGGAGTCCTCCATCTTGAACTTCATCACAATGTCTTTGGTGTACTTAGCTTGGTGCACAAATGTTCCTTCCTTTGATTGCTTGATTTGTAGCCCGAGGAAGAACTGCAACTCACCCATCATGCTCATCTCAAATTCCCTGCTCATATCCTCTGCAAACCTTGCAACAAGAGAGTTAGACGAGCCACCGAAGACAGTATCATCCACGTACACCTGCACAATCAGGATATCTCTGCCTTGCTTGAGTAAAAACAAGGTCTAATCGACCTTCCCCATCTCAAACCCTCGCTCAAACAGGAACCTCCTCAACCGACCATACCACGCTCTAAGCGCCTGCTTCAACCCATACAACGCCTTCCTCAATTTGTACACCAGTGGGGGTACTTCTCACTCTCAAACCCCGGTGGTTGCCTCACATACATTTCTTCCTCCAACACACCATTCAAGAATGCACTCTTCACATCCATTGGTGCAGCTTGAACCCTTTAGCCATAGAAAAGGCTAGAAGGATCCTGATCGCCTCCAAACGAGCTACGGGAGCAAAGGTCTCCTCATAGTCGATCCACTCTTTCTGACTGAACCCCTGAGCAACAAGCCTTGACTTGTTTCTCACCACTTCACCTTTCTCTCCCTCTTTGTTCTTCCACACCCATTTTGTCCCAATCAGCTTACACCCTAGGGGAGGGTCAACCAATTCCCAAACCTGATTCCTCTCAAAGTTCTCCAACTCCTCATGCATCGAATTTACCCAATTATGATCAGATAGTGTGTGTCCAATGTCTTTGGGCTCAAAGGTGGCAAAAAAACAACATGAGCGAAATGAGAATTGTTCCGAACCCTCGACTGTGTAGTACGTTCATTCGTGTCGCCGATGATCCTTGAAGCTGGGTGATCCACTTGTACTCGCCGGGGAGGTTCTCGCCTTGATGCTACCTCCCCCTCAATAGTAGCTTCTCCTTGTACTTGATTTGTTGTTGTAGGTGTGGGAGAGGGGCCGTCCATCACCGTAGTCGAAGTAGTAGGTACATGCTCAACCGGGGGCACCATTCCACCATTTTCATCATGTCCATGTTCATGCTCCTCCTCCTGAAAGATCTCCTCGCGAAGTTCATCATTACCTGCACACTCAAAGACAAGCTGACGGCGTGGCTCTGTCTCGTCGAAGGTTACCTCGCAAGTCTCCACGATTTAGTTAGTTTCAAGATTGAGCACACGATAACTGTTAACACCGAAATTTGGTAAGGAGTCTGACTTGTGGGTCCAGCTCGGTGAGGAATCCGTCCAGTGGAAGGAAGGTTTTTTCATATGCATTCGGCAGAAGAATCCGCGGTCGGCTATTTGCTTCCGTTCGGCAAGGGAACAGTTGAGCTGATTTTGCGGGATTGTACGGTGACGTGGCTCAAGCAGGAAGGACGAATGGATGGATAAGCGATCAAGCTTAGAGATAAATTAGGTATCAAATCCATTCGAGGTTGTACTTGGCAGGGTATAAATATGAGCCCTGAATGTATGTAACAGATATACTTAATCATTCTCAATACAAACCGGCTTTACGCCAAACCCTAGAGTCCACTTGTCGTGTCGTCGAGTTCTTCGAGAGGGTTCATCGATTCGTCGACCTCCGTGAGTACCGGCAACCTTGTATCATATCTAGTATCATGCGGTGGATTTAGATCTGATGCAAGTAGTCTTGTTACCATGCTTAGTGTCATGCGGTAGATTCAAGCTTGGTTCAAGAAGGTTTCTTGTTTGGTCATGAGCCATGCGGTAGGTTAAGATCTAGCTTGAAGCTAGTTATCGGCTCTATTGGGTTTTGGCAAGATCCAATAGATTCATTAAGTTACCCCGTGTTGCTTTGAGTTTTTTTTACTTTATGTTTAAATTCATGTAACACCTTTTGCCCAATCTAGATGGGTTTGGATCGGCTTTATCCTTTTGGGTGATCCCTATGCGAGTCAAGTTCGACCCTTTGGCTATTTTAACACATGGATCACGTGCTTTTCGATAGCCGAAACCGAATCGATCTAGGTTGTTACGTGTTGCGGGTTCAAGCTTGCCAACGTTTGTATAAATCTTGAAAGAACTGGGTATCACGCGGTAGATGCAGGTTTTTGGGTTGTTTTGGAGCTAGTCATCCGGTGGATTAGATTTCAAATCAATCTGATAGATTTGTCTTGCTTGGTAATGTTCGTTCCTTCTTCATGGACCGTGCATCGGCTGTTCAGCCGCATTCGGTTATGTTTCTCCTGAGTAGGACACGTGCGTAATTTATGCTTTAAATAATGTATGCTTTTAGCTTTCCATATTTAGATTGTATCATGCGGTGGATAGATCTATTTGTGGAAAGTGGTACGATCCCCACGCAAGTCGTATCATGCGGTGGATAGATTTGCCTGGCATCATACCCGACGGGTCTTAAAGTACCTAGACATGCGGTAGACTAGTGCTTTAGATCTATGCATGCTTGTTTATTACATGTTTATGCTCGTGCTTTACTTTATTTATTTATTTAACGTTGATCACCACGGGGATCGGTCACGGTCTTGCGCACATGCATTTTTGTCCAAACAAAGACCGATCGTCGTCATGCTTACGTCATCCATTCGGCTATGTTATTTTTTCCTTTCTAATGCTCCCGAATGGTTTCAGTTTATTGGCAGATAGCTTTCTATAGCTATGTGTCATCCCATCTGGCTTTGTAGCCGTAAATATGGAACTGTCTGGTACCACCCGGCAAGTTCCAAGCTTTGGTATTTGACTACTTTGTCTTTTGTTAATTTTCAGGGAAAATTGACTGGCACGTCTCGTGATTCTCTACACGTGTGAAGCCAGCTTGTTCGGCTTGCTGTGTGCTTGGCGCTAGGTGCACATTTTGCGTCAACACACTTTTTGGCACGCCCAGTGGGACCACAGCCGAAAATCAAGATGCCTGACATCGCGGATATCATGGATGTCAACATTGAAGACCTCTCTCCTGAACAACGGCAGCAGCTCCAGGATGCCGTGGACCAGTTCCAGCAGAAGTGTCTGCTGTCCTTCAAGAAGAACAGAGTGGCGTCCCGTACCGAAAAATGAGATGCCCGGTGGTATTGTTGCCGGGGAAAGCGACGCCACGACCCGGCGAGAGAGGGAGGAATGCATGCAAGCGTTCGAGATACGCGGACCACGTCTTGAGCAGGCACCACAGAGCTTTCCTTGGTGCGTTCAAGCAAATGATGGTGGCTGTCTTCGGTCAAGGCATGGAGCAGGCATTCAGCAAGGCACCCATTCAAGGAGGCACCGTGGAGTTGGGCGAATCCGGTTCTCGCCCGCCATTGCGAGCCGGCCCGGCCCGGCCTCCTCCTCAGAGCGCTGGGAGCCAAGCTTTCCCGGCCTCCTCCACAAGGTGCCGGGGGTCGGCCCGCTTCGGCCCCCCACCGCAGCCCCGGAGGGCGACCAGTCCAGCCACCACTACAGGGCAACACGGGTCAACCTGTGCAACAGCCGAACCCGTACCAGCCCACGTACGGGGAATTAGCATTCGGCTCACCTGGGGCCCCGCTTGCTCCCGGCCACAGGATTGCTCCAGCAAGCAACTGGCTACAGAGGAATCTATACGGCGGAGGCTACCACGAGGTGGGGAATTACGGAGCCATCAACGCTCTCCCGAATCTGGGTTACAGACCAGCTGCAGGCACGCAGGAGGACGACATCCTGGCGCAAAAGATGGCCGATTTGATGCCGAATCAATTCGGCCTCAAACCGAAAATGCAAGGACCTACCTACACGCCGCCGTTCCCGGAGTGGTACTACAACGTGATCCTTCCGCCAAGGGTAAAACCTCCGACGGAATTCACAAAGTTTTCCGGGCAGGACGACACGAGCACGGTGGAGCACATTGCTCGCTACCTGATGCAGCTTGGAGAGTGCTCAGCCGAAGAAGCGTTCAGAGTCAGATACTTCCCCGCGTCCCTGACAGGCGCGGCGTTCCAATGGTTTTCGTCTTTACCCCCGCAATCAGTCAGCACATGGAAGGAGCTGGAACGGAAATTTCACGCCCACTATTTCAGCGGCAGCTCAGAAAAGAAGCTAATCGACCTCGCTACCCTGAAGCAGAGGCACAGTGAGACGCCCTTGGAATTCCTCAGGAGGTTCAGGGAAGTTAAGGGCATGTGCTTTTCGCTCAACCTGCCAGAGTTGGCCGACATGGCTGTTGCCGGGATGCTGCCGGCCGTGCGTGAGAAGCTGTTTGGCATGGAGTTCGATAACTTGGGCCAATTGTCCCAAAAGCTGTCGTTAATGAGCAACGAAGCATACGGTTTCAAGAAGGATGCCAGGTTCGGAAACAGCACGACGTGGCGGATATCTACAACCAGTTCCTGGACAAGGCCGACCTGATGGAAGATTCTGATGATGAACAGGACGTAGCTGCGGCCGAAATCATGTGAGGAAAAGAGCCATTGACTATGAATCAGCGCTGGGTCAAGCAGACCAAAGGCACCTATGATTTCGACATCACAAAGGCTGATAAGCTGTTTGAGCTCCTGGTGAAGGAAGGCCGAATCAGATTGCCTGAAGGGCATTCCATGCTTCGGCCCGATGGAGTAAAGGAGAAACGTTACTGTGGTTTCCACGACAGGAACTCGCACTCCATCAACGACTGCAGGGTCTTCAGGATGAGGATCCAGAAAGCCATCCAGGAGGGACACCTCAAATTTGATAACAAGATGAAGCTGGATGGCCACCCCTTCCCTCAGAACATGGTGGGTTTTTCCATCAACATGGTGACAACTGAGGAGAAGGGCAAGGTCAAAGTCTTGACCTCAGCTAGGGCAAAGCAGGATGGAGCAGTGGACCCGGAGCGTCAAGTAACTCTGGAGCAGGTGCATGGTGAGCCCCCTCGCTTTCTCAAGAGCCACGTCGAGATCGGGGAATCATCCAGAGCCAAACCCAGGGTGACCACGTGTATCCTCCTCAATAAGTGGCAGCGCCAGATGGAAAAAGAGCGCTACCAGAAGCGAAAATATGAGGAGGAGAGACGCTGGGCCGAAGAGGAAGCACGCAGAAGAGATCTGGAGCAATACACGCGCGAGCGAGGGCGCGATGTGCGTTCTTCGAGCCCTTGTTGGAATGAGGGTTTGAAGCTGCCCACGCTGAGAAACTGTCCCGAGTGCAGTGATAGGTATTTTGAGTACAGGCAGGAGACTGCCAATCGCCGATCCGTCCACGAAAGAATTGGAAGGATACATCCTAGCGAGGATCGGCGCCAAAAAATTGAGATCATTGATCATCCCAGGAAAAGGAAAGCTGATTTAAGGTGGGCTGATCAAGAGGAAGACCAGGACGAGTACATCTGGCAAAAGGGGCAATGGTGCCCGCCTGGCCTGAGGAAAAGTCAGAAGAGACGGGTTCAACACTTGAGGAACCGTGAACTGAGGCAGGCTGGGATCCAGACAAGGCAGGTGTGGCGTCCAAAGGATCAACCTGAAGGGTCAAAGCGTTTGGCTCCAGCGTGCATGGTATATTTTCTGCCAAATGAATTTATGGCTCCTGCTAATCAGGTTGTGCAAGAAGAGGCGTCCCTGGACGATGAGCAGATCGAGGGGATGATGGCGCAGCTGGTGCTAGCCAAGCAAGCCATCTTCGACAAACCGGCCAGAAATCGACACATGAGGCCGCTGTACTTGAAGGGATATGTCAATGGCAAGGCATTGACCAAGATGTTTGTCGACGGTGGAGCGGCGATCAATGTAATGTCGTACACCACCTTCAGGAAACTTGGCATGGGCCCTAGCGATCTGACGCCTACAAGCATAATACTGAACGATTTCGGTGGGAATCCTTTAGACACCAAGGGATGCGCTCACGTGGATCTGATGATCGGGTCCAAGACACTGCTCACGACCTTCTTTGTGATCGAGGGAAAATGAGCCTACAGCCTACTGCTTGGACGTGACTGGATTCATGCCAATTGCTATGTCCCATCCACCATGCATCAGCAGCTCATCCAGTGGGTGGATGATGATATTGAGGTGGTTCAAGCAGATGACTCCGTGAGCGTAGCAAACATGGAACCAGCTTTCTGGGAGTATCAAGGCATTGACTGTTTCTCAGGGAAAGACTGGGGAGAAGGTCATGTTGAACCTGTCAGCAGCGATCAACAGCCGATTCAAGCAGTCGGCTCTTATAGCAATTTTTAATGGAGAACCCCGTCGATGGTACTGATGGCAAGTTGGGGCGAGGATTCATGTCGGCTGATAAATTAGAAGAAGTTGACATTGGAAGCGGTGACAAGCCAAGGCCGACGTTCATCAGCGCAAACTTGCAATCAGACTTCAGGGAGGGATTGATCAAGCTGCTCAAGGAATATAAGGATTGCTTCGCCTGGGATTATTCGGAGATGCCTGGACTGGATCGTTCCATCGTTGAGCATCGGTTGCCAATCAAATCTGGTTTCAAACCATACAAGCAACCACCCCGGAAAATCTACAAGGATGAGGTATTGGCCGATGTGAAGAAAGAAGTTGAAAGACTACTTGATGCAAACTTCGTTCGGCCATGCAGAAATGCGGAGTGGATTTCTAACATTGTCCCTGTTTACAAGAAGAATGGAAAGATGAGGGTCTGCATAGATTTCAGGGATCTGAACAGAGCTACTCCGATGGATGGTTACCCCATGCACCGTTGCTTGATTTGTTGGTTGACGCCGTCGCTAGGCACAAAGTTATCGCGTTTCATGGATGGCAATGCGGGATACAACCAAATTTTTATGGCAATAGAAGATATATCAAAGACGGCCTTCAGATGTCCTGGTCATATAGGCCTGTTTGAATGGATAGTCATGACATTTGGGTTGAAAAATGCCGGTGCAACTTATCAGCGAGCCATGAATTACATCTTTCACGAGTTGATCGGCAAAGTTGTTGAAATTTACATTGATGATGTCGTGATCAAGTCTCTAAGTCATGACACCCATTTGGAAGATGTGAAAAGGACCTTGGAGTGCACCCGAAAGCATGGTTTAAAGATGAATCCTAACAAATGCGCTTTTGGGGTATCAGCTGGAGAATTCTTGGGATTTTTGGTCCACGAAGGGGGAATTGAAGTTGGCAAGAAGAGCATGACGGCCATTGATGAAGTTGTCCCTCCAACTAATCTCAAGGAGTTGCAATCACTGCTCGGCAAAATTAATTTCGTAAGGAGATTCATTTCAAATCTGTCACATAAGGTTTTGCCGTTCTCTCCATTGCTGAAGCTAAAGAAAGATCAGAAGTTCACATGGGGCGACGAACAACAAAAGGCTTTCGACGAAATCAAGCAATACATGAAGGAACCACCAGTGCTGGTCCCTCCTCAGTTGGATAAGCCTTTCAAGTTGTACGTGGCGGCCGATACCTAAACCATTGGATCGGCCCTTATTCAAGAATTTGAAGGAAAGGAGCGGGTAGTAGCATTTCTTAGCCGAAAATTACTTGATCCTGAGACCAGGTATTCGGCTACAGAGAAGCTGTGCCTGTGTGTATACTACTCGTGTACAAAGTTTTGGCACTACTTGTTGAATGCCGAATGCACTGTGTATTCCAAGTTTGATGTAATAAAACATATGTTATCTATGCCAATTTTGAATGGCAGGATTGACAAATGGATCTTGGCTTTATCAGAGTTTGAGTTAAAGTTCGAATCGGCAAAGGCTATTAAGGGTCAGATTATTGCCGATTTTATAACTGAACATCGCGATCCATCAATTGATTTGCTTGAAATTACTCCTTGGGCTTTATTCTTTGATGGATCATCATGTGGTAAAGGTGGGGGAGTAGGGATTCTACTAATTTCGCATAGAGGTGAGATGTTTGAATTTGCCATCCCTATACAGCCCACTGTTACAAACAATCAGGCTGAATACGAGGCACTGCTTCGGGGGCTTCAATACTTGAGAGAAGCCGGGGCCGTTTCGGTTGAGGTCTATGGAGATTCAGAGTTGGTGATCAAGCAATTGAACGGCCAATACGAATGCAAAAGCGAAGCACTGAGGAGTTACAACAAGGAGTGCAGGGAGATCCTGAAGAGCTTTCCATTGGTAACTCTACAGCATATTCCTAGGGAACATAACGAAGAAGCGAACAGGCTGGCTCAGAGCGCCTCTGGTTACAAAGAGAGTCAAGAAGCGTTTGCTGCAGACATATGTGCACTAGGAACGGATCTTGCAGAGGATGATTGGAGGAAAGAGATCGTTGACTATTTGAAAGATCCATCCCGAAAGGTCTCTAGGAAGCTCAGGTACAAGGCCATAAAATTCGTTCTTCTGGATGACAATATGTTTTACAAATCATTAGATGGGGTATTGTTACGATGCCTGGGTCCAGAAGAAGCCAAGAAGATGATGAGTGAAGTGCATGATGGGATATGTGGAGCACACCAATCGGCCTACCGCATGAAATGGGTTATCAAGCAAGCTGGGTGCCTTTGGCCGACGATATTAGAGGATTGATTTGAGTATTACAAGGGATGTCAAGATTGCCAGAGGTTTGGAAATATTCAAAGGGTCCCTGCGTCAGCATTAAATCCCATTATCAAGCCATGGCCATTCGAGTGGGCAGGGTATAGAATTGATTGGCCGATTAATCCACCATCTAGCAAGGGGCATAAGTTTGTGCTTTTGGCTACAGATTATTTTACTAAATGGGTTGAGGCGATCCCACTGAAGAAGGTGACGCCGGAAAACATGGTTGAATTTGTCAAGGAGCACATCATCTATCGGTTTGGAATCCCTCAGACAATCACAAATGATCAAGGGGCCCAGTTCGTGTCCCTGGAGTTCAGAGAATTTGCCGAAAGCATGGGAATCAAATTGTTCAATTCTTCTCCCTATTATGCCCGAGCTAATGGCCAGGCAGAGGCTTCTAATAAGATCATGATCAAGCTCATACAAAAGAAGATCGACCAGAAGCCAAGGAGGTGGCATTCGGTACTCAGTGAGGCACTGTGGGCTTACCGAATGGCCCCTCATGGAGCTACAAAGACGTCTCCTTATGAATTGGTTTATGGACACCACGCGATTCTACCTTGGGAAATACAATCAGATTCCAGGAGAGTCGTGTTACAGAAAAATTTAAGCTCCAAAGATTACAGTGGCCTAATGATGGATGAGTTAGAGGATTTACACATGATCCGTCTCAGGGCCCTGGAAAACATCGAGAAGAACAAGTTGCGGGTTGCCAAGTACTATAACAAGAAGGTAAAAGTCAGGAAATTTGCAGAAGGGGATTTGGTTTGGAAAGCGCTATTGCCGATTGGAACCAGATACAGCGAATTCGGCAAATGGTCCCCTAACTGGGAAGGGCCCTTTCGCGTGGTCAGATGCGTCCCTGGTAATGCATACATATTGAAAACTTTACTAGGAGAAGAATTTTCCGCTGCAATAAATGGGAGATATTTGAAGAAATATTATCCTAGTATTGAAATCGATCGGTGATCACCAGCAGTGGGATTACATGCATCTGACACAGGAAATAGCCGGCGCTCAAAAACAAGGCCGCCTTCAGAACAAAAATTCACAAACAAAAGGAACGGCCAGTGCCTAAATGCATTGCCCTTAGCACAAAACTACATTACAACTGCCTCTTGCAGGCTTACATCCAACAACCTTGGTGATCAGGATTTCAAGGAGGTGGGAAGCAGAAGGCCTGGAGGAAGAAGCGAAAGTATGATTCAATCTTTTCTTTGCTTCTTCGGTTGCTCCCTCTTTAGTTGCTCCAGGACCACCGTGACGGCAACTTGGAATGCACGGGGGTGACCATGATTTGTGGGCTCCACCAAGCTGTCCCAAGCCGCTTTCAAGTTGTTGTACCTGTCAGAGACATCTGAAACAGAGGAGCGGGTGTTAGGGGCAAGAAATCCAGATGTGAGCGCGAAGTCAAGAAGGAGTCAGAAACATTTACCTCCCACTAAAGCCTCCAGAGCCATGCGACGCTTGCGTTCGGCCTGGCAACGAGCGGTGATGTTCCTGAGGTCATGCTCCAAGTGCCGAACGCGGCGGCGCAGTTGATGACTGGTCCTCTGTTCAGGCGTGGCGTCCTCTGCTTCGAGGGATGAATCGGAGGAGATGTACTCAGGCATATCTTCGGTCCCGATGATTTCTTCAGGAAGCAAATCAAGGCTGAAAGGGGAAAGGTAGAGAAGAGGTAAAGCGCAGGATCATAAGGGAAAAACAAGGAGTAAATCAAGGGAAAACTCACTCTTGAATCGTGCGTTTCTTTGGAGTGCTGCTATCCTGGGGCTGCTTGTCACACTCGATTTTTCGAAGAAAACCAAGTGCTACCTATATGTATGCCAGGATCTAGTTTCATACATATAGTGACATCATAGTGAATAACAGAAACAATATCACGTAAAGAAAGAGAGATTATTAGAGATTTACAGTGGAATCCTGGGAAACAAAGGCTCCGACTTCACAGGTAATCGACTGGGGGTTGCGTACGCCTAGCACCATCTTCTGGACATCATACACCTTCTTCTCCTTTTTATTCTTCTTCTCTGAACAGCGGTTTAGCAAGGGTGAGCACAATTATGGTTGGAGCTCAGCAAGTGGGGGAAAGTGCAAGGCTATCAAGGATAGGCTAAGGTTTTGCAGCGGTTAGCATTTTTAATGTTGGTCAAATTTTATTAGCAAGCACCTATTTACTAGATGTAAGTTCATGCCAACCCACTTAAGCATTTAGGAAAGCATCTCATCTCAAAACCATATGAAAACCACGATTTAATTCCATCTTTATATTTGATTATCATGTGAGGGTCCAGGCCGCTCTTGACCGTGAGCACGGCTGTTATAACAGTTTAACACTCTGCAGAGGTTGTACACTTTACCCACAGTTCGTGTTCCCCATGTCGCCCGAGTTGATCAGACCCTTAAACACTTCCGAGGTGAGTGGCTAGGGGTCCACTATGAAGCCTTTACAAAGATATGCAGAAGACCAACAACCCGCGACGATTCTGACGGCGGAGAGCGGACCATAACCCTCCCTAGTGGTCAGCACCTTAGCAAAGGCTGCTACCCCAAAAGAACCGGGATATACCCCTTCAACTCCGGCCCCCTGTGCTCCTTTCGGATAAGGCTATTGGATAGTTCCACACACCTAATTAATTGGCTAAGCCAGAGCCATGTGGACTGTGGTTACACTGTTTTCCTGGGTGGTTCTCCGTGTTCCAATTAAACCATATGATCTTGTTATTAACCATAAGCACACACATACATATATATCACCAAAGGTTATCATGATCAACATTCATCATATTGTAAAAGATTCATTTTAACCATCCCAAGGTACAGCAACTAAGCATTTCTACCCAAAACATTTATTTAAAAGGGTTGTCCAAGGTAATAGGGATAAAATCTAGTCATGTCCTTAAAAAGGTGATTTCCCATCAAGTTTATGCAATACAACATTTAAAAGTAAACTTAGTTATCATGCAAGTTGTGTGGGACAAAAATAGAATATGCAGGGGGAGAAGTCCACTTGCCGTTCTCCAACAAAAACTACTTAAGACAATTTTATTTATAATTATTAAAGTATGGTTTATGCAAATTAAACATTTGAATTCAAAATAAGCATGTAAAACATCTAAGCGTATAATTTTATGTTTCGAGTTCAACTAAACAAATTATATTTCAAAAACACATTTATATTCATCAAACCAATTTAACATTTAATTAAGAAAACTCAAGATAGCCTATGTTGCTTTTATTTAGAAAGCATATTGAATAAATATTAATCAATTTAACATTTATATTATGAAAGCCGAGGTATAACCTAATTAGCTTTTAATTGAAAGAATTATCCAAATAAGCATTAATCTAATTAATTTTAGTATGAAAAACACGAGGTTCAACTCTAATTAGATTTTATTTAGAAAATAAGTTTAATAGGCGTTAATCAAGTTAATACATAATAAATTATTAAAACACATTGTAGGGTAATCATCATGTCTAGCGCATTGTTTATGATGAGACGGAACTAACGCAACGAGAACAAGATTAAACGGGTTAAAACGTGAGATTTAAAGATTAAACAAGGATTAAAGATCTATATATCATGATTGACAGTAGATTGGAAGGGAGATTTACAAGGCAAAGAGTAGATAGAGACATAGCTTAGATTATTAACTAGATAGATATTTATAGAACATATTGGCTCTTGAAGGAAAAGATTATATAAGACATAAGCATGATGTCATGCTCACATCATGCAAGGAATGAGCAGCTACGTAAAAGTATGCTTTTGTTTAAAGAGAGCACATGCACGAAAGCATGGATAAACATTGTTGAGGCAAAAGAAGTGTTTGTGACAAGAAATTAAAAGATACAAAACACTAGTTATTGGTTCTGTTTGGCCTACGAGAAAACATGCATGCCATAAGTTGCATGGTACTGTGTATGCTTGCAGCTAGCTTTTGGACATCATTCCACCGGGTGCATACATTGATTTGAAAAGAATGATCATGATGATATAAAATGGGAGCAGGCAACACTATCTAGCCTCATCAGTGCGTGATGATCGACGTTGCGGTGATGATGGACACCAGATATCAAAAACATTGCCATGCATCAATTTGTGATCACGCGTGCATGGCAAAGGATGGAAAATTATATGCATTATGAGTTCATCAAGGATTAAACTATTGATGTTTGCATTCAGGAGAACTACAACAAGTGGTGGCCAACGTGAGAATCGAGAGATAGCATGCTAGTGAGCGAGCAAGGAAGCGAAACAAAATTAGATCAACATGAGGTTTCTCACGGCTCGACTCGGTGACTAGGCCGATGGTGAACGACATGAAACCGATGAAGGAGTACCGGCACTAGCTTGGTGCGAAAAGACCGGACTCCAACCATGTCATCGGTTTCGGTCTCGGCGTACAACAACACGAGCGGTACGGCACGTCGGCACTAGAAGTTTTAGTATCCATCCTTGCGGGGGCACGGCCGCACGGCGACAGAATCGAGTCCTTGCTTTGCTCACGGGGAATCAAGGGAGACCGTGAATCCTTCACCGGAGAGCAATATAAAAAGAGAAGGATCTTAACGGCCCGGCGGGGGTCCGTACGAGGTTGCTCACCGGTGATCGGACGACACGGCGACGTGAATAGACGGAAGAGATGCGGCTCGACTCGATGATGCTCTTGCGGTGGAGAGAGGTGCGGCTGGCGTCGTCATCTGGTCCGGCCCGTCCCCAACGGCCGGCGAGGCTCTACTTGGCTCTCGTTGGCGGGGCCGCGGACGAGGAAGCCGGCGGCGGGAGACGATGAGAGCCGACGGGTTCGGCTACGCTATGAAGGAAGAGGTAGCACCGGCTTGGCTCCGTGGGGGCCGGCCGACGAACCGGCAAGGCCGCCGCCGGTGCTCGTCCGGCACTCCGGCTTCGACGAGCGGCGATGATACGGCGTGACACGACGGGCAAAGAGGCGACCGGTGGGCGTGCGGCGGGGCGCAACGGGCTCGAGCTCCCGGTTTTATAGGCACTCAAGGGAAAAGCCGAGGTGCGGCTTTGATGGAGATTGAAAGCGGGTGATGGCCGGCCATTGATGACTTTAGTGGTGGCCGTTTCGGATTCCGGAAGAGTGGAAGAAAAGAAACGGAGGCGAGGAGCGGTTTATCACTCCATCATCGAGCGTTGAAGATGAAGGGCAAGCGGACGTGGAAGCCGGACGGGTGCTCTAGACCGTGAGGAGACGAGCGACCTTGCATGGTGGGCGGCCGGTGCGATGAAAAAGAACGGGGATCGGAGAGGACGGTAGACTGTTGAATGCTCCACCGAGCATTGAAGGGCGGACGGCGGCGAGAGCGAAAGCGGCGTGGGTTGACGGCCAAGCACGCACGTAGGTGGGTGGCCGAGTGTGCACATCGAGATAACGTCGGCGTGCGGACCGGCTCGGGCACAACGTACGGGTGTGGACGCGGGACGACAAGCGAGGTGCGGTCAAGAAGGCCGACCGGCGTGCATGGTACGACGCTCGGGCGCGAGCGGCGGGGACGGCATGTCCATGTGCCAATTTAGCGGACGGTCGACCACAACATGGGAGAAAGGCCTAAACGCCCGCACGTTGATGGAGAGGAAGTGGCGTCGCCGGGGAAGCAGATGAGTGCTCGTGAGCTAACCGGCTCCGTCACGGGCGAGCATGTGTGCGAGGAAGCCGAGCAGATGCGATGGCGCACGGCTCGGTCCGAGTTGGTCGTGTGTGCGAGACGAGAGAGACGGGCTTCACGGACAGAGTCCGGCTGGCAGCGATATAGAGGGGAATGGTGAGCTGGCGGGTTAGATAGCCTTCAAACGTCACGGGAAGGCGAGCGGCGACTGGGGAGGCCCGGTGTGGGCAGGGCACACGCATAGGAGACGAGCGAGTGTTCAGACTCGAGTCTGGCTCGGGTTGGAACTAAAGGAGTGGGATGACAGGTGGGGTCTACCCGTCAGCGGTACAAAAGAGAGAGGGAAACGACGGTGACTAATGGGCAGCGACCATTGATGATGGTGGTGACTGCGGTTGTTCTTGCAAAAAGAATAAAGGCAGGTGGACAATACGTGTGGAGGAACAGGAAATGGGAGGGCCAACGATTGATTGCAGGCTGGCATTGCGGAGCGGAGAGTCGGGCGTCGCGGGCATGGGTCGGGGCCGGAGCGGCGCGGCCAAGGAGGCGGATAGGCACGCGGGAGGGCGAGCGGGCACGGAGCCGAGGAGGTCGAGCGATGCGGCCAGGCAGATGGCTGGGCACACACTGGGATGGCGATGACACATTGATCGCCGGGCACGATCATGTGCGGCGGGAGATTGGAAATGGCATGGCGCATGGGCCCGGTGCCATCACGACATGTGGCCACGCGGGTAGGATGTGAGCTGGCACGGGGGAGCCGAGCAGCTCGGGCGCAGATGAGCTCCAGCACATCACTCGGGTGCGCAGAGCCAAGCAATGCGTGCGGTGCGAGGTAGACAACCAGAGATGCGCGGACACATAGGCTGGGTGGGCGGCGCACCGTGCAGGCGCATGAGGGTGCGCGGCTCGGCTATGAAGCATGGTGCACAAGTCTGGGCGGCCACGGGCAGAGGCCTGGCTTGAAGGCGAAGGATGGTCGGATGGGCCGGAAAGAGAGATGGGGAGAGGATGAGTTGGACGTACCATAGAAAAGATAGAGAGATGGAGAAAGATATTTGGATTTGATTTTTTTTTATGATTTTGAAAACACTAAAAACATCAACCAAAAACCATGCAAACGAATACGAATGCATCACTCATAGAACCATTTCACTTAATTAGAAAAATAAATCAAACAATGATTTTCCTATACTAAATTTCCTGTAAACAAAAAAATGTTGGGAAAATTTTTAGAAATTATGAGAAATCGTTGTTTTTATTTTTCCTATTAACATCCTGAAATCCAGAAATTTCAGGGTGTTACACTGCTTGCCTTTGTCCATGGCCTTGGGGTTTTTTCCTCTGAGGACAGGGGAGGAAATGAGAAGTGACGGATGAGTGTGCGAGTGGATCTGCAGGGCATCTCAGCAGGCTATTTTATTGACCGAGGGGGTGCATTGGGAGTGATGACTGGCCGGCGTGCACTATTGGAATACCAAACGGCAGGGTTTTCTTCCCGAATGCGAAGGGTTTTCGCTTGAACAGTGCTTACGGATTGCCGATCCAGGGATCCTCTATGGATTTTGCGCCAAGGGGCATCTGTTCTCGCGTGTTCGGCTCAAGACAGTTCCCGGATACGTTTAAGGAGAAACAAGATTCACATATGCAAACATGAAGAAAATCATCGCAGTGCAAGCACAGGATTCAAAAGTTCTTTATTTATTGCCGATATTCAAACATCCCTAATACAATCTAGTCAAAGAGCCTGTTCAACACAGATTGGGGATGAGTGAGTTCGGCAATGGCGTCGCCGTGGCCATCGAGGCGCTCCAAGATGAGCTCGATCTCCTCGATGTCTTCTGGCGCGCCGCCCCAGAAGCCGCGCGGCCTGGCAGAGTAATCGACGTCGGTGTGCGTCGCCATGGCGGCCAGGCCCAAAGTGGTGCCCAAGCGGACTCCATGGGTGGCCACTTCATCCACGCGGTGCTCCACCGCAGCAAGGCGTTCCGCCGGCGTGTCTTCGCGGGCGTTCACCTTATCGGCCAGTTGCTCCACCAGTATCTTGAGCTAGTTGAGCTCGGCATCATGGGCTGCAAAGTGCAAGAAAAAGGGGATTAGCATCAAAGGCCGGATTAGATCAAAGAGCGGTGTCGGGGCCGTACCGTCGATGGTCTCCAGCAGCTGTTTGCGCTGGTCTTCCCATTCCAACTCGGCTATGCAGCCTTTTTGGAGACGTCCTCCAGCTCGCGCTGGGCCGCCTCCAGTTCCGCCTTGAAGCGGAGAGCGTCGAGTTCCCTGTAGGGCACGGGGGAGTGGCCGTCAGACTCCGAGGAGTCATCTGGTAGGGGCTGACTGGCCGGCGCGGGAGATGGATTCCATTGAATCAACCTGAAAAAAGGATGACCGTCAAAATAAAAGGAGATCAAAAGATGAATCAGAGAAGAGGAATTGACGATCATTGCCTCTGGCGCGCACTGGCGCTGCTCGTCTCCGCCTCATCAGAGGCGCGGCGTCGGTTGAGGCGGCGCACCATGCTTCTCTGGGATGTGCACTGTTTGGAAAGAAGAAGAGTTGAGATTGGCAAAGATTCGAGAGCTAAATGCTTGGTGGAGAGCTAGGGGCACCTACAGTTTCATTTATAGGCCTGGCAAGACAGATCATGGCCTCAAGTCGTGGCTCTGGATCGTGGCGCATATCCCAAGAAAATCGGAAGGTGGAAAGGTTTCCTTGACCAGTCCGCCAATGGGTCGTTTGGAGTTCTAGGCCGAGTCATATTCGGTTGATCGCTCGGGCGAGAGGAGTCAAAGTGCCATTCGGGTATTGGCATTTCTTTGCCGAATGGGTCGTTCAGCATTACATTTAAGAATGCGCAGAAGGAAAAGGAAATAAAATTGCAAGAACAAATGTTACAAGAGCGACCAATTCAGTTACACATCGATTGAAACATCTAGATGTTCAAATATTTCGCAATTACACCATGGACATTCGATGTTGCTTGGCGAAAATTGTCCAACCGCTCCTGATAATCTTTCTGGGCGCTGGACAGGGTGGTAAGTTCTGCATCACACTGGTTTACCTCAGCTATGGCCGATATTGCTGCCTCTTGGGTCTTTTCTATCAATCCAGGGAGCTCGGCCATTTTCATGTCATCGGCCTCTATTTCAGCTGACAGGTTTCTCAGTTCTGCCTCCAAGGCGGCTTTTCTGGCGATCTTCAGTTCACGAGAAGCTTGCAAATTGGCCAGTGTATCTTTGTGGTTCTCGGTCTGAGATTGTGCCCCCTTCATGGCTTGTTCAGCTCTGGCCCTCTTCTTTTCAACGGCTGGGCGGGAGGACATCTTTCTCTGAGCTTGTCTTATGGGCACATAATGAATTTCCAGACCGGAGATAGATGCAAGAGAGGCACTGATGTCCTCAGGGAGTTCTTGGCTGATGGGTTCGAGCATTTCTTCAAAGTGATCAAGATCTTTGAACTGATCTCGCGCATCTCTTTGCAGCCAGGCAAAAATCTCCTTGAGCTTTTCTAGCACTTCCTCTGACAGAGTTTGAGGCACTCCTTCCCTTGCCTCGGCAACTGGATTGTTCCCTGTTGATGGACTTGGTGATGATGGGGCCTGATCCTAAGAAAGCAATATTGCCGAGTCAGGAGTGTTGAAAGTAAAGATAGCAGGGTTGAGTGCAAATAAGTACCTCATGTCTGATTTCCTGGACTGGAGCAGGATTTTGTTCAGGGGCGGCCACTGGTAAATGAGGTGTTCCAGGCAAAGCTGAAGCTTCTGTGAGAGGGCGCTGATGCAGTTTCTGGCAACTCAGGAGCTTCTGGCTGAGGAGGAGATGGGTTCACCTCTGCTGGGGTTGATGTTTCTGCTTGACCAGTGGGTGATTGAGCCCTTGGAGGACTTGATGGCTCTGGTTGGATATGGAAACTCATCTCTGGCGAGTTTGGTGTTTCTCTCTGGACAGGGGGTGATTGAGTCCCTGATGAAGATGAGATTTCCACTTGGACAGGTGGCTCAACCCTGGGTGGACTTGCTTGTTGAGACACTGGGACGTCCACAAGTTGTCCCTCCATTGTTTCTTCTGCAAATGCCAAATTAAAAATAAATGCCAGTGCTCATCCTCAAGAAAAAGGACAGTAAAGGTCATACCAGTGGATGGAGCATTGGCGGTGTTCGAAAGGCGAGGATTGTTGAGTTCTAGTCTGAAAATGAACAAGATATGATTTATCAGAAACAGAGTAATCCTGTGATCAAGAAAGGAAAAAAAATTTTACCTCAACAAGGACTTTCTTGATAGTTCTTCTCCTCTTGGCATTTGGAGGAGCAATCAGAGACAAGCCTTGCCTCCTGTCAGCAGCAAGGCTGGACAGAGTTGGGTCTATTGTGGAATACCTAGCCATTAACTGAGCCAGGGTTGGTGATCTGAATCCCAATGCTGAGATTGGGCCTACGGCATTGCAAACGATCTCCCTGGCTAGAGGGGCAGGTATTGTGTTCTGTGGGCAAAGAAAATAAGATCAGAATCATGATTGGAAGAGGAAATGTCTGATTCAAGGATTAATCATATTACCTCTGAAGTTTGCTGGAAATCAGGCATCAACTCTGTACAGAACAAGTGTACAGGCTCACTGAAGATGTGATCATGGAATTCTTGCCACCAGGAGTTGAAGGTGGGGTGAGCTATTGTTGTGGGTACGAAAGGCTAGGTGTAAACAGAAGGACTGCACACATACTGAAAGACTCGCTAGTTTGCATAAGTTCTTTGATTTCCTCTCTCGGGCTTGAGGAATTCATGCGAGAAACGATCTTGGGGGCATCCGGCCACATCCAAGTTGCCGAGCCATTATGTTGGGGCGATAATATTAATAAGTGCTATAGTTCGGCCTTCCTCCACCGAATTCAGCGGCGGAATGCATGGGCGGATAATGATATTGAGGATCTCCAGGAATCTTCCATCTTGGCGTTCAGTTTCAAAGGAGAACTCACAAGGGAGAGTCAAATTGTCGTTATCCAAATAAGGGAGCCAGAGAGGATTTTGGAAACCTTTGAAGAAGAGCTCGAAGAGCTGGCTGACATTCTGCTTGATAAGGACAGTTGAAGCAGCTTCTCCATAAGTCTGGCATCCTCTAGTGGCTTGGGGTTCCCCTTCGTGATGATTGGATGAAGGGAAGAGCCGGGTGTTCAAATCAACACCAACAATCTGATGCATGTGCAGCTGCAGCCACATTTGAACAAACCACCAGGGACCGTTGACACATGCTATCCTCTGGCTGGTGTACATCTGGGTGACAGTTTGATGAAGCATATGGTAGACACTGCCTAGGAGGTATTTTCCAAGAGGGAAGCGATTGCCATTGACCAGGTGAGAAGCCATTGCAATATGATTCAGGGTAGGCTCATTGGCTTTACCACAGAAGATGAACCTGCATAGCCACATGTTCAGAAACGCCCTGTATTCAATTTCACCAAGGGGGCCGTCCTTCATATGGTTCAGGATATAGTTTTTGTATCCGCTCCCTGGTTTCACCCTTGTTTGTCTTGAGGAACCTTTGAAATCCCAGGGGTGAACAGATCCTGTAATGTCAAGGCCGGTGATCATATACACATCGGCCAGAGTTGGAGACATCGGGCCGTGACCAAAGAGGAAGGCGTTGACGCCATTTGACCAGAAGTGGCAAGCTGCTATCAAGAGGTCTTCGTTCTTGGGGGTCTCGGCCAAAGATAACTCCAGGCATTGAGCAATGCGGAGGGTATCCCAATTCTGGGTCCTGGCACTCTTGTCTGCCAGAATCCTCTGGTACCAATTTTTCCAGCCTGCGATTGGGGGCAAGGGCCAGTTCTTGAAAGCATCCTGCCACTGAGGAGGTGTGGTTAGAGCCGCTTTAAAGGAGATCCTTTGAGATTCGGCTGCGATGAAATCTCGAGGATCAGAGGTTCCCACAGGACCTTGAATTGGCCTCGGTACGAATCAAAAGCTCGGTGGAAGGCTCTTGAAGGAAAGCGGAAGAGAAATCTCAGGTAAAAATTGAAAACCTAAATGCCGAATGAAGCTTATGGAGGGGGAATTTACCTGAGCAGCTTGATTTTGAGCCGCCATTGGGGATTCAAGCTCAGAACAAGGGGATCTAGGGTTTGGATCTAGACGAAGATTCCGGCGGATTGCGAAGAGAGAGAACAGGTGTTGACAGATTCGATGTGAAGACGTTGGTGGCAAGAGTCAATTCCGGAATAAAATCACTTTTATCCCGTAATTGAAGGGGCATGTGTTAACACCAAAATTTGGTAAGGAGTCTGACTTGTGGGTCCAGCTCGGTGAGGAATCCGTCCAGTGGAAGGAAGGTTTTTTCATATGCATTCGGCAGAAGAATCCGCGGTCGGCTATTTGCTTCCGTTCGGCAAGGGAACAGTTGAGCTGATTTTGCGGGATTGTACGGTGACGTGGCTCAAGCAGGAAGGACGAATGGATGGATAAGCGATCAAGCTTAGAGATAAATTAGGTATCAAATCCATTCGAGGTTGTACTTGGCAGGGTATAAATATGAGCCCTGAATGTATGTAACAGATATACGTAATCATTCTCAATACAAACCGGCTTTACGCCAAACCCTAGAGTCCACTTGTCGTGTCGTCGAGTTCTTCGAGTGGCTTCATCGATCCGTCGACCTCCGTGAGTACCGGCAACCTTGTATCATATCAAGTATCATGCGGTGGATTTAGATCTGATGCAAGTAGTCTTGTTACCATGCTTAGTGTCATGCGGTAGATTCAAGCTTGGTTCAAGAAGGTTTCTTGTTAGGTCATGAGCCATGCGGTAGGCTAAGATCTAGCTTGAAGCTAGTTATCGGCTCTATTGGGTTTTGGCAAGATCCAATAGATTCATTACGTTACCCCGTGTTGCTTTGAGTTTTTTTACTTTATGTTTAAATTCATGTAACACCTTTTGCCCAATCTAGATGGGTTTGGATCGGCTTTATCCTTTTGGGTGATCCCTATGCGAGTCAAGTTCGACCCTTTGGCTATTCTAACACATGGATCACGTGCTTTTCGATAGACGAAACCGAATCGATCTAGGTTGTTACGTGTTGCGGGTTCAAGCTTGCCAACGTTTGTATAAATCTTGAAAGAACTGGGTATAACGCGGTAGATGCAGGTTTTTGGGTTGTTTTGGAGCTAATCATCCGGTGGATTAGATTTCAAATCAATCTGATAGATTTGTCTTGCTTGGTAATGTTCGTTCCTTCTTCATGGACCCCGAATCGGCCTTCGGCCCGCATTCGGTTATGTTTCTCATGAGTAGGACACGTGCGTAATTTATGCTTTAAATAATGTATGCTTTTAGCTTTCCATATTAAGATTGTATCATGCGGTGGATTGATCTATTTGTGGAAAGTGGTACGATCCCCACGCAAGTCGTATCATGCGGTGGATAGATTTGCCTGGCATCGTACCCGACGGGTCTTAAAGTACCTAGACATGCGGTAGACTAGTGCTTTAGATCTATGCATGCTTGTTTGTTACATGTTTATGCTCGTGCTTTACTTTATTTATTTATTTAACGTTGATCACCACGGGGATTGGTCACGGTCTTGCGCACAAGCATTTTTGTCCAAACAAAGACCGATCGTCGTCATGCTTACGTCATCCATTCGGCTATGTTATTTTTTCCTTTCTAATGCTCCCGAATGGTTTCAGTTTATTGCAGATAGCTTTCTATAGCTATGTGTCATCCCATCTGGCGTTGTAGCCGTAAATATGGAACTGTCTGGTACCACCCGGCAAGTTCCAAGCTTTGGTATTTGACTACTTTGTCTTTTGTTAATTTTCAGGGAAAATTGACTGGCACGTCTCGTGATTCTCTGCACGTGTGAAGCCAGCTTGTTCGGCTTGCTGTGTGCTTGGCGCTAGGTGCACATTTTGCGTCAACAATAACCAAAGAAAATACCATCGTTTGACCTAGCCTCAAACTTATCCAACTTCTTCCCTTTCTTAAGGATAAAGCGCTTGCAACCAAAATCATGGAAGAGACTCACCTTGGGTGTGCGACCATGCATCAACTCATAGCAGGTTTTCTTCTTATGCACTCTGAAGTTGATCCTGTTCGAAACATAGCACACGGTATTCACCGCCTCAGCCCAGAACCTTCTCGGAGTCCTATGCTCATCGAGCATCGTCCGAGCCATCTCACACAAGGTTTTGTTTTCCTTTCCACAACACCATTCTGGGGAGGCGTATACGGACTCGAAAACTGGTGTTCAAGACCCAAGTCATGGCAAAAGGTTTCAAAACGAGAGTTTCTGAATTCTGAGCCATTGTCACTGCGGATCGCTCGTATGGCATCTCTGTGTCTCTCATTTCTCATCCTCAAGACAAGATCTCGAACAATACCAAATGTCTCTCCTTTATCCTTTAGAAAGAACACCCACACATATCGAGAGTAGTCGTTCACCACAACAAGGACATACCACTTCCCACCCGCTGATCGCACACGAGCTGGGCGAACAAGGTCGCGGGTGGGGAGAGGTTACCATCTTGGCATGCCTACAAGGCGCACAAACCAACTCCTTTTCAAGCCTCAACCGTGGCAATCCTCGAACCAAATCGAGTTTACTCAAGCGAGACAAAAGGTCAAAGCTCAAGTGACCCAACTTCCTATGCCACTTCCATAACTCACTCGAAGAACCAGCCAAGAAACAACTATCAACACCAGAAGACTGAGAAAAATCAGCTCGAAACACCTGACCCTCGGGAACGACCATACAGACAAGGTCCCCTCGAGAATCCAAAATTCGAGAATCACCAGGCCGAAACAAGACCTGAAAACCCTCATCCAATAGCTAGGGTATGAAAAGCAAATTGTATCCCAACGATTGAACAAGAGCAACACGCCTGAGAGTGATCTTGTCACTCACCTTAATCTCACATTCTGACAGCACACGCCCTCGCCCATTGTCCCCAAAGGTGATGTACCTCTTTGTCACCACCGGGACGAGACTTGAGAACCACCCCTTGTCTCCAGTCATATGCCTCGAGCAACCGGAGTCAATCAACCAAATGTTCTTCAAGTCTCCCACCTGAAATTCAAAAATGAGCACGTGAGCAAACAAAGAACTCAGCACTGGGGTTAGTACCAAAAGAGTAAATTCAGTTCCGAGCCATTTGCTCAAAAGTGGGGTTAGCACAATCCAAAACATCTTTCCTAACAAAACTACCTCCACGAACACCACCATGGTAACCACTATGAGGGAACCAACCCTCTCTTGCGGAGGCCGTTGTACTTATTCCATCTGCTGCTTAGGGGGAGATTGCCCGCGCTCCTCCTCCTGCTGCTGGAGAGGATGCTGTTTCGTCTATTGCTTATCCTCATGTTGCAGCTGCTGCTTAGTCGTATTTTGCTTGGGCCCTTCCTGCTGTTTTCGACGCTCCTGCTGCTGGAGAGGCTACTGTTTCGTCTATTGATTATCCTCAAGTTGCAGCTGCTGCTTAGGCGGAGTTTGTCTGGGCCCCTCCTCTGGTTGTTGTTGACGCTCCTACTGTGTAGTTTTGCTGATCTGCTGCTGCCGTGCTGTTGAGCCTTCTCTAGTTGACAGTGAGATGCAGCACCTCCATCTAATGTTGTACCCCTGCTGATAGAGGGGGAGTGCCCAATCTTTCGGTGAGTGGAGATAACTTCGATCTGGTGGTTGTTGACCCTCACGATTTGACTACGTCGAGCGAGACTCGAAGCGCCAATGCAATCGCTGAACCAACTCCCGATGGTTACCAACCTTGCCGGTGCAAGATCAGCCTGATCACGAAGATCAATTCCTATACGCAATCGAAGAACGAACAAGAATTCAGGCGAGCAATCTTAATATCACTCGAAGGTGGAGTCTGAATTACACGACGGCGGCACGATGGTGGCTGTTCGGTTGTAGCTAAGGATAACAAATAAATCAAACTCAAGTCTGAAAATAAACGAGGGGTCTATCTAAATAGGGGACGCAGCCCCTGGCGGCCACGAGGGGCGGCGCTACAGTACCCGGTACTGTTCACGCGCGTGAACAGTACCCTAGGCCCACATGGGCCTCCTGTTGGGCCAACAGCCCAAAAGGTATTGGCGCAGCGCCCTGGCAGATTCTGGATGTCAAATTGTTTCGCAGATTCCCATTGACTCGGGACGAATTTGGGCATGCGACTGGTGTCATTGGAAGCTTTATGAAATTCTGTTTCCAACCATATATAGAACGTCCAAAACCGACTCCATATGCGACCTGGGCGTCCGTTTTATTGCGCACTGCTCCTGGACTTCGAACTGGACTCGAACTTGAATTGCTTTTGGCCTCCACCTCGGGAACTCGAACCGGATCAACCTTGGACCTCCTTCTTGACTTGGAAACCTTTGTTGGACTTCTTCTACTCCATTCCATGCACCAATCATGGTCGTATGCATGGGTGTCATGTCCTCATCATTCTCCCCTTCTTGATGAAAAGCCGTCCTCGGCGTCGATTGTACTTGGAACCGAGCCTGCACAACACAAGAGCGAACGGGGTTTCGAAAACCAAAGAAATCAAAATTATTGTGAGGAGGAATGTCACCATGTCTCCAATTGGTGAATATGTCATCTTGCATATAAAATTTAGCGAGCATGTAAGCATCTTGATCGGATGACACATAATATTTGGCAACACTACCCCGCAAAAGATTAGTACCAACAAAAGACAAAGGAGGCATATGTAGCAACCAAGAATGCTCCCCTTCTTGGAAGTAAACTTGTTTCACAGAAACTGAACTAGAGAAAGGTGAATGAATATGTGTAGTGTGGCTGCCCTCTAGTGGATCAAAATTGAGCACAACAAAATGATAATTCAAATTTTCACAAATGTACACTCGATGTATCATATATTCTCCTTTGTTGTTATATTTACCAATAGCATGATATGTGTGTTTAGAAAAACATGGCAAATCAACATATTTAGAAAGTTGCTCTTCCAAGCAATCTAGATTACACAAAACATCAAATTCAATGTAACCCAAAGTATGTAAAGAAGACAACAATTTCTGCTCATCATTAGCACTTACAATATGCATAACATGCTTAGTTTCAGCAATAGTATTTGGTTCCAAAGCATGTAAAACTGAAGCATTATCAACCAAATCATCTTTATCACAAGGAACATCAAGCAAAACAGCATGTGACAAAGATTCGTCAAGAGATGGTTCCACTGACAATTGCTCTATGATATCATGATTTGTGGAAAAATTTAGGACATTAAGACAATTCTCACCATCCATGAGCGTAGCATCATGAGCAGTACCTGTGTTTGTAGTAGGCGTAGGAGGGTCAGTGTGAAGTGATGGTTCTGAAATTGCATAAGAGGATGTGTCCTCCTCAGGTGCCACCAAGTCGTCCTTAACCTCGTGCTTTGGATCGGAATCCTGCAAAATGTTAGGTGTGGCAAGAGATACAACAATGGACTCCGTTTCCGCACAATTCGCTTTGTTTTCCACTTATAATATGAAGGCACAAATCGATGTCGCATAGCAGCTTTTAATTGAGACCAAGTGGTGGGAATATTAGTGGAATGTTTCTGTTTATATTCACGCCACCACATCAAAGCAAAATCAGTAAATGCACTAAGAATAGCTGTAACTTGAGAATTAGCAGGAATATCATGGCATAAAAATTGTTGGTCTACCTCTAACTCCCAATCAAGATATGCAGCAGGATCATATTTGCCATTATAAGATGGAATGTTAAATTTAATCGGAGCAAAGGAATCATTAGTGGGGTGACGTACCCCGCGGCGGTGATCTCTATCCTTCTGCAACTCGGTGATCGTAGTCGTCAATGCATCGAGGCGTGCCACGACGGTGTCAAGAGTGGTCTTAATGGCCGTCTCCGTGAGGATGATCTGATTGAACCGCCCGTTCGCATCCGTCTTGTCAACATCTCCTGCCATGGTTAGAGCAAACACAAAACAAAAGAAAATGTGGTGGAACGGCTGACAAGGTGCTCACACTAGTGCTGTTATCAAATTCTTATCTGGTCTTACCACGCACACAGGGGCGATCGAGACACAAACAAGTAGCACCCGTGAAAGATTGACGCAGCGATTGCCTGGAGAAACAAAGTCGACTCGTCGTATGAGTATGTGGAGTTTTGGGTAGGCTGCACTCAAATCAAGGATTAGCACAATCTAACAATGATGCAAAGTTGAATAAAAGTGCTAAAACGTACTGACAATTGCTGGAAACAAAGTGCAAGAAAAGAACAAGGAGTAGAAAGAAAAAAAAGAACACAGGGAAACTAAGGCAACAAGGTAACCGGCCGGTTTCTCAACAGAAATGATCGCAACTTCCTCGACTTTTTTTTGATAACATGCAACACGGACTCCAACAAAAAAAACACGGCCACTGGAAAACGACGATGCACACGACGCAGCACACCTGGGCGTGTCCGTTCGGATTTCCCTTTTTTTGTTTTCTTTTTTTCTTTCTTTTTACTTTCCTTTTTTTTGACTTTTCCTTTTTTATATATCCAACCGGACAGACGAGACCGAGATGAATAGGGGGCGGCGCAGGGCAAAACGCGTCCGCGCAGGAAGCGGCGTGTCGCGTGACCGGCTGGGCTGCGTTGTTTTTTTGGAAACTTTGACCAACCCGAAACAAGATATTGCGGCAGCGGTTAGGAGACCGAAGTGGAGGGAAACACGGCGCAGGCTAGGGCCGGCGGCGCGCAGGACCGAGAGAAAAGCGGCGGAAAGGAGAAAAAACAAAGGCAACACAATGTATCCAGCAATGATCAACGCACAAGCACGCAAATTCAACAACACAAAGATTGAAAGAAAGTGCAAGGCGAAGAGGGGTGTTGGGATAAAGATCTAATCTGAATTTGTGTGGCTTTTGTGGACTGTAGGTAATGTAAAAAACACTCGATAAAACTCACCGATCAACCTGGAAAGCTGATACCACTTGATAGAGGGGGAGTGCCCGATCTTTCGGTGAGTGGAGATAACTTCGATCTGGTGGTTGTTGACCCTCACGATCCGACTACGACGAGCGAGACTCGAAGCGCCAATGCAATCGCTGAACCAACTCCCGATGGTTACCAACCTTGCCGGTGCAAGATCGCCCCGATCACGAAGATCAATTCCCGTACGCAATCGAAGAACAAACAAGAATTTGAGGCGAGCAATCTTAATATCACTCGAAGGTGGAGTCTAAATTACACGACGCGCGGCACGATGGCGGCTGTTCGGTTGTAGCTAAGGCTAACAAATAAATCAAACTCAAGTCTGAAAATAAACGAGGGGTCTATCTAAATAGGGGACGCAGCCCCCCGGCGGCCACGAGGGGGAGGCGCTACAAGTACCTGCGCATCGTTCACGCGCGTGAACAGCACCCTAGGCCCACATGGGCCTCCCGTTGGGCCAACAACCCAAAAGGTATTGGCGCAGCCGCCCCGCGTACCTCCGGATGTCAACTTGTTTCGCATTCCCGTGGACTCAGGACGAATTTGGGCATGAGACCGGTGCCATTGGAAGCTTTATGAAATTCTGCTTCCAACCATATATAGAACGTCTAAACTGACTCCGTATGCGACCTGGGCGTACGTTTTATGGCGCACTACTCCTGGACTTCGAACTGGACTCGAACTTCAATTGCTTTTGGCCTCCACCTCGGGAACTCGAACCGGATCAACCTTGGACCTCCTTCTTGACTTGGAAACCTTTGTTGGACTTCTTCTACTCCATTCCATGCACCAATCATGGTCGTATGCATGGGTGTCATGTCCTCATCACCTGCTAGCTGTTGCGGCTTCAGGGTTGGGATGTCTCGTCATGGGTGGTATAATGATCATGTCCTTTGGCCATTCGATCCTTTGAACGAGAGCCTCAGCTAGGGTTGCTACGTCACCCCATCAATTGGTACAAGCAGAGGGTATTGACTCGCATTGGCCCACACATAAGTAGGTTGAACCACAACATACCCATCCTGCACCGGTACTGAATGGCAAGCCTTTTGAAATGGAAAGACTTTCGCTAGTGCGAGCTCCACGGTGCCATCCAAAAGGCTGCACGCGGTTGGCTCTTTCAGCTTATCTATTGTGTCCAACATAGGTGATCGACTATCACTGTGCACTTCATTCGCTTCGTCATCGTTGGCATTGAGGACCATGTGTGGTTTGAGGACCGGTGGATGGTCGGTTCCTGGTGAGATGAGTTATTGACAACGTTGTGTGGACTGGTTCTTGGCTAAGTATTGCAGGTGCAGGTTGCGGCTTGACTAGTATTGGTGCAGGTGAAGAACAAGTGCGAAAGGTCATTGCCGGTGAGGCCTGCAGGTGTGGAGAAGACAAGTAGGCTTCATTCGAGAGACCCGGTGGCCAGCGAAGTCAAGTCCGAGCAGCATGGTGGCAAGAACGGCAAGATGAAGTCATGGACGGTTTCTTGGTTGAGCCACAAAACCAAGGTTGAGCCGGGACTACGTGGGAGCCGAGTCATGAGTGGCAATTGGCGGAGGCTACACCGAGTTCGCGGGGTTTCCAGTGGTTCACCAGAAAACCACTAGGTTCCTTGGTTGATCTACAAAGCCATGACCGAAGAACCGAAGACGGAGTTGCAGCAGCTCCAGGCCAGTCTGATCGATGGGTACCGGTCCGACTGGTGAGGAGCACTGGTCTGACCGATGTGCGACAACGTAGTCCGGAGTCTTCGAAGCGGAGGACACGCATCGGGATTGCAAGGCTTGCATCGAGGCTAAGCAAGTTTGCGGTCGCTGGGCATCCGTCCGATGGTGTTGCGAAGAACAACACAAAGATTGAAAGAAACGGGAACCTTGAGGAACCACACTAAATCATTTATACATCACAAAGAGGTTCAAACAAGGTCTAGCTTGTCGCCCGATCATCCAACCCTCTCGCAAGATCTCACCATGAAGCTCTCAAGCTAGTCCTATGGAAATCCTAAGAAAATAGGAAGGGAAGAAAGGATAGCCAATGAACTAGGGTTCCAAGAGATGGCTGCCATCCTCTCACCTCATGGGTTATATGGAAGCAACCGAAAGTCTAAAATACCCTTACTAGCTAATTAGGGATACATGCCCCTCGAGGGCGAAATCGGAAATCTTTGTCATCGCTCCATCGGAAGGATGCCCGTCGACCGCAACCTGCTTAGCCTCGACGCAAGCCTTGCGATCCCGACGCGTGTCCTCCACTTCGAAGTCTCCAGACTGCATCGTCGCACACCGGTTAGACCAGTGCTCCTCATCGGTCAGACCGGTACCCACAGGTCAGACCCACCTGTCAGACCGGTCTTGAGCTGCTGCATCTCCGTCTTCGGTTCTTTGGTCTTGGCTTTGTGGTTCAACCAAGGAACCCAGTGGGTTTCTGGTGAACCACCGGAAACCCCGCGTACTCGGTGTATCCTCCGCCAATCGCCACTCATGACTCGGCTCCCACGTAGTCCCGGCTCGACCTTGGTTTTGAGGCTCAAACAAGAAACTGTCCATGACTTCATCTTGCTGTTCATGCCACCATGCGGTCCGCACTTGACTACGTTGGCCACCGGGTCCCTTGAACAAAGCCTACTTGTCTTCTCCACACCTGGAGGCCTCACCTGCGACGACCTTTCGCGCTTGTTCTTCTCCTGCACCAACACCAGTCAAGTCAACACCTGCACCTGCAATACTTAGCCAAAAATCAGTCCACACAATGTTGTCAATCACTCATCACACCAGGAAGCGACCATCCACCGGTCCTCGAACAACACATGGTCCTCAATCCCCCCTTGATGAGTGCATTGACAACACCCACAAATAGTAACACGAGAGAAAAGAAAAAGAAAAGGAACGAATAAAAAGAAACTCCAACAAGCTATCGAAAGCCAAACAAAGGCAAAGAGAGAGATCACCTGAAGAAGACAAGTCTCGGACCCCTCTTTGGTTCGTCGTATCGGTCCTTCAGGCATTCCAATGATCTTGCTCTCTGTCATCTTCCTCAATGTCATGCGCATGTTCTTCCTCGTGGTCATGGCCATCTTCTTCCTCAATGCCATCCATATCTTCTTCCTCGCTGCTACTGACAGGCGCTGGTAATTAGGAAGGAAGAAGTGCATTTTTCGGTATATTGATGCCTGATAGTCTTAGAGCATGCACAATTAATTTAAATGTTTTGTCCATCACATCATGAGCATCAGACCTCTTGTTCCTCTACTTGCTGTACATTCCAGCGAACTCTGCACCAAACCCTTTACCCCAGCCAAGTGAACTAGACACGCCTCGGACCCGACCTTGATGCTCTGGAGTCTCAAGTGCTGCGGTGAGGATATCATCCTCCCTAACACCAGAGAAAGATCCATCGCTACCCTGAGCTGCAAGTGTTTTCACCCTATCTGCTACCCCACCACCGCAGGGTTACTGAATGTTATGCCCCTTCTTTTTTCTGATGAGGACACCACGAGTACATCTACACTAGCAGCACCTTCTCCTACTCCAGCACCAGAAACAACGTCTTCGGCACCACCTTCTGGGCCAATTACTCAGGCCCGTGCAAGAGAGTTCAACTTTGTCATGATGCTGAAGAATGAAGGCCCGAAAGACTGAAGGTTGGCCCAACAGGAGGCCTTGTGCATGGGTGCCTTGGACTGGCCCAAGAGGGCGCCTAGGGTTGCACCCCCACACCCACGACGCTAGGGGTGGCGCCCCGTTTGCTGGCTGCCCCTCCCCTAGGGGTTGCACCCCCTTTATTAGTCAGAGTCCTGTATCTTTTACAACTCATGGTTTGTTTGACATCTAGCTTTAGCTACACCAGAACACGCAAAAATACGTGCTGTCCTCTGTGATTCAGAACTCCACCTTCGAGTGATATTAAGATTGCTCACCTCAGATTCTTGTTCGTTCTTCGATTGCACACAGGAATTGATCTTTGTGATCAGGCAGATCTTGCGCCAGCAAGATCGGTAACCATCAGGAGTTGGTTCAGCGATTCCATTAGCGCTTCGAGTCTCGCTCGTCGTAGTCGGATCGTGTGGGTCGCCTCCCACCAGATCAAAGTTATCTTTACTCACCGAAAGATCGGGCACTTCGCCTCTATCAAGTGGTATCAGCTTTCCAGGTTGATCGATGAGTTTTATCTAGTGTTTTCCCCTTCCTACAGTCCACAAAAAACCCAACAAAAATTTACTTTCAGTTTAGATCTTTTCCCCAACAACCGTTTAGCCTTGCACATTCTTTCAATAAGTGTCTTTGTTGAATTTATGTGCTTACTCGTTCAATTGTTACTGGTTACTTGTGTTTTCTACCTTTTGTTCCATCTTTTCTTGTAACCCTAGTTTCATCTCTGCTGCTCATCCATTCGCCACCTCATGCACACATCCATCACGCAGCCGCCTCTTGGTCGCCCCATCCCTATTCCGTGGTGCGGTAGGTCAAAAAAAGAAAAGAAAAAAAGAAGGAAAGCATTCAAAAAAAAGAATCCAAAAAAACGGGAACCGATTCGTCTCGGTGAAGGAGTTTTGCGCCATAGTTTCTCCTGGCTCGCAAGCCTTCTGGTCTGCACTGTGCATGCCCTGGTAGCTATCTCTCCCTGATCATACTACGTACCCCCACATCGAGCCATCGCCTCTCTCTCTTCCAGTACCATATTCTGAGTTTGGCTTTACTCTAGAGAGAGAGAGAGAGAGGGAGAGAGAGGAATACCCCTGTACTTTCAAAATACCCTTGTACTTTCGGAAACAGTGTGTGTGGTAATTTGTTGTTGGAGATCCTCGATGTTCATATTATCAGTTTTGAGGACTTCTGAAAAAAACAGAAGCAAAAAAGCAGCCATTTGCTACACCCTCTCCACCTTACTTGCTGTCTTTTCGATTTCACTTGTTGCCAGCAGCATTTGTTTCGTGTTTAGCACTATCATTCAACTTTGCATTATTGTTTGAGTGTGCTAATCCTTGACTTGAGTGCAGCCTACCTAGAACTCCACATATTTCTACGACGAGCAGATTTTGTTTCTCCAGGCAATCGCTCCTCCAATCTTTTGCGAGTTCCACCGGTTAGTTGTAGGTCGCCCCTGTGTGTGTGGTAAGAACAGATAAGAATTTGATAACAACATTAGTTTGAGTGCCTTTATGAGCTGTTCCACCCCTGTGTTGGCGTCCGTTTTTGTTTTGTGTTTGCGCTAACCATGGCAGACGACGACGACAAGAAACAGCTGCAGGACATGCGGGCTGAGATTGATGGCGTTGTCACAGACATCAAGACGATCCACGAGCAAGTGGATTCCATAGTTACTATGGCCAACACGCGGTTCGACCAGCTTGATCTCACGCAGACAGCCACCAAGATGACGCTCGACGCTATCGTGTCACGACTCGATGCATTGAACACGATGGTCACTGATTTGGTGGCCCAAGGTTGTGTGGGTGATGATGAGTAGGAGGATGCTGACCGCCGAGGCAAAGCCCGCCGTGTACCACGCCGCCCCGCTAGTAAATGATTCCTTCTCTGAAATCAAATTTAAAATTCCGCCCTTTAATGGCAAATATGACCCTGCTACATATCTTGATTGGGAATTAGAAGTTGAACAAAAATTTTCATGTCATGATATTGCTGCTACCTCTCAAGTTAAGGCTGCCATTAGTGAATTTACTGATGTTGCTTTAATTTGGTGGAATGAGTATAAGAATAAAAATCCTACTATTGTTCCGACCACTTGGAAGTAATTAAAAACTGCTATGCGACAACGCTTTTTGCTGTCATATTATGCTCGTGATTTGCTTAACAAAATGCATAAATTTCTGTAAGGTTCTCAGTCTGTTGAGGACAACTACCAGGAGTTGCAAAAAGGTATGATTCGTTGTGGTATATTGGAGGAACCCGACGCTGCAATGGCACGCTTTCGTGGTGCTTTGAACCGCGAATTTCAGGACATCCTTGATTATAAAGAATATGCTGACATGACCCAATTATTTGAGTTTGCTTGCAAAGCTGAACGCGAAGTGCAGGGACACCACTCGAGGACATATTCTAACACTTTTGCAGGTAGAAACTCGTCGTCCAGTTCAGCACCTGCTCTCCTTGTGCCATCCACACCTACACCGCGTGAGAAGATAGCTATGCCGGTAGGAGCCGCCCAAGCCACAGGTGCAGCATCCACCACAGGTCGTACACGGGATATCTCGTGTTTTCGTTGTAGTGGACGTGGCCACGTCACTCGGGACTGTCCGAACAAGCGCACATTACTCATTCGTGACAATGGTGAGAACTCTTCAGCTAGTGATTCAGAAGAACTTGAACATACTTTGCTTGCCACTAACAATGCAGCTAAGACGAACATACATGTCAATCCGGGGGATGCAGATAGGTACGAGAGTCTTGTTGTCCAGCGTGTTCTTAGTACACAGGTCGCCCAGACGAGAAGACTCAGTGACACACTCTGTTCCATACGAAGGGTGTTGTGTAGGGGCGGTCGATTCGCATCATCATCGACAGTGGCAGCTGCAACAATTTGGCGAGCACTATGCTGGTCGAGAAGTTGTCTTTACCCACTCGTAAGCATTCCAACCCATATCACATTCAATGGCTTAATGATGGTGGTAAAATTAGAGTATCACGATCGGTGTGTGTTCCTTTTTCTATAGGTGCTTAATCTGATTATGTTGATTGTGATGTTGTTCCTATGGAAGCATGCTCTTTGTTACTTGGTAGACCGTGGCAATATGATACTGATAGCTTGCATCATGGTCGTTCGAATCATTATTCTCTCATGTTTAAGGGACAGAAAATAATTATACATCCTATGACACCTGAACAAATTGTGAAAGATGATCTTGCTAGAGCTGTTAAAACTGCTAAAGAACAGGAACCATCACCATCCACTTCGGATAAGTTTGAAATTAAGTTGAATGCTCCTGTTTTACTTGCTACACGTGCGGATTTTGATGATATTCGAGATGCTCATTTGCCATGCTATGCACTTGTATGCTCTAGTGTGCTTGCTTCCCTTGATGATGACCATCTTTGGATATTCCGCCTGCGGTTGCTAACCTTTTGCAGGAGTACACTGATGTCTTTCCCAATGACTTGCCACCGGGTCTTCCACCGCTTTGTGGCATTGAGCACCAGATTGACCTCATTCCCGGCGCCCAACTTCCAAACCGCGCCCCGTACCGTACAAACCCAGATGAGACAAAAGAGATTCAGCGCCAGGTGCAGGCGTTGCTTGATAAGGGTTACATTCGTCAATCTCTTAGCCCTTGCTCGGTTCCTGTGTTACTTGTTCCTAAGAAAGATGGTTCATGGCGTATGTGTGTCAACTGTCGTGCTATTAATAACATCACCATTCGTTATCGATACCCTATACCACGCCTTGATGATATGCTAGATGAGCTTAGTGGTGCCATTCTTTTTACTAAGATTGATTTGCATAGTGGTTACCACCAGATTAGAATGAAATTGGGGGATCAATGGAAAACGGCCTTAACACAAAATTTGGCTTATATGAATGGTTGGTTATGCCGTTTGGTTTGACTAATGCTCCCAACACTTTTATGCGCTTGATGAATGAAGTTCTGAGGCCCTTCATAAGATTGTTTGTTGTTGTCTATTTTGATGATATCTTGATTTACAACAAATCTATGGAAGACCATTAGAAACATTTGAGTGCTATTTTTGATGCGTTGCGTGCTGCCCGTTTATTTGCTAACATGGCTAAATGCATCTTTTACACACAACGTGTCTCGATTCTTGGTTATGTTGTTACTCCCAGGGCATTGAGGTCGATAGCAGCAAAATTGCTGCCATTCAGGAGTGGCCTACACCGACGACGGTCACACAAATTTGGAGCTTTCTTGGACTTGCAGGTTTCTACCGCAGGTTTGTTCGTGATTTTAGCTCCATCACAGCACCTTTACATGAGCTTACAAAGAGAGATGTGCCATTCGCTTGGAGTGATTCGTGAGGACCATGTGTGGTTCGAGGACCGGTGGATGGTCGCTTCCTTGTGTGATGAGTGATTGACAATGTTGTGTGGACTGATTCTTGGCTAAGTATTGCAGGTGCAGGTTGCGGCTTGACTGGTGTTGGTGCAGGTGAAGAACAAGCGCGAAAGGTCGTCGCCGGTGAGGCCTCCAGGTGTGGAGATGACAAGTAGGCTTCGTTCGAGGGACCCGGTGGCCAGCGGGGTCAAGTGCGGGCCGCATGGTGGCATGAACAGCAAGATAAAGTCATGGACGGTTTCTTGGTTGAGCCTCAAGACCAAGGTCGAGCCGGGACTACGTGGGAGCCGAGTCATGAGTGGAGATTGGAGGAGGCTACACCGAGTTCGCGGGGTTTTCGGTGGTTCACCAGAAAACCACTGGGTTACTTGGTTGATCCACAAAGCCAAGACCGAAGAACCGAAGACGGTGCTGCAGCAGTGCCAGACCGGTCTGAACGGTGGGGAGCACCGGTCTGACCGGTGTGCGACGATGCAGTCCGGAGACTTCGAAGCGGAGGACACGCGTCGGGATCGCATGGCTTGCGTCGAGGCTACGTAGGGTGTGGTCGCCGGGCATCCGTCCGATGGTGAATACATGAAGACTTCCAACTCCGCCCTTGAGGGGCTTGTATCCCTAGTTATTAGGAAAGGGCATTTTAGACATTCGGTTGCCTCCATATAACCCAGAGGTGAGAGGATGGCAGCCAACTCTTGGAACCCTAGTTCATTTGCTTTCCTATTTTCCCTTCCTATTTTCCTGAGGATTTCCATAGGACAAGCTTGAGAGCTTCATGGTGAGATCTTGTGAGAGGTTTGGATGATTGGGCGGCAAGCTAGACCTTGTATGAACCTTTGTTGCATGTATACATGATTCGGCGTGGTTCCTCAAGGTTTGGATGTGTTGTTCCCGATTGTTCTTGGTGGTGATTTTCGGAGCCTTCTCTTGGTGATTTCTTTGGGTTGTTTTCGGGACCTTTCTCTTGGGGATTTAATGGGGAATATTTGTGGGAACCCTTCGTGGTTCTTTGGGTTGTGATTCCCCTCCCAAATCCTTGAGTAAAGGGGCTCGATTTTGGGGTTTTCCTAGTTCTAGGGATTGTGGTGTTCTTGGCGGGATTTCTTTGATTCCTCCTTTTTGGACAAGTTTTGGTGGGATTAAACTTGGCTATGGACTCCTCATGAGGTGTTCCTAATATCCCCAAAGTCTTGTTCAAGTCCGTGGAGCGATTCGGGAGATCGAGGTTTTGTGGGAGTTGACCCGCGGGGTCGTTCATCTCGAGTCGCCTGTGCCAGCACCCGGTCCGACCGGTGCTCTTGACCGGTCTGACCGGTGCAATCCTCTGTGGGTTTTTGCTCAGGCGAACATCTGGGTGTGTTCGCTGTTGTCCTGTGTTGCTGTTGTTTTGAGTTTGGGTCGGCTTGGTGGTCGGTTGACCCGCCTTGGTGCTTTGGGGGCTTTCGGCCGTGATCGGTCCTCGACGGTGTGTCTCACCGGGCCCGACCGGTGTGGAGCCACTTAGTGAAAGTTGCTCGCTTTCACCAGAAGGGACCGGTCCGACCGGTGGTGCTCAACCGTCCGACCGGTGTTGGTCTGTAGACTCGAGGTTTGGTGTTCCGTTGCGTTCTCGGGTCGGAAGGTTGTGTGTTGGTTCCTAGGTCCAGTGGCACTCTAGTGGCTACGTGGGCGTGGCCAACTTGGGTAGTGAGTCGGAGACGTGTGTTGGAAGCCGTGTTCAGCTTGTTGGAGTTTCCATCTCCTTCGAGAAGAATTTTTATCGGCTCCCATTCACTCCCCCCTCTCTGGTTCGTCGTATCGGTCCTTCAAGTGGTATCAGAGCCGGTTCGGGTCTTTGTTGACTCTAAACAGTCTAAGATCCAACGATGGCAAGTACCGGTCGAGGCGCGACCACAAGAGCAAGCACAAGAACAAGTACAAGGACGAGTGACGATCGAGGAAGAAGGAGAGCCGAGGAAAGGCCCGAGCGATGGTTGGAGCGGGCGACGTCGACTCCAGTTCCGCGTACTCCACCTCGAGCTCGAGCAGCAGTGAAGATGAAGGTGATTGTCGCAAGAACAAGAAGTTGTCCAAGAACCTAAGCGGGCTGAGCTGCTTCGCGAGAGACGGCTTCTGCACCATGGCGCTGAGCTCCGGCAGCAAGAAGAGCACACTGAGCGACTCAGACTCCGATTCCGATGACGAGGTGCGTGATGAACTTCCCTTCTTGCGCTAGGAGTAAGAGAGGCTTGGCACTTTGCTTGATAACCGTGATGACATGCTTAGAGAGGCCAAGAAAATGAGAAAGAGCTTAGGGCTTCACTCGAGGATGCTAGGACTAGAGTGGCTGAGCTAGAGACACAGGTGCTTGATAGCAATCTTGAGATTGATTCCCTTGAGGCTAGCCCTGTTGTTTCGGATGAGGTTGATTGTGCTGATTGCTCCATCTTTTTTGCTGATCTTCCTTTGTTTAAGGAGAAGCATGCCTCCAAGTGTGAGGAACTAGATGTGCTTAGGGTTGAAGTGGCTGAGCTTAAGTCTAGACCTGCTTTGCTAGGTGCTTGCACTTCTTGCCCTGTTTTGCATGCTAAGATTGATGAGATGCATGCTTACACTAGTTCTCTTGAGGCTAAGCTTAAAGAACCCATGCCTACATCATGCTCTACCTGTGAAATGCATGCTTTGAAAAATCTGGAACTTGCACATTATGTTGATCATTTGCAGGATGAGAATGATGAGCTGAGGAAGTTGATGGGTTGGTTGTCTGGTCATGAGCCACAGTTGAGGATGATGATCGAGGCATTTAAGAGGCAGGATGGTGAGGGACTTGGGGCAAACAAGGTTGGTGAGGGAAGTGGAGAGAATATCCCAGAGCCACCAAAAACCCACCACAAAAATGATTTCCCCCCAAAACCTAACCATCTTAGGAACCGACTAGACACAACCCCAGCTCCACCCGTGTTTCCTACACCCACAAATGATCTACAAAAGCCTATCAAGTTTGCGAGCACTTCGGGGAAAGTGTTCTTTGGGAAAGAAAGTGAGAAGGCTTGTGCGGGGAAACCGGTGGAGGAGTTGAGTGGAGAGAAACCTAGTGAGCAGCCACATCCCAAGTCTAAGCCTAAGCTTGTGAGGTTCCATTGTGGCTATTGTGGGAGAGATGGCCATAAGGATGAGTTTTGCTTCAAGAGGAAGCGAGAGGAGAGAATGGAAAAGGAGTGGGCTAACAAGGACAAGTACCACCTTTCCGATGGTGTACTTGAGCCTCGTGTGCAGATGCCCAGGGCTAAGGCGAGTGTGAGGACAGTTTGGGTTTGGGGAGAGCGGAAGGCTGTTGGAGGCGCTGCTGCCCAGGTCACACCGGTCCGACCGGTGTGGGGCACCGATCAGACCGGTGCAGGCCTAGACAGGTAACAGTTTGGGTTTCGTACTCGTACAGGTGCGAGGGTTGTTTCTGGAGGTCGAGGTTCTGGTGGTTCGGCTGGAGAGTTTGCAAGTGGTCAGGTTGCTAGGCGTTCTCCCCCTCGAGTTCACTACGGGGATGGGAGGAGTCGTAGCTTTGAGAAGGAGAGGAGGGACGGTCCACGGGTTCTCTTTCGTGGTTTTGGTCCTCCTCCAGGCAGAGAGGGGTGGTTCCCTCATGGTGGTTACCGTGGTGGTGTTCGTGGAGGTAGCTTTGGTAGGAGAGATGCTTTGGTTGGTGCTAACCCCACTTTCGAGCAAATGGCTCGGCACTGGTTTTACTCTTTTGGTACTAACCCCAGTGCTGAGTCGTTTGTTCGCTCACGTGCTCGTTTTTGAATTTCGTGTGGGAGACTTGAAGAACATTTGGTTGATTGACTCCGGTTGCTCGAGGCACATGACCGGAGAGACGGGGGTGGTTCTCAAGTCTCGTCCCGTGGTGACAAAGAGGTACATCACCTTTGGGGACAATGGGCGTGGGCGTGTGCTTTCGGAAGGTGAGATCAAAGTGAGTGACAAGATCACTCTCGGGCATGTTGCTCTTGTTCAATCGCCGGGGTACAATTTGCTTTCTCGTGTCCCGGCTTGTTGGATGAGGGTTTTGAGGTGTTGTTTCGGCCAGGTGGTTCTCGGATTTTGGACTCTCGAGGGGACCTTGTCTGTATGGTCGTTCCCGAGGGTCAGGTGTTTCGTGCTGATTTTTCTCAGTCTTCGGGTGTGGAGCGTTGTTTCTTGGCAATTTCTTCGAGTGACTTGTGGAGGTGGCATAGGAAGTTGGGTCACTTGAGCTTTGACCTTTTGTCTCGCTTGAGTAAACTCAATTTGGTCTGAGGATTGCGACGGTTGAGGCTTGAGAAAAAGTTGGCTTGTGCACCGTGTAGGCATGCCAAGATGGTAGCCTCTTCTCACCCGCCTCTCACCGATGTGATGACTGAGCGTCCATGCGAGCTGCTCCATATGGACCTTGTTGGCCCAGCTCGTGTGCGATCTGCGGGTGGGAAGTGGTATGTCCTTGTTGTGGTGGACGACTATTCTCGGTATGCGTGGGTGTTCTCTCTCGAGGATAAGGGGGAGACGTTTGGTTTTGTTCGAGATCTAGTCTTGAAGTTGAGGAACGAGAGGCACGAAGATGCCATACGAGCTATTCGCAGTGACAATGGCTCGGAATTCAGAAACTCTCGTTTTGAAACCTTTTGCCATGACTTGGGTCTTGAGCACTAGTTTTCGAGTCCGTATACGCCTCCCAGAATGGTGTTGTGGAAAGAAAGAACAGGACCTTGTGCGAGATGGCTCGGACGATGCTTGATGAGCATAGGACTCCGAGGAGGTATTGGGCTGAGGCGGTGAATACCGCGTGCTATTTGTCTAACAGGATCTACCTCAGAGTGCACAATAAGAAGACATGCTATGAGTTGATGCATGGTCGCACACCATAGGTGAGTCACTTCCATGTCTTTGGTTGCAAGTGTTTCATTCTGAAGAAAGGCAGAAAGTTGGATAAGTTTGAGGCTAGGTCTGTCGATGGTATTTACTTTGGTTATGCATCTCAATCTAGAGCATATCGTGTGCTCAATCTTGAAACTAACAAAATCGTGAAGACTTGAGAGGTAACCTTCGACGAGACAGAGCCACGTAGTCAGCTTGTCTTTGAGTGTGCAGGTGGTGATGAGCTTGGGGAGGAGATCTTTCAGGAGGAGGAGCATGAACATGGAGACGATGAAGATGGCGATGCGGTGCCCCCGGCTGAACATGTACCCACTACTTCGACTACGGTGATGGACGGACCCTCTACTACACCTACGACGACAAATCAAGAACGAGGAGAAGCTGATGTTGAGGGGGAGGTAGCATCGAGGCGAGAACGTCCCTGGCGAGTACAAGTGGATCACCCAGCTTCGAGGATCATTGGCGACATGAATGAACGCACTACACGGTCGAGGGTTCAAAACAATTCTCATTTCGCTCATGCTGCATTTGTTGCTACTTTTGAGCCCAAAGACATTGGACACGCACTATCTGATCACAATTGGGTTAATTCAATGCATGAGGAGTTGGAGAACTTTGAGAGGAATCAGGTTTGGGAGTTGGTTGACCCTCCCCCAGGGTGTAAGCCGATTGGTACAAAGTGGGTGTGGAAGAACAAAGAGGGAGAGAAAGGTGAGGTTGTGAGAAACAAGTCGAGGCTTGTTGCTCAGGGGTTCAGTCAGAAGGAGGGGATCGACTACGAGGAGACCTTTGCTCCCGTAGCCCGTTTGGAGGCGATAAGGATCCTTCTAGCCTTTTCCGTGGCTAAAGGGTTCAAGTTGCACCAAATGGATGTGAAGAGTGCCTTTCTGAATGGTGTGCTAGAGGAAGAAGTGTATGTGAGGCAGCCTCCAGGGTTTGAGAGTGAGAGGTACCGCCACCGGGTGTACAAGTTGAGGAAGACGCTGTATGGGCTGAAGCAGGCGCCTAGAGCTTGGTATGGCAGGTTGAGGGGTTTCTTGTTTGAGAGAGGTTTTGAGATGGGGAAGGTCGATTAGACCTTGTTTTTGCTGAGGCAGGGCAGAGATATCCTGATTGTGGAGGTGTACGTGGATGATATTGTCTTTCGTGGCTCGTCTAACTCTCTTGTTGCAAGGTTTGCAGATGATATGAGCAGGGAATTTGAAATGAGCATGATGGGTGAGTTGCAGTTCTTCCTCGGGCTACAAATCAAGCAATCAAAGGAAGGAACATTTGTGCACCAGGCTAAGTACACCAAGGACATTGTGCGGAAGTTCAAGATTGAGGACTCCAAGGCTATGACGACGCCGATGAGTACGACTACAGCTCTTGATGTGGACGAGGAAGGTGAACACGTGGATCAGAAGGAGTACCGAAGCATGTTCGGGTCACTCCTATACTTGACGGCGACGAGGCCGAACATCCAGTTCTCGGTATGTCTATGCAGTCGTTTTCAAGCGTCTCCGAGGACTTCGCATCGGCAAGCGGTGAAGCGAATTTTCAGGTACTTGCGTCACACTCCCGACTTCGGCCTTTGGTACTCCGCGTCCTCTTCTTTGGCGCTTCATGGTTTTTCAAACGCGGATTTTGCCGGGTGTCGGTTGGATAGGAAGTCCACTTCTGGGACTTGCCAGTTTTTGGGTTCTTCTTTGGTGTCTTGGTCTTCCCGCAAACAATCGAGTGTTGCTCAATCCACTACCGAGGCAGAGTATGTTGCCGCTGCTAGTTGTTGCTCTCAGCTCCTTTGAATTTCATACACCATGAGTGATTTTGGTGAGGAGTATACCCATGTCCCACTTCAATGTGATAGCACCAGTGCCATAAGTGTTGCAAAGAACCCAGTGCTCCATTCCAAAACCAAGCACATAGAAGTGAGGTATCATTTTCTGAGAGACAACGTAGAGAAGGGAAAGATAGCTTTGATCCATGTACCCACACATGACCAACTAGCCGATATCTTCACCAAACCCATAGATCAAGCAACTTTCACTCATTTGCGGGGGGAGCTTGGTGTGTGTTTGATTTCTTGAGTTGGGTGTGTGGGAGCTCCTTTGTAGCATATGTATAGTTTCCTTTGTGCATTTCTTGCATTTGGCATGCCATATGTAACGTGATGTATAGGCATCCTTATATCTTAGATTGCATGCATTTTGTTTCATATGCATTGGTTAGGAAAAGCTTCTCTGATATACATTGTTCACCATGGAATGAGATATATGTCTTTGTGAGCTTGCTTGGTATGCTATGGTTAGTTTGGCTTAGCTCTTGATGATCTTGATGAATAATCCATGGTTGATAGCTATGTTTTTGAAAAATTGTCACATGTATGCTCTCTCATGTGTAAATGCCTTTACATGATCTTGACATGTTTTAGTGGCTTTGCTATGCTTAATTTGTGGTTGGATAGCTAGTTTATTGATCATATGGGGCCAAAGGCTCATTTGCCATCATGAATGTTTAGCCCTCTTGATTCATCTTGTGGAGGGGCATACGTTCCTTTTTGTCGCAAAGACATTTCATGTACCAATTATGAATCTGAAAATGAAATGAAAAATGCTTGGAAATGTGCTCCCATGTCATATGTGCTGATTTTATTTTGCTTTGGGTGCTAAACCGTTGCATGATGCCTACCAATGAGAAGTCTCATACATAGAAGTAAGCACATGGCTCGGTGGCTTTGACATGACATGAGGTGCTTGTGGGTGTTTGTGATGGTCTTATGATTAGAATGGCTGTCCTAGCATGAAGTTTGTGTGGCTTTGCCATTTTGATATGCTTTGATCATGTTTAGGACTTTGCTCATGAGAGGCAAGTCTTTTCGCAAAATTGCTCAAATCCATCTTAGCTTCGTCCAATGGTTGTGAAACTTGGTGATCATGTAGTTGACATCGATACGAAGCCGTAGAGTATCTAACTTGCTCATTTGGACATGTGTAGCATTCTTTGTTGAATTTTGTCTATTTGAGAAGCTCTAGGTTGAAAATTTTGCATTTTTGGCTTGATTCATGCATTGCCAACAAGGGGGAGAAGTTTGAGCTTAAAATGGCTTACCGGACGCATTTAGAAGGTTTTCGGTGGTTTCGAGCCATTTCGGGTTTCGTTGTGCACCGGTCCGACCGGTGTGAGTGCCGATCCCGTGCACATCTTAGGCACCGGCTCGACCGGTGGTGATGACCGGTCCGACCGGTGTGAGCCGAAGTTGCCGCACCGCCCGTTTTTAGCCGGTTTGCATGCATTCGTCCAGGGGGAGGTGCATTGGTTCAGGGGGAGCTTGCATGTGTGCAGGGGGAGCTCTTTGTGGTTGTTCGAGCTTTGCTTTGTCTCGGATGTGTCGAGCCGTTGCCCTTGCCTAAGGGGTCCGAGACCGGTCTCTTTGCCTTTGTTTGGCTTTCGATCGCTTGTTGGAGTTTCTTTTGGTTCGTTTCTTTTCTTTTTCTTTTCTCTCTTGTTACTTTCGTGTGGGTGTTGTCAATGCACTCATCAAGGGTAGATTGAGGACCATGTGTGGTTCGAGGACCGGTGGATGGTCGCTTCCTTGTGTGATGAGTGATTGACAACGTTGTGTGGACTGATTCTTTGCTAAGTATTGCAGGTGCAGGTTGCGGCTTGACTGGTGTTGGTGCAGGTGAAGAACAAGCGCGAAAGGTCATCGCCGGTGAGGCCTCCAGGTGTGGAGAAGACAAGTAGGCTTCGTTCGAGGGACCCGGTGGCCAGCGGGGTCATTTGAGGGCTGCATGGTGGCATGAACAGTAAGATGAATTCATGGACTGTTTCTTGTTTAAGCCTCAAAACCAAGGTCGAGCCGGGACTATGTGGGAGCCGAGTCATGAGTGGAGATTGGCGAAGGCTACACCGAGTTCGCGGGGTTTCCGGTGGTTCACCAGAAAACAACTGGGTTCCTTGGTTGATCCACAAAGCCAAGACCGAAGAACCGAAGACGGTGCCGCAAAGAAGGCTGCCGACCGGTCCGATCGGTGGGTACCGGTCCGACCGGGGGGGAGCACCGGTCCGACCGGCGGCGACGACGCAACCGAGACTTCGAAGCGGAGGACACGCGTCGGGATCGCATGGCTTGCGTCGAGGCTACGCAGGGTGCGGTCGCCGGGCATCCGTCCGATGGTGAAGACATGAAGACTTCCAAATCCGCCCTTGAGGGGCTTGTATCACTAGTTAATAGGAAAGGGCATTTTAGTCATTCAGTTGCCTCCATATAACCCAAGAGGTGAGAGGATGGCAGCCAACTCTTGGAACCCTAGTTCATTTGCTTTCCTATTTTCCCTTCCTATTTTCCTGAGGATTTCCATAGGACTAGCTTGAGAGCTTCATGGTGAGATCTTGTGAGAGGGTTGGATGATTGGGCGGCAAGCTAGACCTTGTATGAACCTTTGTTGCATGCATAGATGATTCGGCGTGGTTCCTCAAGGATTGGATGTGTTGTTCCCGATTATTCTTGGTGATGATTTTCGGAGCCTTCTCTTGGTGATTTCTTTGGGTTGTTTTCAGAACCTTTCTCTTGGGGATTTGATGGAGAATATTTGTGGGAACCCTTCGTGGTTCTTTGGGTTGTGATTCCCCTCCCAAATCCTTGAGTAAAGGGGCTCGATTTTGGGGTTTCCCGAGTTCTAGGGTTTGTGGTGTTCTTGGCGGGATTTCTTCGATTCCTCCTTTTTTGACAAGTTTTGGTGGGATTAAACTTGGCTATGGACTCCTCATGAGGTGTTCCTAATATCCCCAAAGTCTTGTTCAAGTCCGTGCAGCGATTCGGGAGATCGAGGTTTGGTTTTGAGGGAGTTGACCCGCGGGTGCTGTTCGTCCCGAGCTGCCCAGGTTACACCGTCTGACCGGTGCTCTTGACCGGTCTGACCGGTGCAATTCTCGGTGGGTTTTTGCTCGGGTGAACGTATGGGTGTGTTCGTTGTTGTCCTGTGTTGCTGCTATTTCGAGTTTGGGTCAGTTTGGTGGTCGGTTGACCTATTTGGTGGTTTGGGAGCTTTCAGGCTGTGACCGGTCTGACCGGTGTGTCTCACCGGTCTGACCGGTGTGGAGCCACTTAGTGAAAGTTGCTCAGTTTCACCAGCAGGGACCGGTTTGACCGGTGGTGCTCACCGGTCTGACCGGTGTTGGTCTGTAGACTCGAGGTTTGGTGTTCTGCTGCGTTCTCAGGTCGGAAGGTTGTGTGTTGGTTCTTAGGTCTAGTGGCACTCTAGTGGCTACGTGGGATTGGCCAACTTGGGTAGTGAGTCGGAGACGTGTGTTGGAAGTCGTGTTCATCTTGTTGGAGTTTCCATCTCCTTCGAGAAGAATTTTTATCGGCTCCCATTCACTCCCCCCCTCTCTGATTCACCGTATCGGTCCTTCAATTCGCAGGAGGTTGCATTCAACTCATGCTCCCCTTTTGCAATTACCTGATTTTAATAAAGTGTTTGAGCTTGAGTGCGATGCTAGCGGTACTGGACTAGCTGCTGTTTTGTTACAGGAAGGAAAACCAGTTGCTTATTTTAGTAAGAAATTAAGTGGTGCTAGCCTGAAATATTCTACTTATGATAAGGAACTTTACGCTTTAGTGCGCACTTTGCATACTTGGCAGCACTATCTTTGGCATCGCGAGTTCATAATTTATTCTGATCATGAGGTTTGAAACATATTCATACCCAAACAAATCTGAACTGTCGTCACGCTAAATGGGTAGAATTCATTGAGTCTTTTCCTTACATTATTAAACACAAGAACAAGAAGGATAATGTTATTGCTAATGCTTTGTCTCGTCGCCATACCATGCTGTCACAGTTAGATTTTAAAATCTTTGGCTTGCAAATTGTGAAAGATCAACATGTCGATGATGCTGATTTTAAAGATGCTTTTGCCCATTGTCTTCATGGCAAACCATGGGGCAAATTTCACATATAGGACGGGTTCCTGTTTCACGCTAACAAGCTGTGTGTTCCAGCTAGCTCGGTTCATCTTTTGCTGTTACACGAAGCGCATGGAGGCGGTCTCAAGGGACACTTTGGCATCTACAAGAAGCATGGGGTGTTGGCTGCCCATTTCTTTTGGCCCCGAATGCGTGCTGATGTTGAGCGCCTAGTTGCACGCTGCACTACTTGTCAGAAAGCTAAGTCACGGTTGAACAACCATGGTTTGTATATGCCTTTGTCTGTTCCTACTTCCCCTTGGATTGATATTTCTATGGACTTTGTTTTGGGATTGCCTAGAACTAAGGAGGGGAGGGATAGCATTTTTGTGGTTGTTGATCGATTCTCCAAAATGGCTCATTTCATACCTTGTGATAAGACTGAAGATGCTAGCAATATTGCTGAATTGTTCTTTAGAGAGATTATTCGTTTGCATGGTATTCCAAATACAATAGTCTCTGATCATGATGTTAAGTTTCTCAGTCATTTTTGGAGATCTCTATGGAATAAATTGGGAACTAAATTGTTGTTTAACACAACTTGTCACCCTCAGACTGATGGGCAGACTGAGGTGGTTAATAGAACTTTGTCAACCATGCTTAGCGCTGTTTTAGATCAGAATTTGAGACGTTGGGAGGATTGCTTGCCCCATGTTGAGTTTTCTTATAATCATGCAACACATTCCTCTACAAAGATGTGCCCTTTTCAGATTGTGTATGGTTACATCCCTCAGGCTCCTATTGATTTGTTTTCATTTGATACTGAAGACGCCCCACGCTTAGATGTTGTTGCACATGTTGAACAAATGGTTAACCTGCATGAACAAACTCACCAAAACACTGCTGCTGCTAATTCTAAATATCAGGTTGCTGGTAGTAAAGGTAAAACCATGTTACTTTTGAATCTGGTGATATGGTTTGGTTGCATTTGAGAAATGATCGTTTTCCTACTTTGCGTGATTCTAAATTAATGCCTCGTGCTGCTGGTCCTTTTAAAGTGCTAACCAAGATTAATGATAATGCTTATATCCTTGACCTGCCTGCGAAGTTTGGTGTTTTCACTAGTTTTAATGTTGCAGATTTGAAGCCATATCTGGGTGAGGATGAGGAGTTGCCATCGAGGACGACTTTAGTTCAAGAAGGGGAGGATGATGAGGACACCACGAGTACATCTACACCAGCAGCACCTTCTCCTACTCCAGCACCGGCAGCACCATCTTCGGCACTACCTTTTGGGCCAATTACTCGGGCCCGTGCAAGAGAGTTCAACTTCGTCATGATGCTGAAGAATGAAGGCCCAAAATACTGAAGGTTGGCCCAACAGGAGGCCTTGTGCATGGGTGCCTAGGACTGACCCAAGAGGGCGCCTAGGGTGGCACCCCCGCACCACGCTAGGGGCGGTGCCCCCTTTGCTGGCCGCCACTCCCCTAGGGACTGCACACCCTTTATTAGTCATGTATCTTTTACAACTCGAGTTTTGTTTTACATCCAGCTTTAGCTACACGAAAACACGCACAAATATGTGCTGTCCTTTGTGATTCAGAACTCTACCTTCGCGTGATATTAAGATTGCTCACCTCAAATTCTTGTTCGTTCTTTGATTGCGCACAGGAATTGATCTTCGTGATCAGGCTGATCTTGCGCCACCAAAGTTGGTTCAGCGATTGCATTGGCACTTCGACTCTCGCTCGTCGTAGTCAAATCGTGAGGGTCGCCTCCCACCAGATCGAAGTTATCTCCACTCACCGAAAGATCGGGCACTTTGCCTCTATCACTTCACTAGTATTTTTCTTCTTCTTCCCTACCCTTGCTCGCAGATAAGGTCTCGAACGTCCAGGAAATTGGTCCCAAGGGTTTTGTTTTCCTTCTGAAGCTAGCTTTGCATCCTCCTCCTCCCACTCTTTCCTTTTACCACGATAACCTTTTCTGCTCGTCTTGTGTGGCTTATTATGCAATGCTCTCTTTTGTTTCGTCTCCTGGCTCAATTGCTGAAATGAAGGAGAATTGGTTTCCTGCACAAACATGTCCCAGTCTTGTTGCTGCAAAAAGGCACGCTTCACAAAGGGAGTCTCCTCTCCACTCACATATTTTTTTCTTAAATGGGCCTTGAACCGCCGTTGCAAGGTTCCAATCTGTGATATAGCTACCTTAACTGCCTTCTTGCGAACAGATTCTTCCAGATTGGCTGGGTAATCTAGTTTTTCCTCTAAAATTGTGAACAAATGGTCCTTCTCAATTGGCGAGAGATCATCAACCACCTTGTTGATTGACACCCTCTCCCGAGTAATGAGACCACAGACTAATACAAATCTATCCCTCGCAGCATCTGGGGTAGGCCAAAAGTTGGCGTCAAGTCCAGTTGCAGTCAACTTGTCTTCTGGCCATTTGGTTTGTGTCCTTGACCCGCGGGATCCAGTACTACTCGTAGCAGTCTTTGCTGAGTGACCCTGTGAAGAAGGTTCACCGACGATGGGCTATGATGATGCACTAGAGGTAGAGGAGTTTGTTATTGTGGGAGACTGCATAGATGATATGTCAGGTTTGTCAGTAGAGCAACATAAGCAAGACTGAAAATCTAAACAAAATGCTTATTAGATAAATTCGTTTTCTTTGATAGGCAAAATAGCTGATACAGTCGTAAATAAAATCATCATAGACATACACAGTTCATAATTTACTTAATTAGCATACAGGGATAGGTGCTAACCATTTTGTTAGGGACGCAACAATATGCTTATATATAAAAGCAGAGAATACATTCCTTCAACTACTTCCTTGTCCAACTTGAGCAGCGATGGATTGTGTGTTCCATGTGTACATGCAACAAGAGGATAAAACAATGGTCATTGAAGGACCGAAACGGCGAACCAGAGAGGGGGGAGTGAATGCGAGCCAATAAAAATTCTATTCAAGAATTCGGCCCGTGAACCCGATTTCCCTCGTGCACCTTCGCAAGCTTCTCTTGCCAAGTTCACGCAGCCACTGAAGTGCTACTGAACCTAGGAGCAAGACCCAACCAATAGCCACAGCAAACACGCAGCGGAAACACACACGGCACGGCTGCTGGCAGCCCCAACCAGTCAGGCCGGTTTCTAAAACCAGTCAAACCGCTTTTGTTGGACCTAGCCTCACGCAGGCAGGGGAAACCGGTCAGACCAGTTTGGCAAACCGGTCAAACCGACTTTGTCCAGAAAGTCCCCAAAGACCCAAAACACCTCAAGAGCCTTTCCACATCTGAACAAACGAAGCCATAGAGCAATAGATACTTCCTTGCTCAAAAACCCTTCTCGACAGCCCACAGGGCGAAATCAGTCAGACCGGTTTTGGAAACCGGTCGGGCCGGTTTTTACTTGGACAGTCGGGAAGAACACAGCCCGCGGGAAAAACTCAACCTTTCCACCTATCGATCTCTCGATTCATTCCACGGATCAAAATGAGACTTTGGGGATAGTTGGGGTACCACGTGGGCTACCCTTGGCAAGAAGCTCGGTCCCCAAAACCGACTCAATCAAGAGGAATCGAAAGTCAACCCTCAAGAACACCTCTAACCCTAGAACTCTGAAAACACCAAAATTGAGCCCCTTAACTTGCAGATTTGGTAGGGAAATCAAAGGCAAAAGAACCACGAAGGGTTCACACGAATTTCCCCCATCAAATCCCCAAGAGCAAGGTCCCGAAAACACACCGAGAAAACCACCAAGAGAGGGCTCCGAAAATCACCACTAAGAACAACCGGGAACAACACAACGAAGCCTTGAGGAACCACGCCGAATCATCTATACATACCAAGGAGGTTCATACAAGGTCTAGCTTGCCGCCCGATCATCCAACCCTCTCAAAAGATCTCACCATGAAGCTCTCAAGCTAGTCCTATGGAAATCCTAAGAAAATAGGAAGGGAAAATAGGAAAGCAAATGAACTAGGGTTCCAAGAGATGGCTGCCATCCTCTCACCTCATGGATTATATGGAGGCAACCGAAAGTCTAAAATACCCTTACTTAATAACTAGGGATACAAGCCCCTCAAGGGCTGTTTTGGAAGTCTTCAGATTTTGTCCATCGGACGGATGCCCGGCGACCGCACTTCGCGTAGCCTCGACGCAAGCCTTGCGATCCCGACGCGTGTCCTCCGCTTCGAAGCTTCCGGCGCCCTGCGACCCCAAACTGGTCAGACCGGTTCTCCAAACAGGTCAAGCCGGTTTTGGCCAGACAGCCACGCCCGGTCTTCGGCGTTGTCTTTGTGGCTCAGCTGAGTAACCCAGTGATTTTCTGGTGAACCACCGCAAACCCCGCGAACGTGATGTAGCCTCCGCCAATCACCACTCATGACTTGGCTCCTACGAAGTCTCGGCTCGACCTTGGTTTTGTGGCTCAACCAAGAAACTGTCCACCGACTTCAACTTGCTGTTCTTACCACCATGCGGCCCGCACTTGACCCCGCTGGCCACTGGGTCCCGCAAACCAAGCCTACTTGTCTTCTCCACACCTGGAGGCCTCACCGGCAATGACCTTTCGCGCTTGTTCTTCACCTCCACCAACACGAGTCAAGCCGCAACCTGCACCTGCAATACTTAGCCAAGGATCTGTCCACACAACGTTGTCAATCACTCATCACACTAGGAAGCGACCATCCACCGGTCCTCGAACCACACATGGTCCTCAATCTCCCCCTTGATGAGTGCATTGACAACACACACATTTGGTAATCAGAGAAAAGGAAAAAGAAAAGAAATGAATAGAAAAGAAACTCCAACAAGCGATCAAAAGCCGAGAAAGGCAAGGGCAACGGCTCGAGACATCCGAGAAAAACTATGCTCAAGCAAAGAGCACAAACCACCAAAGCATACATGAGCTCCCCCAGCACATATGCAAACTCCCCCTAAACAAGTGCCAAACCAGGGCACAAACCGATCAGGCCGGTTCCCAAAACCGGACAGAACAGTTCCACCAAAACCGGTCAAACCGGTTCCCAAGACCGGTCAGGCCGATTTCGTATAGCAGACCAGACCCCCAAAAGCCAAAAATGCAAAAGAAATGCACAAGATCCCCCTTGACTCTTGGGATAGGTTACAGGGATGCAATGCAACTTTTCTCCACCTTTCTTTCTCCCCCTTGTTGCCAATGCATGAATCAAGGCTCAAATTTGAAAAAATGCAACCTAGAGCGTCTCAAGTATACAAAATTCATCACAAGATGCTACACATGTCCAAATAAGCAAGTTAGATACTCTACAGCTTCGTAATGACATCAACTTCATGACTACCAAGTTTCATAACCATTGGACGAAGCTAAGATAGAATTGAGCAATTTTGCGAAAAGTTACCCTCTCATGAGCAAAGTCCTAAACATGAGCAAAACATGTCAAAATGTCAAAGCCACACAAACTTCATGCTGGGACAACCATTCTAATCATAAGACCATCACAAACACCCACAAGCACCTCATGTCATGTCAAAGCCACCAAGCCTTGTGCCTACTTCTATATATGAGACTTCTTATTGGTAGGCATCATGCAACGGTTTAGCACCCAAAGCAAATTAAATTCAGCACATATGACATGGGAGCACATTTTCTGAGCATTTTACATTTCATGTTCAGAGTCATACTTGGTACATGAAATGTCTTTGCGACAAAAAGGAACTTATGCCCCTCCACAAGATAAAGCAAGAGGGCTAAACATTCATGATGGCGAATGATCCTTTGGCCCCATATGATTAATAAACTAGCTATCTAACCACAAATTAAGCATAACCAAGCCACTAAAACATGTCAAGATCATATAAAGGCATTTACACATGAGAGAGCATATATGTGACATTTTTCAAAAGCAGAGCCATCAACCATGGATATAAATCAAGATCATCAAGAGCTAAGCCAAACTAACCATAGCATACCAAACTAGCTCACACGATCGTATATAGCACATCATGGTGAACAATGTATATGAGAGAAGCTTTTCCTACAAAATGCATATGATACAAAATGCATGCAATCTAAGATACAAGGATGCCTATACATCATGTTACATATGCCATGCCAAATGTAAGAAATGCACAAAGGAAACTATACATATGCTACAAAGGAGCTCCCACACATCCAACTCAAGAAATCAAACACACACCAAGCTCCCGCCGCAAACGAGTGAAAGTTGCTTGATCTAGGGGTTTGGTGAAAATATCGGCTAGTTGGTCATGTGTGGGTACATGGATCAAAGTTATCTTCCCTTTCTCAACATTGTCTCTCAGAAAATGATACCTCACTTCTATGTGCTTGGTTTTGGAATGGAGCACTAGGTTCTTTGCAACACTTATAGCACTGGTGCTGTCACATTGAAGTGGGACATTGGTATACTTCTCATCAAAGTCACTCATGGTGTATGTTATCCAAAGGAGCTGACAGCAACAACTAGCAGCGACAACGTACTCTGCTTCGGTAGTGGATTGAGCAACACTCGACTATTTGCGGGAGGACCAAGACACCAAAGAGGATCCCAAAAACTTGCAAGTCCCAGAAGTGGACTCCCTATCCAACCGACACCCGACAAAATCCGCATCTGAAAAACCATAAAAAGCCAAAGAAGAGGACGCGGAGTACCAAAGGCCAAAGTCGAGAATGTGACGCAAGTACCTGAAAATTCGCTTCACCGCTTCCCGATGCGAAGTCCTCGGAGATGCTTCAAAACGAGCGCACAGACATACCGAGAACTGGATGTCTGTCCTCGTCGCCGTCAATTAGAGGAGTGACCCGATCATGCTCCGGTACTCCTTCTGGTCCACGTGTTCACCTTCCTCATCCGCATCAAGAGATGTAGTCGTACTCATCTGCGTCGTCAAAGCCTTGGAGTCCTCCATCTTTAACTTCCACACAATGTCCTTGATGTACTTAGCTTGGTGCACAAATGTTCCTTCCTTTGATTGCTTGATTTGTAGTCTGAGGAAGAACTGCAACTCACCCATCATGCTCATCTCAAATTCCCTGCTCATATCCCTCTGCAAACCTTGCAACAAGAGAGTTAGACGAGCCACCAAAGACAATATCATCCACGTACACGTGCACAATCAGGATATGTCTGCCCTGCCTAAGTAGAAACAAGGTCTGATCAACCTTCCCCATCTCAAAACCTCTCTCGAACAAGAACCCCCTCAACCTACCATACCAAGCTCTAGGCGCCTGCTTCAAACCATACAACACCTTCCTCATCTTGTACACCCGGTGGGGGTACTTCTCACTCTCCAACCCCAGTGGTTGCCTCAAATACACTTCTTCGTCCAACACACCTTTTAGGGAAGCACTCTTCACATCCATTTGGTGCAACATGAATCCTTTAGCCACGGAAAAGGCTAGAAGGATCCTTATCGCCTCCAAACGGGCTACAGGAGCAAAGGTCTCCTCGTAGTCAATCCCCTCCTTCTGACTGAACGCCTGAGCAACAAGCCTTGACTTGTTTCTCACTACTTCACCTTTTTCTCCCTCTTTGTTCTTCCACACCCACTTTGTACCAATCGGCTTACACCCTAGGGGAGGGTCAACCAAATCCCAAACCTAATTCTTTTCAAAGTTCTCCAACTCCTCATGCATCGAATTAACCCAATTCTGATCAGATAGTGTGTGTCCAATGTCTTTGGGCTCAAAGGTGGCAACAAATGCAGCGTGAGCGAAATGAGAATTGTTTCGAACCCTCGACCGTGTAGTACGTTCATTCATGTCGCCGATGATCCTTGAAGCTGGGTGATCCACTTGTACTCGCCGGGGAGGTTCTTGCCTTGATGCTATCTCCCCCTCAACTGTAGCTTCTCCTCGATCTTGATTTGTCGTCGTAGGTGTAGGGGAGGGGCCGCCAACCACTGTAGTCGAAGTAGTAGGTACATGTTCAGCCGGGGGCACCACACCGCCATCTTCATCATCTCCAAGTTCATGCTCCTCCTCCTAAAAGATCTCCTCGCCAAGCTCATCATCACCTGCACAATCAAAGACAAGCTGACTACGTGGATGTGTCTCGTTGAAGGTTACCTCGCAAGTCTCCACGATTTGGTTAGTTTCAAGATTGAGCACACGATATGCTCTAGAATGAGATGCATAACCAAAGAAAATACCATCAACCGACCTAGCCTCAAACTTATCTAACTTCTTCCCTTTTTCAGAATAAAGCACTTGCATCCAAAAACATGGAAGTGACTCACCTTGGGTGTGCGACCGTGCATCAACTCGTAGCAGGTTTTCTTCTTATGCACTCTGAGGTAGATCCTTTTCGACACATAGCACGCGGTATTCACCGCCTCAGTCCAGAACCTTCTCGGAGTCCTATGCTCATCAAGCATCGTACGAGCCATCTCACGCAAGGTCCTGTTTTTCCTTTCCACAACACCATTCTAGGAAGGCGTATACAGAGTCAAAAAGTGGTGTTCAAGACCCAAGTCATGGCAAAAGGTTTCAAAACGAGAGTTTCTGAATTCTGAGCCATTGTCACTGCAGATTGCTCGTATGGCATCTCTGTGCCTCTCGTTCATCAACCTCAAGACAAGATCTCAAACAAAACCAAACGTCTCCCCCTTATCCTCGAGAAAGAACACCCACGCATACCGAGAGTAGTCGTCCACCAGAACAAGGACATACCACTTACCACCCGCATATCGCACACGAGCTGGGCCAACAAGGTCCATATGGAGCAGCTCGCATGGACACTCAGTCATCATATCGGTGAGAGGCGGGTGAGATGAGGCTACCATCTTGGCATGCCTACACGACACACAAACCAACTCTTTCTCAAGCCTCAACCGTGGCAATCCTCGGACCAAATTGAGTTTACTCAAGCGAGACAAAAGCTCAAGTGACCCAACTTCATATGCAACGTCCACAACTCACTCGAAGAACCAGCCAAGAAACAACGCTCAACACCAGAAACTGAGAAAAATCAGCTCGAAACACCTGACTCTCGGGAACGACCATACAGACAAGGTCCCCTCAAGAGTCCAAAATCCGAGAACCACCAGGCCGAAACAACACCTCTAAACCCTCATCCAACAGCTGGGACACAGACAACAAATTGTATCCAAGCGATTGAACAAGAGCAACACGCATGAGAGTGATCTTATCACTCACCTTAATCTCACCTTCTAAAAGCACACGCCCACGCCCATTGTCCTCAAAAGTGATGTAACTCTTCGTCACCACCGGGATGAGACTTGAGAACCACCCCTTGTCTCCGGTCATATGCCTCGAGCAACCGAAGTCAATCAACCAAATGTTCTTCAAGTCTCCCACCTGAAATTCAAAAACGAGCACGTGAGCGAACAAACGACTCAGCACTGGGGTTAGTACCAAAAGAGTAAAACCAATGCCGAGCCATTTTCTTGAAAGTGGGGTTAGCACAAACCAAACCATCTTTTCTACCAAAGCTACCTCCACGAACACCACCCCGGTAACCACTCCGAGGAAACCAACCCTCTCTGCTTGGAGGAGGACGAAAACCACGAAAGGAGAACCGTGGATCGTCCCTCCTCTCCATCTCAAAGCTACGACTCCTCCCATTCCCGTATTCAACACAAGAGGGAGAATGCCTAGCCAACTGACCACCTGCTGACTCTCAAGACCAACCACCAGAACCACGACCACCTGAGACAAACCGAGACTCCTCACGAGCACGAAAACCAAACTCGCCACCCTGCAGACCCCAAACCGGTCTGACCGGTTTCAAAACTGGTCTGACCGGTTTCACACTTCCAGCACCACCTCCTGTAGCCTTTCGCTCTCCCCAAGCCGAAAGTGTTCTCACACTCGCCTTAGCTCTAGGCATTTGCACACAAGGCTCAAGTACACCGCTGGAGGGGTGGTACTTGTCCTTGTTAGCCCACTCCTTCGCCTTTCTCTCCTCTCGCTTCCTCTGGAAGCAAAACTCATCCTTATGGCCATCTCTCTCACAATAGCCACAATGAAACCTCACAAGCTTGGGTTTAGGCTTAGGTTGGGGTTGTTCACTTGGTTTCTCTCCACTCGACTTCTCAACCGGTTTCTCCTCACTAGCCTTCTCACTTTCTTTCTCAAAGAGCACTTTTCCAGAAGTACTCACAAACTTGATAGGCTTTTGGAAATCATTTGTTTGTGGAGGAAACACGGGTGGAGCTGGGGTTGTATCTAGTTGCTTCCTAAGATGGTTAGGTTTAGGAGGGAAATCATTTTTGTGGTGGGTTTTTGGTGGCTTTGGGATATTCTCTCCACTTCCCTCGTCAACCTTGTTTGCCCCAAGTCCCTCACCATCCTGCCTCTTGAATGTCTCAATCATTAGCCAAAGTTGAGGCTCATGACCAGACAACCAACCCATCAGCTTTCTCAACTCATCATTCTCATCCTACAAACGATCAACATAATGTGCAAGTTCTAGATTCTTCAAAGCATGCAATTCACGGGTAGAGAAAGATGTAGGAATTGGTTCTTTCAGTTTAGCCTCAAGAGAAACACTGTAAGCTTGCATCTCATCAATTTTAGCATGCAAGACAGGGCAAGAAGTGCAAGCACCTAGCAAAGCAGAACTAGACTTAAGCTCAGCCACTTCAACCCTAAGCACATCTAGTTCCTCACACTTGGAGGCATGCTTTTCCTTAAACAAAGCAAGATCAGCAAGGAAAATAGAGCAATCAGCACATTCAACATCATCAGAAACAGCAGGTGAAGCTTTCAGAGAATCAATTTCCAGCTTAGCATCCAAATTCTCTGTTTCTAGCTCAGCCACTCTAGTCCTAGCATCCTCGAGTGAAGCTCTAAGCTCTTTTCCTCATTTTCTTAGCCTCTCTAAGCATGTCATCACGATTATCAAGCAAAAAGCCAAGTCGTTCATTCTCCTGATGCAAGAAGGGGAGTTCATCGCGCACCTCGTCATCAGAATCAGAGTCCGAGTCGCTCTGTGTGCTCTTCTTGCTGCCGGAGCTCAACGCCATGGTGGAGAAGTTGTCTCTAGCAAAGCAGCTCATCCCGCTTAGGCTCTTGGACGACTTCCTGCTCTTGCAACGATCACCTTCATCTTCACTGCTGCTTGAGCTCAAGGTGGAGTACATGGAACTGGAGTCGACGTCACTCGCTCCAACCATCGCTCGGGCCTTGCCTCGGCTCTCCTTCTTCCTCGATCGTTGCTCTTCCTTGTGCTTGTTCTTGTGCTTGCTCTTGTGGTCGCGCCTCGACCGGTACTTGCCATCCGTTCTAGACTTGTGCTTGTAGCCATCCTTGTTCTCGACCTTCTCCGGGCAGTCAGCGACGAAGTGTCCCAGCTTGCCACACTGGAAACATGTGCTCGTGTTCCTCCTCATGTTCACCCGGTTCTCGTGCAGCCTCTCGAATCTCCTCGTCAGCAACGCCAGCTCGTCCTCTCCAAGCACGTCGAACTCCTCATCTGGCATAGACATCAAAGAGGACAAAGAGAACATCCTGGTGGATGGCTGAGTGTTAGCCTTTCCTTTCGAACCACCGACGAGGGAAAGACTATGAGAGTTAGTCGGGCCCTCGAGCTTGGCTGTCATGCCCTTATCCACCTCAGCCGACTTGAGCTTCGACAACAGCTCGTTCACCGTCAGAGTGTCATACTTCTCCAACTCCACAATGGTCTCGAACTTTCCGTCCCAAATTGTACGATCCAAAGAGTGTAAGAGCTTGACAGCTCTATCATGATCATCGTATGGGAGCACGTCCACATTGGCCTTCATGTTGTTCACAACCACCGTGAACCTCTGAAACAAGGCATCGATGGACTCACCGGGGAGATGAGTGAAGTTCTCGTAAACCCCGGTAGGTCGCATACATCTGAGCCTGAACCTGGGCATTCCCAACATGAGCTTCCTTCAACACCGACCAGATTCTACAAGCCAAGGGCTCGGTGTGCACCCGATCGAACTCAGGCTGACACAAAGCACGAAACAAGTATTCAACCACCTTATTGTTGGCGTCGAACATGTCTCTCGATCCTGGAGCGAGGAAGTTCATCAGCTGGACATAGCTGTTGTCCATCGTGACATCCCAAAGGATCTAACCCTTTCTGCGGAGGAACGCCGCCATCCGCTTACTCCACATCTAGTAGTTCTTTCCATCGCAGTGTGGAGGACCCGAACCCCGTTCCTGGTATGCCATCCTTAGATCTTAGACTGGTTAGAGTCAATAAAGACCCAAACCAGCTCTGATACCACTTGAAGGACCAAAACGACAAACCAGAGAGGGGGAGTGAATGGGAGCCGATAAAAATTCTATTCAAGAATTCGGCGTGTGAACCCGATTTCACTCGTGCACCTCCGCAAGCTTCTCTTGCCAAGTTCACGCAGCCACTGAAATGCTAACGAACCTAGGAGCAAGACCAAACCAACAGCCACAACAAACATGCAGCGGAAACACACACGGCACGGCTGCTGGCAGCCCAAACCGGTCAGGCCGGTTTTTGAAACTGACAGACCGCTTCTATTGGACTTAGCCTCACGCAGGAAGGGAAAACCGGTCAGACCGGTTTGGCAAACCGGTCAGACCGACTTTGTCCAGAAACTCCCCAAAGACCTAAAACACCTCAAGAGCCTTTCCACAACTGAACAAACGAATCCATAGCGCAACAGAGACTTCCTTGCTCAAAAACCCTTCTCAACAGCCCACAGGGCGAAACCGGTCAGACTGGTTTTGGAAACCGGTCAGGCCGATTTTTGCCTGGACAGTCGAGAAGAACAAAGCCCGCGGGAAAAACTCAACCTTTCCACCAATCATCTCCCGATTCGTTCCACAGATTAAAATGAGACTTTGGGGATAGTTGGTGTACCTCGTGGGCTACCCTTAGCAAGAAGCTCGGTCCCCAAGACCCACTCAATCAAGAGGAATTGAAAGTCAACCCTCAAGAACACCTCTAACCCTAGAACTCCGAAAACACCAAAATCGAGCCCCTTAACTCGCGGATTTGGGAGGGGAATCAAAGGCAAAAGAACCACAAACGGTTTACACGAATTTCCCCCATCAAATCCCCAAGAGCAAGGTCCCGAAAACACACTGAGAAAACCACCAAGAGAGGGCTCCGAAAATCACCACCAAGAACAACTGGGAACAACACAACAAAGCCTTGAGGAACCACGCCGAATCATCTATACATACCAAGGAGGTTCATACAAGGTCTAGCTTGCCGCTTGATCATCCAACCCTCTCACAAGATCTCACCATGAAGCTCTCAAGCTAGTCCTAAGGAAATCCTAAGAAAATAGGAAGGGAAAATAGGAAAGCAAATGAACTAGGTTTCAAGAGATGGCTGCCATCCTCTCACCTCATGGGTTATATGGAGGCAACCGAAAGTCTAAAATACCCTTACTTAATAACTAGGGATACAAGCCCCTCATGGGCGGTTTTGGAAGTCTTCAGATTTTGTCCATCGGACGGATGCCCGGTGACCGCACCTCGCGTAGCCTCGACGCAAGCCTTGCGATCTCGACGCGTGTCCTCCGCTTCTAAGCTTCCGGCGCCCTGCGACCCCAAACCGGTCAGACCAGTTCTCCAAACCGGTCAGACCGGTTTTGGCCAGACAGCCACGCCGGGTCTTCGGCTTCGGTTTTGTGGCTCAGTCGAGTAACCCAGTGATTTTCTGGTGAACCATAGCAAATCCTGCGAACTTGATGTAGCCTCCGCCAATCACCACTCATGACTTGGCTCCCACGAAGTCTCGGCTCGACCTTGGTTTTGTGGCTCAACCAAGAAACCGCCCACCGACTTCAACTTGATGTTCTTGCCACCATGCGGCTCGCAATTGACCCCACTGGCCACCGGGTCCCTCGAACCAAGCCTACTTGTCTTCTCCACACCTGTAGGCCTCACCGGCAATGACCTTTCGCGCTTGTTTTTCACCTGCACCAACACGAGTCAAGCCGCAACCTGCACCTGCATTACTTAGCCAAGGATCGGTCCACACAGCATTGTCAATCACTCATCACACCAGGAAGCGACCATCCACAGGTCCTCGAACCACACATGGTCCTCAGTCATGACATTATATATGACAGTAGTTAAACAATACTCACAACACATCATGACACCAACAATAACAATATATATGACAGTAGTGAAACAATTAACACTCACAACAATGCATAAGCTAGTCTAGTTATCACTACATTATAAACCACTAAGATGCAATTCCCACTAACATTATGTGACCATCAGAATTAAAGTATGCTAACAGGTCCAAAGAATAACTGTCGATTTGGTACATTCAAAGCATAACATAATTAAAGTATGCTAACATCCTTTATGCTTTTCATGAATTTACAGTGCAAAATTTATGGAACCATGAACATGAAATTAAATTAAAACATTTCATATAACTTCATCTGTTAGCAAAAATTTATTCAAAACAGACATGGAGCAACAAAATCCATCCATCAAATCCACAGTCAATCAATTGAAGATGAAATATTAATGCATGTCTCCCTAATCTACCTTGACATGAATATATAGCAGATTGGGTGGACTACATTATAAACCACTGCGATGCAATTCCCAATGACATTATGTGGCCATTAGAATTAAAATATGCTAACAGGTCCAAAGCATAACTGTCGATCTGAGCATAGCAGAATTAAAGTATATGCTAACAGGTCCAAAGCATAATTGTCGATCTAGTACATTCAAAGCATAACAGAATTAAAGTATGCTAAAAGGTCCAAAGCATAACTCTCGATCTGGTACATTCAAAGCATAACAGAATTAAAGTATGCTAACATCCTTGATGCTTTTCATGAATTTACAGTGCAAAAATTGTAGCATCAGGAACATGAAAATGAATTTCAACAGTTCATATAACTACATCTGTTGGCAACAATTTATTCAAACAGACTTGGGGCAACAAAATCCATCCATCAAATCCATAGTCAATCAATTAAAGATGAACTATCAAGGCATGTATCCCTAATTAATGCACATTTACATGAATATATAGCAGATTTTGGTGGCCGATGAGAGAGAGAGAGAGCATTGGGGCTTCAAGCAGGACTAACCTCTGTCGCGAATGAAGTAGTTGTTCTCGTGATGGTCGGAGGGGCCGGATCCACGTTGGCTCGTGGCCTGAGGCGGCCGGCTCGTCGTCGTGGCCGGGGACGACATCGACGGATTTGCGTCAACCGTCTTTCGGTTGGCTGGATGTACGTCCGAACACCAGTAACGGCGTCCTCGTCGCGCCGTCACGCGAGGAGCGGTGGGGCCGGAGAAGAGCGGGGCCGCGCGGGGAGAGCGGCGAAGGCGAGCGGGGTGAGTGGCGGCGGCGGTGGGGAGAATGCACGCGTTGTGGATCTGTCTAGCGAGGAGCCGAATATGGACGGCGTGCGTAACTATGTTTAATGAAACTACTGTTGTGCCTTTGACCGCTCTGTGCAGCAATTGGAATTTCATGGGCACTATAGTAAATATAGGTGGGAAATTTTGAGCAGCCCGCGCTTGGTTTGCCTGCTACCGCTGACGAGTGGGCCAGTGTCATGGGCGACAATGGTTAGTGAACCCACATTGCCTTTGTTGGGAGTTGGGTCCGGCGCGCGGGCGGGCAGCGGTTATCTTTTTAATTAGGCTGCTGACGCTGACACGTGGGCCAGTCACTATTTTCTTTCAAATGAAACATGCTTCCCTAAAATATTAGAGCCCATAAAATAACACCTAAAAATCATTAAAATACGAACAATTCGTATTTGGACATTTAGCATTTGAATAAAATATGAACATTCACACTTGTGTGCCCAAGATTCTTAGAATCCGTGTTTACATCCCATGTTAATGATGTAAAAATTCTACTAACATCTAGTGTGCTCTAAAAAATCTACAAATTTACTTGCCAACATAATTTGGGTACCCAGACTTGTCTTCAAAATTTCAAAGGGTTTCGATGAAGCAATTATATACTTGTGTACAAATATCTACATCTCTCACATAGTTTCCTATAATGTTCCTTGAACATTGAAGTTTTCCACACTTTGTAACATGTTCGAACTCATATGCATTTGAAAACTTAACAAAACATTGTATTCACCTTCAGCTTACGAAATGTAAAGTTCCAACACTAATGGTTGTGTAAAACAAATATTATTTGTATGTTTTACTTACAAAGAACAAAATAAGGCATATAAAAATCACTCAACAAACAAAATGCACACTAAACAATGAAATTAATAGATGGTGATTTTAGGAAACAATTAGAAAAATTATCAGATTTGGACTAATAACGACAAAGAAATACTTGTTACAACATTTGATTGCAGATTAAAAGGAGAAATGAGAACTGTTCTTCATTTGAATAGAACTGGGCCCCATAGTCATTTGAATAAAACAAAGGAGGAAGCATAGGGCACCACCGCTCTCCGCCGCCGCCGCCGTGCCCGCTTCAGCGGTTTTGACACCCAAGAGGGCATCCCAGGCCTCGTCGGCGGTAAATGAGGCCACCGCAACCTTCGATTTGACTCACAAACGTGACAAATCAAATGTTATCTATCAAAAACTGATTAAAAACCGACATCCTGATAAAATCAAATCCACGTTTAGTAATATCTAATAATTTACATTCAAGATAGATAATGTTCATTGATGCTTGCGCCTACATCCCTATGTTCATTCTGCTGACGGCGTACTCCACGACGGGGTGGAAGCTACGCGTCCAGAGGTCGAACTCATGATGGATGCGACATTCGGCGCTGTAGTAGTGGATGATCTCTTTGGTATCCGGACCATAGCGCCTACATCCTGCTTCCCAAATGCAAATGTGGGGATTCTGGACGGGCAGCAATGGAATGTCGTCGTCGTCACCGTCATCAAGCCAGTACCACCATGCAATGTTGTCGAGATCCTGCTTGACGAGGTAGCGCAGCCGCCGCAGGTTGGGGTTCTTCCACCGACAATCAGGGGGCGACGGGCCGCCGCTAATTTCTTGGAGTAGTGCCATGGCTTCAGGGTCCGCCGGGTTGCAACGGTACTTCAGCATCGCTAAGAAGCACTTGACACCAGAGTCTTCAGCAGCGGCATCTCCGATGAGCTTCACACCCTTATCGGGGTTCCGCCACCTCATCAACCTCTCCATCCCCTCGAAGCACAATGCCTCCAGATGATTGGACTCGTGGAAGCGCCGCTCAAAGCACGACCTGATGTAGCGACTCCTGCACGCATCACGAAGATCACGCAGCGACACGTGCAGTGTGTCGTATGGACCTCCCTGAGCCCACTACCTCGGTGGGTACCAGGACCGACTACTCGGTGGGCCCCTGGGACTACCCGGCTTGCGCTACACGGCACCTGAAGGCGTGGAGCACAAGGACTACACAGGAGTAGTACTCGGTTAGGAAGCTGTGCGTGTTCCGCACTGTGCAGAGGACTCCTAGACGTACTCGACTAGTACTCTCTTCTTACTCCGACTTGTAACCCTGCCTCCCGGACTATATAAGGCGAGGCAGGGACCGATCCCCTCATCCAATCTCATCTCATACAACCCACGGCGCACTATTGCACCATCTTGTAATCGTGCCCTATCAATCCAGAGCTACGCAAAGATACGGGACGTAGGGTATTACGCACCTCGCGGCCCGAACCTGTCTAAATTGTGTGCCACATGTCTCTTCCTTCGAGTTACCGATCTCGGCGAGTCACATTCATCTACTTCGGGTACTCCCCGTAGTAGGTTGCCGGTCTAAAACACCGACAGCTGGCGCGCCAGGTAGGGGCGCTCGCTCGAGATCATATGGCGAACTCGACGGCTCCCGTTCACATCAAGCCAACTGTCGCCTTCAACCGTGGCGACACCTTCGTCTTCGGCGCCTGGGTCTGCACTGCTGATGGCGCGGGCTCCTTCCAGCGCCGCCTGATCATGCAGCCCGACTCGAGGACAGGCCTTGTGACGCTTCCCGAAGTCGTCACAGGCGAACTCGCCGCAAGTTCGGCGAAATTTCGCTCTCCAACATCCACACCGACTTCGAGCTCGAATCCGTCTCCAACTCGAACCCGACGTCGCCATGGGCCATCGCATGCGAGCCGGCCGCTCGCCCATCGCAGCGGCCCCTTCACCACGCCAGCGCTCCGCGCGTGGCCCACGCGTCCCCAGCCGGGCCCGCACGGAGGCTCCTACACCACGCCGGGCCGGCAAGGAACCCGTAACCGAGTGCAACTCGGACTCCGACGCCGTCCCCGACCACATCTCAGACTCCAGCCCTCTCTCCGAGTTCTACTCGAACCCGGATTACGAGTTCGACTTCGGGTCGGACCCCGAGGAGCCCGAGTCCGAAGATGACTCCACTGAGCTTCCCTTGTCAGGGCCAGCCTCTGGGCTGGTTATAAGATCAACGTCGGCCGGAAGATACGTCTACTGGCCAGACCGCAAGCCTGCTGACCTGGCAAAGGAGGACTCACGCTACGTCGCCTACATCGACTCGCTACCGTTCCAGGAGGGAACACCACTGGCCCAGGCTGACTCAAACACACCAACTGAGGTGGCGCCCTCTGAGTCCAGCTTGGGCACCCCCGATCGCCAAGTCTTCATGGCTGCCGGCGAAACTCCAGGACCCTCAGGCACGGCTGAAGACAGATACCTGGAGGACATCTCCGCAGACGAGCTGTCTGCCAACGCACCTGCAGACGAGACCGTCGCCAACAGGGACGCCCGACGCGAACGCAACAGGAAGCGTAGCGAACGGCGCCGGCGGCTCAGAGACAACCTTCCCATCCGCAACCTTGCGGAAGCTCTCGAGGCGGTCGAGAGCAGAGTACACACCACCCCTGAGCAGTGCCTCATGTCGATCACAGCGATCGCGCGTCAGGCTCAGGGCATACGCGGCCGCGAGGTCATCGCCAAGCTCGGCCGAAGACGCCTACTTCATGCGGGTCGACAACGCAGTCAACCAACCTCTCCCGGGCTAAGCCTCGCGACAACGAAGCTACTAGTCGCAGCGCTGACCCTGGCCCCAACCGTACTCGAGCTGACCTCCCGGCTGATCCAAACCGCCGCCGCTCCAACGCCGGCGGACCTTCACGACAAGACCAAGGCAACCGAGAAGTCGTTCCCCACCGTGCTCCGGCCGGTGGCGGCGGTAACGACCCTGACGGCGGCGGCAGCCGACGGCGGCGGCTCCAACCACGGGGCCGACGAAGAGCCGGGAGGCGGCGGCGGCCGCGGCGGCCGTGGTCACGCGCACGCCCACGCCTCCGGCGCCTCTCATGGCGGGTACGATGCTCGCCGAGGATCGAGGAGTTGCGGCGAAGAAGTCGACCACCGCCGCCGAAGGCGACGGCTTCCCCGCTTTCTCACCCCCGCCGCAACCTTGCTCCTCCCCGACAAGTTCAAGCCTTTGGGGATCACCAAGTACGACGCGAAGCAGGATCCCATCCAGTGGCTCCGATGCTACGCCCTCTCCATCGAGAACGCTGGCGGCAACAGCGACACCAAGTGCCTCTACTTCCCCTTCTGTCTGGACCAAGCTCCACTCACATGGCTCGAGTCGCTGGACAAGCACTCGATCGACAAGTGGGACCAGCTGAAGGAGCAGTTCACAAGCAACTTCGCGGGCGCCATGGGCCGTTCGGGTACTCGCATGGACCTTGCCATGATCAAGCGAGAACAAGGCGAGACCCTCCGCAAGTACATGCGCCGCTTTTTCGACAAGCGCGCTACCGTCGTGGACGTCACCGACAAGGAGGTCATCGACCTCTTCCAGGACGGCCTTTACCATCGCCGCACCTTCGAGGACTTCGGTCGTCGCCGCCCCAGGTCCATTCCTCACCTCAAGGACATGATCACGTCCTGGGCGGATGAAGAGGACAAGGCCAACGCCAAGTACGACGCCATCCGCGGCAAGTCCAAGCGGAACCGGGGGCGGCGGCGGCGCGCAAGAATGCAAACCAAGGCGGCCGCAACAACAACAACAACAACTACTACTACTACTCGGGTTCCAACCGCAAGCGCAAGCCGGACAACACTTGTCGCGGCTATCCGGCGCCCTCGGAAAGGGAACTCGAAGAAGAATTCCGGCGGGTTCAAGGACCAAGCGAAGGAGAAGTGCCCGTGGCATCCAAACGGCAACCACACTACCGAGCCGGTGCTACCAACTCGGGCATGCACTCAATGACACGCCGGAGCCACCGCACCCTCACGACCAAAAGGGCAAGAAGAAGGACGGCGACGACAACGACTTCCAAGAACCCGAGAAGACCGTCAACGTCCTCTTCGGCGGACTACCCGGCGAGGCGGAAGCGAAAAGCTACCCGTCGTGAAGTGATGTCCATTGAACCGGCCAGTCCCGACCCCTCTCAGGTGGTCGGAGGTACCCATCACCTTCTCCCGCGCGGACCAATGGACCAACTTCTCCGAACCAGGACGGTTTCCCCTCGTCCTGAAGCCAACGGTGGCGGGTTCCAAGCTCAACAAGGTGCTCATCGACGGTGGAAGCGGGCTCAACGTCCTCTTCACCAAAACCTTGAAGAAGATGAACCTCGACATCACCCCCATGCTCACCAAGGGCAGCGTGCCTTTCTACGGCATCGTCCCAAGCAATGCGGCTATCCCACCGGGCTCGGTGGTACGCGCTTACCTTCGGGGCGTCTCGGGATAACTACCGCACCGAGTACATCAAGTTCGAGGTTGCGGATTTCGAGACTTCCTACCACGCCATCCTCGGCAGACCGGCCATCGCCAAGTTCATGGCGGTGCCCCACTACACCTACTTGGTACTCAAGATGCCAAGCCCAGCCGGTGTACTCTCCCTCCAAGGGGACTTGAAGATCTCCCACGACCGTGATACGAAGCCGTGGTGATCGCCTCTACGAACCAAGTACCCAACGCAATGATGGAGGTCTACGCCGCGTCGAAGAAGCTCGCCACGAGCGAACTCGACATCCCAGAGAAGTCTGACAGCACCAACAAGCCTCAGCCACCTGAGGAGGTACTCGTCAGGACGGTCGACCTTGGAACAGGCGACCCCAGCAAGACCACCACCATCGGGGCCGGCCTCGACCCCAAATAGGAAGACGCGCTCATCAGCTTCCTTCGGGCTAACCGCGACATCTTCGCGTGGAAGCCGACGGACATGCCGGAGTGCCCGGGAGCCGATTGAGCACCGCCTCAACGTCGATCCAAAGGCCACCCCCAAGCGACAACACCTCCGACGTTTTGCCAACGACGGACGGGACGCCATCAAGAAGGAGCTCGCCAAGCTACTCGCAGGCCGGCTTCATCGAGAGAAGTCTTCCATCCCGAGTGGCCGGCCAACCCCGTCCTCGTCCGCAAGAAGAACTCGAACGAGTGGAGGATGTGCGTCGACTACACGGACCTCAACAAGCACGCCCCCAAGGACCCCTTCGGGTTGCCGCGGATTGACCAAGTCATTGACTCCACGGCGGCGGCCGCGACTGCTCTGCTTCCTCGACCGCTACTCCGGTACCACCGGATCGCAATCAAGGAAGAAGACCGGAAAAGACCGCGTTCATCACCCCGTTTGGCGCGTCTTGCTACACGACCATGTCATTTGGGTTGAAGAACGCCGGCGCTACCTATCAACGGGCCATCCAGGCTCGCTTCAAGCGGCAACTCAACAAGAACGTCGAGGCCTACGTGGATGACGTGGTTGTCAAAACCCGGGGACTCCGGTACCCTCATCGACGACCTTGAAGAGACCTTTGCATCGCTACGCGAGTACCGCCGGAAGCTCAACCCGAACAAGTGCGTCTTCGGCGTCCCTTCGGGCAAACTACTCGGCTTCATCATCGGCCCGCCGCGGCATTGAAGCCAACCCCGAGAAGATCTCCGCCATCACCAGCATGAAAGCTCCCACGAGCATCAAAGACGTCCAGAAGCTGACGGGGTGCATGGCGGCATTGAACAGATTCATCTCGAGGCTAGGAGAACGGGGTCTCCCCTTCTTCAAACTACTCAAGCATCATGAGAAGTTCGTGTGGACTCCAGAGGCGGATCAAGCCCTTGCCCAGCTCAAGGACTTCCTGTCAAAGCCTCCGATCCTCACGGCTCCTCACAAGGGCGAGCAGCTACTGCTCTACCTAGCTGCGACTACTCACGTGGTCAGTACTGCCATCGTTGTCGAGCGGCAGGAAGACGGTCACGCCTACCCGGTCCAGCGCCCGGTCTACTTCGTCGGCCGAGGGTTCTATCGAGTCCAAGGCTCGCTACCGGCCGTGCGGAAGCTCCCGTACGCTCTACTCATCACCTCGCGGAAGCTACGACACTACTTCCAGGAGTACTCGGTCTCCGTCGTCACCGACTACCCGCTCGGCGACATCCTAAGGAACCGGACGCCACCGAAGAATCTCCAAGTGGGTCGTCGAGCTCGGCGCCCTCACCATCGACTTCAAGCCACGCACGACCATCAAGTCGCAAGCTCTAGTCGACTTCATGGCGAGTGGCGGGAGAAACAGACTACCTACTCCCACCATGCGACCGAGCATTGGGTGATGTACTTTGACGGCTCACTCAACCTCGAGGGCGCGAGGGCGCGGGGGTACTCCCCGATCTCTCCAACGGGCGAACAACTCAAGTACGTCCCGCGATCTTCCCGGAAGGTCTCAAACAACGAAGCCGAGTACGAAGCCCTCCTACACGGGCTCCGCCTCGCGGCTTCACTTGGCATCAAGCGGCTACTAGTCTACGGCGACTCCGCGGTGGTCATCAACCAAGTCAACAAGTCCCGGGACCGCAACAAGGAGAACATGGACGCCTACGCCTAGAAGTCCGCAAGCTCGAGAACAAATTCTATGGTCTCGAGTTCCATCACATCGTCCGCGACAACAACGTTGCGGCGGACGTCCTCTCGAAGCTCGGATCCACCCGCGCCCAAGTACCCGCGGGCGTCTTCGTCCATGAGCTTCACGCGCCATCCATCCCGGAGCCGGCGCCACCGACCACTACCCCGGCCCCATCTACCGGTGGGCGGGGAGGTCATGATGATCGACGTGGACCGGAGGCAACCCTTCATCGACTACCTCGGCGAGAGAAGGGTCCCCCTCCGACAAGAACGCAGCCGAACAACTCGTCCACCACGCCAAGTCCTACGTCCTCGTCGGAGACAAGCTCTACAAGCGGGGTGCGTCTTCTCGGAGTACTCATGAAGTGCGTCCCTCGCGAAGAAGGCAAGGACATCTTGGAGGAGATCCACAAGGGCGTCTGCGGCAACCACGCGTCCTCACGCACGGCCGGTCGGCAAGGCCTTCCGGCGAGCTTTCTACTGGCCCACAGCCCTGGGCGACGCCGAAGAACTCGTCAGAAGGTGCCAAGGATGCCGGTTCTTCGCCAAGCGGCAACACGTCCCGGCCTACAAGCTAGTCACCATACCGCCAACCCGGCCCTTTGCTCCAGGGGGGCTCGACATGATTGGGCCACCGCCAAGCGCGCCGGAGGATTCAACGGGTACGGTGGCTATCGACAAGTTCACCAAGTGGATCGAGGTCAAGCCGGTCACATGCCCCAAGGCCGACGAGTACTCGACTTCTGGATGAACTCGTACACCGCTATGGGCTACCCCACCGCATCATCACGGACACGGGGGTCCAACTTCAACAACCACCGGTTCCGGGAGTACCGCGAGAACGGCGGAATCGACGTCGATACGTCTCGGTCGCCCATCCACGGGCCAACGGACAAGTCGAGCGCGCCAATGGGATGGTGCTCGACGCCCTCAAGAAGCGGCTACACGACGCCGCTAACTCAAAAGGGGGCAAGTGGATCAAGGAACTACCCAACGCACTCGGGGGCTGCGGACTCAACCATCCAAGCCAACGGGGCAATCCCCCTACTTCTCGGTCTACGGCTCCGAAGCCATCCTCCCCGCCGACGTCATATGGAACTCGCCGGCGGTGGAGCACTACGACGAAGGCGTCGAGAAGACAACGGACGAGTTGATATCGACGGCCTCGAAGAAGCTCGCCGCACCGCCCTCGTCCAATCGGCAAGGTACCTAGAGGGTATCCGACGCTACCATGATCGCAACGTCAAGGAACGCTCCTTCAACGTTGGAGATCTCGTCCTCCGCCGTATCCGAACACGAAAGGACTCCACAAGCTCGGCTCCCCACAGGAAGGCCCCTTCCTTGTGTCTAAGGTGACCGGCCGGCTCCTACCGCCTCCAAACACTTGAAGGCGAAGACGTCAACAACTCGTGGAACGTCGACCAACTCTGTCGATTCTACGCCTAGTCTACTCGACTACTCGGGGTTCAAGCCTACACGACTACACCAACACCCCCCGGCCGCAAGCGACCCTCCGGTCCCGGCTCCGCCTCCGTACTACTCTCCTCCGGGGTCCAGCCCCGTGCGGATACCTACGGACCCCGAGGGCCGCGACGAGCATCAAGGACTCTAGCAGCGGTCTACCAAGAGACCACACTCCAAGATCCAGCCCGCACGGCTACCTACGGATCTGCGATCCAGCCTACACGGCTACCTACGGATCACTCGCTGCAAGCGGCTACCCGCTCCAGTGCTACTTAGCTGTAAGCGGCCTCCGGGTCCAGGCGACTACTTTGTAACTACGGCCCTGGCCACCCAGGTGTACTTCTTCAGTAATAAAGTTTGATTGTTCATCAACTTGTTTACTGTCTACTCCCTACGACGGGACTACTAAAGCCGAGTACTACTACTCGCACCTACTCCACGATGGGCGTTCCGCACTCTGAGATCGCGGTTACGAGTACTCATTGCTGGAAAATCTCATTTCATTGATACATGAATAAGTTCATTACAACTGTTTCCTGTACAACTATGGCTACTAGCTACCTATGCAGGACTACTGGAGGTTCAACTTCTCGGCTACCTGCTCCGCGATGGGAGCCATCTGCTCCAGCAGCTCCGCGTACTGCTCATCCGAGCAGTTGGCGGCTACCCCGCCGGCGACCACCTCCACTGGAGCCTTCGGGAAGTACGACTTCATGAAGGCCAGCACTTGCTTCGGGATCGACTTGGCCATGTGCTTGACGTAGGCGGCCAGCCGGCTTGGCGCTTCACGAAGTCGGTCCGCCAGAGGAGCGATCTTGGGGCCGCCCGGGTGCGGCACCAGGAGCCTTGCGATCGGGAGAGCGGCCTCTTCAAGGTTTTTCAGCTGGGCCCGGAGCGCCTCGCAATCTTCGTTCAACTTCTGCAAAGATTTGTAGTAGTTGACGAGATCTCTGTCAGAGGCAATCCGCAGCTCCATATGCTTCTCGCACTCGAAGGCGAGCTCCTTGTAGTCGAGCTCAAGTACCCGGCGGGCTTCCTCCGCTCCCCGTAAAAAAGGTTTTTCATGCGTGACCTCCGAGGCTTTCACCTTGCTCCACCCGGCCTTCGAGTTCTGCAACACGGAAACACAACAACGGGTCAGAGGCTTGACGACTTCCAACAAGTACCCGACAAGTCAAAGGACATACCTTTATTCTTGTTGCGGAGGCCTTTGTTCTTCCGCACCAACTCATCGCCCTTCGCCTGCAAGTCCATCACGTCGTTGTGGTACTTGGCGAAGGCGGCGTCGAGTTTCGACTGCATGGCGGCCGCGTGCTTCCTCGACTTCACGAGCTGCTCCTCCAGGGCCTCGCCTCGGAGCATGGCGTCGCCATAGCCTTGCAGCAGATTCGACTTCTCGCGGGATCGCTCCGCGACGTCCTACACAAGACAAGCTCAAGTCAAGCAGAGTACTCAACGCAAAGGATTGACTACTCGGGAGGCTCCGGCTACTTACCTTCATCCACTGCTCGGCTCGCCGGATCGCCTCCAGGTGCCGGGCCACCGTTGCCGGCTCGACGAGATCGTCAGCCAGCAGCTCAATCCCGCCACGGCTACTCGACGTAGCCTCCGTCATCGGCGCCGAGCGGATAGGCTCCGCGTCTTGGATCTCGGGGGACCGGATTGCCACCTCCAGGGCAACCGCTGGCGACGTGGTAGCCGCCTCCCCCTCGGCGGACTTCTCGACGGCTTCCCCCACGGGCTCGGGGGCTCCTGCCGCAGCCTCCGGGGCTTCTGGTGTCAACTCCTGCATGGGTACCCCTGCAGGGATGTCACCTCCTTCAGCGCCTGTCAACAAGGAACACGCGCATCAGTGCCTATGACTACTCCTTCTGGAGCTCTAGAGCTTCAAGAAGAGTACTCACCTTCGACTACGACCGCCTCTGGCAGCGGCGCTTTGGTAGCCGGGGGCTCGGTCGCGGCTTGGGCTTCAGGAGCGGGCTCCTCGACGGGCGGCGCGGCCTCTCCTGCCTCCGCTGTCGCGGGCTCTTCCCCGTCCCAGCTCAGATCTGTGGATTTTCTGCAGAAGTATCCACAGAGGGTCGTCAGACAAATCGACTACTACAACGAGTACTACTCATGAAGACGTGGTACTTACAAGTTCGACCGGACGATAGTCACGGCCGGAGCACCAAGGATGCTGGCGATATCAACCAGTCCACCCTCGGCGAGCGCCTCTTCCTCCGCCTCTTCGACTACCGCCTCCTCCACGGTGGCGGCGGCCAGCGCAGACGTCTCCTGCGTCCCTGCGGCTTCCATCTCTCCAACGACGGCGGCTGCGGGTACTCTGCTCTCCTCTGGAGCAGGGGGCTAGCGCTCCAGCTGCCCCAGGTGTTCTTCGACAGTGGGGGCTGGACTTCGGCTTCCAGCCGGTTCTCCCATCGGATCCCACACGCCTTCGTCGCCCTCTTCGACGGGCTCCGTTGGCGGCACCTCCTGCACACAAAAGACGACTACTCGTCGGCGACGTACTCGACTACCGGGTACTCGACCACTCTGCTCAAGATAGTCTACCTCCGGAGGCGTGGTCTCCGAGACCTTCATCTTCTTCGCCACCCGCTTCTTGGTGGGGTTGCGTGGCCTCCGCGGCGGCGCAGCAAGGCTAGCCTCCAGGCTAGCCGGAGGGTCTTGGACAAGTGGCACGTGAGGCAAGCCCGGACGGCTAAACCTCGACCGCAGTTGGAAGCGGTCCTGCAGCGTCTCTTGGTCTTCTTCCTCATCATCGGAGGTATCCTCCACGATGACGGTGTCGTCGCCTCCACCGACTTCGCGGCGCTCCTTCACCTTCCCCACCGCCGGGATCTCAATCCCGCTTGGTGGCGGTTGCGGCTCGGAGACGAACCGCTTCACATCATCCTGCGCAAAAGACACAAGGCGTCAGCAACTTCACTACGAGTACTTATTACTCGACGAGGGGGTACGACTACTCACCTCGTTGGGCGGGCGCGCGGCGGAGTACTCCTCGACTGGACACGCCGTGTACGGTGGCATGTCCTTGAAGATCCTCGTCAACCTTTCGACAATATCGTTGTCGTCGAGCTCGCCCCTGGCATCCGCGACGTGTCGTCGTCGCCGGTGTACTCGAAGCCCATTGTATCCCGCGCCATCAGCGGCTGGATCCTGCGCTTCATGAAACTGAAGGCCACGTGTTCGGCCCTTAGTCCCGCATCCCTGAGAGTCTTGATGCGCGCTAGCAAATCAGGGAGCTGGATCCCCTCTTGCATGGTGGGCTCCGTGTTCCACCAATCATGGTGCCTGGGCTGCCGTCCGCTTGGCTTCAGTAGCTCGGGATGGTGGTTCGTGATGTAGAACCATCTCGTCTTCCAGTCGGTGTTGGAGTCCACGAGCTTGTACGCCAGGTACTGCTCCGCGGCATCCTCCCTCAGCTGGATCCCGGCCCCTCCGACTACTCTAAGGTTGGAGGCGCTGGGCTGCGGCTTGACGCGGAAGAACTTCCGGAAGAGCACCCAGTGCGGCTTGATTCCCAGGAAGGCTTCGCAGAAGTGGACGAAGACAGAAGTATGGAAGATGCCGTTAGGGTTCAGGTTGAGGTACTCGATGCCATAGTACCCCGAGCGGCCCCTTGAAGAAGTCGCTTGTTCCGGGAGCGCAAGACCGCGCTCCACGAAGCGCGGGAACATCGGGATCTCGTCTTCGGCCTTCTCCATCGGATAAGGATCTCCTGCGGCGGATCTCCACATGTCAATCTCCTTCTCCCTGATGAACCCGCTGTTCAACAGGGTCAGCAAGTCCTCCGTCTTGACCTTCGATTTTTTCCACTCGCGGCTTGGATCAGCGTGCGGTGGAGATGAGGGCGGCGCCACTCCGGTGGCGGCCGCGGCGGCCTCTGCATGGCTCCTCTTCTTCCCGCCGGCCTTCGACGTCTTCGACGGCGACGGCTTCATTCTCCAAGTGCAAGGAGTTTTCACTCGCATCCGCTCGGGGGCTACCCTAAAGCCTTCGGGTGGCGATGCGCTCGGATCTACTACGGCGGCAGCGGGCGCTGGAGTGGATCTACTTCAAGATTCAAATGGAAATGACTGCGGCTCACTTGGGTGAAAAACCCTAAAGGTTTTGGCTCTTATTTATAAGCCAAAACGCCTCCGTAACGGGCGGCTGGATAAGTCCACGCGCGGCTGACTCAGCGGCTGCGCGTGACTCTTCGTATTCTACTAGTCGACGCGCCTCACCTCGGGGGCTCGGCTACTTCTACTCGACTACCTGGGAAGCGACTAGTCTCAAGAGCATCTCAGGACACATTCTTCAAGAAGACCATTCAATTCGAGAGGAAGTACTCGACTCAAGGCTCGGGGGCTCCGTGCCACGTGTCCTTCGGTTTTTTCTCCGGATTTTTCGGGATTTTCTTGCCAAGGCTTCGGATAGGTCCTCAGCCAGAGCCCGCGGCTCGAGGCTCGGGGGCTACTCCATGTGGAGTACGGTTCTGCAAATCGTACCTCCATGACGGCTCCGGCTTCAAGACAAGACAGGCATTTCTTGAAAACCTTCGAAGGCAGATTTCAAGGACGCTTGGGACTACTCGAGAAGACTTCAAGATTGCTCAAACATCAGCTGGAGTACATTCCAGCCTCGGGATGCTTCGACTACTCTTGAGGACTTTTGACTTGTAGCGCTCAGGGACGCTTGAGGACTACTCGTTAAGGCCGTCAAGACTACTTGAAGCTATCCTTCTCGACTACAAAGTACTCGGGGGCTTGTCGTATGGACCTCCCCGGGCCCACTACCTCGGTGGGTACCGGACCGACTACTCGGTGGGCCCCCGGGACTACCGGCTTGCGCTACACGGCACTCGAAGGCGTGGAGCACAAGGACTACACAGGAGTAGTACTCGGTTAGGAAGCCTGTGCGTGTTCCGCACCTGTGCGGAGGACTCCTAGACGTACTCGACTAGTACTCTCTTCTTACTCCGACTTGTAACCGCCTCCCGACTATATAAGGCGAGGCGGGGACCGATCCCCTCATCCAATCTCATCTCATACAACCCACGGCGCACTATTGCACCATCCTGTAATCGTGCCCTATCAATCTAGAGCTACGCAGCATACAGGACGTAGGGTATTACGCACCTCGCGGCCCAAACCTGTCTAAATTGTGTGCCACGTGTCTCTTCCTTCGAGTTACCGATCTCGGCGAGTCACATTCATCTACTTCGGGTACTCCCCGTAGTAGGTTGCCGGTCTAAAACACCGACACAGTGGTACCTCATCGGAGTTACAGATGCGCCGGAAGGTGCTGCGGATTTTAGTGCGAAGGTTCAGAAAATGGAAAACGGGCTCATCCTTGATGGAGTGGATGATGATCTTGGTGAGAAGTTCATCTAGCAGCAGCATCATCAAGCACACCGCGGACATCATCAAGGAGAAGGGGAGGAAATAGCACATCGACGAGGTTTAGAAATTGAAAGGCGACGAGAGTTGAAGTTGGCGGTGAGGAGAGATGAAGTTGGGAAGAAGGATTGAAGTTGAAGAGGGATGAAGTGGCGACGAGGATTGAAGTTGAAGTGGGCAACGAGGGTTGAAGGTTGAAGATTGCGCCTCGGCCATGTCGTAATAAAACAATAAATAGAAATTGAAAAGGTGTCGCTGTTTGGCTGTTGCTGTTGACAAGTGGGCCCGACATCATTGCCCCGCCCCTTCTCCTTCCCGTGTAATTGAAAGGTGATGCGTGGCTTTGCGCCGGAGACGGAGCTCGATGCGCAATCGAGTGGCACATACTGGCAGTAATTGAGTAGTGGGTGGGGGCAGAGGCGCCTGACGGTTCCACGTCTTGTCAATATAACTCCCTCACCCAGTCGCCCTCCCCTGCTTTCCCCTGCTTCTTCCATAATGTTGTCATCTTTTTCTTCACTTCTTCCTCTTCCTCGCGATTCACCACTACAAATCTTCGGTCACCGTGAGAAGGAGGAGATGGCGTCGAGGAGCCCACCGCCGTCGAAGCGGGGACGAAGGAAAGACGACGACGTTGTCGTCGTTGGAAGAAGTTGGAGAAGGGGAAGGAGCCAGCGGCCAAGGACGCCCGCTCTTCGATGACACTAAGTTTGCCGTCGAGCTGCTCAGGAGCGCCTTCAAAAAGCTTGAAGGTGTTGGCGAGGCCTTCGACATCAAGGCGTATCATGATGTGTACAAGGACCCGAGCGTGAAGGGTCTCTCCTTTAGGATCCACAGGTTGGCGGAGAAGCTCGAGAACCTCCCCGTGGTCAAGCGGGCTGCCCCCCGCCACTTCTTCTTCGACGACGGCGGCTCCGACAGCGACGACGGCAGCCACGACGGTGAGACTCCGACTAATTGATAGACTCCTCTACAAATTAGTAACAATAATGTGTGTGCTTTTGTGTCTTCGTCAGGTTCTTGGACATGAATTGCTTAGTTTGTCTGTCGATCATGAACTGCTTAGTTAATTAGTTTGGTTGTTAGATTTTGTATGTCATCAATTCGATCTAATATACGTGAGTAAATCTAACTGCATTGTGGTGAACTGTGTTATGTTGTGATGAACTGGAGATCTGTTGTGATAAATTAGATCTTAGAGACAATGGATAGTCATTGCCGACACAGGTTAGCCTGCTGACGCTGACGCTGACGCGTGGGTCAGTGTCATTGGCGATGATGGTTAGTGAACCTGCATCGCATTTGTTGGCAGTTGGGTCCGGGCATGCAGGCAATGGTTATCTTTTTTATATTAGCTGCTGACGCTGACACGTGGGTCTGTCACTATTTTTTTGGAATGAAACTTGCTTCCCTAAATTATTAGAGGTCATAAAACAGCACCTAAAAATCACAAAAATACGAACAATTCATATCTGGACATTTAGTATTTGAATAAAATATCAATAGTCACACTTGTGTGCCCAAAATTTATATATTTCATTTTTACACCCCGTGGTAATTATATAATAATTCTAATAACATCAAGTTTGCTCAAAAAATCTACAAATTGAGTTGACAACATAATTTGGGTACCTAAACTTGTCTTCGAAATTTCAAATGGTATCGATGAAGGAATAATATACTTGTGTACAAATGTCTACATCTCTCACATAGTTTCCTAGAATGTTTGCTTGAACATTGAAGTTTTCCACACTGTGCAACATGTTCGAACTCATATGCATTTGAATACTTAACAAAACCTTGTGTTCAATTAAGCTTGCGAAATGTAAAGTTCTATCACTAATGGTTGTATAAAACAAATATTATTTGTATATTGTACTTACAAAGAACAAAATAAGGCATATAAACATCACTCAAAAAATTGGAATGTACACTAAATAATGAAATTAATGAATCGATGGTGATTTTAGAAAACATTAGAAACAAGTATCAAATTCAGACTAATAATGACGAAGAAATACTTGTTACAACATTTGATTGCAGATTAAAAGGAGAAATGGGAACTGTTCTTCATTTGAATAGAACTGGGCCCCACAGTCATTAGTGACGCGGGGCTGATAACCCACGTCGGATTTGCTGCTCTCCCAAAATTTTACAAAGATAATTCAAGCATCATACAAAAGCTAATCTATTACTGATTTCCTATTCCAATACTCTATGCGAACTTCACCATTTCACAGCGCAGCCTACAGTCTTCGTTGTAAAACACAGAAATTCGAAGCCATCCTTTTTTCCACGCCGCAGCCACTGCCGTTGCCTGCGCACGGCTGATCGTCGCGCACCTATGCCGGAGGCGGCAGCGGTTCACCCCAAATGTGCCAAGTCGAGTAGTGGAATGCACGCGCGGCCTTCTCGCGCAAAGGCAGACACCCCTCGTTGCTCAGCCTTCTCGACGTCGTACTGTTGCCGCCCGCGACCCGCCTCATGTACCCTGTCACGGTGTCGTCAGCGGCGGCACTGCCATTGTCTCTGTAGAGCAAGATGGCGTATAGATAGGCCGCCGCATCGTGCCCACCCTTGGCGGCGCGCCGGAGATCATTGTATCCCCTGTGTTCGATGAAGAAGGCTTTGATTCTAGAGAGGAAGCAAGCTCCAGATTCCCGAGACCACTCAACATAGCAAGGAATGATTTGTGAGAGGTGGGGTTCACACCCAAGAAATCTCATCACGTATCCCCTCTATCGACAAACGCCGACCGACGTCGCCGTGGCCGCACACGCGGCGCATGGTCGAGCAAGTACCGCGTAGGCTGCGGAGGTCAGCCAAGGGCAGCTCCGAGGTCGCACCAACGCGTGCTGCAATCTCAATGCGGAGGTCTTGAGGGAGGCCCAGCAGCGACGATGGCTGGTGCTGTGTGCTTCTTCCCGACATGCTATCCATCTCCGGCCAGGAATGGTGACGATGAGGAGTAGGCAGTTGCTGTTTTTCGCGGGTAGAGATGAAGGGGCAGGGGATCTAATTGTTTTGGAAGGAGAAGATACATGAGATTTGTTTCCAAACACGGTTTAAATATGCAATGGAGACGACGTTTGGCTAATCCTTGTAGAGATGATGTTTCGTTACTCCGCGTATCATTTAATTCTACATTGGAATCACTACCTCTGCAGTGGTGCTCTTAGCCATTTACTGGCAACAGTTTCGGCATTGACCTTTTTGAGAACCTCTTCCCGTTTCCTGTGCTCTTGATCTTATCCCTTCCTCTCTTTTTTTAGAGATGATGACTACATTGGTCATGTTTGGATGGTGGTGTTAGTGTTAGTTTGTAGCAAACTAACACTTTGGAGCCAAACACATGTGTTAGTTTGGTGTTAGTTGGAACTAACACCCCCAAAAAAACTAACACCTCCAAGAGGTGGTAATTGGTGTTAGTTTGGTGGACCCCACCCCTTTTTTCTCTCCCTCTCCTTTTTCAAATGTTTGGAAAAGTTAATTCAAATGCAAACTAACATGGCCGTTGGAGACGATGTTTAGTTACTCCGCGTATCATTTAATTCTACATTGGAATCACTACCTCTGCAGTTCTGCTCTCAGCCATTGACTGGCAACAGTTTCGCCATTGATCGTCTTGGGAACCTTCCCAGCTGTTTCCTGTGCTCTTGATCTTATCCCTTGTTTTTTCTATAAAAAGGAACCAACGCCTATCGGTCCTCCTCACTTCAAGTTGCTTCCTTCTTATCTGGATCTAGATATAGCTATATGCTTCCTTCTTCTGATACAATAAAGTGAGTCACTTGCTTCCTTCTTCTCTTGATCTAGATCTATCTATGGCGCCAATAATAGATTTTGTAGGGTGCAAGCTTTTGCTTTTCTCTCTTCTTCCTCCTCCTCGATCTCCAAGTTGCTAGAAGAATTCTTGTGATATGGGTGATTGGGTTGCTCATCCCTCTAACACAGCTGCCAGAAGAATTCTTGTGACATACTTGTTTCTCGCAGCCATGTCCGGGGAAGGTAGCCCAGAACCTACTGGCATCAGGATGAACAATTTCATCCTGTGTCTAATGATCATTGTTTTCAGGATGAACAATCCTTCATCTTGTGTCTAGTGATCATTAGTTATCCTATGCTTTCTCCCTCCACTCGCGGAATGCTCTTGCAAACCAAAAGTGCAGGTTAAGCTAGGAAGCTTTGTGGTCTCATTGCAATCCAGGAATGAGTTCTCTATGCCATCAACAGAAATGGAGCTTGTTCAATGACCACGTGCAGCAAGATTGACGACCTGCGAGCAAGATCGACCTGCGAGCAAGATCGATGTGTGTGTGTGTGTGTTTTTGCATATCTCGTCATGAAGATATGGCCGCATTGTAACCTTGTTCTGATGTATCAATGATGATTGTAATCTGTGTGTGTGTGTGATTTTGCATATCGCGTCATGAAGATATGACCGCATTGTAACATTGTTCTGATGTATCAATGATGGCTGTAATATGTATGTGTGTGATTTTGCATCTCGAGAGACATGCTTTTGTGATTATCTCTATGCAGTACAATTTTTTGTATGATTTTCCTACTCACTTGCAAAGCTTGAAGAACAACAGAGGCTGGCTAAGAGCAACTCCAATAGTTTGGCAAATCAACTTGTTTCATGCAGGATTCCTGATGTAAGTTAGATCTAGATTTGGCAAGTGAAATTATGCCAGATTGTTGGAGATGAACTCTTTTGTTACTTGGCATATCTTTTTAGAAGTTGGCAAAGCACAAGATTTGTAAAGTAAAATTTGGCAAACTCTTGGAGATGCTCTCTTTTGATGTAATCTGTTCGTGATTTCGCATATCATGCCCATAACAAAGGCGATGCTGGTTCATTAGTCCTCGTCTCTTGCCCATAACAAAGGCGACGCGGATTCGTTAATCCTCATCTCTTGCCCGATACTGAACTGAAGCAGAACATAAACATAATATATATAATATCTTTGGCAGAATATATTACAAGCAGGATTGAAATTGCACCACATCTCATATATTACAAAAACAATTGAAATTCCACCAATACATCACATCCTTTATATTACAAAACGGATTCCATTTCCACCAATAGACACATCCTCCAGCATTACAAAAAGGATTCAGCACAAATCAGGCTTGCTTTTTCTTCCTTGATTTCTGTATATGGATTTTTTCACTATGGTCGCTTCACAAGTACGGTGTTTTGTTAGTTCCCAAGAGTTGGGGCTTGTATGAAGTGTCAAAGGATGGAATTTCATCAAACTGGTTGTATTCCTCCTCCTCAACAACAGTTTCAATCACCACAATCCTTTTTTCCAGGCATAACCACAGACCGGTTCTTTTTTGCAAGGTCAGCTACATAGAACACTTGCTCAACATCGTTGGCGAAGACAAACGGTTCATTTTTGTAACCAAAGACCCGGGGATCAACACTAACATAACCATATTTGTCCTTGCTCACAGCTCTCTTCCCATTGGTGACTCATCTACACCGAAACAAGGCTACCTTCAATCCTACATAATCGATGATGAGTCCGGCCCAGCTCTCCTCTCGGGGAAAGGCCCAATCGCCCCAAAAGACTAGTCCAATAGGGGAAGGGTAGCTCTCCCTTTTAAGGTGGCTTGGTCCTCCCAAGCTAAGCAAGGTGGGATAATTTGGACATGCACGGCTTCGCCGCCTACACCGTCGTGTGCCTACACTGTTCTGCGCCTAGCCCATGGGCCGCCTACATCATCGTGCGCCTGCACTGTCATGCTCCTGGCTAATCCGTACTCCCGTTGGACACGATTGCCACCTACACTGTTGTGTGCCTGGCCAAAGAACTGTACTCCACGGCTGCCGCCTACACTATTGTGCGGCTGGCCAAATCGTGCCCTGAGATGTCCTCATCATCCTCCCCTTATTAACAAGGGCCTAGCTCTGATACCAAATGATGAGTCCGGCCCAGCTCTCTTCTCGGGGAAAGGCCCAATTGCCCCAAAAGATTAGTCCGATAGGGGAAGGGTGGCTCTCCCTTTTAAGGTGGCTTGGTCCTTCCAAGCTAAGCAAGGTGGGATAATTTAAACATGCACGGCTTTGCCGCCTACACCGTCGTGTGCCTACACTATTCTGCACCTAGCCCATGGGCCGCTTACACCGTCGTGCGCCTGCACTGTCGTGCGCCTGGCTAATCCGTACTCCTATTGGACATGACTGCCGCCTACACTGTCATGCGCCTGGCCAAACCGTACTCCACAGCTGTCGCCTACACTATTGTGCGCCTGGCCAAATTGTGCCCTCAGATGTCCTCATGAATCAAGCTACCATATCTCCTCTATTTGACCATAATATGTGTCTGTCTTCGTGTCATCATCATCGTCATGACTGTCGTCAACGACGGCCCGTACACACACACCACTATTTTGATAGACGCTGTTTTTATCTTGGGTCATGGTGTAGAACGTGTATCCATTGATATTCATTCCTTCGTACCTTTTAACAGTGAACAATGGCCCCGCTGCTAAATTCCTTATCTCGTCGGTAATTAAAGCATTATTGCTGCATGTCTCGACATAATCTCGGAGCCACCTGCTCAAACCTTGCATGTGCATCTTTGCAAGCCAAGCCCTACCACGGTTAGGGTTGTCATCACATAGTTGTCATTTGTGCTCATTAGAAAACGGTGTAATTAGGTGTAGCTGTTGTATCACGGTGAAATGAGCCTTTTGGAAGGTATCTACATCCGGAGTGACTGACCTTTTCCCCATGATCCCAACACCTAAAAGCCTACCTTCATACCGTGAGCGAGGCACACCAATGGGGTTTTGTGGGTCAATATAACCCATGGCCCACTCCACTGCTTTGGTGGTCTCGTAGCCACGAACAATGGCTCCCTCTGGAAATAACCGGTTATGTACCAATGATTTTAGGAATCCATAGCTCATATGGAAACATCTAATGAAGGTAAGATGGGCCTGGAACCAAATTTTCCTCGCGAGGTGTGCTGTTAGATGCAGCATGAGATCAAAGAATGGTGGTGGGAAGGTAGCTTCAAGCAGGCATAGGGTCTCGAAATGCCTCCTCTCCAAGTCCAATAGTTTTTCCTCATCAACCACCATCTGTTCTATTGCACTGAAGAATAAACACAAGCTCGTGACCGCGTCGTGAACCAGTTCTGTCTTGATACCTCTAAGTGCAACAGGAAGAAGAGTTGTCATCAACACATGGAAATCATGAGATTTCATCAAGTTGAAATTCATTTTCATGTCTTTCACTGACACTAGCATCTTGAATTTTGATGAGTAGCCTGAAGGTACTTTCAAATCATGCAAAAATTGACAGAATTCTTTTCTCTCTGCCTTTGACAAGGTGGTTGCAGCAACGGGAAGGTTCATCCCCGTCTCTGTTTCCTCTGCATAGAGCTCCGACCTAATGTCTAGCTCTTTTAGATCCTCCCTTGCATTTTTATGATCTTTTTCTTTGGACTTCTATTGTAGCAATGTTCCACAACTAGCTTCACACACATTCTTCTTCACGTGCATGTTGTCAATCGAATGACGCACATCCAACATAGGCCAATACTCTAGCTCCCATAGAATTGATTTCTTGTTCCACATTCCTTCTTCTTCTTCACCATCTCATTTCTTTCTTTTGCCAAGGGTCTTTTACTCAGTTTGGGTAACTCCTCGATAGTTTTTATGTCCTGACTTTCAAGTGGACCAGATCTCCAGTCACATGCAACATCACCTCTTGATTCTCCTTTTTCCCATTAAACTGACAATCCATGGCCCGGTATGAATGTTTCTTGCCGAGGAAACGACGGTGCCCCATAACTACGTATTTCTTTGAATGTTGTAGCCATATTGCGCAAGTATCTTCCAAATAGTGTGGGCAAGCTGCACCTTTCCTTTTACTCTAGCCAGAGAGGTTGCGATGAGCCGGGTTCTCATTGATGGTGGTGAACAACATGCCATGCATTGTGAACTCCTCACGCTTGTACTCATCCCAAACCTCCGGCACACCAGGATTCCACAATAACTTCAAGTCATCTAGTAGTGGCCTGAAGTAGACATCAATATGATCACTAGGTTGCTTTGGCCCAGAGACCAATATTGTCAGCATCATATATTTCTGTTTCTTGCATAGCCAGGGTGGAAGGTTGTACAACGACAGCACAACAACAGTGTTGAGCTCTGGTTACCGAATGGGTTCACACCATCTGTGCTCATAGCAAACCATATGCTCCTTGCGTCGTCAAACCATGGGAAGTGGGTATTAATGTTACCCCATTGCGCTGTATCTGCGGGGTGCCTAAACTTGCCATCTTTCTTATAATTAAGCTCTTATCGGCCTTCTTCATGCCAATGCAAGAGTTGGGCCTCCTTTCATGTTGCGAACCATCTTCTCAGTCGAGGAATGATGCTAAAATACCATGCCACCCTCACAGGAGCCCCTCTGTTAGCCTTCTTCTTACCTCTGATCTCGCCGGGCTCGTTCTCGTCATCAACATTATTATCATCTCCACCATCCTTTTTCCTCTTGTACCGATCATACCCACACCTGGGGCACTTGTCAAGGTCCGAATAATCTCCACGGAACAATACACAATTGTTCTTGCATGCATGGATTTTTCAACCTCTATTCCCAGAGGATAGATTATCTTCTTCGCCTCATAGACAGACTCTGCTATTTGGTTTCCTTCAGGTAGCATGTCTCTAAGCACATCCAATAGATGTTTGAAACTTTTGTTGCTCCAACCATGATCTGCCTTAAGCTGCAGAAGTTTTAGATCACCAAAAAGGCGAGAGTACTTCTGGCAATCAGGATAGAGGGGTTTCTTTGAATCTTTAATGAACTGCTTCAGCCTCACTAATTCAGAAGGTGTGTACACTCGTTGAAACTCAACATCCCACAACATTTGATCAACATTGTGCACACGTTGCAACACATCACCATCATCGAAGCCCTTAACTTCTTGATCAGTGATATCCTCAGGCCTCAACACATCTGGTGGGAATAATGGTTCATTTCCCTCAATAAGTCCACTGTCGTCAAGGTCTTCATCATGGTCGGTAGTGTCGGTGTTTTAGACCCGCAAACCTACCGAGGGGGTACCCGAGGTAGAAGATTGTGCGGTGGGGATCGTGATCGGGAGACCGAGAACTCGAAGGTATGCGCAAGGACACGAGACACAAGATTTATACGAGTTCGGGTCGCCAAGGTGGCGAGCCCTACGTCCCGTTTGGGGGATCAAGTATGGCGCCCGCGCTTGGTGTTGTGTTGTCCCCGGAGGGATTGGGGATGTGCGGCTAGGTACCGGCCCTCCTTTATATAGTCCGGGGGGCGGGTTCCTAGTCGGTTACAAGGCAGAGTCCTAGTAGGAGTACACGGAGCGAGTCCTAGTAGGAGTACGGGGGGAATTCTAGTAGGAGTCCGTCTTCTACTCTTCCTCCTTCCTTGCATGAGTACCGGGGTGTATGCCCGACAAGCCCCCGAGCACGTTGGAGTCGAGAGTAGTAGTTCGAGTAGTCTTGAAGCCTCTTCGAGTAGTTCTTGAGCGTCCTCGAGTACGCTTGGAGAAGTCTTCAATAGTACTTGAACCGCCGCGAGGCCGGAAGGTGGTCCGACTCATCGATCTTGAAAAAATTTGAATGATGGGTGTAGCATAGCAGCCCCCGAGCCTTGAAATGATTAGGTAATCAATCCAAGGGTCTTCGTGTTCGCGAAGCCATCATCCGAGTACTCTTGCAGCGTGTAGCCCCCGAGATAAGAGAGCCGTATGAGCCACGTCGAGTAGTGATTGGTGAGGAGCCCCCGAGCTTGAGAGCGAGCGAAGCATGCTTTGAAGTTATCTTCAAGTAGCCCCCGAGCCGGGAGAGATTCCAAGTAGCAGTTTGGCGTCGAGCCGTGGAGCTTGAGAAGTAGTCGTGCCGTCAGAGCGGACTTTAGTTGCGACCGAAGTCGACTTTAGATGCCGGCAGAGCGAACTTTAGAATGCGACTTAAAAACCGAAGTCGACTTTGTGCCGCGCGGAGCGGACTTTGAGATGCGACTTGAAATCCGAAGTCGACTTTGTGCCGCGCGGAGCGGACTTTGAGATGCGACTTTAGAAGTCCGAAGTCGACTTTAGAATGCCGCGCGGAGCGGACTTCGATATGCGACTTTAGAAGTCGACTTTAGTTGCCGCGTAGAGCGGACTTTAGGTGCGACTGCGGTAGTCGACTTTGTGCCACGCGGGGTGGACTTCAGATGCAAAAAACGAAAAGCACTTTCCGAAAAGCCAAAGCGAATAAAAAATCAGAAAAAACGAGTAGTTTTGCCGCCAGAGCGGACTTAAGATTGCGACCGGAGTCAGCTTGTGCCACCGGAGTGGGCTTAAGTACCTGAGCCATGGATTTCAGACCCAAGGTACAGTTGCCGCCAGAGCGGGCTTGTGCCACTGGAGTGGGCTTAAGTACCTGAGCCATGGATTTCAGACCCAAGGTACGATTGCCGCCGGAGCGGGCTTGTGCCACCAGAGTGGGCTTGAAGGTGCGACCGGAGTCGGCTTGTGCCACCGGAGTGGGCTTGAGTACCTGAGCCATGGATTTCAGACCCAAGGTATGGTTGCCACCGTAGTGGACTTGAAGGTGCGACCATAGTCGACTTGCGTACCTGGGCCATGGATTTCAGACCCAAGGTGCGGAGCACGAGTACTTAGGGTACTTGGACCCATGGTGCAGAGCGTGAAGACCACGTGCAGCTAGGTTCCATCGTCGCCAGGACCCGAGGGCCGCTTACAGCTAGGTTCCATCGAAGCTTACACATGTAGTATACCACCGAAGCAGGCGAAGATGCGACCGAAGTCGACTATAAGTTGTCACACGGACCGGGCTTTAGAATGCGACTTTAGAAGTCGACTTTAGATTGCCGCGCGTAGCGGACTTTAGAAGCTGCCTCCTAGGGATAGCCCCCGAGTTGATGAAGTAGACTCGTGGCGACTTGATTGATATACCCCAAGAGTAGTCAGCAGAGTGTAGCTCTCGTGAAAACCCGCCGAGAAGCATACACAAATGAGTAGTCGACAAGTAGTCCTACATGATGAGGAGAACAAGCCAAGAAAACAGTAATCATTTAAATAAATGACTTAGCCGTTGTTGCCTGGGCAGACTGATGATGAAGCCGTGGCGGTCGGCGATGCGCGACGGTTGTTGCTGAAGTTGACTAGTCAGAGTTGATTCCGACTAGATGTTGGGGGCGTGACTTCCGTTCTCGACTAGTTTGGAAAACTAGTCAAGATGAATGGCGCCGCGATGCGACCGAAAGACGACGTCGTGGCGGCGCGCGGTGTACTCGAAGTAGAGCCAGTGTTGCCGCGAGACAAGTAGCCACTACGCACGGCGTGGCTGAAGTAGAGCCAGCGTGGCCGCAAGAGGAAGCCGCGGCGCACGGAGTAGTCGACGATGAGCCATGTGACGGGCCGCGCGACGTGCCGAGGCACTCGGACGCGCGGCGTAGGCGAAGTAGTCGACGACGAGCCGCTCGACGAGCCACACGACGTGCCGAGGCGGCCGGTTGCGCAGCGTAGGCGAAGTAGTCGACGACGAGCCCGGAGTAGTCGACGATGAGCGCGCGCGACGAGCCGCGCGACGTGCCGAGGCACCCGGACGCGTGGCGGAGGCGAAGTAGTCGACGACGAGCCCGCGCGAGGTGGAGTAGTCGACGATGAGCGGCGCGACGAGCCGCGTGACGAGCCGCGTGACGTGCCGAGGCACCCCGGACGCGCGGCGAAGACGAAATAGTCGATGACGAGCTCGCGCGAGGCGGAGTAGTCGACGACGAGCGGCGCGACGAGCCGTGCGACGTGCCGAGGCACCCGGGACGCGCGGTGGGGAGGCGAAGTAGTCGACGACGAGCGCGCGACGAGCCGCGCGACGTGCCGAGGCACCCCGGGACGCGCGCGCGTAGGCGAAGTAGTCGACGACGAGTAGTCGACGACGAGCGGCGCGACAAGCCGCGTGACGAACCGCGCGACGTGCCGAGGCACCCCGGGACGCGCGGCGAAGACGAAGTAGTCGACGACGAGTAGTCGACGACGAGCGGCGCGACAAGCCGCGTGACGAGCCGCGCGACGCACCGAGGCACCCCGGACGCGCGGCGAAGACGAAGTAGTCGACGACGAGTAGTCGACGACGAGCGGCGCGACAAGCCGCGTGACGAGCCGCGCGACGTGCCGAGGCACCCCGGACGCGCGGCGAAGACGAAGTAGTCGACGACGAGTAGTCGACGACGAGCGGCGCGACAAGCCGCGTGACGAGCCGCGCGACGTGCCGAGGCACCCCGGGACGCGCGGCGAAGACGAAGTAGTCGACGACGAGCCCGGGCAAGGCGGGAGTAGTCGACGAGCGGCGCGGCGAGCCGCGTGACGAGCCGCGCGACGTGCCGAGGCACCCGGACGCGCGGCGAAGACGAAGTAGTCGACGACGAGCCTGGGCAAGGCGGAGTAGTCGACGAGTGGCGCGGCGGAGGTCGACGTAGAGCGCGTGCGGCCGGAGACGAGTAGTCGCAGCGCACGGCGTAGTTCTACTTGCGTACGTTTCTGGTGTGCAGCAAGCGTTGGTCTTGGATTCTCCATGGTGCACCTCCGTGTGCGCGTAGCTAATTTGTATCAAGTTGATTTTTTGAGAGGCACAAAACAGAAGCAGTCGATGCTCTATTTCGTGCTTTGTCTTGATGTGCATGTCAGCATGTGCAGCAATTCACCAATCAGCTTGTTCTTGTCGCCGTACGAGAACAGAGGAAACCATAGATGCCCTCCGTGTTGCAAACTTGTAGTGTTGATGCGCACGCGATGACAGGCTGGGCACGCATGCGTTTTCACTATTGACTGTCTTCTATCCGCATAAGAAATTGTGGCAGCAGCAGCCATGCATGTCTCGGACTTGATTGGCCTTCGGCTGGCCGTAGGGATGGAGTAGTCCGGGTTGACTTCGATCTCCATACCCATAGCCCTTGCGTAGGGCACAGTACGCAACCTAGTGCCGTCAGGTTGATTCGGCGAGTGTTGATCCGGCGATGTTGAAGCCGCTACTGATTGAAGCAAACAACCACGCAGCAGAATCTAATTCTGAGATCGAACTCGACGAGCACTGGAATTGATTCCGAGCGCAAAAATTGACTCCGTCATGAGGTACCAGGACAACTTGCTTTTTCTTGGAAATCGGTGAGTCGACGAGTGGATTGATCTTGTTGACGAGGGTCCTTCGAATTCGCCTGGTGGTGATGATCACCCCTACCTGGCGCGCCAGCTGTCGGTGTTTTAGACCGGCAAACCTACCAAGGGGGTACCCGAGGTAGTAGATTGTGCGGTGGGGATCGTGATCGGGAGACCGAGAACTCGAAGGTATGCGCAAGGACACGAGACACAAGATTTATACGAGTTCGGGTCGCCAAGGTGGCGAGCCCTACGTCCTGTTTGGCGCCCTGCGCTTGGTGTTGTGTTGTCCCCGGAGGGATTGGGGATGTGCGGCTAGGTACCCGGCCCTCCTTTATATAGTCCAGGGGGCGGGTTCCTAGTCGGTTACAAGGCAGGAGTCCTAGTAGGAGTACACAGAGCGAGTCCTAGTAGGAGTACAGGGGAATTCTAGTAGGAGTCCGTCTTCTACTCTTCCTCCTTCCTTGCATGAGTACCCGGGGTGTATGCCCGACGGGTAGCATGGTGTCGCACTTCACCTTCATTTAGGCAGCCTGCTTTGAGTTCATTAAGGCCTTCCTCACCATGTTTATTCGAACACGTGCAATTTTTTGTAAAATCACGTGTGACCAAATAATGAAAAATGATTTCCCGTTATGCGAATTTCTTTTGGTTGAGACAATCAATACAGGGGCAAAGCATTGCCTAAACACCATAGTTTCTCATATCCGCCTCTGCTTGATTTAGAAAACCATTGACCCCGCTTAAGAAATTCTCCCAATCTTTTTGGGGCTGTCTGTACATCCAAGCGCAAGCAGCAAATGCCATCTGCATTCCATACACCAAATGAGCATAATTCATCACACAAAAAGACAGCTGAAAAATTTGAATAAAAGGGGCCAATTAATTTCCACCTTGACGAGGACTTTCTACGAGGCGAGCTCGGGCGAGGAGGAGGATCGGAGGCGGCGTCGTGGCCACGGCGACAGCGCGGAGGACGGCACAGTCGACGCCCACTCTGGCCCCTTTCGCCATCGTGCACGTGCGGCCGGCCGGCCTACTGCAGCGCTGACTTTCTGAGGAGAGAAACTAAGTGCGATCCTCAGGGTGCGCGCAGGTGGCGGCGGCGAACGGGACAGGCCGGTGGGGACATCTGAGCACAAAGATCGAGCGAGTGACCTTCTGAGGAGAGAGAGCGAGTGTTGTTGTCGGAACAGGAGTGGCCTTCTGCGGAGAAAGAACGAGTGGTGTTGGAAGGAGAAGACACAGACGAGATAACAATGTGCGTCTCTGATGTGAGAAAAAAGGCGACCCTGGGTGGCAATCAAAGGAGACACATCCTACAAGCATGCGTTTCCAGTACGAATTTATCGGTAACGGACTTTATAGCCTGTTACCCATACAACAACGATCAGTAACGGCCTTAAGAAGCCCGTTACTGATAGGGCATCGATCGGTAACGAACTTTACAAGCCCGTTACCAATAGGTTACAAAGAACTAATTAACATCCGTTACAAAGAATTTATGTAATGGGCGTTTAAGAAGCCTGTTACTAGAAGTCCACATTGGACGAGCGTTGTGGAGGCCAACCCCGGGATCGGCCTGTCGCGCATATAGGTAACGGGCACCAAACAACAACCGTTACAGATGTGGGTGCATGTAACGGGCGTTAAGGGCCCATTACAAATGTTGCGTGACCTATTTGAGGTTTTCACGTAGTGATCCTCGATATCATTTACAAAATCATGTAGAGGAATTTCTTCCTGGGGTGATTCTATATGTTGGATAGCTATAGGTTGAGATGTTTCTGGCATAGGTTCTGGTGTAGCTATCTCTGGAATCTCTTATTCTAAAGTTTTCTCTTCTAAAAGACCATCATTAGTGATGGCTAGAATGTTGTCAAGGACAGTTCTAGCTTCACTAGATGAAAGGTGGATGAATGATCCATGAGAGGAGGTATTCAAATAGGCTCTAGATTCCTTATTAAGACCAATATAGAAATGTTGAAGGAGAATATGGTCTTGAAGGCTTAGATCTGGTCCGGATTTGCAAAGGAGTTCAAAACGTTCTCAGGATGAACTCATAGACCCATTATCCCCCCGTTTAAAGGACATGATCTTGATTCTGAGGTTGACTACTTTAGATAAGGGATAAAAATCTATGCAAAAATCTGCACGGAGAGTTCCCCAATTGTCTTTCATCTTCTCTTTGGTCCGGTTGTACCATTGGTGAGCTTTTCCTTTCAGAGTGAATGGAAAAAGCTTCCAACGGATAGTCTTGTCTGACATACCCTCAATGTGCAGTTAGTCACAAGTTTGCTCAAACTGTTGGAGATGATGATAAGGGTCTTCGTCTTCCATTCATAAGAAAGTGTTGGTTTGGACCATCTCTATTAACCGTGGGAGTAGCTCATAGGCATCAGATAGGATTGGTTTTGATGATGGCATAGGCCTAAGGCTGAACTCTAAGGGTGCCGAAAAGTCTTTAATGGGGGCAGTGTCCATAAGGACAGTAGGTAATCTAAAACTAAAAAGAATTTTGAAAGATACAAGATTAGTTATACTCGAAGAGTTTTCTCTTAACTGTTCTCCCAGGCAACGGCACCAGAAATGCTTGTTGGTATTTGTTAAGCCTAAAGAAATATTATGATAGATAATCCGCAAGTGCAAGGATACCGATGAGCATTCCACCCGGGAAAGGGTTTCAAATATCGAATCCACAAGGAGAATGGTAAAGAGAGTATCTATGGTATATAACTAATCACTGAGTAGCTATCAAGGACTTGACAGAAAGAGAGATAAGGAAAACTTAAGGATGTCTAGTTCTTATTCTCACAAGCTATGTCTATATTGTTCTTATGGGGTGATTGTTTGAAGACACACTTAGGAAAGTGAACCTCCCGAAAATCTATGGGGGGGAGTCCTACGATTTCTATAGATGGGAGGTGGACTGCAAAGGACAGACGGGAACAAGGTCTCTTCCCACTTCTACCACATGATCCGGAATATAGAAGGCATTCATAAGCTAGCTAGTCTAAGCACCATGCTTACACTAAACATGGAACTTTAACTCAAGAGTGACAAGAATTAAAGTACTCAAAGAGTTATGAACCGTAAGAACAATAAAAACAATATTGCTCACTTGAATAAGAAATTGATCTTTCCACAAGGTCTCAGGATCAGGCTCCAATGGAGTTGATTCTAGAGGTAGAAGATGAAGAGGAGACACTGACAGGTCCGGGCCTTCCTTCAGCTTCGCCTCTACCGCTCTCTAATCCTCTCGAACAAGATTAGCTAGATCTAAATAGATCATGGTTCTAATCCCTCAAATTGATACTAACTCTCCAACTCTAATTCTAATCTAGAGCTCTAATCTTAGATAGGCATGGAGGATCTGATAGAATGAATTGTTGTTTGCCTTGGGTCAGGGGTCTGCTTATATAGCCCAGAGGAGATGATGTGCACCATACGATCAAACCGACCTTAACTTGTGGTTTGGATTAATCCTCATAGGCAGTGGAAGAACATTCCGGAAGCTGGGCCCATTTGGTGCCAAGGGCCGACCGTCATGAGAACATAACCAGCTCCGATATGACCAAGTTAATGGCTTTTAACCAAAGGTGAATCTATCGTATTTGCTAAATTTGATGAATTGATGCTACACCATTATGTGTGTTCATTATCCTTTTCATAAATACATACGTGGATAAAAAATAGTATTAAACACACATAGAAGGCATGGAGGACCAAAGAGGTTGATTGGGGACCAAGTCCAAGTGTTCCCCACGTCCTCCACTAGACATCCACATCACTTTTGGCCCAAGATGGAAAGAGATCAAGGCAAACATGTTTTGGGCGCTGGATTCGGACTGCATGACTGAGCCAACTTGCAACGGTCGCCACGACCTCATACGGACTCCATTTGGGACGTTATTTATATGGTTGGAAAGGAAATTTCATAGAGCTTCCAATGGAATAGGTCTCATGTCAAAAACATATCTGAGGCAACGGGGGAATCATCGAAACAAGTGGACATCCAGAATCTATCAGAGTGCTGCGTCACCGTCTTTTGGGCCATCGGCCCATGTATCATGCCGGAGCCCATGGGGGCGCGACCTAGGGTTAGAGCAAGACCCCCACCAGGTGCTGGTCATGCCCCTACCCTCTCATATACCCCCATTGCCGCCACAATTAGATCGGGGTTTGTTTTTCGTTGTAAGTTTAGCCATTGCTACATCCTTGTAGACGCATGTGTCGGCTAGACCACCCGTTCTACCTAATTCAGAACCCCAACTCTGAGATATCAGATTCGTTTCCATCTCCATATTTGCAATTTAGTTGCTTGTTATACTTGTTCTTCGTTTGCTTGTAGGAACGGGTGCCCTAGTGGCGGTTGATGCGCTCCACAAGATCGTAGCAGCCATAGGAGGTGGTGTATCGGTTGCTAAGGTGCATCTTTGAAAAAGTTTTAGTCGGGATGTGAACGTCATCTCCTCCAATTGAGTTATCCCCCACACGTCTCATCGAAAGATCGGGCATAAACCCCAGCGGGTTCCCATTAGACCGGCCCCACCACCAGGCCACTCGGGCTAGGGTTGGCCCCCCTCAGTGTCCACTTCGGCCAGGTGGGTCCTTGATCCTTCTAGATGCTCCTTTCTTATGTGCTAAGTTACGTTGAGTTCCGGAGCCTTCAGGAGTCTTCTAGAGTGGTTTCTTTGCATATTTCCTGAATAGTCCATGTAAATTCATAGATTCAACAAAACTCGTGGAAATTGTCAATATAAATCCTAATAAGGTGATCTAATTATATTTTAGTCCCTTTTCCAGTAAATGTGAGGGATAAAATTCAAAGATATAATCTGTCAACAAACTCCCCCACACTTAGGCTTTTACTCGTCCTCGATAAAAGGATCGTTTACAACCGTAGAGATAATAATCAACACAATTATACTCCTTAGTCATATCTGTACTTAGGGAAGATCTGAGCATAGTTAGAAACATATCACCTTTATTTCTCAAATCAAGTCAATGGAGAGATTTTGAATAAGTTTTGAAAAGAAAATGCAACCGTGCTTACTCCTTTGTGATACTCTCAAATATATATGAAGTTTTTAGAATGTAAAGATGTAGCAGACTTACCTTGCATATATTGCTGGGTCAAAATCTGTATCCATGAAGAGGCCTGTCATAGGTCGTAGATCAAGATATGTGCTTGCGTCAAATTTTAAAAACCACTGCTCTGACATTAGAATCTTCTATCTTTTCCCATTTTTTAGAACAAGGTATCAAGCTATTTTGTGGAGAGTTGGGTTCTACACACCATCGGACACGCGTCCATTATTACTCTCTCACTTATTTGTTTAGAGAAGTGGGCCCTACTCACCCTCGGACACATGTCCATTATTCTTCTCCTTTTTAAGAGGGGGGTTCTTCTGACCCGTAGAACACTTGTCCATTTTCTCCTCTCTCTCACTTTTATCTCCACTCATAATTTTTTCTTTTCTTTTTTGGCTGTACCTTTTTTCATGATATGGGAGACAAAGATCAAAAATCTTAGAGCATAGATACTTTAGTGAAAGCAGTGTACGTGATCTTGATCATAGACTTCAACAACTTCAACATAGCTCTAGATTTGACAAAGCTCAATACAAGTAAGCAACATTTAATCCGATTTATTTTCATTGAAAGGTTTGCTAGGATATATTATTGATCACAAAGGAGAAACTTAGCTAATGATTTTTAAAGCATTCTGCATAGACAAGATAAAAGAAAGATGGTAGTTCCTTCTACTCACGTTGTATTTGAGACCTCCGATGAACATGTTGATCGACCACTTGGCCTGCTAGAAGGGGCCGTTGGGGTAGCTCATTTGCGGTGGAGGATGTAGGTCGTGCTCATCGAGGTGAGTCTCTGGCTGTGGCTCGTCGCGGCAGCGCTCAACCTGGCGGTTGTTATGACGACCCAGGTTTTTAATTAACCATAATTGCTGGTCAAAGCAGTTGACTGTGGTCAAATTATGGTCAACCTGGGCCATCACCTTGGAAACCTCCCTAACACTCACCCTTGAGTACCTTTGACAAGTCAACACTAACTACATTGCTCAACACCGTAGCTATGTGAGACAAACCCCTTGATGTCAATGTATCACTCTGGAACTTTGGCCACGTTCTACAATTTTTGTCTAAACACTCAAAATTCTACCAATATAAAAGTTGTGCAGAATTGTGAGGGACACAATTCATCTTCATGATGGCATTTGAAATTCAGAGGAAAAATAGCTCAAAATTCAAGTCAAACCTGCTGGCTACTGTTCTTCAGGGCCGAGTTTTTCCCCATCTTGGCATCCAGTTTTCCTCCCCATTTCGAAACCAAATCAAGCTCGGCTGGTGTCTATTGTGTAGAGTAATGAGTCATCTACAAAAACCCTACCTACACTTTTCAGAGTTGTAATTCAAATTATGGAGAAATCAGTTTGGAATAGAGACTGTTTGAATTTGAAAGGCAGCGTCGGGCGCTTTGGTTCACGGCAGCCGGTGTACCGCCGTCCTCCCCTCAGTGTCTGAGTCCCCCGACCGGTCGGCCAAGCGCCCAAGGCGCCATCATCGTCTCAAGCACTCTGCCTGAGAAAATCCCCCTCGGGACCATTGTGCGCCTCGCACACCGCACACTGCCCCTTAATTCACCTCCTCGTGCACCGAGGCAATGCCCGCACTCCTCCCCGCGTGCTCGCATGCCTATAAAAGGCAGTCCCGCCCGCCCACACGTGCACTCCTCTCCGCCCGTCCGCCATTGGTGTTGCCGCTGCGAACACGCTTCTCCTCTACCACCTGCCGCCGGACAAGCCCTCCGCATTCCTCTATGGACCTTACTCGAGCTCGCACGGTCGCTTGTTCATCCGCCTTGCGCCAGTGCTCGCCGGATTCCGAGCCGAGGCGGCCGCGCCGCCGCAGTCACGCCACCGCCACTCACCGGAGCCACCTCAGGCCGAGCTACTACTGCCAATTACTCCCTGGTAAACCCAATCACTCACCGTGCCACATGTTGGTCTCCTCCAGCCGGCGAACTCACCCCCGTCGGCAAGGGCATGGTTGTTAATCCTAGGGGTCGATTTGTGAAAAAAGTGCCAGTTTGTAATAGTCTTTAACTTAGTTTCCTAGCACTTTAGTCCAGTGCCCTAGAAAATTCCTAGGAGCTCGCAGAGAAATCCGAAAAATGCAAAACCTATTTTGTTGGTTTCAGTGATACTAGGCCTACAACTTTTGCAAAGCATGACCATAGTTTTGACTTATAGATTTTGAATCAAAATTCAAATTCAATTTGGCATCATTTTGTTGTAGTTCAAAATCTAGAAGGACTATGGAGCTATACTCTGGATATGTTGCTAGTTATATCATTTGTAGAGCCTGAGCAAAAATTTGCACAAAGTTACTGTGTAGATCTTTTTATAATGAATTACTTTGTATTTATGCTATTTTTTCTTATTGATTTTTGTAGCAAAATGTAAATTGATTATTGTGCTCAACTTGTGGCTATGTTCATGTTATGCTTAGATTCAACTTTCCTGAATTTATCATGAATTTATCTCTGTTAGAAATATTTAATTTTGATTTATGCTTAGATTTACATTTAAATGCATAACTTAAATTTCAAATGTATTTGTGGTGAACATGCTGGTTTCCTAGACTTGTTTTAGGCCAGAGAAGCTGTAGGAAAGAGTTAGGGTGCAGGAGCACTTTATTTATTTATTTATTTATTTATTTATTTATGCATTTCTCATGATGTATATAGCAAGGAAATGTCACTGTTGGGATATTTAGGCTTTATAGCTCCTTAAATTTCAAACCTTGGACCAATGGTGTGTTTGGGTCCTTAGGACCAGCAATGTACCCCTAGCTCTGTTTTTATAATTTATTTTGTTGTGAAAAGTGGAAATTCATTTAAGCCTTCTATTCAGTTTAGTTAGAAAAGTCACCTTTACTTCCTTAATAAGTTTATTAAATTGTTGATTAGCTTAATTAGGGTCTATAAATACACCCTTGCTGATTTGTGAATTTAAATTACTTTATTTATATAAATATGTACATTGCCACCATTAAAAAGACTAAAAGAATAAACCTTCACATATAATAACCTTAATGAAAAGAGTTACTAATTAAAGGTTTGTCAAGGTGAATATGGCCAACAAGAGTTGGATAAAATAATTAATCTCACACTCCACCTGAACTCTGCATTGCATTCCGTGTAGAGCTCCCTAACGGTAACTACGGTCTCGTGCCGAAAGCTGGTGAAGGAGGAGCTGACGCAGAGCTGCAGTACGTGGAAGTGAGCGAGGACACCGATGACCCTTAGGCTAACTGTGCTGACGAAGGAAAGACCAGGAGCATCAACTTAAGTGTTTTTGAAATCTTATGCAACTACCTATGGATGATTGTGCATTTACGTTCAAGAGTTAAAGGGAAACCTAAATGCATGTTCCCTAGGTACCTGTGTCCTTACTAGTATGATAGGTCGATAGCTACTATGCTATAGGACTGTTTCAAGTCGAGTAATGCTTGTCACTCGCGATATTAGGTTCTTATGTTGCAATCATAAGATCACCTTAATTGGATAGCTCATGTGGTAAGAGCATGGGATGTGGGCTCTAGTCTAATGGCTTTCGTGGGTTAAGTGTTTGAACGTACTAAGCACTTATCGGGAATGGGACCGGTAAGCCTAGTACCTTAATGAGGTGGTAAGGGATTTTACCGTCACTAATCTTGGGATGCGTCTCACGGCTAGATACCAGCGGTACATGTGTGATCCTGGGTGCCTCGCGGGGTATGCCAGATAGCCGGTACCGAAGACTGTGGCCTTTTATCCTGAACCGCGGATTTTTAGGAACCGCCTGGTGGTTGTCCTTGCGGGGACACCCTACCGTGTGTTTAGGTCTGCCTTGCAAGGTTTAATTCAATTGATTGTCGGCCTCTCACCATTATCTTGGACTACTTATCCAACTGGCCATGATACCCCTAATGATGGAACTTGTTGAATATTTATGCTTGGTTAATTGTATTCCACAAATTATGCTTGCACTAGCTTGCTAATTTAGAAAAGAGTAATCAGCTAGAACATGTGCTAAAATCTTGAAAGTAAGGACATACTCTTTGTTGCTTTTCAGCAAAAGAAACCCTAGTGGCCAAAAAGCCTTTCATGTCTAGAGTTGGTGATGTAGTTATCACCACAGGTAAGTCATGCTGAGTATTAGTATACTCAGCCTTGCTGATGTGTGGCCTGGAGAGACCTCGCATGGCTAGGAGCTAGAGTGGGTGGAAGACGATGAATGAAGGCATCATGGCAGGCCTCCTGTGATGCTCCTCGCGCAGTATAGTTAATTCCGTTGTTTTCAAAACTCTAAACTTCGTTGTCATGTTAAAGACTTCGGTTTGTAATAATTAAACCCTTCGGGGTAGATCTGGATGTTAATCATGTGTTGTTCTCTGGACTCGCCCTCTCGTGAGTTTTAATGCTTATATGTGTAGGATCAAGTCACATAGAAGGGGGGAGGGTTGAATATGGGACTTCTTTTGCAAGCTCTAAAGAAAACCAAAAACCTTAGCCTATCAACTAGTGTTGCCCATTCTAAAAAGGTTCTTCTCTACTACTAGAGCACACTATCACAAGTTTCCTTAGCAATTAACACACTAGGAGGCAAGATAACAACCTAGACAAGATATGAAGCACACAAGCAAAAGCAAGAGCAAAGACAAAGAAACTTGCGAGCAGAAATAAGGTGCTGAAAGTAAGTGCTAGAAGTAAATGAGAGGGATAAGAGGCGACCAAATTTTTTCCCGTGGTATCGAGAAGTTGACGCTTCCCCCTAGTCCACGTTGGAGCACTCACTTAGAGTATTGCTCCCCCTTGAGTCACAAAGACACAAGTGCTCACTAAGAGTACCCGTTCTCCATCTCCGGAATGGTGGGTCTCGAACCGTATACACCATGCTTGTCTTGAGGCTCCCACAATCTCCAAGAGCTCACCAAGAACCCCCATGTCACCTAGACCGTCTAGGAGCCGTCAAACTCCAAGAGTAACAAGCCCGCACACCTCACTTGACCTGAGCACTCAGCTAAGCCATGTATGCACCTTGAACACTCTTGATCACTAAGAAGAACACCTCAATGAAGAGGAAGAGAATCCCAAATGGCAAGAACACACTCTCCTTCTCTGCTTGGCTGCAATGGATCTTTAGAATGGCAAAGGCAGCTCAAGAGAGGCAGGGGGTCATATTTATAGGCCTAGCAAGGGAGGCTAGCTGTTAGAAAAGGTTTCTTGAAAAAGTAGTACCGTCGGATGAACTGATGGTCTCCCCCTGCAAGGCGTCAGATCATCCGGTCACTCACAGACTCCAATATAGCCGTTAAACCAAGAAACCCAGACAATGCACCGACGCTATACATCGATGCCCCGTCGGATCATCCGGTGCTGAAGACTTCACACTCGGGGTGGTACTGTATGATTTGAATTAGACCATCAGATCAACCGCTGAGTATACCTATCCAAGCGTCGGTTCATCCGGTGCTGAAGCATTTGACTTGGCGCGTCTCTGTGATTTAAATCCAACCGTCGGATGAACCGATGGTCAAGGCGTCGGATCGTCTGATGCATAAGTCCTGAGCGTTGATCCATACTGTAGCCAAACCCTAAGGCGTCGGATGAACCGATTGCTGTACCGTCGGTTCATCCGAAGGTCCATTTTGAATCCAGTGGCCACACAACTCAGCCGACGCATCAAGAAAATAGGGTGCCGGATCATCCGACGCTATGAACTTCTTTTTAACTCGTCCAATTCAGCGCCTTTGAGTTTTCTGTCAATTCTTTTGCTTCAACCTTGCTTCCATGAACTCTCTGAGCTAGTTGACAACCAGGGAACTTGAGTGTGCATATTTTTATGGCTTTTGAGTGCTTGGTCAAGCTACTAGTGTACGAACCCCTCTTAGTAGTACGGTTGAAACTACAAACTAGCAATCCAAGTGTCCTTCATCTCCTTTGTGACACTTGGAACTAACAAAGTCCTTAGCCTTGTAGTATCCAACCATATTGAGTCCACTAATTCAAATTGAGGGGTCTCATTCCATTCAATACTCGTGACAATAACCCAATTAGAAATCTGCTTCAAAACAAAGGTTAGTCACAAGCATATGGTTGTCATTTATCACCGAAACACACCCTTACCAAAGGTGTGAAAGGGCCTAAATCGCTACAATCTCCCCTTTTTTGGTGATAGATGACAACACGAGTTGAGATATACGAAAATTTGAATTTGAAAGCGATAAACTCTACTTCTAATACATGACAAGATAGGCTATAAACACACATGCATTAAGGTAAACAAGCACCACAAACATGAGTAGACATGTAAATCAACGACAAACACACGATCCAAATACATGTCTCATCATGAAACTCCACAAAGCATGAGAGGCAATAAAGAGCTCAAAATCCTGCACTCTCCCCTAACTCCCCCTATCTATACTCCCCCTATCTATCTCCCCCTACGGCAACAAGCACCAAAAAGGAGTCTAAGGCTTAGGTGAAGAGGAAGGATCCGGCGGCGAGGTAGAGACGGTCCTCAAAGGTCGAACGGAGAAGTCGGAGGCGTCGTCGTCGTCGTACTCGCTGAGAAGAGACCAAGTCGGAGAGGAGGGACCCGAAGCCGGAGGAGGTGGAGCTGGTGGAGCTGTAGTTGTCCCAGTGCCTGAAGTCGGAGCCTAAGTGGCCTCGGGAGCTGGAACCTCGGGGTCGGAGGCGAGCGCTGAAAAGATCTGCTCGGTGATAGCACGCAAGTAGTAGTCCTCCTGACCCAGACCCTCTGCCCGTGGTGTAGTTATGCTCGGAAGAGGTGAAGACACCTGTGGACTGGGCAGAGTGGTGTGAGCTGGCGTCTCAAAGATGAGTGCTCAAGTGGTGAGTGGAGACCGCAACTGTGACGATGTCGGATTGGTCATCTGAAGCTGGTCCAGGAAGGAAGAAGTGACCGCGGCCTGTGGTGTCGTCGTCTGAGGTACCGCGAACATCCCTGTCTGAAGAAGAGGTGACTGTGGGAAGTCGACAAGGGAATGTTCACGAACCCACCCGCTGGACGAAGAGGTGCAGTCGGGTCGGCCTGAAGCTGGGCAGTGGTCGGTGGCTGAGATAGCTGGATCCCTGACTGCTGAAAGAGCTGACCGAGGCATCAAGACATGAAAGTGAACATCTGAGAAGTCATCATCTGGTGCTGGAGCATCTGCTGCCTTGTGCCTTCTGCTGCTGACGGTGAAGACCAGGAGCGTCCCGGTGGTCGATGGATGACCGCTCCTCAGTGATGAGTGATTGACAACGGGTGTTGGACTGACTCTTGGCTCAGTGCGCAGGTGTAGGCTGCGACCTAGTTCGTGTTGTTGCAGGTGAAGAACGGGCGCGAAAGGTCTTCAGCCTTGAGGGGCCTCCGGGAGATGGAGAGACAAGTAGGCTTGGTTCAAGGGACTCGGTGGACGGCGGGACTAGGTGCGGGCCACATGGTGGCGAGACGAGCAAGACGAAGTCATGCACGATCGAGCCGGTGCACGGTGGCCGTCGAGTCAAGGGGCTTGACGGGAGGCCGGGCCGAGCACGCGGGGTTTGGTGGTTTGCCCACAAAACCATCGGAGGACGGTTTCTTGGTTTGGGCCTCAAAACCAAGTCCGAAGACCCAACACGATGGAGACGGGATCTGGGCGTGTTGGGAAGCTTCGAAGTGGAGGACACGCGGCGGGATCGCATGGCTTGCGTCGGGAGGACGCGGGGTGCGGCAAAGGCGTGGCCGTTCGATGGCAAGACCCACAAACATTACATAAATGCCCCTGTGTGGGTTGTATCGCCAGTAGTTGAGTTAGGGGTAGTCGAGTCATTTCCCACACCGGCGGGACACGATATATAAGCCATGAGTGTGTGTGGATGGCTCTCTCTCTCCGCAACATAGGGTTTCATTTCCCCCTCCCATTTTCTCATTTTCCTAGCTATTTTCTTCTCCATTTTTCTCAAGGCTAGCATGAGAGCTTCATGAGAGATTTGTTGAGAGGGATGGATGCTAGGGCGGCATGCTAGACCTTGTGAATCTTTCCTGGTTTGTATAGAAGATTCTGCGTTGTGATTCGCGTGGTCTTTTTCGTGCTTGTTTTTTTTGTGCTTTTGTTCTCGGTGTGGTTCCGAGGATTTGAGTGGGTTTCTCCCCGGATTTCTTTGAGGGAAACATGGATGGATATCTAGTGCATCTTTGTGATTAATCTTTTGCCCTGAAACGTCGGGAAACCACTTCGATTCAAGGATTTTCGTTCGGTGCTCTAGCTTTTGGTGGTGCTCAAAGGATTCGCGATTCCCGGTGATTTAGGGAGTTAGGAGGCAAGATTTTTGGGTTATAGCATCCTTGTGTGATGCTTTTCAAGTCCCCAAACCCTTGTCTCTATAGCTTCTATCATTTGGGAAATCCGATGATGATTTGGAGGAGTTGACTTTCAGGGTCGTGCGTTTTCTACTCTGTGTGCACCTCGCGGACGGTCCGCGAGGACCAGGCGGACAGCTCGCGCCGTCCGAGTTCGTCGCGGTGTTCTTCGTGTTCTTTCTTTGTTTTGGTTTGATCTGGTTTTGCTTTAGGTTTTCATTGCAGCCGGTTTGCAGACGGTCCGAGCTTCAGTAGCGGACGGTCCGTGGCCCGCGCGGATGGTCCGCCCGGTCTTCGCGGACGGTCCGTTTTTCTTGGGTCGGTTCTGGAGGTTCTGTTTGCTTTAACGGATGGTCCGCGGCTCAGGCCGGACAGTCCGCGTCAAGGGTGCGGACAGTCCACGGTACCCTGCCGGACGGTCCGCGTGGCCTTCGCGGACAGTCCGCCCTGCCTGGCCAGACGGTCTGCCAGAGGCTGCCAGCTTTGCTTCTTGGTTCGATTCCTCCCTCCCTTTCTTGTGCTTCCGCGTGTGCTTCAAGGAATCGTTCCTAAGGCTAGAGGTTGATCCATAACCTCATTGTCTTGGCGATTGGTGTGTGATTCGATCCATCGCTTGTGTGCGAACGGGATTTGACTAGGGCATAGGCCGGGTTCTTTGAGAAGAATTTTTACCGGCTCCTATTCACTCCCCCCCTCTCTAGTCGCCATCCGATCCTTCAATTGGTATCAGAGCTTGGTGCCGGATTCTTTGTGACTTTGACAAGTCTCGAGTCCTAAGATGGCGTACGTTGAGCGGGGCGGTCCGCCGCACTTCGATGGAAAGGGTTACCACAAGTGGGAGGCTCGTATGATGATCTTTCTTCATGGCAAGTTGTTGGATTTCATTGTGCTTGACAAGACCTATGCTATTCCGGTCAACATCCATACTCTTATGGTGACCGATGCGGTGCTAAGGCCAAGTATGAGGCAAATGCAAAAGCCATTGATCACTTGGTCCGGAGCTTGTGTGATCCTGAGTTTGAGCGTGTTCGCCATTTGAATCTTGCTTGGCAAATTTGGGAGAAGTTGTTGGTTGCTCACGGTGGTGATAACCATGTGAAGGCTCGCCTCTTTGTCTCTTACCGGATGCAATATGAGAACTTCACTCAACTTCCCGGTGAGGACATTGATGCGATGTTTCAAAGGTTCACCGCCATCGTGAACAACATGAGGGCTCATGTTGAGGATTTCCCTTACACTGAGCATGATCAAGCTTTGAAGCTCTTGCATGTCTTGGACCCAAATGTTTGGGGTGCTAAGGTTGAGGCCATCAAGGAGTCTGGGCAATATTTGACCATTGAGTTGGATGACCTCTTTTGTAAGCTCAAGTCGGCTGAGATTGACAGGAAGTTGCAATCCAAGCATGAGGGCTCGACTGACCATAGTCTTGCTCTTGTGGGCGGATCAAAGGGCAAATCTAACCCTTCCTGTTGACAATTTTCCTTGTCTTCTCTTATGTCTATTCCAGATGAGGAGTTTGATGTGCTGGGCGAGGAGGAGCTGGCCTTGCTCTCAAGGAGGTTTGATCGACTACATGAGAGCCGGAGGAATGCAAGGCGGAGCTCGGAGACATGCTACAAGTGTGGCAAGCGTGGACACTTCATCTCCGAGTGCCCGGAAGCGGAGGAGAACAAGTACAAGATGAGCGAGTACAAGGCGCACCCAAGGCGTGAAGACAAGTACTCCTCCAAGGGCAAGCACTTCAGCAAGTCCAAGAGCAAGGACAAGGACAAGCGGCGACCTAGCAAGGGCGACTACAAGAAGGACAAGGCAAGAGCCATGGTGGCCGGTGCAACCGACGTCGACTCAAGCTCAAGCGACGCGCAGTCAAGCTCAAGCAGTGAAGATGAAGACGCTGGGAGGCGCAAGGGCAAGAAGAGTGCAAGCCGGAACCTTAGTGGATTGAGCTGTGTGGCGCTTGAAGGATTTTGTGGCATGGCCCATAGCTCGAGCAGCAAGAAGAGCGACAAGGAAGACAGTGACTCCGACTCGGAGGATGAGGTAAATTGTGACCCCGACTCTTTGCTTGCTGAGATCACTAGGTTGAATGGCTTGATTGACAACCGTGATAGTGTGTTGAGAGATGCTAAGAATATGAGGAAAGATCTTAGGGCTCAACTTGAGAATGCTAGTGAGAAAGTAGGAGAGTTAGAGTCCAAATTGCTTGAATTGAAACTTGAGAATGACTCTTTGAAATTTGCTCCTACTACTCCTGATGATGTTGAGTGTCTTGAGTGTGATGCATGGTTGAATGAGATCAAGTCGCTTAATGAGAAGAATGCTTCCACTTTGGCTAAACTAGATGCTCTTAGGACTGAGTATGATGAGCTTAAGGCTAAACCCACTTTGCTTGGTGCTTGTAAATCATGTCCTACTATTCATGCTAAGCTTGTTGATGCTCGTTCTACTATTAGCTCTTTGGAAGCTTCTTTGAAATCTCCTGTTGTCAATGCATGCACTAGCTGTGATGAAGTTACTTTGCGCAATCTTGAACTTACTTCCCTTTTGGATGTCATCTATGAGGAGAATGACTATTTGAGGAAGGTGTTGGGTTGGTTGTCTGGGCAGGAACCTCAACTGAAAATCATGATCGAGGAGTTCAAGAGAGCTGATGGTCGTGGTTTGGGTTTTGAGAAGTTGGGTGAGAAAGTGGGAGAGAACAGTGGGGAGAGTGTGTATGAGAAGTGTCTTGAGTCTAACCCCGAGTTTGAGGTGATTGGAGACATTCAAGTCCCACTTCCAAAAGCACCCAAGAACACTTTCACACCAAACCCCAACCACCTTTGCAACAAGCTTGACACAACCCAAGATCCACCCAAATTCCCACCTAAGACAAATGACTTCCATAAACCGGTGAAGTTTGTGAGTGAGAAGGGTGAGAATCCCAAAGAGAAGCCAGAGCCAAAACCAAAACCCATCCCCTTCAGGTGTGAGTATTGTGGCAAGGAGAGGCATCTAGTAGAGTTTTGCTACAAGAGGAAGAGGGATGAGAGGCTTGCTATGGAGCAAGCAAACCAGGACAGATATCGCCAGTCTCATGGTATTCCTAAGCCTAGAGTGCACTTCCACGGGGTGTGGGAAGTGTGAAGAGTGTTGGTAGAGTTGGAGCTCAGGGTGGTAGGTTCCCACAGAGAGGTGGTGGTGAGAGGTTTGTTAGGAGATATGATGGTGTGTGTGCTGGTGAGAGGTTTGGTCGGGCTCGTGGTGGTTTTGCTGGACGTCCCCCTACTCGTCCTCAATACGGGTTTAGGGGAGATGATCGCAGCTTTGGGTTCCAGAGGAACTACGGACCACGTTTTCCCCCTCGTGGTGCTCGTACTCCTTCCATGGGACATGGGAAGTTTGGTGGCAAGGGAATGATGTTTGCTAACCCCTCTTTTGAGCAGATGGCTCGACACTGGTTCAACTTTCTTTGTGCTAACCCCAGTGTCGAGTCGCTAGCTCATTCTCGTTCTTGTTTCTGACTACAGGCAGGAGGCTTGGAGAACATTTGGTTGATCGACTCCGGATGTTCCCGACACATGACCGGAGATAAGAAGTGGTTCTCCAGCCTCACCCCAGTGAAGGAAAAGATGTACATCACATTTGGGGACAATGGACGAGGAAGGGTGATTTCTGAGGGTGTTGTGCATGTGAGTGACAAGGTAACGTTGAAGAGGGTTGCTCTTGTGAAGTCTTTGGGTTTCAATTTGCTTTCGGTTTCTCAGTTGCTTGATGAAGGTTTTGAGGTGTGTTTCAAGTCCGGTGTGTCTCGTTTCTTTCGGATTCTCGAGGTGATCTTGTATGTATGATCATCCTCGAGGGTCGATTTTCGTGGCCGATTTCTCTCGTTCTTTGGGTCCTGCTCGCCGTTTGATGGCCGGTCCTTCTTCGATTTGTGGAAATGGCATAGGCGGTTGGGACACTTGAGCTTTGATTTGGTTTCCCACTTGAGTGGTCTTGACCTTGTCCGAGGATTGCCGAGGTTGAAGCTTGAGAAGGATTTGGTTTGTGCTCTGTGTAGGCATGGCAAGATGGTAGCCACTCCCCATCCACCCCTGACAGATGTCATGATCGAGCGTCCGACAGAGCTGTTGCATATGGACCTTGTTGGGCCAGCTCGAGTTCGCTCGGTGGGTGGGAAGTGGTATGTCCTTGTTGTGGTGGACGATTACTTTAGATATGCCTGGGTGTTTTTCTTGGAAGACAAGAGTGAGACATTTGGTTTTGTTCGAGATCTGATCGTGAGGTTGAAAAACGAGATGCATGGGAATGTCATTTGAGCTATCCGTAGTGATAATGGCTCAGAGTTCAAGAACTCTCGTTTTGATGCCTTTTGTCGTGATCTAGGTCTTGAACATCAGTATTCGACCCCTTATGTGCCCCCTCAAAATGGAGTTGTGGAAAGGAAAAATTGGACTCTTTTGTGAGATGGCTAGGACGATGCTCGATGAGCACAGGACTCCTAGGAGGTTTTGGGCTGAGGCGGTCAATACGGCTTGTCATGTTTCCAACAGGATTTTATTGCGAGCTTTCAAGAAGAAGACCTGTTATGAGCTTATGCATGGTCGGGCACCCAAGGTGAGTCATTTCCGAGTTTTTGGTTGCAAATGCTTTATTCTTAAGAAGGGAAAACTCGACAAGTTTGAGGCTAGGTCTAGTGATGGGATTTTCTTTGGATATTGATGAGGACATCAACCCCGACACGGGAACGGTTCTTCCAACTACACCAGCAGAGGAGCCACTAGGACCACTCACTCGAGCTCGTGCACGAGAGTTAAACTTCGTGATGATTTTGAAGAATGAAGGACCAGAAGGTTGCTAAGTGCATGCGCCACTTATGCTCATGATGAACCTGTCCAAAATAAAGTCTAGGTGCTGCGCCACCTATTTTTAGTTTTGTCAAGTAATAACCAGGAAGGTGTTGCACCACCTAAATCAGGAAAGAAGAGATCGTGTGTGGCTGATTGAGTCGTCTATTCCCTGCCTTATGGGCAGGCTGGGCGCCTCCCTCCCCCACGCCTCCTTCCTCCTATTTAGCCGGGGGGCCGCGCCCCCTCTTTTCCCCTTGGGTTTTCTTTGATAGGTTTAGCCATTGTGCAAACATCCCGATCTGCAGTTGTGCTCGGCGGCCACCGTGGACAGCCATCGTGAACCCCAATTCGTGAGTGAATGATATTCGGCTTTACCTTCATCTTGTTCTTGCTTGTTTCTTCGATTGCTAGCGGGAATAGAACTTCGTGTTCGGGTTGATCCTTGCCACCAGGCAAAGGTCAATAACCACTTGGAGTTGGTTCAGCGATTGCTAAGGCGCCGCGACCTGTTCGTTCGTAGTCGGATCGTGAGAATCTCCTCCTCCACAAATCGAAGTTATCCCACTCACCGAAAGATCGGGCACTCCAGCTCTATCAAGTGGTATCAGATTACAGGTTGATCGATGAGTTTTCTCGAGTTTTCTCCCTTTAGTTCAGAGTTGTTCATCGTCCTATCGTCCACTAGAAAAGCCAAAAAAAAATCCAGGTTAGAACTTTGTTCCCGAACTATTTTGGCCTTGCACTTCATTCAGTAATCTTGTGTTGTTGAATTTGCGTGCATTTGCGTCACTTGTTGTTGGTCTCTTTGTGTTTCCGTCTTTCACCACCTTTCTTCTGTCATCCATACTACGTTCTTCCATCCCTCCTGGTTTGTTTCGACAAGTTGTGATAAAAAAAAGAGGCACGGTGCTGAATCAAAAAAAACACAAAAGAGAAGGAGTACAATCAGTTTGGTGCGCCCCATATCTGTATCCAGCATTTTTGGCAAGCATTTGGTGCCTCCCATATTTGTCATCCAACATTTTTGGCAAGCAGCCCCATACTTGGTGCGCCCATATCTTTCTCCAGCATTTTTGGAAAGCACATACCCTCCTATCTTGTGCGCCACCTTTTCTCAGCCAGAAAAAATAGAAAAAAATAATAAAAAAAATCAGAAAAAGAGGTATTTGGTGCGCCCTCTCCACTTTTGCCGCCTTCCGTACATCTATTCCTTTCGGTTTCACTTGGTACCAGCAGCATTTGTTACGTGTTTCACACTCTTATTCAACTCTACATTTGCTGATTGTTTGTGCTAATCCTTTGATCTCGAGTGAAGCCTTCCTACAGCTCCACAAATCCCTACAGCTTGCAGGTTGTGTCCTCTGGCAATCGCTTTATCCAAGCTTCGTCGGTGGAACCGCTGGTTGCAGGTCACCCCTGCTGGCGTGGTAAGAACGTGTAAGACCTTGATAACAGGTTTTAGTTTGAGCGACCTGCTAAGCAACACATCCCACTAGCTGTCGGGCATACTATTTTGTTCCTTGTTTTCTTGTCCTTGCACTAACAATGGCAGGATCCTCAGGGGAGCAAGATGAGGACAACGCTCTGCCACACTCCCCTCGTACCAAGAGCATCATACAACATTTTGAGCGCCAAATGCACTTGCAAGTTGATGGTCTCGCTGAAGACATTCACGTCACCAACGAGCGCCTTGGTCAGCTTGAAACAACACAAATTGAAGCCACTACGACGCTCCAGGAATTGAAAACAGCTCAAACCACCACCAACACCAGCCTCGACACCATCATGACTCGGCTTGAGGAGTTGACCCAGCAGCTTTGTGAGGTACAGGGCGACGCTAATTATGGTGGTGACACCGAGCATGACGATCAGGCCAATCGTCGCCGGCGAGGACTTCGTCGTGGGGTACGTAACCAGGATGATTCTTTCTCTAAGATTAAACTCACTATACCTGAATTCAATGGAAAATATGATCCTGATGCATACCTTGAATGGGAACTTGTTGTTGATCAAAAATTTGCATGTCATGCTTTTCCTGCACAACATCAAGTTAGAGCTGCCACTAGTGAGTTTACCCATTTTGCTTCTATTTGGTGGCGCGAACATTGCAGCAAACATCCCACTGATATTCCTACCACTTGGGATGCTTTGAAAGTTCTCATGTGCCACAGATTTGTTCCATCATATTATGCTCGTGATCTGCTTAATAAACTGCAGCGTTTAAGGCAAGGTACAAACTCTGTTGAGGAGTACTATCAGGAGCTGCAAACCGTTATGCTTCGTTGTGGTTTAGTTGAGGAAAACGACGCTGCTATGGCACGCTTTTTGGGTGGTTTAAACCGTGAAATTCAGGATGTGCTTGATTATAAGGAGTACACTACTATTACCCGTTTATTCCATCTTGCTTGTAAAGTTGAACGTGAAGTCCAGGGACGACACACGAGGCCACGTGCTAACTCTTTTGCAGGTCGTACCACGTCATTCCACTCCGCCCCAACAGCAACACCCCAGCAGCGTCGTCGCCGCCTCGCAGCACCCCGTGTGACAAGGCTGCAGCAAAAACTCCAACGCCACTTCCAGCAACAAAGGGTACCCCTTCCTCTGGACGCACCAAGGACATTCAATGCCATCGCTGTAAAGGTTTTGGTCACGTATTACGAGACTGCCCCAACAAGCGCACGTTGATTATACATGACAATGGTGAGTATTCTTCAGCTAGTGATTCCGAAGAAACCATATATGCTATGCTTGCCACTGACGTTGCAGGATCCAATGAAGAACACGTGGCTGCCACAGACGCTGACAAGTATGAGAGTCTTGTTGTGCGGCGCGTACTCAGCACGCAGGTTGCACAACCAGAGCAGCATCAGCGCCATACCTTGTTCTACACCAAAGGCGTTGTGCAGGAACGAGCCATTCGCATCATTATCGACGGTGGCAGCAGCAACAACTTGGCAAGCACGGATCTGGTGGAGAAGTTGTCTCTTCCAACGCGCCCTCATCCACATCCCTACCGTATTCAATGGCTCAACCAGGGCGGCTCACTCAAGGTAACACGCTCAGTACGTGTTCATTTCTCTATGGGATCCTATCATGATTATGCTGATTGCGATATTGTTCCAATGGAAGCATGTTCGCTTCTCCTCGGTAGGCCTTGGCAATATGATACAGATAGCTTGCATCATGGTCGCACAAACCATTACTCTCTCATGTTTAAGGGCAAGAAAATCATTCTTCACCCCATGACCCCAGACCAGATTGTAAAAGATGACATTGCTCGAGCGAAACCCCACCAGCAGCAACCACACACCAGCTGAAATTAAACTAAAAGCTCCTGTTTTGCTAGCCACTAAATCTGATTTTGTTGAAGTATGTGCTGATAATCTGCCTTGCTATGCGCTTGTCTGCTCTCATGTGTTGTTTTCCCTCGATGATGCGCCTTCTTTGGACATACCCCCTGCTGTTACTAAGCTTTTGCAGGACTATACCGATGTGTTTCCGACGGAGTTACCACCAGGTGTTCCTCCCATTCGTGGCATTGAACACCAAATTGACCTCATCCCAGGCGCTCAGCTTCCCAACCGCGCCCCGTACCGAACCAATCCCGATGAAACAAAAGAGATTCAGCGCCAAGTCCACGCATTACTTGATAAGCGCTACATTCGTGAGTCTCTTAGTCCTTGCTCTGTTCCTATTTTACATGTCCCAAAGAAGGATGGCACCTGGCGCATGTGTGTTGATTGTCGAGCGATTAACAATATCACAATTCGTTATCGCTATCCTATACCTCGCCTTGATGATATGCTTGATGAGCTTAGCGGTGCTATTGTTTTCTCCAAAGTTGATTTGCGTAGCGGGTACCACCAGATTAGAATGAAACTTGGGGATGAATGGAAAACGGCCTTTAAAACAAAATTTGGCTTATATGAATGGTTAGTTATGACGTTTGGTTTGACAAATGCTCCCAGCACATTTATGCGCTTAATGAATGAAGTTTTGAGACCTTTCATAGGGCTGTTTGTGGTTGTTTATTTCGACGATATTCTGATTTACAGCAAGTCTATGGACGAGCATTTGGCACATTTACATGCTGTTTTTGATGCTTTGCGCGCTGCCCGCTTGTTTGGTAATTTGGAAAAGTGCACCTTCTGCACAACACGTGTTTCGTTTCTTGGCTATGTTGTTACTCCGCAGTGCATTGAGGTAGACAGCAGCAAGATTGACGCCATCCAGTCCTGGCCCACACCATCGACAGTTACGCAGATTCGGAGTTTTCTTGGGCTTGCAGGATTCTACCGACGGTTTGTGCGTGACTTCAGTTCCATTGCTGCCCCGTTGCATGAACTCACCAAGAAGGGCATTCCTTTCTCCTGGGGTCCGCCACAAGAAGAGGCATTCACCATCCTAAAAGATAAGTTAACACATGCCCCCTTACTACGCCTACTCGATTTCAATAAGATGTTTGAACTAGAATGCGATGCTAGTGGTATTGGGTTGGGCGGTGTCTTGCTTCAAGAGGGGAAACCAGTGGCTTACTTTAGCGAAAAATTAAGTGGTGCGCAGCTGAATTACTCAACTTATGACAATGAACTTTTTGCTTTAGTTCGCACTCTACAAACTTGGCAGCATTATTTATGGCCTCGCGAGTTTATTATTCATTCTGATCATGAGGCTTTAAAACATATTCGTAGCCAAACCAATCTGAACCGTCGACATGCCAAGTGGGTTGAATTCATAGAGTCTTTTCCTTACATCATTAAACACAAGAACAGGAAAGACAACGTTATTGCTGATGCTTTGTCGCGTAGATACACCATGCTGTCCCAATTGGATTGTAAAATTTTTGGCTTACAAACTTTGAAAGAACAATACACCGATGATTCTAATTTTAAGGACATCCTGATGCATTGCAAGGGTGGTAAACCATGGGGTAAATTCCACGTGAACGATGGGTTCTTGTTCCGCGCTAACAAGCTGTGTATTCCAGCAAGCTCGGTTCGTCTTTTGCTGTTGCAGGAAGCACATGGTGGCGGCCTCATGGGACACTTTGGTGTTTACAAGACATAGGAGATTTTGGCTGCACACTTCTTTTGGCCCCAGATGCACCGTGACGTGCAGCGCTTTGTTGCTCGCTGCACCACTTGCCAGAAAGCTAAATCACATCTGAACAACCACGGTCTGTATATGCCATTACCTGTCCCTACTTCTCCTTGGGTCGATATTTCTATGGATTTTGTTTTGGGTTTACCTAGAACTAAGAAGGGGAGGGATAGCATCTTTGTGGTTGTTGATCGCTTCTCTAAAATGGCTCACTTCATACCATGTCATAAGACTGACGATGCTAGCAGCGTTGCTGAATTGTTCTTTCGTGAGATTATTCGTTTACATGGTGTTCCAAAAACAATAGTCTCAGATCGTGATGCTAAGTTCCTAAGTCATTTTTGGAGATCTCTTTGGAATAAAATAGGAACTAAATTGCTTTTCAGCACCACTTGCCACCCTCAAACAGATGGGCAAACTGAGGTTGTTAACAGAACCTTATCTACCATGCTTAGGGCTGTGTTAGACAAGAATTTGAAACTTTGGGAGGATTGTTTGCCCCATGTCGAGTTTGCTTACAATCGTGCTACGCATTCCTCCACAAAAATGTGCCCTTTCCAGATTGTCTATGGTTACATTCCACGGGCGCCAATTGACTTGCTGTCCTTTGATCCTTTGGATGCCCCACATGTCGATCTTCGTTGCACGTGTTCAACAAATGTTGGACATCCATGAGCAAACGCACCGAACATTGCACACACTAATGCTAAAAATCGGACCGTTGGTAGTAAAGGACGTAAACTTGTTACTTTTGAACCTCGGTGACTTGGTTTGGTTACATTTGCGCAAAGATCGCTTTCCTACTTTGCGCGAGTCTAAGCCGATGCCACGTCTTTGCTGGTCCCTTCAAGGTGTTGAAGAAAATTAATGATAATGCTTATATACTTGACTCCGCTGCGCGTAATATGGTGTTTCCTCTAGTTTTAATGTTGCGGATTTGAAACCATATGCGGGCGAGGATGAGGAGCCGCCGTCGAGGACGACTTCGATTCAAGAAGGGGAGGATGATGAGGACATCAACCCCGACACGGGAACGGTTCTTCCAACTACACCGGCAGAGGAGCCACCGGGACCACTCACTCGAGCTCGTGCACGAGAGTTAAACTTCGTGATGATTTTGAAGAATGAAGGACCGAAGGTTGCTTAGTGCATGTGCCACTTATGCTCATGATGAACCTGTCCCCGAGAATAAAGTCTAGGTGCTGCGCCACCTATTTTTAGTTTTGTCAAGTAATAACCGGGGAAGGTGCTTGCGCCACCTAAATCGGGAAAGGAGAGATCGTGTGTGGCGGATTGAGTCGCCTATTCCCTGCCTTATGGGCAGGCTGGGCGCCTCCCTCCCCCACGCCTCCTTCCTCCTATTTAGCCAGGGGCTGCGCCCCCTCTTTTCCCATGGGTTTTCTTTGATAGGTTTAGCCATTGTGCAAACATCCTGATCTGCAGTTGTGCTCAGCGGCCACCTGTGGACAGCCATCGTGAACCCCAATTCGTGAGTGAATGATATTCAGTTTTACCTTCATCTTGTTCTTGCTTGTTTCTTCGATTGCTAGCAGGAATAGAACTTCGTGTTCAGGTTGATCCTTGCCACCAGCAAAGGTCAATAACCACTTGGAGTTGGTTCAGCGATTGCTAAGGCGCCGCGACCTGTTCGTTCGTAGTCGGATCGTGAGAATCTCCTCCTCCACAAATCGAAGTTATCCCACTCACCGAAAGATTGGGCACTCCAGCTCTATCAGATATGCTAACCATTCTAGAGCCTATAGGGTGCTTAACCTTGAGACTAACAAAATAATGGAGACTTGCGAGGTAACCTTCGACGAGACAATGCCATGTACCTCTCTTGATTTTGAATGTATAGGTGATGAGGAGATGGCCGAGGACCTCTTTGAAGAGGAGAAGGATGAAGCTGGAGATGATGATGGAGAGAACCATGCGCCTAAAGCTGAGTGTGTACCCACCACTTCCCCTACGACCACTACGGAGGGTGGACTGTCTACATCATGGACAATGACGGTGCGACAAGAGGACCAGGCGAGAGAAGCTGAAGTTGAGGGGGAGGTAGTCTCGAGGCGTGAGGCTCCCCGACGGATTCAAGAAGTGCATCCCCTATTGAGGATCATTGGGGACATCGACGAACGTACTACGCGATCAAGGTCTAGAAATTCCTCTCATTTCGCTCATGCTGCATTTGTTGCCACCTTTGAGCCCAAGGACATTGGACATGCTTTATCTGATGCAAACTGGGTTAATTCTATGCATGAGGAGTTGGAAAACTTTGAGAGGAACCAGGTGTGGGAGTTAGTTGAACCACCTCCAAATTGCCATCCTATAGGAACCAAGTGGGTTTGGAAGAACAAAGAGGGAGAGAATGGGATGGTTGTGAGGAACAAGTCCAGACTTGTTGCTCAGGGATATAGTCAGAAGGAGGGGATCGACTATGAGGAGACCTTTGCTCCTGTGGCCCGTCTTGAGGCAATTCGAATCCTTCTAGCCTTTGCCGTGGCTAAAGGGTTCAAGTTGTTTCAAATGGATGTGAAGAGTGCTTTTCTGAATGGGGTCATAGAGGAGGAGGTTTATGTGAAGCAACCACCGGGGTTCGAGAGTGAGAAGTATCCACACAGGGTGTACAGGTTGAAAAGGGCTCTGTATGGGTTGAAACAGGCGCCCCGGGCTTGGTATGGGAGATTGAGAGGTTTTCTGGTGAGCAGAGGGTTTGTGATGGGTACCGTGGATAGGACCTTGTTTCTCCTCAAGCATGGGAATGACTTGTTGATTGTGCAGATATACGTGGATGATATTGTCTTTGGTGGCTCGTCACATAACCTTGTTGCCAAGTTTGCAGATGAGATGAGCAGGGAATTCGAGATGAGCATGATGGGCGAGTTGCAGTACTTTCTCGGGCTGCAAATCAAGCAAGTAAAGGATGGAACATTCGTGCACCAGGCCAAGTACACGAAAGACATGCTGAGGAAGTTCCAGATGCAAGATGTGAAGCCTATGTTGACACCCATGGGGAGTACGGCTACTTTGGATGCGGACGAGGACGGAGAACCAGTGGACCAGCGGGAGTACAGGAGCATGATTGGCTCCCTCCTCTACTTGACGGCGACGAGGCCAGACATACAGTTCAGTGTGTGTCTGTGCGCTCATTTTCAGGCTTCGCCGAGGACATCACATCGACAGGCCGTCAAGAGGATTTTCAGGTACCTACAGTCTGCCCCTGGTCTTGGCCTTTGGTATTCTTCCCCCTCGACTCTTACTCTTCATGGTTTTTCCGATGCAGATTTTGCTAGTTGTCGAGTCGAGAGGAAGTCTACTTCTGGTACTTGCCAGTTTCTTGGGTCTTCGTTGGTTTCATGGTCTTCCCGCAAGCAGTCTAGTGTAGCTCAGTCTACCACCGAGGTAGAGTATGTTGCAGCCGCGAGTTGCTGTTCCCAACTGTTATGGATTTCATACACTTTGAGAGACTTTGGTGAGGAGTGCACCCAGATCCCACTTCTTTGTGATAGCACCAGTGCCATAAGCGTAGCGAAAAATCCTATGCTTCACTCCAGAGCCAAACATATAGAGGTGAGATACCATTTCTTGAGAGACAATGTGGAGAAAGGGACCATTGTGTTGAGCCATGTCCCTACCCAAGATCAGCTGGCAGACATTTTCACAAAGCCTCTCGACCAAGCTACATTTGTGCGCTTGCGGGGGGAACTTGGGGTTTGTTGCCCTTTCTAGTTGACTCTTGGGGGATTTTTTTTGTACCATATGTATCATACCATGTTTACTTTGATGTATATACATGCTTTGCTTGCTGTATAAACCTTAGAAGGATAGCCATCTTGTCATATATCATGTTGCATTTGTATCATATTGCATTTTAGGATGATGAGCTTCTTTTATATGCCTTATTTGAGTCTCTTTGGCTATTTGTGAGATATTGGTCATATGTGTGGAGAAATGGCTATGTGAGGCTATGCTCTTGGAATATTTGAGATATATATGTTGTGAGATAGCCCTTTTTGAATCAAATGCTAATCTTGACTAAATTTGAGGAAATGTGCTCCACTCATATGTGCTCCACTCTTGTCTAAATGTGCTTTCTATGCTTAGATTGTGCTTGGATGTCTTTTTCTTGCATTTGGGCCAAAGGCCGAATATCATTGTGAATGTTTAGCCTATGTTGCATTCATGGGGGAGCATAAGCTTCTTTTTGCCACAAAGGCACTTCATGTACCATGAAATGAATTAATCTTGAAAAGAAGTGTGTATGCTTGAAAAATGCTCTACCCACCATGTTTGTGCTTAAAATGTCTTATCTTTCACACATGGGTGCCAAACATGCTGCATGATGTTCACCAGTGGAGAAGTCTCCCCGAAGTGGACACATGACTCATGAGCTTTAACATGACATGTGTTTTGCTTTATGGGTGTTTGCAATGATCTTTTGTTGAGAATTGGATATCCTTGTATGATCTCTGGATGATATGCATGTTTTTGGCTCGAATATGACATGAATAGGCTTTTACATTTGATGTAAGCCATCTTTTGATATAATTATTCAATTATGAAAATTTGCTTTGTCACATGCCTATATTTTCATATATTACTTGTGGCAATGCTTTGACTATGTTATGATCCATAAATATGCTCTTTGTCTCATTTCTAGCCTTTGACACTGAATTTGGCCTATTTGAGAAGCTCATGTAGATGTTTATATGCTTTGTTTTGCATTTCTGCATTTTCACCTTGATTCATACATTGTCAACAAGGGGGGGGGGAAGAGGTGAGCTTAATGAAAATTCAGAAGAGGTGAGCTAAAATTTGGAAGTTTGCATCCACATGTTCAGGGGGAGCTTGCATTTGTTCGGGGGGAGCTTTCTTGCTGTTTTCGGTGTGGAGTTTGTGCTTTGCTTGGCTTGTGACCTTTCTTTGCCTTTCTTCGGTTTTGCTCATGAGTTGCGCTTCTTTGTTTTTCTTTCTTCTTACTTTCTTTCTCTGAATTTCATTTCGCGTTATGTGTTGTCAATGCACTCATCAAGGGGGAGACTGAGGACCAGGAGAGTCTCGGTGGTCGATGGATGACCGCTCCTCAGTGATGAGTGATTGACAACGGGTGTTGGACTGACTCTTGGCTCAGTGCGCAGGTGTAGGCTGCGGCCTAGTTCGTGTTGTTGCAGGTGAAGAACGGGCGCGAAAGGTCTTCAGCCTTGAGGGGTCTCTAGGAGATGGAGAGACAAGTAGGCTCGGTTCGAGGGACCCGGTGGACGGCGGGACTAGGTGTGGGCCACATGGTGGCGAGACGAGCAAGACGAAGTCATGGACGATCGAGCTAGTGCACGGCGGCGGTCGAGTCAAGGGGCTTGGCGGGAGGCCGGGCCGAGCACGCGGGGTTTGGTGGTTTGCCCACAAAACCATCGGAGGACGGTTTCTTGGTTTGGGCCTCAAAACCAAGTCCGAAGACCCAACACGACGGAGACGGGATCCGGGCGTGTCGGGAAGCTTCGAAGCGGAGGACACGCGGCGGGATCGCATGGCTTGCATCGGGAGGACGCGGGGTGCGGCAAAGGCGTGGCCGTCCGATGGCAAGACCCACAAACATTACATTAATGCCCCTGCGTGGGTTGTATCGCCAGTAGTTGAGTTAGGGGTAGTCGAGTCATTTCCCACACCGGCGGGACCCGATATATAAGCCATGAGTGTGTGTGGATGGCTCTCTCTCTCTCTCCGTGACTTAGGGTTTCATTTCCCCCTCCCATTTTCTCATTTTCGTAGCTATTTTCTTCTCCATTTTTCTCTAGGCTAGCATGAGAGCTTCATGAGAGATTTGTTGAGAGGGATGGATGCTAGGGCGCCATTCTAGACCTTGTGAATCTTTCCAGGTTTGTATAGAAGATTCTGCGTTGTGATTCGCGTGGTCTTTTTCGTGCTTGTTTTTTTTTGTGCTTTTGTTCTCGGTGTGGTTCTGCGGATTTGAGTGGGTTTCACCCCGAATTTCTTTGAGGGAAACATGGATGGATGTCTAGTGCATCTTTGTGATTGATCTTGTGCCCTCAAACGCCGGGAAACCACTTCGATTCAAGGACTTTCGTTCGGTGCTCTAGCTTTTGGTGGTGCTCAAAGGATTCGCGATTCCCGGTGATTTAGGGAGTTAGGAGGCAAGGTTTTTGGGTTATAGCATCCTTGTGTGACGCTTTTCAAGTCCCTAAACCCTTATCTCTATAGCTTCTATCGTTTGGGAAATCCGATGATGATTTGGGGGAGTTGACTTTCGGGGTCATGCGTTTTCTGCTCTGTCTGCACCTCGCGGACGGTCCGCGAGGACCAGGCGGACAGTCCGCGCCGTCCCAGTTCGTCGCGGTGTTCTTCTTGTTCTTGCTTTGTTTCGGTTTGATCTAGTTTTGCTTTAGGTTTTCGTTGCAGCCGGTTTGTGGACGGTCCGTGGCCCGCGCGGACGGTCCGCCCGGTCTTCGCGGACGGTCCGCCCGGTCTTCGCGGACGGTCCGTTTTTCTTGGGTCGGTTACGGAGGTTCGTTCGCTTTAACGGACGGTCGCGGCTCGAGCCGGACAATCCGCGGCAAGGGTGCGGACGGTCCGCGGTACCTGCCGGACGGTCCGCGTGGCCATCGCGGACAGTCCGCCCTGCCTGGCCGGACGGTCCGCCATAGGCTGCCAGCTTTGCTTCTTGGTTCGATTCCTCCCTCCCTTTCTTGTGCTTCCACGTGTGCTTCAAGGAATCGTTCCTAAGACTAGAGGTTGATCCATAACCTCGTTGTCTTGGCGATTGGTGTGTGATTCGATCCATCGCTTGTGTGCGAACGGGATTTGACTAGGGCATAGGCCGGGTTCTTTGAGAAGAATTTTTACCGGCTCCTATTCACTCCCCCCCTCTCTAGTCGCCATCCGATCCTTCAGACGGATCCCCTAAAGGATCACCTGCTGAGACTCCTGGTACTGCTGAAACTGAGCCTGCATCTATTGTTGTACATGAAGTGTGGCCTGAGACTGAGCAACCATAGCCTGGATCAGAGTGGTAAGCTGGTCTGGCTGGGTCACTTGAGCAGCAGTGATCGTGGGAACCGGTGACTCAGCCTCTCTCTGTCCTGGCAAAGTAGAGCCTCTTGCCTCATTGTTGTGAGTACGACGGACTCGAAACACGGGCTCAGGAGCAGGTGTAAAGTCCTCGTCGTCAATGGAGGACTCGTCGTCTGTAGCGAAGTACTGTGGGAGAGGTGCCTCGGCTGATGCTAGTGTCGCATCCTATCTAGCTGCCTCGTCCATCACAGCCTCAGCTACTGCCCGTGCCAGTAAGGTCTCCTCTGCTCTCCTTAGGCCTCTCGAGCCTCTCCTCCAGTCGCCTGGCATCGGAGGTCGGTAGGTCGGGAACACAAACTTCGACGACTCCAACATCCTGACGTACCTCTGGGCCTCAAGACGGGACAACAACCAACTGATCCAGTGAGCGAAGGGCTGTTGTCGTGTCATCCCCATGCCATCCATAATGGCGTCCTCAATCTCAGCAAGCATGATATCAACCAGATCAAACGGGCGCTTCGCCATCACGTACATCAGGAGCCACTGCTGCACCCCTCTCAAAGACTCAGCGTTCCCATCCTATAAAGCACGAACCTCCTGAGAGCGTAGTGGACGACGTACGCCTCACGAATCAGACAGTCTGGTGTCCTGGGTGTACCGGGGAGGAACGGCTAATGGAACAGGAAGCTGATCTCGTTGTCTAACGGAAGAACTAGAGAGTGAGCACGACGACGAGGCTCGACGTTGGGGTAAGCCAGGTAGTGGATCGAGTCGTCGTGAAGGTCAACCTGGAGCAACTCTGCAACCCCCTCTCTAGTGAGCCTCTGCTATTGACCTATGAACATGAACCTGATAGCAACCCGGTCAACGTCGACGTACACCGTGGCGTAGAAGACTCGGACCCAGTCGGGGACGTAACGCGACTGCCTGGTCACCAAGTCCACCAAGCCCCGCTGGTAGTCGAAGAAGAACAGAATGGCCTCTCCAGCTGCAGCTGCTCGAAGTGCGGTGAACTGTAGTATCCTACGGTGACTCAGCTGGAAACCCCGGTGTATGTAGGAGGCGTAGAAGCTCTCCTGCAGTATCGTCCAAAACCTCGGGTCACAGTCCTCTCGCCCACGTGGAAACCACTGCTCCTCGGGCACACTCCTCAACCGCCGAATCTTCGGCCCCAGCAAGTGACGTAGGTCACGGAGGTAGACTCCGAAGGCCTCTGCTTGTGGACCTCTAAGGATCTGTGGGTCGTGTGCCTGCTACTCTCTCTCTATGAGCTCCTCCACGACAGCTCTCCTCTGACGAGGTGTCGGCTGAGGCTGAGTGTGCCCTCCTCGTGTCCGAGGTCCGGACCTAGCCAGTGAGGGAGGTGTCTCTGTCTGCTCTGTTGGCTGGTGCCCTCTGCCTGAGCGACGTGGCTGCTGCTGCTGCTAAGTCTGCTGCTCTGGCTGCTTGTTGGGGAAGTTGGTCTTCGGAAACCTCACCCTCGTCCGGCCACGCTGACGACCTTTGGTCAGCGTATGGCTTCGGTCTCGTGGAGAAACCTTCGTTGTACGGGTGCTAACAAAAACGCTAATACTGATCTTGTTATGTGAGGTTTCTTGTGCAGGGATGGTCCCACATGGCAGCGCCTGCCTTCGGCGCCGAAGGCACGGATGGACGTGCTTAGGCGGAGAAGATTCGAGTGGACCAGGGACGCGGCGCGCCGGTCGGGAACATCGCGCCCGGGGCCAACGATGGTGCGGGCGAGGCGCCCGGAGAGGTGCGGCGTGTCCGGGGCAGGGTCGCTACTTCGGTGACAAAGGTGCGACGATCCTGAACACGTGGCTGCCGCCGACGTGTAAAGAGGGCTCCGTACGAGGCAAAGACAAGGGGCGCCGCGTGTAAAGGCGTTTCGGCCGTACGAAGACACGCTGGAGGCCTGTACGACGCGGGGACTTACTGTTATACCCTTGTAAAGTGTTTAAAGCAGTTCGTCACGAACGGAAAAGGTGTAATTGAGGAAAATGAATGTACCCAGGGGTCTCCTATAAATAGTGAACCCCTTGTAATGAAACGGACACACGGTAATGAGAAGAGAGCACCGAAGGCAATCGCAGTTTCTTCGGTCTTCGGTCTGCTAAGTGTTCCCTTGTTTTCTTCTTGTGTTATTTAGTTTCCGCATCTTCCTTCTTAGTGGTAGTGGCAGTAGTACCCTTCGCGGTAGTGAGCAGAGAGTGAGAGAGAAAAGGGGGCTGTTGTGTCAGAGTCCGCCCTTCGGGCCCGATTTCCACCAACACTGCTGCTGCTGCTGCTCACCCTAGGGCTGCTCCCCCTGACCCTGTGTACCCTCTGAGATCCGTATGCCCCTCTGAGGCTGACCCTGAGTGTCAGGCACTGCTAGCACTCTCTCCCACTCCTGCTTTCGGGTCTTCTTCTTCTTCGGCTCGGCTACCGCCTTACCCTTCCTCTTGTCGCCTGCCATCTGTGAGAGAAAACGGTAGAAGATTATAGAATGGCTAGAGACGAGAATAAACATGATATATAACTACGGATAAGGGGTCCTTAAACAAAGCATATGAATGATATGAGCCTAATTGAAAAATTTTAGTGGATGTACTGCTCAAGATAATGAAAATGAAGGCTAGGATGATCCTTAGGTGCACCAGGTATGTGAGTGTGTGGACAATCTTGTATTTGCCATAAAAACATGCTCAAGATCAAGATAATAGCAATGACTAGCATGGTACTATTCATGTGAAAGTATGAATGCCTAAAATGTAGGATCGAGCATTTAGTGCAGGACTAAACTTAGGGCTGAACAGTACTTAAACTTCCCATAATAGGTGTGAAACAGTGCATAGAAGGGAAAGATTTAGGAGAGATCCTCACCACAGCACGAATTCGATCGAAGAAGAGCAACTGTGGTGAAAGAATGACGCTGTGCACACCCCGAGAAGAATGCCGGCGAGCTGCCGCGGCGGGGGGTGGCCGGAATTTGCGAACGGCCGAAACCCTAGCTGGGGCGGAGCCCTGTGCGCGCGTGGAATCCGCGAGAAGAGGCGATGCGGGCGGCCGACAGAGAGTGCGGATGGGCGGCGGAGGACCCGCGGAGGGCGGCTGCACACGCACGTACGCGAGGATATCACCGGAGGAGAAGAAGGAGGCGGTGTACAGGCGAACGGCGGAGGCGCAGAATAGATTAGGGTTAGGGAAGACGCGGCGCCGAACCGTTATGACGGGTGGGACCAATGCGTCAGTATAGCGTCGGATGAACCGACGGTGCAAAAATATGAGCGTCTGTCGAACTATCGGTGCACTTCTGCTCCTGGGTGAAAGAGGGCATCGGATGGTCCGACGGCTTGATTTTACAACGCGTCGGAGCAGTTGCGTGTGGGTCTGAGAAAAGATGAAAATTTCTTCAGCACCGGATGAACCGATGGTGTAAAACACGAAGGTGTCGGTTCATTTTCTAACAGAGAGCAACTAAGCGCCCAGACCCCTTCACCGGATGATCCGACGCTAGAACCTACAGAGCGTCGGTTCATCCGACGGTGACAATTCGATTTTGTTGAACTACTTCTCATTTTTGATCCGTCGAATGTCACACACAAGCCAACACAAGCACATCCTTGGATCAATCCTGAGTGAAAACCTCAACCCTCAAGCACTCCTTTAAAAATACTTATAGAGACACAATAGCTCCCTAAAAAGGGATAAACCATAGATAAAAATAGGCAAATCAAGAACCAAAGGAGGGAGGGAACTCCAGAAAGGGGAATGTATGAGTTAATTGCCTTTGAACTTAGAGATTGACACCATAAGCTCGTTAGGACTTAACTCAATAGGCATTAAGCACAATCATTTGTCTCATCACACCTTAAGAGTTGTTGATTTGCATTGAACTCTAAGCAACTTTCTCATAGTGTGAGTTTCCTTTGTGACATCTCTCACGCAATGCTATGCAAGAACAAATGCATGAAATTAAACATGAATGCATCCTATATGACAATCATAAGTGCAAAGCGAAAAGGTAAACTATCTTGTCAAGTTTGAACCCTTGATGAGCTTATTCATGATGAGCCTTTCAACATGCCTTGAGCGAAACAAGAGGACCACCGGCTCAAGCAAGACCCATACTCACCACTATCTCATCAAGGTTAGACAAGCCCCTAATCATGTACATATGCAAATGCAAACTATATGACAAGCATTACATGATGTTGGACGCATCAAGCACATTTAATTCACTCCGAAGCCTACAAAAAGTGTTTTCATCAAGAGGCTTGGTGAATATATCCGCCAATTGCTCCTCGGAGAGAACACCACAAAGGACAATGTCCCCTTTAGAAACGTGGTCTCGCAAGAAGTGGTGACGGATATCAATGTGCTTGGTGTGAGAGTGTTGAACCGGGTTGTTAGCAATTTTTACGGCACTCTCATTGTCACAAAGGAGGGGAACCCTATCTAGAACCACACCATAATCCAAGAGGCTTTGCTTCATATACAGGATTTGAGCACAACAAGCCCCCGCGAAAATTTATTCCGCCTCCGCGGTGGATAAGGCCACGGAGTTTTGCTTCTTAGAGGACCAAGCAACCAAAGAGCGACCTAGCAAATGGCACCCACCCGAAGTAGTCTTACGGTCTACTCGAGATCCGGCAAAGTCTGAATCCAAATAACCCAAGAGCTCAAAATAAGCACCATGGGGGTACCACAAGCCAATGCTAGGTGTGTATTTTAAATATCTAAGGATCCTTTTCAAAGCACTTAGGTGAGATTCTTTAGGGTTGTCTTGAAACCGAACACACATACAAACACTAAACATGGTATCGGGCCTAGATGCGGTAAGATAAAGAAGAGAACCATTCATAGAATGGTAAAGCTTTTTGTCAACCGGTTTACCTCCCTCATCTAGGTCGAGATGTCCATGGGTAGGCATTGTAGTCTTGATCGGCTTACAATCATCCATCTTGAACTTCTTGAGAATATCATTAGTGTACTTCTCTTGATGAATGAAAGTCCCTTCCTTCAATTGCTTGATTTGAAACCCAAGGAAGAAGTTGAGCTCTCCGATCATTGACATCTTGAATTCCCTAGTCATGAGTTCACTAAAATCCTTGCACACTTTGAGATTAGTAGAGCCAAAGATAATATCATCACCATAAATTTGACAAATGAAAAGTTCTTTGTTGATTATCTTGGTGAATAGTGTGTTGTCCACTCTATCAATCTTGAATCCCGCTTCAATAAGAAAATCCTGGAGCCTCTCATACCATGCCCTAGGAGCTTGCTTGAGTCCATGCAAAGCCTTGTGCAACCTATAGACATGGTTAGGATATGTAGCATCCTCAAAACCGGGAGGTTGCTCCACATAGACTTCTTCATTGAAGAAGCCATTCAAGAAAGCACTCTTTACATCCATTTGAAATAATTTCATTTTATGACTAGATGCATATGCAAGGAGGATACGGATAGCTTCAAGACGTGCCACCGGAGCGAAGGTCTTTCCATAGTCCTAGCCTTCTACTTGAGAGTACCCTTTGGCGACAAGTCTTGCCTTGTTCTTCACCACAATGCCATGTTCATCTTGCTTGTTCCGGTAGACCCACTTAGTGCCAATCACATTCTTGTTCTAGGGGCGCTCTACCAACTCCCATACTTGATTTTTTGTGAAGTTGTTGAGCTCATCTTGCATAGCCAAGATCCAATCCGCTTCCCCAAGAGCTTCATCTATAGTTGTGGGTTCTAAAAAAGAGACAAAAGCATGATATTTGCAAAATGAGTCATATTTCTTGCGGTGAGTCCTTGTACCCCCTTGGGGATCACCCAACACAAGATCAATTGGATGATTTGTTGAAGTCCTTGTGCATCTTCCAAATATTGTAGAGGTGGGATCATCTTGAGATTGAACTTCGCCCATGTCCTCTACTTGATCTTGAGTGTCTTGTGAGGTAGGAGGTGGTTCTTGTGAGGATGATGGACTATCTTGTCTTGTAGGTGATGTAGGTGGACGCCTTGGTTGATCATTATTATTATCATCATCGGAGGATGAGTCTTCATGAATGGAGTGAGTGTCATCATCCTCCTTTGGCTTGATGTCACCAATGGACATCTTCTTCATTGCTTCTCGAAGGGGTTCTTTTCCTACATCATCACAACAAAAACCATCTCCTTGGGAGCCATTAGATTCATCAAACTCCACGTCACATGTTTCTTCAATCACTCGTGTAGAGTTATTGAATACTCTATATGCCTTGGAGTTAGATGCATAACCAACAAATATGCCCTAATATACTCTACTCTCAAACTTCCCTAGATGCTTTCTCTTCTTGAATATGAAACACTTACAACCAAACACCCGGAAGTAAGAGATGTTGGGCTTTCTCCCAATGAGTAGCTCATATGGTGTCTTCCTCATGAGTCGGTGGAGATACACTCTATTTGAAGCATGACATGCCGTGTTGACAGCTTCTGCCCAAAACCTTTGCGAGACGCCATAGTCATCCAACATAGCTCTAGCAAGAGTGATGAGTGTCTTGTTCTTCCTCTCAACCACACAATTTTGTTGGGGTGTATAAGTTGAGGAGAATTCATGCTTGATGCCTTCACCATCACAAAACTCTTCCACTTTTGTGTTGCGGAATTCCGACCCATTGTCACTCCTAATCTTCACCATGGATGACCCAAATTAATTTTGGGCTCTGGTAGCAAACTTCTTGAAGATGTCAAATGTCTTGCACTTGTCCTCCAAAAAGAAAGTCCAAGTATAGCGTGAGAAATCATCAACAATGACAAGACAATAGAAATTACCACCAAGACTCTTGTATGTAGTTGGTCCGAAGAGGTCCATGTGAATGAGCTCAAATGGTCTTGTGGTAGATACATAAGCCTTCATAGGATGATGACTTGCAACTTGCTTGCCGGCTTGACATGCACTACACAACTTGTCCTTCTCAAAAGTAACATCCTTCACACCAAGGACCATGCCTTTCTTGAAAGCTTTCTTGAGTTGGCTCATGCCTATGTGTGCAATGCGACGATGCCATAGCCAACCCTTGGATGTAGTGGAGATAAGGAAAGTAGTAAAGTTTGCTTCACGGGATGTAAAATCTACAAGATAAAGATTGCCATAGCAGAATCCCTTGAAAACAACTTCATTAGATTTCTTGTTAGTGATTGTGACCCCTTCATCATCAAAAGTGCATGAAAGACCAAGGTCACAAAATTGTGCAATGGAAAGCAAGTTATAACTACAAGAATCCACAAAGAGAACATTATAAAGGGATAAATCATTTGTTAGAGAGATTTCACCCAATCCAGAGATCCTTCCTTTTGAGTTTACACTAGTGAGGTGAACATTTTTACCTTGCCAGTCATATGTTGAGTGCAACCACTATCAAGTATCCAATGACTTCCTCCGGTCTTTTAGTTCACCTACACACAAGAAATTAGCATTGAGATTTAGGAACCCAAGCTAGTTTGGGCCCTTGGATGTGAGTGACAAGAGCTTTAGGAATCCACAAGCTTCTAGGTGGCTTGACTTTTGGTTTGGTCCTAATGAACTTGTTTGCCACTTTGCCATTGTTCTTCTTCATCAACAAGAAATGGTTATCATTGTACATGGACTTGTAATTGTTATGCAAGGTGGGCAAAGGGTGAGTAGGTGTTGGGCACTCCCTTGTGTGATGACCGGTAACCTTGCAATGTTGACAATAAGATCCAACTTCATTTATGGAACACCCATATAGCTCCTTAGACCTAGGAGTTTCCTTGATGGGATTGGGGAAAGCACCAAGCCCCTTTGTCCCGTAGTCTCTTGCATTGTAGTAGAGGATCTCCTTGTGCAACTCCTCTCCCTTGGCCAAAGTCTTTACACAAGACCTTAAGCTTCTTACTTCATCTTCAAGAGCTTTCGCCCTATCATGGTTAGTCTTAAAGGAAGATGCAATATTTTCAACATTAAGCAAGACCTTAGGTTTTTCAATTAGATCATCACATGAGGTGGAGACATTGACTTTAGTGACTTCTCTAGCATTTGCATGCCCACTAGAATCAATGTCCTCACTAGCAAGCTCAAGTTCTTGATATTTCATCTCTAAGAGCACATGTTCTTTCTTGAGCTTCATATGACTTGACTCAAGAGACTTGTTAAGCACGGTTATGTCGTCATGCTTGACGATTAGCTCTTTGTGCTTATCAAGCAACTTGCTGTGGTCATCTCTAAGTGACTTCTTGGACACTACCAAAGCATCATGCCTCTGCTAAGGTCATTGTGCTTCACAAGCAACTCATCATATGAAAGCTTAAGTTTCTTATGAGTCTCATCAATTGCTTTGAGCTTACTCTTTTGTTTCTTTATCATGGAGGTGTATTCATCAAGAAGATCTTTAAGAGCAAGCGGTGAGAGTTCATCATCACTACTAGAAGACCCACTACTATCGCTATCACTCACCTTGGAGTGCTTTGCCATGAAGCACATAGGTTGAGGTGGAAGTGGAGGCTCATCATCCATGATAGCAATACCGATGATCTTCTTGTTCTTGTCTTCTTCACTCTCACTTGATTCACTTGATGTCTCACCCCCGGTCACCCATTCATTGACCAAGAGAGAATGATGTTCACCCTTATTCTTGTGGTAGGGCTTGTTTGATGACTTTTTCTTGGATGAGTTCTTCTTGTAGTACTTGGCATCCTTGTCATCTTCATCGTTCTTCTTGCTTGAGTTTGACACTCGCTTGTCGGGCTTGGGGCAATCATATGAGAGATGATCATAGCTACCACAATTGTAGCACTTCCGATTGCTTCGCTCACCGTTTCTTCTTGATGACCGGAACTTTTGCTTCTTAGGATCATAGTTGTAGTGCTTCTTGCCAATCTTCGAGAGCACTCTTGTGGTCTTCCTCATGAGGAGAGCAAGCTTAGCATCATCGCTCTCCGCTTCACTTGAGTCACTTGGATCTTCACTTTCACTTGAGGACGAAGGAGCTTTTTCCTTGATCTTCTTGGACTTGCCCTTTTCACTTGCCTTGAGTGCAAGATCTTTCTTGGCGCTTGAGTGTGAGGTGGATGATTCGATGTCTTCCATCATGAACATCTCGTGGGAGCGGATCTTGCTCACAACCTCGGTGATGGTGAGGGTAGTGAAATCCTTCTCAAAGAGAAGTGCCTTGACGATGTTGTATCTTGGCTTGGGGAGCGTTTGAAGGATTTTTCTGACGATTTCCTGCTCGGAAAGGTTAGCAACATCTGAGAGCATTGATACTTTGAATAAACACCCCCATCCTAGAATACATTTGCTCTACCCCCTCATCATCCTTCATTTTGAACTCATTGAGTTCCACCTTGAGCAATTCATACTTCTCCTCACGGATCTTTTTGTTCCCCACATGGATTTCCTTGAGTTGCATCCACACCTCATGGGCGGTTTGCAAAGCAAAGACCCGATCAAACAACTCCTCGTCTAGCGCCTCAAAATTGTGGTTTCTAGCACGTGCATTCCACTTAGCTTCACTCTCGGTAGGAACCGTAGGCAACGGATACATGGTAGTGCACCACGCATCATGGTGTTGAGCTTGAAGGTAGCTAGCCATTCTATGATCCCAAAAGGTGAAGCGCTTCCCCGCCAACCTAGGAGGGCCATTGCCGCTTCCCTTCCCCATCTCCCTAGGCGGTTAAGCCAAGCAAAAGGGAGCCTTGCTCTGATACCACTTGTAGGATCAAGTCACATAGAAGGGGGGCGGTTGAATATGGGACTTCTTTTGCAAGCTCTAAAGAAAACTGAAAACCTTAGCCTGTCAACTAGTGTTGCCCATTCTAAAAAGGTTCTTCCCTACTACTAGAGCACACTATCACAAGTTTCCTTAGCAATTAACACACTAGGAGGCAAGATAACAACCTAGACAAGATATGAAGCACACAAGTAAAAGCAAGAGCAAAGACAAAGAAACTTGCGAGCAGAAATAAGGTGCTGAAAGTAAGTGCTAGAAGTAAATGAGAGGGACAAGAGGCGACCGAATTTTTTCCCGTGGTATCGAGAAGTTGACGCTTCCCCCTAGTCCACATTGGAGCACTCACTTAGAGTATTGCTCCCCCTTGAGTCACAAAGACACAAGTGCTCACTAAGAGTACCCGTTCTCCATCTCCGGAACGATGGGTCTCGAACCGTATACACCGAGCTTGTCTTGAGGCTACCACAATCTCCAAGAGCTCACCAAGAACCCCCAAGTCACCTAGACCGTCTAGGAGCTGTCAAACTCCAAGAGTAACAAGCCCGCACACCTTCACTTGACCTGAGCACTCAGCTAAGCCATGTATGCACCTTGAACACTCTTGATCACTAAGAAGAACACCTCAATGAAGAGGAAGAGAATCCCAAATGGCAAGAACACACTCTCCTTCTCTCATTGGCTGCAATGGATCTTCAGAATGGCAAATGCAGCTCAAGAGAGGCAAGGGGGTCATATTTATAGGCCTAGCAAGGGAGGCTAGCTGTTAGAAAAGGTTTTTTGAAAAAGTAGTACCGTCGGATAAACCGATGGTCTCCCCCTGCAAGGCGTCGGATCATCTGGTCACTCACAGACTCCAATATAGCCATTTAAACCAAGAAACCCAGACAATGCACCGACGCTATACACCGACACCTCGTCGGATCATCCGGTGTTGAAGACTTCACGCTCTAGGTGGTACTGCATGATTTGAATTAGACCGTCGGATGAACCGCTGAGTATATCTATCCAAGCGTCGGTTCATCCGGTGCTGAAGCATTTGACTTGGCGCGTCTCTATATGATTTAAATCCAACCGTCGGATGAATCGATGGTCAAGGCGTCGGATCGTCCAATGCATAAGTCCTGAGCCTTGACCCATACTGTAGCCAAACTCTAAGGTGTCGGATGAACCGATGCCTATACCGTCGCTTCATTCGACGGTCCATTTTGAATCCAGTGGCCACACAACTCATCCGACGCATCTAGAAAATAGGTTGTCGGATCATCCGACGCCATGAACTTCTTTTTAACTCGTCCAATTCAGCGCCTTTGAGTTTTCTGTCGATTCTTTTGCTCCAACCTTGCTTCCATGAACTCTCTGAGCTAGTTGACAACCAAGGAACTTGAGTGTGCATATTTTTATGGCTTTTGAGTGCATGGTCAAGCTACTAGTGTACGGACCCCTCTTAATAGTACGGTCGAAACTACAAACTAGCAATCCAAGTGTCCTTCATGTCCTTTGTGACACTTGGAACTAACAGAGTCCTTAGCCTTGTAGTATCCAACCATATTGAGTCCATTAATTCAAATTGAGGGGTCTCATTCCATTCAATACTCGTGACAATAACCCAATATCTATCTAGTTTCTGCTCGCAAAAATTAAAGGTTATAGCTTCGGTAAATCTTGAGTTGTACCCTTTTTGGTGAACTTAGGTCATGCTGTTTTTCAGGGGACAGAATCCTAAACATTGGATCTGTCGACCTTGTTGCTAAATGATCTAGCTCCACTTTTGAATACCAAAATTGTGCATAAAAACCTTATGGAGTAGCTGGTCAAATTTGAGAATTTTTGGGGTTCTGGATTTTGAGTTATGAAATTTTATTCACCGCTGCCAGATTTTGCACCATTTGACATGTTGCTCTCTTTTAAGTCTTGACATGTGTTACATCTTTTGTACAGATGGGTGCCCCCGTCTTTCTCGAGTACGACGCTAACGGTATGATCCGTACCAACAGGTTGCACTGGGAGGGTTTCCACACCTTGCGTGGGAAGCACTCAGCGTCGCTGGCTACACCGTTCCACCGGTCTACAAGGTGGTCGAGTATGAGCGCCTAGGTGTTCCCCATTGAAGGGTGACCGTCACCGTGCCGCTTCTCCCAGTCCACCCCGAGTGGTTCGACTTGAGCTTCGTGTACTGGAGTTTTCGTGGGCACGAGTCCGTTGAGTCAGCCACCCTCTGGGTGTTGACAGACTTTTGTGACCACAACCCGACAGTGGTAGCCCTCTCACCGTTTGGGCTATTTCCGGCAGTGATCCCGCACGACCCAGCGTGGCTGGACCGTGTGGACCACCTTCAGGAGCTTCTTTTGCTAGTGGAGCCACTGGACATCACGAGTACGCTGACTCATTGCCTCGACGTCTTGTTCACACTTTAGGGGTTGCGCTACACCACAGTGACGGTGATCAGCCAGCGTTTGGAGTCTAATCGGCTGGGTTGGCACAGTCTTTCAGCAGCCTACCAGCAGCAGAGTTTCACGCTCTTCCAGGTTCAACAGGAGAACGACTGGCTTCGTACCAGGAGGTTCCAACTGGAGTTGGAGTGAGGTGACCACTTGCAGAGGATCCTCGACTTGGAGGCGCAGACCACTACCGTCTAGGAGGATGTAGACGCCATAGATATCCAGAGGTTGACACTATTGCAGAACATCGCCGATATGCAGCAGCAGGTTGAGGAGGCTGAGGTATAGGTAACAGCTTTATGCACAGAAGTTCAGTAGCCACTGCCAGTACGGCGGGCATCACGTGGATACCAATGCAAAGAAGATGGATTGGTTTCGTGATGGCTTGGATGGTGAGTTGTATGAGCGGCTGAACTTGATCGAGCCCAAAAACTTCCATGAGCTGGTGAACAAAGCTATATCCCAAGAGGATGCTATGAAAAAGGCCCAGAGAGACAAAATGAGGCAAGCTGGTTTTGCTTCGGGCAGCGGAACTAACAAATTGCTTTGTGAAGAAGAATGTTCCTAACTCGTCCTAGCAATCTTCAACTGGACGCTGGACGCTGGACGATGAAGCCTTCACATAGCAAGCCTTCAGGGAATTTCCAGTTCCGCAACGCTCAACAGTAGGCTCCAAAGCCTAACGCACCCCCGCGTAACACCGGTGAATGTCGCTGTTACAATTGTGGACAGCCACGGCACTACATAAGTGACTGCCCCAAGCCCAAGCAGGACAAGCCCAACCCACAGAATCAAGGTGCCGGGACCAAGCCGGCCAATCCGGCTAAGAAGCCGATGGTGCAAGTACGCTAGGGCAAGCTGAACTTCACCACCATGAGTGACATACCAGAGGGAGCTTCAATGCTTACGGGTACCTTCTCTATCAATGATACCCCCATTAAGATATTGTTCTATTCTGGAGCTACCCACAGTTCCATAAGTGAGAAGCTAGTAGGCAAATTGGGTTTGATGGGTTCTCACACTAATTCGGCCTTTAAAATTGCCACTCTAGGTGGAAAATCTCTTCTAGTACCTTAATCTGTGGAGTACTTTTGGGATTAGGTAGTAAAACCTTTCCGACACATCTTATTTCCATAGGTTTGGAGGCTATGGATGTTATCTTGGGTATGGATTGGATGACCCGACATAAGGTGGTTCTAGATATCTTGGGTAGAGTTGTAGTAATCAATTCACCTGCTATCGGGCAAACCACCTTGTACCTCCCTTTCAAGGACATTGCAGACACTTGTGCCTATGTAACCATTACTTCTCACCATGATGAAATTCTAGTGGTTTGTGAGTATCCCGATGTCTTCCCCGATGACTTTCCTGGCATGCCACCAGACCGAGTGTCGAGTTTGTGATTGAACTCCAGCCGGGCACCGCGCCCATTTCCAAACGACCTTATCGAATGCCTCCCAAAGAGCTAGCTGAACTAAAAAACCAACTCCAGGAATTGTTAGACAAGGGCTACATCCACCCAAGTTCTTCTCCTTGGGGTTGCCCCACACTCTTTATCAAGAAGAAAGATGGTAGTTTGAGGTTGTGTGTTGACTCAATGCGTTGACCATCAAAAACAAATATCCTCTTCTCCGAATTGATATTCTTTTTTATCAGTTGGCTGGAGCAAAAGTTTTCTCCAAGATCGATCTTCGCTCTTGTTAACATCAAATTAAAATTCGACCTTGTGACATTCCCGAAACTACTTTCTCTACCCGTCATGGTCTCTACGAGTTATTGGTGATGTTCTTCGGTCTCACGAATGCCCCAGCCTACTTCATGTGTCTCATGAACTCCGTATTCATGACGGAGGTTGATAAATTCGTAGTGGTCTTTATCGATGACTTCTGATCTATTCCAAAAATGAAAAGGAACATGCCAAACACCTTTGCATTGTTCTATAGCATTTGAGAGATGACAAGATTTATGATAAGTTCTTCAAATGCGAATTCTGGTTGGATAGTGTGAAGGTCTCAGGACACACTATTTCCAAAGCAGAAATATCCATAGATCTTAGCAAAGTGCAGGAGGTGATGGATTGGAAGCCACCCAATTCCGTGCACCAAATTCGCAAGTTTCTAGGTTTGGCGAGTTATTATCACTGATTCATTCCAGACTTCTCCAGGATCGCTAAACCTATGACCGAATTGCTCAGGAAAGGGGTAAAGTTCATGTGGAGTGAAGCCTGTGAGAAAGCCTTACACACGTTAAGACAACCCATGATCTAGAGATAGTACAACTTCGGCCCAAGTGTTAGTGCAATTGGATAATTCCAAATCTTTTTAAGTTTTTTGTGATGCGTCAGGTGCTGGCCTCGGTTGCGTTCTTATGCAAGAAGGTCGAGTCATTGCCTATGCCTCACGAGCACTTCGACCCCACGAGATCAATTATCCCACTCATGATCTAGAGCTAGCATCGGTTGTTCACGACCTCAAGATTTGGAGACACTATCTGATGGGCACTCGTTGCAATATCTTCACTAATCACAAAAGTCTCAAATATATCTTCACCCAATCAGACCTAACAATATCTTCACTGATCACAAAAGTCTCAAATATATCTTCACCCAATCATACCTAAATATGAGACAAAGAAGATGGCTCGAGTTGATTAAGGATTATGATATAGAGGTGCACTATCACCCCGGCAAAGCCAATGTGGTTGCGAATGCTCTTAGTCGCAAGGTTCACTACAATCATGTAGAGGTGGAGCCGTGTAGTGACACCTTATGTGAAGACATGAGGAAGCTTCACTTGGAAGTTGTGAAACAAGGGAATCTCTATGCTATAGTGGTAGAGTCTAATCATTATGGTAGGATTGTCACTGCTCAACGCGACGATGAGGGGGTACAACAAATAAAGTAGAAATTAGTAGAAGGAAACCCCAAGTACACTTGTTTCCAGAAGGATGCAAAAGATGTGATATGGTTCGAGAAGGGCCTTGTGAATCCTGCTGACCCGGACCTTAAGAAGGAAATCTTTGACGAAGCTCATCTTTCCAAATTCTCTATTCACCTTAGAAGCACCAAGATGTATCAAGATCTGAAGGAGAATTTCTGTTGGTCCAATATGAAAGTCGACATAGCCAAGTATGTGTCAGAAGGTGATACTTGCCACAGAATGAAAGCAAGCCACTTGAAGTCAGCAGGCGTACTCCAACCCTTGTCGATACCTACGTGGAAATGGGATGACATAAGTGTGGACTTCATTGTGGGTTTACCCTTGACTACCAGAAAGAAAGACTCCATCTGGGTTATCGTGGATAGACTCACAAAGACTACCCATTTCATTACAGTTCATACCACTTACTCGGTGAAACACTATGCAGAGTTATATATGGATCAAATTGTCCTCTTGCATGGAATTCTGAAGACCGTAATCTCGGATCGGAGAACTCAATTTGTAGCTCATGTCTTGGAGCAATTGCATGAGTGCTTAGGAACCAAGTTGATCCGTAGTTCCAGTTATCATCTGCAGACCGGTGGTCAGACTGAAAGGGTAAATCAAATTGTAAAAGACATGCTCCGGGCAAGTATTTTACATTTTGATAAGAGTTGGGACAAGTGCTTGTGTTAACACCAAAATTTGGTACAGGAAAGAGACTGATTTGTGGACCGAGTTTGGTAAAGAAACACCATTCGGCAGGGAATTTTCCTCAAAGCATTCGGTAAAGGAACCTGCGGTCGGTAACACGCCATCATTCAACAGAAGGGTTCATTTGTGCTTGGAAAAGGAAACATTTGGGAATACGTGATGACGTGGCCTGAATATAAGGAAGAGACGAATTGATGACGGGTGCAAGACAGACATTGGCGTCGGGGCATTAATTTAGGCAATAAATGTTGTACTCGTGATCGACTAGGAGTCATGTTAGGACAAGGGTATAAATATGAACCCTTAGTGTTTGTAATAGGGATCGAACAATTTCACAACAAACCGGCCCTGCGCCAACCTTTCGAGTCCTTTAGTCGAGTCGTCGAGTTCTTCGAGAGGAGCCATCGATCTGTCGACCTCCGTAAGTACCAGCAACCTTGTATCATGTCTACTATCATGCGGTGGATTTAGCACGTGATGCAAGTAGTCTTGTTACCATGCTTATTATCATGCAGTAGATTTAAGCTTGGTTCAAGAGGGTTTCTTGTAGATCATGAGTCATGCAGCAGGCTAAGATCTAGCTTGGAGCTAGTTATCGGCTCTATTAGATATAGCAAGATCTAGATTCATTAAGTTATCATGTGTTGCTTTGAATTTTACTCTTTTATGTTTAATTCTTGTAACACTCTTTTGCCCAATCTAGATCGATTAGTTTCGATTCTATCTCTTTGAGATCCATGTGTTATACTTTCAAATTTTTGGTTTTATATATGGTAAACGGATCATGTGCTCTCAATAGCCGAATTTAAATCAATATAGATTGTCACGTGTTGCAGGTTCAAGCTTGTTGACTTTTCAATGTTTGTTCCTTCTCCACGGAACCCGGATCGGCTGTACAGCTGTATTCAGCAATCCTGCCACGAGTGGAAAGTGTTTATAAGTTCGTTTTAAATAATGTATGCTTTTAGCCTTTGATATTTAGATTGTATCATGCGGTGGATTGATCTATTTTTGGTTGGTGGTGTGGTTTCAAGCAAGTCGTATAATGCGGTGGATTAACTTGTTTGGTGTCACGCTCGACGGGTTTGAAAGTACCTAGACATGCGGTATACTAGTGCTTTTGGCCTATGCATGCTTGTTTACTACAAATTTACAGTCATGCTTCACTTTTATTTATTTTACTGTAATTTTTCTACGAAACTCGGTCATGACCACGTGCGTGCAATGTTATTTAGACAAAGACTGATCTTTCGTCATGGTTACATCATGCATTCGGCTATATCATGGTTTCATGTTTTAGAGCTCCCGAATGATATTTAAATTGCTGACAGATAGCTTGTTGTAGCTATATGTCGTTTTGATTGGCTTGGAAGCCGTAAATACGGAACTGTCTGGTACCACTAGGCAAGTTCCAGGTTTTAACTAACTGCTTTTCATCCTTTGCCAGCATCAGGAAAATTGACTGGCACGCTTTGGATCGGCACGTGTGTTAAGCCAGCTTTGTTCGACTTGTTGTGTGCTTAGCGTGAGGTGCTGATTTTGCGTCAGCACACTTTTTGGTATGCCCGGTGGGACAATCTAGCTGATCAAGATGCCTGATATTCATGATGTCATGGATGTCACCATAGAGGAGCTATCTCCAGAACAGCAATTGCAATTAAAGGAAGTTGTTGATCAATTTCGGTAGAAGTGTCTCATGTCATTCTCTAAAAACAGAAGTGGTGTGCCATATCTTATGTCTGACATGCCAAGAGTTCTACTACCAGGAGAACCTGATACCACATCTGCTGAAGAGAAATAGGAAGTTATGAATGCGGTTCAGCAAACTATGGAAAACATAATGGCCAAACACGATACTGCTGTCTTGAATATGTTCTGACAAATGATGGTTAGTGTCTTTGGTCTAGGCATGGAAAAGGTGCTTAATTGAGTATCACCCCAAGGGCCTAGTGGTGAGACAGGAGAATCAAGTGTTGCTGTTAATGGCCAACCAGCTCAAGATGCAAGTGCTCAGCCGCCTCCGCAAAGTGCGGGAGGTCAGCCAATCTAGCAGCAGAACCCTTATCAGGCAATGCCCAATAGGCCTACTTATGGAGAATTGGCATTCAGCTCTTCTGGAGTTCCACCTGGCTCTACTTACAGGATAGCCCCAGCAAATAATAGGCTACAGAAGAACATGTATGGGGGTGGATATTTGGAATTCATGGACTACGGTGCCATTGATGCTTTCCCGAATCCTGGATATGGTACGGCCACAGGGATGCCTACTGGGCCTACTGGAAGGCCAGGGGATCAAGACGCTAATGTTGATCTTATGGTGCAGAAAATGGTCGATGTGTTACAAAATCAATTCGGTCTGAAACCCAAGAATCAAGGGCATGTGTATACACCTCCTTTCCCAGAATGGTACAACAGGGTGGCCTTGCCACACAGGGTGAAAGCTCCTACAGATTTCACGAAGTTTTCTGGGCAAGATTATACTAGCACTGTGGAGCATATAGCCTGATACTTGATGCATCTTGGGGAAGCTTCAGCTGATGAAGCATTCAGGATCAGATATTTCCCCTATCACTGATAGGCCCGGCCTTTACATGGTTCACTTCTTTGCCTGTTCACTCAACTGTTCCTGGAAGGATTTGGAACAAAAGTTTCATGCTCATTATTTCATTGACAGTAATGAGAAAAAGCTAATTGATCTAACCACCCTAAGGCAGTGGCATAATGAGACACCCATGGAGTTCCTCAGGAGGTTCAGAGAGATTAAAAGCTTGTGCTTCTCTTTGAATCTACCAGATGATCAATTGGCTGATATGGCTGTAGCGGGGATGTTACCAACTGTTCGGGAAAAGATGTTCGGCATGGAGTTCGATAATCTTGGCCAATTGTCTCACAGATTGTCATTAATGAGCAACCAAGCTTATGGCTTCAAGAAAGACTCCAGGTTTGCCAAACACAGTGATATAGCTGACATATACAACCAATTCCTCGAAAGAGCTGATCAAGGAGAGGAATTTGATGATTAAGAAGAAATAGCTACAACTGAAATAGTGTGGGGCAAAGAGCTAATAACAGTGAATCAAAGGTGGGTCAAGCAAGCCAAGGGCACCTATGATTTTGATGTGACCAAGGCTGATAAGCTCTTTGAGTTTCTCGTGAAGGAAGGCCGAATCAAGTTGCCAAAAGGGCATTCCATGCTTCGGCCTAATGGAGTCAAAGAAAAGAGATACTACGAGTTTCATGATAGGAATTCTCACTCCATCAATGAGTGTAGGGTTTTCAGGATTGGAATTCAAAAGGCTATCCAAGAAGGTCATCTGAAATTTGACAATACGATGAAGTTGGATGGCAATCCCTTCCCTCGGAACATGATTGGATTTTCAGTCAACATGGTGACTGCTGAGGAAAAAGGAAAAGTGAAGGTTTTGACTTCAGCGAGGGCAAAGCAGGATGGATCAGTTGACCCTGCTCAACAAGTAACAGTTGAACAAGTCCACAAGGAATTGCCTCGTATCTTGAAAAGTCAGATTGAAGTAGGGGAGTCCTCCAAATCCAAACCCAGGGTGACTTCGTGTATTCTCCTTAACAAGTGGCAGCGTCAGCAAAAGAAAGAACGCTACCAGAAACAAAAGTACGAGGAGGAGAAACGAAGATATGAAGAAGAAGTGCACAGGAAAGAACGAGAGGAATATGTGCGGGAACAAGAGCGCGCGCATTGGGGATGTGCGTTCTTCAGGCACTGCTGGAATGAAGGTTTAAAACTTCCCACGTTGAACAATTGTCCTGAATGCAGTGACAAATATACTGAGTATAGGTAGGATACTGTCAATCGCCGATCCGTCCATGAAAGAATTGGAAGGACCTAGCGACGGTCAGCGCATAAAAATAAATGAAATTAATGATCAACCAAGAAAAAGATATGCTGATTGTAGGTGGGTTGATCATGAAGAATAAGAGCGTGAATTCGTCTGGCAAAAAGGACAGTGGTGCCCACCTGGCTTGAGGAGAAGCCAAAAGACAAGAGTTCAACACTTGAGAAATCAGGAGTTGAAGCAGGCAGGAATCAAAAGGAAACAGGTGTGGCGTCCAAAAGATAAGCCTAATGGATCTGGTCGTTCGGCTCCTACGTGCATGGTATGCTTCTTGCCGAATGAATTCATGGCTCCAGCTAATCAAGTTGTGTAGGAAGAGATGTCGCCAAACCGATGAGGCTGAGCAACTTGGGCTGATGGCACAGCTAGTGTTGGCCAAGCAAGCAACCTTTAACAAGCCGGCCAAAAATCGGCACATGAGACCGTTGTACTTGAGAGGATATGTCAGTGGAAAGCCATTGACCAAGATGTTCGTTGATGGTGGAGCTGCGGTCAATGTGATGCCGTATACTACGTTCAGGAAGCTTGGCATGGGCCCTGGGGATTTGACGCCAACAAGTATAGTTCTGAACGATTTTGCTGGGAATCCTTCAGACACCAAGAGCTGTGTACATGTGGATCTGATGATCGACTCACCTTGCTCACGACCTTCTTTGTCATTGAGGGCAAAGGGGCATATAGCTTGCTTCTTGGACGGGATTGGATCCATGCAAATTGTTGCATCCCATTTACCATGCATCAACAGCTTGTTCAATGGGTTGATGATGATATAGAGGTGGTCCAAGCAGATGATTCAGTAAGCGTGGCTAACGTGGAACCAGCCTTCTGGGAGTATCAAGGTATAGATTGCTTCTCAGGCAAGGACTGGGGTGAAGGTCCTGTTGAACCAGTCAGCAGTGATCAACAGCCGATTCAAGCAATCGGCTCGTATAGCAATTTTTAATGGAGAATCCAATTGATGGAACTGACGGAAAGTTAGGACGTGGATTCATGTCGGCTGACAAATTGGAAGAAATTGATATTGGAGATGGTGATAAGCCAAGGCCGACATTTATCAGTGCTAACTTGGATTCAAGTTTCAAAAAAGAGTTGATCAAGCTTCTAAAGGAATACAAAGATTGCTTCGCTTGGGGTTATTCGGAGATGCCCGGTTTAGATCGTTCTATTGTTGAGCATCAGTTGCCAATCAAGCCTGGTTTTAGGCCTTACAAGCAACCTTCCTGAAAGATCTACAAGGATGAAGTTGAGAGATTAATAGAAGCAAATTTCATTCGGCCATGTAGGTATGCAGAGTGGATCTCTAATATTGTCCCTGTTTACAAGAAAAACGGAAAAATGAGGGTTTGCATAGACTTTAGAGATCTAAACAGAGCTACACCCATGGATGGATATCCAATGCCTGTTGCTGACTTGTTGGTTGATGCCGCTGCTGGACATAAAGTTAGTAGTTTTATGGATGGCAATGCAGGGTACAATAAAATTTTTATGGCAATAGAAGATATATCAAAGACAGCCTTCAGATGTCCTGGACATATAGGCCTTTTTGAGTGGATTGTCATGACATTTGTGTTGAAAAATGCCGGTGCAACTTATCAAAGAGCCATGAATTATATTTTTCATGAGTGGATCGGCAAAATTGTGGAGATATACATTGATGATGTCGTGATCAAGTCTTTGGATCATGAATCACACCTGAATGATGTGAGGAAAACTCTAGAGTGCACCCGCAAACATGGGCTTAAGATGAATCCGAACAAGTGTGCCTTTGGGGTTTCAGCTGGAGAGTTCTTGGGATTTTTGGTGCATGAGGGAGGAATAGAAGTTGGCAAGAAAAGCATGAAACCTATTGATGAAGTTGTTCCTCCAACTAATCTCAAGGAATTGCAATCACTACTCGGCAAGATCAATTTTGTGAGAAGATTTATTTCAAATTTGTCACAAAAGGTGTTGCCTTTCTCTCCACTGTTGAGGATCAAGAAGGATCAGAAGTTTGTATGGGGTGATGAACAACAAAAGGCTTTGGATGAAATCAAGAAATACATGAGGGAACCACCGGTATTGGTGCCTCCACAACTGAACAACCCTTTTAAGTTGTAGGTGGCGGCCACTACCCAAACTATTGGATCGGCCCTCATACAAGAATTTGAGGGAAAGGAACGAGTAGTTGCGTACCTTAGCCGAAAATTGCTTGATCCCGAAACAAGATATTTGGCTGCAGAGAAGCTTTGCCTGTGTGTTTATTACTCATGTAGAAAGTTTCGGCACTATTTGTTGAATGGCAAATGCGTTGTATATTCAAAATTTTGATGTAATTAAACACATGTTGTCTATGCCAATTTTTAATGGAAGGATTAGCAAGTGGATTTTAGCTTTGTCTGAGTTTGAGTTGAAATTCGAATCGGCAAAAGCTGTTAAAGGTCAGGTTATTGCTGATTTCATTACTGAACATCGCGATCCATCAATTGAATTTCTTGAAATTAGTCCTTTGGCTTTGTTCTTTGATGGATCCTCATGTGGCAAAGGTGTTGGAGTAGGAATTTTATTGATTTCACCCAGAGGGGAGATGTTTGAGTTTGCTATTCCTATTCAACCAACTGTCACAAATAATCAAGCTGAATATGAGGCATTACTTAGAGGACTTCAGTATTTGAAAGAAGCAAAGGCTATTTCAGTTGAAATTTATGAAGATTCAGAGTTAGTTATAAAACAATTGAATGGCCAATATGAATGTAGAAATGATATCTTGAGGAATTACTACGAGGAATGCAAGGAGATCTTGAAAAGTTTTCAGTTAGTGATTCTACAACATATTCCTAGGGAACACAATGAAGAAGCAAACAGGTTGGCCCAAAGTGCTTCAGGTTATAGAGAAAATCAAGAAGTGTTTGCCAACAATGTGTGTGCTTTCGAGAGTGATCTAGCAGAAGATGATTGGAGAAAAGAAATTTTTGATTATTTGGAAAATCCATCCCGAAAGGTCTCTAGGAAGCTCAGGTATAAAACTATAAAGTTTGTTCTTCTTGATGGACGTTTGTTTTACAAATCACTAGATGGAGTGTTGCTACAATGCCTGGGTCAAGAAGAAGCAAAGAAAATGATGAGTGAAGTACACGATGGGCTGTGTGGAGCACATCAATCGGCTTACCGAATGAAATGGGTTATCGGGCGCACTGGATGTTATTGGCCGACGATGCTGGAAGAATGCTTTGAGTATTACAAAGGGTGTCAACATTGTTAGAAGTTTGGGAATATCCAAAGAGTTCCAGCATCAGCTTTGAATCCTATTATCAAGCCATGGCCATTCAAAGGATGGGGTATAGATTTGATTTGCCAAATAAATCCTCCATCTAGCAAGGGGCATAAATTTGTGCTTTTGGCAACAGATTATTTCACCAAATGGGTTGAGGCAATTCCATTGAAGAAAGTAACATCAGAAAACATGGTTGAGTTTGTCAACGAGCACATCATCTACAGATTTGGAATTCCTCAGACAATTACAACTGATCAAGGAACTCAATTTACATCTTCAGAGTTCAGGGAATTTGCTGAAAGCATGGGGATCAAATTGTTAAATTCTTCTCCTTATTATGCCCAAGCTAATGATCAGGCAGAAGCTTCTAACCAGATCATGAACAAGATTATACAAAAGAAGATTGATCAGAAGCCAAAAAGGTGGCATTCGGTACTCAATGAGGCCTTGTGGGCTTACCGAATGGCCCCTCATGGAGCTACAAAAACATCTCCTTATGAGTTGGTTTACGGGCATCATGCTGTTTTGCCATGGGAAATGCAATCAGATTCAAGGAGTGTGGTTTTGCAAAAGGATTTAAGTTCCAAAGATTACAATGGCTTAATGATGGACGACTTAGAGGATTTGCATATGATTCGTCTTAGGGCCTTGGTAAATATTGAGAAGAACAAGATGCGAGTTGCTAAATATTACAACAAGAAAGTAAAAGTCAAGCAATTTGCAGAAGGGGATTTGGTTTGGAAAGCAATACTACCGATTGGAACTAAGTATAGTACGTTCGGCAAATGGTCCCCGAATTGGGAAGGTCCTTTTCGGGTAGTTAGATGTACGCCTGGAAATGCATATATCTTGAAAACTTTACTAGGAGAAGAGTTTACTGCTGCTATAAACGGGAGATACTTGAAGAAATATTATCCTAGTATTGAAGTTGATCGTTGATTACAAGCATCAAGATTACAAGCATTAGAAATATAGAAACAGCCGGCATTTGGGAAAGAAGCCGCCTTGAGAACAAAAGTCCTAACAAAGGAGATATATGCAAAAGTCTATTGCCCTTAGCACAAAAAATGTTCTACATTACAGACGTTTCTTGCAGGTTCTTTATTTGGCAACCCAGCTACCTAAGATTACAAAAGGAAGTCTGTGGGAAGCAGAAGGCCTGGAGGAAGAAGCGAAAGTATGCTTCATTTCTTTGATTCCACGTTTTCCTCTTCAGCTCTTCCCTCTTCAGCTGTTCCAAGACCACCGTGACCGCAACGTAGAAGCTTCGGGGATTGCCGTGACTTGCAGCTTCCATCAGGCTGTCCCAGGAAGCCTTCAAGTTGTTATACCTGTTAGAAACATCTGAAGAAAGGGAACAAATTCTTGTTGAAAGTGAGATCTGAAACTTAAACATGAGAATCAAATAAGGATGAAGATCTTACCCCCTACCAACGCTTCCAAGCTCATGTGGCATTCGCGTTCGGCACTGTAGTGAGTGGTGATGTCCCGCAGGTTGTGTTCTAGATGCCGGATGCGACGATGCAGTTGATGGTTGGTCTTCTTCTTTAGTAGAGGAATCAGAGGAAATGTACTCAGGAACCTCTTCAGTTCCAATGATCTCCTCTGGGAGCAAGTCAAGGCTGAAAACAAAGGAAGGTGAATCATGAGATTGCAGGCGAGAGCAAGAGAAAGGATTGAGAAGGAAAGCTTACTCTTGAATGGTTCGCTTCTTTGGTGGAACACTGCTCTCCTTGATTAGCTGTTTTCCCTTGTTCGCCACGGCTTTGGGGTTTTTTCCTCTAGAGAAGCAGGATGAGAGGATGTGAAATGATGGAAGTGTATACGAGTGGATTTGCAGGACACCAAGGGGGCTATTTTATTAGCCGTGAGAGCGCATCGGGAGTGATGACTGGCTGGCATACATTAATGGGAATACCAAACAGCAGGGTTTTCTCCCCGAATGCAAAGGGTTTTTCATTGAACAGTGTTCATGGTTCCCGAATAAGGATTTTCTGTGGATTCTACGCCAAGGGACAAGAGTTTGTGCGTATTCGGCTAGAGTAAAAGTTCCCGAATGCGTTCAAAGCGGTGAAAGTTCGCATGCAGAAATCAAAGGAAATCATCACAAAACGAATACAGAAGATAAAATTTCATATTTATTGCCAAAATTCCAATATCCCTAGTACAAACTAATCGAAAAGCCTGTTCAGCACAGACTGGGGATGAATGGAATCGTCAATGGTGTCGCTGTGGCCATCGAGGCGCTCCAGGATGACCTCGATGTCATCGATGTCCTCCAGCGCGCCACCATGGAAGTCGCGTGGCCGCGTGGAGTAGTCGACGCCGGTATACGTCGCCATGGCAGCCAAGCCCAAGGTGGTGCCCAGACGGACGCCGTGGAGGGACACCTCATCAACGCGGTCTTCCACCGCGCCAAGGCGAGCTTCCGGTGTGTCTCCGAGAGCGTTCACCTTATCCGCCAGCTTCTTCACCAGCGTCTTCAGCCAGTTGAGCTCGGCGTCAAGGTCTGCAGCAATTACGGAGCAATGGCGGTTAGTTCAAAGTTGAGTTGAGATTAAATAAATCAAAAGATTCACCATCGATGGCCTCCAGCAGCTCTTTGCGCTAGTGCTCCCATTGGAGCTCGGCTATTCCGGCCTTTTTGGAGACGTGCCCCAACTCGCGCCGGATTTCATCGCGCTCTACCTTGAACTTGCGGGCGTCGTGATCACTGTAGCACGAGCTGGAGGAGTGGGAACAGTCGGACGATCCCGAGGAGTCGCCCACCATGGCCGGAGTCATGGCCGGTGCAGGAGCAGGGTTCCACTGGATGAACCTGGAAACAAAAAGAAATCTAGAAAAAGCTGTGAAGAAATCGATGATCACCACCTGCGGTGAGTGCCAGCGCGGCTCCCTTCGGCCTCGTCGCTGGCCCGGCGCCTGTTGCTGCTGCCTGCCATTGAGCTTTTTGGAGTACTAGTACTAGAGAAGAGAAGTTTAGATTGGCAAAGGCTTGAGCTGATTTGATTCAATCAAGGCTGTTGTAGCTTCCTTTTGGATCTTTTCCGTTGATTCAGGAAGTTTGGCTATCTTCTTCTTGTCAGCCTCAATTTCAGCTATCAAGTTCTTCTGTTCGACTTCTAGTGCAGCTTTTCTGATGATCTTCAACTCAAGCGCAAGCTGCAGTTCAGCCAGCAATTCCTTGTTGTTTTGGATTTGAGCCTGTGAATCTTTCACGAATTGCTTGACTTTGGCTCTCTTTTGTTCCAAGGCTGGTCGGGAGGATTGATTCTTCAGAGCTCGCCTCACTGCTGCAAAGTGATTATCCAATTGTGAGATAGGTTCCAAGGAGGCTTTGATATCATTAGGAAGCTCTTGGTTGATGTATTCATGCACTTCTTCTAGAAGATCAACGTCCCTGACTTGATCCTGGATATCCCTTTGCAGCAAAGCGAGGACTTCTTTTAGCTTTGCTTGATTTTCCTCTGATAAAGCTTGGCTTGAAGATGCTTCATCTCTTTTTTCGGTAGTTAAGTCATCCATAGTAAAAGAAAAGCTTGGTGGTGATGCAGCCTGATCCTGAAAAGAAAGGCTTGCCGAATTAAGGATGATTTATTAAATGGGAATAAAAGAGATAAATATTCATGCTTACCTCCTTTCTGGCCTCCTGAGTTGGAGAAGGGAGTTTTTCGGGCTTAAGGGGTTCTTGGATGATCAGTTGAGGAGAAGCTTGAGGGGTCTCTGGTAAAGTTGAAGCTTCTAGCTGAGGAGAAGCTGGTGGAGTCCTTGGTAGGGTTGACGCTTCTGGCTGAGGAGAAGATGGATCCATCCCTGGTGAAGCTGGAGCTTCTGCTTGGGAGAGGATGGTTGGATCCTTGGTGAAGCTGGATTTGAAACATGTTGAGGAGAAGAACTCCCCACAGTTTGGCTCACCAATGTTTCCTGTGCAAATAATAAGTAGAGTGTAAATGCCAATGAAGAAATTGGTTTAAAAAACGGAAAAGAGATGGTGAAGATCTTACCAGTAGATGGGGCATTGGCAGATTCTGTAGTGATTATTGGTTGCTGGGCTCTGGTCTGAAATTGCACAAGATAAAATGATCAGGATGAAGAGTGGTTTTATGCTCAGGAAGGAAAAGATGTTAACCTCAATAAGAACTCTTTTAGATGTTCTTTTCTTCTTGGCAGCTGGAGGAGCAACCTGGGATAGAGCTTTCCTTTTATCAGAGGCTGAACTAATGAGAGATGGGTCTGATGTGGCATATCTGGACATCAGTTGAGCCAGGGTGGTGGAATGAAATCCCAAAGCAGAGATTGGGCCTGCAATGTTGTAGGAGATTGTCCTAGCGTGAGGGGCAGGCACTGTATCCTACAGGAAATGGCAAAGGATCATGTTCAGTAAAGAAGGACATGATTGAGAAAGAGGGAAAAATAAGTATATTACATCTGAAACTGGCTGGAAATCAGGCATTAGCTCAAGACAGAGAGAATGTACTGGCACATTGAAGGTGTGATCATGGAATTCTTGCCACCAGGAAGTAAAGGAGGGATGAGCTATTGTTATTGGCACAAAAGGCCTAGGTGCATAAACAGTTGAGCTGCACTGATACTCAAAGACCCTTTTTACTTGCAGGGATTCCTTAATATCCTCTCTGGGCTTGAGGAATTCATGAAGGAATAGCCTTGGGGGCACTTGGCCGCATCCTAGTTGTCTGGCCATCATATTTGGTTGGTAGTATTCAAAGGTGCTCTGATTTTGCCTTCCTCCACTGAATTCTGCTGGCAGGATTCATGGATGAATGAAGATGTTGAAAATTGCTATAGATTTTACATCATTACATCCGGTCTCGAAACTGAATTCACAAGGGAGAGCCAAGTTATCATTGTTCAGATATGGAAGCCAAAGGGGATTGGCAAAGCCTTTGAAGAAGAGCTCAAAAAGTTGGCTAATGTTTTGGTCGATGGATATGGTTGAGGCAGCTTCCCCATAAATCTGGCATCCTTTGGTGATCTGGATTTCCCCTTCATTTAGTTGGCTGAAGGAAAGTACCGGTTGTTAAGGTCAATACCAACGATCTGGTGCATGTATAGCTGTAGCCACATTTGAACAAACCACCAGGGGTCATTAACACAGGAGATCTTCTGGCTAGTGTGCATCAAGTAGGTCGTCTGGTGAAGCATGTGGTATACACTTCCTAGGAGGTATTTTCCAAGAGGAATAAGATTACCAACAGCCAAGTCCTCAGCCATTACAATGTGGTTCAGGGTTGGCTCATTGGCTTTGCCGCAGAAGATGAATCTGCATAGCCACATGTTCAGAAAGGCCCTGTATTCAACTTCAGACAAAGGGCCATTAGACATATATTTTTGGATATATCTCTTATATCCAACTCTTGTTCTTACTCCTGTTTGCCTGGAGGAGCCTTTGTACTTGTGTGGGTACACGGATCTTGTGACATCAAGGCCGGTTATCATATATACGTCGGCCAAAGTGGGAGACATTGGCCCATGGCCAAAAAGAAAAGCATTGACACCATTCGACCAAAAATGACAGGCCGCAATCAGAAGATTCTCATCTTTTGGTGTTTCGGCCAAGGACAATTCCAAACAATGGGCAATGCGAAGGTTGTCCTAGTTGCTTGTTTTAGCATTGACATCATCAAGCATCCTTTTGTACCAGTTTCTCCAACCTGCAATTGGGAGTAGGGGACAGTCTTTAAAAGCATATTGCCATTCATGGGGTTTGGACAAAGCTGCTTTGAAAGGGATTCTCTGAGATTCGGCTTCAATGAACTCAAAAGGGTCGGAGGTTCCCACGGGCTCGAGGAAATAGGATGGTGATTGGTCCTCGACGGGAATCAAAATCTCGGCGGATAGAGCCTATCAAGAGCAAGAAAAGGCAAGAAGAAAAATCTAAAATGGAATTCGAAAAAAATAATACCAAATGAGCCTTAGGAGGATGAGATTTACCTGAAGAACTTGGTCTTGGTCCACTATTTGAAAATTTGAGCTCGAAGGATTGATGAACTAGGGTTTGGATCTGAGCGAAGACTCCAATGGTTTGCAGGAGGAAAGAATGGGTGTTGAACGGATTCAGCCTGGAGATGTTGAGCATTTATGGTCAATTCCGGAATAAAATCACTTTTTATCCCATAATTGAAGGGGCATATGTTAACACCAAAATTTGGTACAAGAAAGAGACTGATTTGTAGGCCGAGTTTGGTAAAGAAACACTATTCGGCAGAAAATTTTCCTCAAAGCATTCGGTAAAGGAACCTGCGGTCGGTAGCATGCCATCATTCGGTAGAAGGGTTGATTTGTTCTTGGAAAAGAAAACATTCGAAAATACGTGATGACGTGGCCTGAATATAAGGAAGAGACGAATTGATGACGGGTGCAAGACGGACATTGGCACCAGGGCATTAATTTAGGCAATAAATGTTGTACTCGTGATCGACTAGGAGTCGTGTTAGGAAAAGGGTATAAATATGAACCCCTAGTGTTTGTAATAGGGATCGAACAATTTCACAACAAACCGGCCCTGCGCCAACCTATCGAGTCCTTTAGTCGAGTCGTCGAGTTCTTCGAGAGGAGCCATCGATCCGTTGACCTCCGTAAGTACCGGCAACCTTGCATCATGTCTAGTATCATGCAGTGGATTTTGCACGTGATGCTAGTAGTCTTGTTACCATGCTTAGTATCATGCAGTGGATTTAAGCTTGGTTCAAGAGGGTTTCTTGTTAGATTATGAGTCATGTGGTAGGCTAAGATCTAGCTTGGAGCTAGTTATCGGCTCTATTAGATTTGGCAAGATCTAATAGATTCATTAAGTTATCATGTGTTGCTTTGAATTTTACTCTTTTATGTTTAATTCGTGTAACACTCTTTTGCCCAATCTAGATCGATTAGTTTCGGCTCTATCTCTTTGAGATCCATGTGTTATACTTTCAAATCTTTGGCTTTATATATGGTAGACGGATCATGTGCTCTCAACAGCCGAATTGAAATCAATCTAGATTGTCACGTGTTGCGGGTTCAAGCTTGTTGACTTTTCAATGTTTGTTCCTTCTCCACGGAACCCGAATCGGCTGTACAGCTGTATTCGGCAATCCTGCCACGAGTGGAAAGTGTTTATAAGTTCGTTTTAAATAATGTATGCTTTTAGCCTTGCATATTTAGATCGTATCATGTGGTGGATTGATCTATTCTTGGTTGGTGGTGTGGTTTCAAGCAAGTCGTATCATGCGATGGATTAACTTGTTTGGTGTCACGCTCGACGGGTTTGAAAGTACCTAGACATGCGGTAGACTAGTGCTTTTGGCCTATGCATGCTTGTTTACTGCAAATTTACAATCATGCTTCACTTTTATTTATTTTATTGTAATTTATCTACGAAAATCGGTCATGACCACGTGCGTGCAATGTTATTTAGACAAAGACTGATCTTTCATCATGGTTACGTCATGCATTCGGCTATATCCTGGTTTCATGTTTTAGAGCTCCCGAATGATATTCAAATTGCTGACACATAGCTTGTTGTAGCTATATGTCGTTTTGATTGGGTTTGAAGCCGTAAATACGGAACTATCTGGTACCACCCGGCAAGTTCCAGGTTTTATCTAACTTCTTTTCTTCCTTTGTCAGTTTCAGGAAAATTGACTGGCACGCTTCGGATTCGGCACGTGTGTTAAGCCAGCTTTGTTCGGCTTGCTGTGTGCTTGGCGTGAGGTGCTGATTTTGCGTCAACAGCTTGTCCTTGGCAGAGTTCTCATATAAGAACAATTATCAGGCTAGTTTGAAGATGGCACCGTCTGACGCTCTGTATGGACGGAGATGTCGTACGCCTTTAAACTGATTAGAAGCTGGGGAAAGAACACTCTTTGGTCCCGACTTAGTCAAAGACGCTAATGCAAAGGTGCAAGTGATCAAGGAGAATTTGAAGTTAGCTCAAATGAGGCAAAAGAGCTACCACGACAGAGGGACGACACCCCGCTAGTATGAAGTTGGTGATTATGCCTACCTAAATGTTTCACTGACCAAAGGTGTACAGCGGTTCGGTGTTAAAGGAAAGTTAGCTCCACACTACATTGGACCTTATGAAATCATTGAAGTAGGTGGGCATGTGGCTTATCACATCCATCTTCCGGAGAGATTCTTCGCGGTCCGCAATGTATTTCATGTGACCCAATTGAAGAAAGGCATACCGGTGCCTGAAACCGAGGTAATCACGAAAGCAAATGCTTGGATTGAGCCGGATTTCTCGCTCATCGAGCATCCTATGAGGGTGTTAGACCGAAAAAAGAAGACCCAAAGGCACACCATGAACATGTACAAGATACAATGGAGTCGTCATACGGAAGAAGAAGCAACTTGGGAGACAGAGGAGTATCTCAACACCAAGTACCTGGGTTTTCTGCAATCTCGAAACCGTGAGTTTCTTTTACCTTCTTTATTTCATGAATTGAATCTCGGGACGAGATTCCGTTTAGGGGGGTAGGCTACGATGACCCAGGTTTTTAATTAACCCTAATTGCTGGTCAAAGCAGTTGACTGTGGTCAAATCATGGTCAACCTGGGCCATCACCTTCAAAACCTCCCTAACACTCACCCTTGAGTACCTTTGACAAGTCAACACTAACTACATTGGTCAAAACCCTAGCTAAGTGGGACAAACCCCTTGATGACAATGTATCACTCTAGAACTTCGGCCACGTTCTCCAATTTTTGTCTAAACACTCAAAATTCTGCCAATATAAAAGTTGTGCAGACTTGTGAGGGACACAATTCATCTTTAGGATGGCATTTGAAATTTAGGGGAAAAAGCTCAAAAATTCAAGTCAAACCTATTGGCTACTGTGCTTGAGGGCCAAGTTTTTCCCCATCTTGGCATCAAGTTTTCTTCCCCATTTTGAAACCAAATCAAGCTCGGTTGGTGTCTATTGTGTAGAGTAATGAGTCATCTACAAAAACCCTATCTACACTTTTCAGATTTTGGAGAAACTAGTGTTGGAATAGGGACTGTTTGAATTTGAAAAGTAGTGTCGAGCGCTCTAGCTCGCGCACGTTGGCGCATCGCACCACGCGGCAGCCGGCATACCGCCGTCCTCTCCTCAGCATCTGGGTCCCCCGACCGGTCGGCTGTGCGCTCGAGGCGCCATCATCGTGTCCAGCACTGCGCCCAAGCAAATCCCCTCGGGGCGCACTCCTCCCTGCGCGTGGCCGTCCGCCGACGCCCCGGCCGGGCCCCGCCCGCCATTGCCGCCGACGACCGCTGTGCACCTCGCATATAGCGTGTCGCCCCTTAATTTGCCTCCTCATGCACCGAGGCAACGCCCGCACTCCTCCCCGTGCGCTCGCCCACCAATATAAGGCAGTCCTGCCCGCTCACGCGCGCACCCCGATCTGCCCGTCCGCCATTGGCGCCGCCGCTGCGAACACGCTTCTCCTCTAGCTCCTGCTGGTGTCCAAGCCCTCCGCACTCCTCTCTGGACCTCACTCGAGCTCTCACAGTCACTTGTTCATCTGCCTTGCGCCGGTACTCGCCGGATTTCGAGCCGAGGCGACCGCGCCGTCACGGTCACACCGCCGCCGCTCGCTGGGGCCACCTTAGGCTGAGCTACCGACGCCAAGCACTCCCTGGTAAACCCAATCACTCACCCGTGCCACGTGTTGGTCTCCTCCAGCCGGGGATCACCGCCGGCGAACTCACCCCCACCAGCAAGGGCACGTTGTGATGAGGACACTGATGAGGACATCACCAGTACATCTACACCAGCAGCACCTTCACTCCAGGCACCACCTTCAGGGCCAATCACTCGGGCTCGTGCAAGAGAGTTGAACTACGTCATGGTGCTAAAGAATGAAGGATATGTAGCTGGATTCGGACTGCGCACGAACGTCAACTTGTGAGGGTCACCACGGCTTCATCCGGACTCCGTTTTGGGCGATCAAGTACTTGATGGAAAGCTTATCAAGTCTACTTTCAGATGGGTCTAGAATCACTGTCATATCTTCACCGAGGCGGCCGCAATCGTCGTTTTGAGTCGGACTGTTTTTCTGTCTAAGGTGCTGCGTCACCTTATTTTGGCCCAACGGGCCGTGTATCGTATCGGGCCTTAAGCCCATGTTGTGGCCGACCCCTGGTCGCCCACAACCCTAGGAGGACATCCTCCTAGCTCATATATTCAGTAGCCGCCGCCACATTAGGGTTTGAGTTTTGTTTTACATCTAGCTTTAGCTACACCAGAACACGCACAAATACGTGTTGTCCTCTGTGATTCAGAACTCCACTTTCGAGTGATATTAAGATTGCTCACCTCGGATTCTTGTTCGTTCTTTGATTGCGCACAGGAATTGATCTTCGTAATCAGTCTGATCTTGCGCTGGCAATGTCGGTAACCATCGGGAGTTGGTTCAGCGATTGCATTGGCGCTTCGAGTCTCGCTCGTCGTAGTCGGATCGTGAGGGTCGTCTACCACCAGATCGAAGCTATCTCCACTCACCGAAAGATCGGGCACTCCACCTCTATCAAGTGGTATCAGATTTCCAGGTTGATCGGTGAGTTTTATCGAGTGTTTTTCCTTTCCTACAGTCCACAAAAACCAAAACAAAAATTATTTCAAGTTAGATCCTTGTCCCAGCAACCACCTTTTAGCGTTGCACATTCTTTCAATAAGTGTCTTTGTTGCATTTGTGTGCTTACTCGTTCAATTGTTGCTGGTTACTTGTGTTTCATCTTTGTTTCATCTAAACCTAGCCGTCACACCGACCGTCACGCCGCTGCCTCTCGGTTTCCCTTCCCTGCCCCGTGGTGCGGTAGGTCAAAAAAAAGAGAAAAAAAGGAAAGCAATCCAAAAAAAAAGGAACAAAAAAAAGAGAGAGAATCCGAAAGAAAAGAGAGACCGCCGCACAGTCCAAGTGGGAAACGGGAACCGCTTCGTCTCGGTGCAAGAGTTTTGCGCCGTCACAATTCGCCACCGATTCGTCCTTGTTGAAGGAGTTTTCCGTGGAGTCCGGTTCCGTTTTTGCCACGGCATACCGTACCTCTCCTGCTATTCTCCACAGTAAAACTACCACGCCATAGCACACCATATTCAGAGCTTGGCCTTACTTTTGAGAGAGAGAGAGAGAGAGTTTTTGGGAATACCGGAATACCCCTGTACTTTCGGAAAAAGTGCATGTGGTGAGTTGCTATTTGAGATCATCTGTGTTCATATTATCAGTTTTTGGGGCACCTTGAAAAAAAAATTAAAACAATTCGAAAAGAAAATAAAAAAAAGAAAAGAGGTGCGCCCCTCTATCTTTTTCACTTACTTTTCGGTTTCACTTGTTACCAGCAGCGTTTGATCGTGTTTAGCACTATTATTCAGCTTTGCATAATTGTTTGATTGTGCTAATCCTTCAAATTGAGTGCAGCCTTCCCAGAACTCCACATATTTCTACGACGAGCAGATTTTGTTTCTCCAGGCAATCGCTCCTCCAATCTTTCATGAGTTCCACCGGTTGGTTGCAAGTCGCCCCGTGTGTCTTTGGTAAGAATGGATAAGAATTTGATAACGAGCACTAGTTTGAGCGCCTTGTGAGCCGTTCCACACCTGCTTTTGTTGTCGTTTTGTTTTTGTGTTTGTGCTAACCATGTCAGGCGACACGGACAAGAAAGAGTTGCAGGACATGCGTACTGAGATTGAAGGCCTTGTCACCGACATCCAGACCATGCACGAACGAATGGACTCCACGGTTACTACGGCCAACGAGCGGTTCGACCAGCTCGACCTCGCGCAGACAGCCACCAAGACGACGCTCGACGCCATCTTGTCACGACTCGATGCATTGAACACGGTGGTAACTGATTTGGTGGCCCAAGGATGTGTGGGTGACGATGAGCAGGAGGATGCTGACCGCCGCGGCAAAGCCCGCCGTGTACCACGCCGCCCCACTGGTAACGACTCCTTCTCTACAATCAAATTTAAAATTCCAACCTTTAATGGAAAATACGATCCTGCTGCATATCTTGATTGGGAGTTAGAAGTTGAACAAAAATTTTCATGTCATGATATTGCTGCTACCTCTCAAGTTAAGGCTGCCATTAGTGAGTTTACTGATTTTGCTTTAATCTGGTGGCGTGAGTATAAGAATAATAATCCTACTGCTGTTCCGACCACTTGGGAGCAATTAAAAACTGCTATGCGACATCTTTGTGCCTTCATATTATGCTCGTGATTTGCTTAACAAAATGCAGCGATTTCGGCAAGGTTCTCGGTCCGTTGAGGACTATTACCGGGAATTGCAAAAAGGTATGATTCGTTGTGGTATATTGGAGGAACCCGACGCTGCAATGGCACGCTTTCTTGGTGGTTTGAACCGCGAAATTCGGGACATCCTTGATTATAAAGAATATGTTGACATGACCCAATTATTTGAGTTTGCTTGCAAAGCCGAGCGTGAAGTGCGGGGACGCCGCTCGAGGACATATTCTAACACTTTTGCGGGTAGAAATTCGTCGTCCCGTTCAGCACTCGCTCTTCTTGCGCCATCCACACCTACACCACGTGAGAAGCCGGCCTACGCGAGCGAGGAGCCACCCCGGCCCACGGGCACCACTCCATCCACGGGCGCGGCGTCCACCACGGGTCGTACACGGGATATCACGTGTTTTCGTTGCAGCGGACGTGGCCACGTGGCTCGGGGATCGTCCGAACAAACGCACATTACTCATTCGTGACAATGGTGAGTACTCTTCGCCTAGTGATTCGGAAGAACTTGAACATACTTTGCTTGCCACCGACAATGCGGCTAAGACGGACATACATGTCAATCCGGGGGACGCCGATAGGTACGAGAGTCTTGTTGTGCGGCGTGTTCTTAGTACACGGGTCTCCCCGTACCGAGAAGAATCGGCGACACACTCGTTCCATACGGAGGGTGTTGTGCGGAGAGCGGTCGATTCACATCATCATCGACAAGCGGCGAGTACTATCTTTGGTCGAGAAGTTGTCATTACCCACTCGTAAGCATGCAAACCCATATCACATTCAATGTCTTAATGATGGTGGCAAAATTAGAGTATCACGCTCGGTGCGTGTTCCTTTTTCTATAGGTGCTTACTCTGATTATGTTGATTGTGATGTTGTTCCTATGGAAGCATGTTCTTTGTTACATGGTAGACCTTGGCAATATGATACTAATAGCTTGCATCATGGTCGTTCGCATCATTATTCTCTCATGTTTAAGGGTCAAAACATAATTATACATCCTATGACGCCTGAACAAATTGTTAAAGATGATCTTGCTAGAGCTGTTAAAATGGCTAAACAACAGGAACCATCACCCTCCACTTCTGATAAATCTGAAATTAAGTTGAATGCTCCTGTTTTACTTGCTACACGTGCTGATTTTGATGATATTCGAGATGCTCCTTTGCCATGCTATGCACTTGTATGCCCTAGTGTGCTTGCTTCCCTTGATGATACACCATCTGTGGATATTCCGCCTGCGGTTGCTAACCTTTTGCAGGAGTATGCTGATGTCTTTCCCAAAGACTTGCCACCGGGTCTCCCACCGCTTCGTGGCATTGAGCATCAGATCGACCTCATTCCGGTGCCCGACTTCCAAACCGCGCCCCGTATCGTACAAACCCGGATGAGACAAAAGAGATTCAGCACCAGGTGCAGGCGTTACTTGATAAGGGTTACATTCGTGAGTCTCTTAGTCCTTGCTCGGTTCCTGTATTACTTGTTCCTAAGAAAGATGGTTCATGGCGTATGTGTGTAGATTGTCGTGCTATTCATAACATAACAATTCGTTATCGCCACCCTATACCACGCCTTGATGATATGCTAGATGAGCTTAGTGGTGCCATTCTGTTTACTAAGATCGATTTGCGTAGTGGTTACCATCAGATTAAAATGAAATTGGGAGATGAATGGAAAACGGCTTTTAAAACTAAATTTGGCTTATATGAATGGTTGGTTATGCTGTTTGGTTTGACTAATGCTCCCAGCACTTTTATGCGCTTGATGAATGAAGTTCTGAGGCCCTTCATAGGATTGTTTGTCGTTGTCTATTTTGACGATATCTTGATTTACAACAAGTCTATGGCGAGCATTTAGAACATTTGCGTGCTGTTTTTGACGCGTTGAGGGCTGCCCATTTATTTGCTCACATTGAAAAATGCATCTTCTGCACACAACGTGTCTCGTTTCTTGGTTATGTTGTTACTCCACAGGGTATTGAGGTGGACAGTAGCAAGATTGATGCTATTCGAGAGTGGCCTACACCGACAACGGTTACCTACATTCGGAGTTTTCTTGGTCTTGCAGGTTTCTACCGCCGTTTTGTCCGTGATTTTAGCACCATTGCAGCACCTCTACATGAGCTTACAAAGAAAGATGTTCCTTTTGCTTGGAGTGATGAACGGAGAGCGGCGTTCACCACATTGAAAGATAAGTTAACCCACGCTCCTCTCTTGCAGTTGCCTGATTTTACTAAAGTGTTTGAGCTTGAATGCGATGCTAGTGGTATTGGGCTAGGTGCTGTTTTGTTACAAGAAGGTAAACCAGTTGCTTACTTTAGCGAGAAATTAAGTGGCGCTAGCTTGAAATACTCAACTTATGATAAGGAACTTTATGCTTTAGTGCGAACTTTGCAAACATGGCAGCACTATCATTGGCATCGCGAGTTTATAATTCATTCGGATCATGAGGCTTTGAAACATATTCGTACCCAAACAAATCTGAACCGTCGTCATGCTAAATGGGTCGAATTTATTGAGTCCTTTCCTTACATCATAAAACACAAGAACGGGAAGGATAATGTTATCGCCGATGCTTTGTCTCGTCGTTATACTATCTTTGTCACGGTTAGATTTTAAAATTTTTGGCTTGCAACCGTGAAAGATTTATATGTGGACGACGCTGATTTTAAAGATGTTTTCGCTCATTGTGTTAATGGGAAACCTTGGGGCAAATTTCACCTGCAGGACGGGTTCCTGTTTCGCGCTAACAAGCTGTGTGTTCCAGCTAGTTCGGTTCGTCTGTTGTTGTTGCAGGAAGCACATGGAGGCGGTCTCATGGGGGATTTTGGCATTTACAAGATGCACGAGGTGCTGGCTGCCCACTTCTTTTGGCCCCGGATGCGCAAAGATGTTGAGCACGTTGTTGCACGTTGCACTACTTGTCAGAAAGCTAAGTCACGTTTGAGCAACCATGGTTTGTATATGCCTTTGCTTGTCCTTACCTCTCCTTGGCTTGATATTTCGATGGATTTTGTTTTGGGATTGCCTCGAACTAAGAAGGGGAGGGATAGCATTTTTGTGGTTGTTGATCGTTTCTCCAAAATGGCTCATTTCATACCTTGTCATAAGACTGATGATGCTAGTCGTGTTGCTGATTTGTTCTTTAGAGAGATTATTCGTTTGCATGGTATTCCAAATACAATAGTCTCGATCGTGATGCTAAGTTTCTCAGTCATTTTTGGAGATCACTTTGGAATAAATTGGGAACTAAATTGCTGTTTAGTACAACTTGTCACCCTCAGACTGATGGGCAAACTGAGGTGGTTAATAGGACTTTGTCAACCATGCTTAGGGCTGTTCTGGATAAAAATTTGAAACGTTGGGAAGATTGTTTGCCTCATGTTGAGTTTGCTTATAATCACGCAACACATTCTTCTACAAAGATTAGTCCTTTTCAGATTGTGTATGGTTACATTCCGCGGGCACCTATTGATTTATTTTCGCTTGATGCTGAGGACGTCCCACACATAGATGCTGTTGCACATGTTGAACAAATGATTAATCTGCATGAACAAACTCACCAAAACATTGCTGCTGCTAATGCTAAGTATCAAGTTCTTTGGTAGTAAAGGTAGAAAATTTGTTACTTTTGAGCCTGGTGATATGGTTTGGTTGCATTTACGAAAGGATCGTTTTCCTGCTTTGCGCCGTTCTAAATTAATGCCTCGTGCTGCTTGGTCCTTTTAAAGTGCTAACCAAGATTAATGAAAATGCTTATGTTCTTGACCCGCTGCGCGGAGTTTGGTGTTTCCACTAGTTTTAATGTTGCAGATTTGAAACCATACGCGGGCGAAGATGACGAGTTGCCGTCGAGGACGACTTCAGTTCAAGAAGGGCAGGATGATGAGGACACTGATGAGGACATCACCAGTACATCTACACCAGCAGCACCTTCACTCCAGGCACCACCTTCAGGGTCAATCACTCGGGCTCGTGCAAGAGAGTTGAACTACGTCATGGTGCTAAAGAATGAAGGATATGTGGCTGGATTCGGACTGCGCACGAACGTCAACTTGTGAGGGTCACCACGGCTTCATCCGGACTCTGTTTTGGGCGATCAAGTACTTGATGGAAAGCTTATCAAGTCTACTTTCAGATGGGTCCAGAATCACTGTCATATCTTCACCGAGGCGGCCGCAATCGTCGTTTTGAGTCGGACTGTTTTTCTGTCTAAGGTGTTGCGTCACCTTATTTTGGCCCAACGGGCCGTGTATCGTGTCGGGCCTTAAGCCCATGTTGTGGCCGACCCCTGGTCGCCCACAACCCTAGGAGGATGTCCTCCTAGCTCATATATTCAGTAGCCGCCGCCACAGGGTTTGAGTTTTGTTTTACATCTAGCTTTAGCTACACCAGAACACGCACAAATACGTGCTGTCCTCTGTGATTCAGAACTCCACTTTCGAGTGATATTAAGATTGCTCACCTCGGATTCTTGTTCGTTCTTCGATTGCGCACAGGAATTGATCTTCGTGATCAGGCTGATCTTGTGCCGGCAAGGTCGGTAACCATCGGGAGTTGGTTCAGCGATTGCATTGGCGCTTCGAGTCTCGCTCGTCGTAGTCGGATCGTGAGGGTCGTCTCCCACCAGATCGAAGCTATCTCCACTCACCGAAAGATCGGGCACTCCGCCTCTATCACGTTGTGAATCCCAGGGGTCGATTTGTAAAAAAAGGGTCTGGTTGTAATAGTCTTTAACTTAGATTCCTAGCACTTTAGTCTAGTGCCTTAGAAAATTCCTAGAAACTCGTAGAAAAATCAGAAAAATGCAAAACTAATTTTTTTGGTTTTAGTGAGACTAGACCTACAAGTTTTGCAACGCATGCCATAGTTTTAACTTATAGATTTTGAATGAACATTCAAATTTAGTTCGACATCATTTTGTTGTAGTTCAAAATCTAGAAGGGCTATGGAGCTAAACTTTGGATATGTTGCTAATTATACCATTTGTATTGTCTGGGCAAAAGTTTGCACAAAGTTACTGTGTAGATCTTTTTATAATGAATTACTTTGTATTTATGCTATTTCTGTCTTATTGATTTTTGTAGCAAAATGTAAATTGATTTTTGTGCTCAACTTGTGGCTATGTTCATGTTTTGCTTAGATTCAACTTTCATGAATTTATCATGAATTTATCTTTGTTAGAAATATTTAATCTTGATTTATGCTTAGATTTACATTTAAATGTATAGTTTAAATTTCAAATGTAACATGCTAGTTTCCTAGACTTCTTTTAGGCCAGAGAAGTTGTAGGAAAGAGTTAGGGTGCAGGATCACTTTATTTATTTATTTATTTATTTATTTATTTATTTATTTATTTATTTATTTATTTATTTATTTATTTATTTATTTATTTATTTATTTATGCATTTCTCATAATGTATATAGCTAGGAAATGTCACTTTTGGGATATTTAGGCTTTATAGCTCCTTAAATTTCAAAGCTTGGACCAATGGTGTGTTGGGTCCTTAGGACCAGCAATGTACCCCAAGCTCTGTTTTTATAATTTATTTTGTTGTGAAAAGTGGAAATTCATTTAAGACTTCTATTAAGTTTAATTAGAAAAATCACCTTTACTTCCTTAATAAGTTTATTAAATTGTTGATTAGCTTAATTAGGGTCTATCAATACACCCTTGCTGATTTGTGAATTTAATTTACTTTATTTACATAAATATGTACACGGTCACCATTAATAAGATTAAAAGAATAGACCTTCACATATAATAACCTTAATGAAAAGAGTTACTAATTAAAGGTTTGTCAAGGTGAATATGGCCAACAAGAGTTGGATAATACAATTAATCTCGCACTCCACCTGAACCCTGCATTGCATTCCATGTAGAGCTCCTTGACAGTAACTCGCTCTCGTGTTGGAAGCCGTGGAAGGAGGAGCTGACGCAGAGCTGCAGTATGTGGAAGTGAGCGAGGACACCGAGGACCCTTAGGATAACTGTGCTAACGAAGGCAAGCCCCGGTGCATTAACCTAAGTGTTTTTAAATCTTATGCAACTACCTATGGATGATTGTGCATATACGTTCAGGAGTTGAAGGGAACCCTGATGCATGATCCCTAGGTACCTATGTCTTTACTAGTATGATAGGTCGATAGCTGCTATGCTATAGGACCATTACAGGTCGAGTGATGTTTGTCACTCCCGAGATTAGTTTCTTATGTTGGAATCATAAGATCTCCTTAATTGGATCGCTCATGTGGTAAGAGCATGGGATGTGGGCTCCGGTCCAATGGCTTTCGTGGGTTAAGTGTTTGAACGTACTAAGCACTTTTCAGGAATGGGACCGATAAGCCTAGTACCTTAATGAGATGGTAAGGGATTTTACCGTCACTAAGCTTGGGATGCGTCTCACGGCTAGCTACCGGTGGGACACGTGTGATTCTGGGTACCTCGGGGTATGCCAGATAGCCGGTACCGAAGACTGTGGCCTTTTATCCCGAACTGAGGATTGTTGGGAACCGCCTAGTGGTTGTCCTTGCGAGGGCACCCTACCGTGTGTTTAGGTCTACCTTGCAAGGTTTAAATCAATCGATTGTCGGCCTCTCACCGTTATCTGAGACTACTTATCCAACTAGCCATGATATCCCTAATGATGGAACTTGTTGAATACTTATGCTTGGTTAATTGTATTGCACAACTTATGCTTGCACTAGCTTGCTAAACTACAAAAGAGTAATCTACTAGAAGTTGTGCTAAAATCTTGAAAGTAAGGACATACTCTTTGTTGCTTTTCAGCAAAAGAAACCCTAGTGGCCAAAAAGTCTTTCATGTCCAGAGTTGGTGATGTAGTTATCACCGACGAGGAAGTTTTTCTGAGTACTCAACCTTGGTTTAATCTATTGCTCCAGGTAATGCTCTTGCTGATGTGTGGCCTGGAGAGATCCCGCCGGCTAGGAGCTGGAGTGTGTGGAAGACGATGAACGAAGGCATCATGGTAGGCCTCCTGTGATGCTCCTCACGTCGTTTAGTTAATTCCGCCATTTTCAAAACTCTGAACTTCGTTGTCATGTTAAAGACTTCGGTTTGTAATGATTAAACCCTTCGGGGTAGATTTGGATGTTAATCATGTGTTGTTCTCTGGACTCGCCCTCGTGTGAGTTTTAATGCATATATGTCGATCATTGTTGCTACGTAAAGTGATTTCACCGGGTGCTAACCTGACAACTAATGATAGGATGATACTTTATTATCGCTTAACGACCAAAGTAGTTTGTTTTAGGAGATAGTACGATATTTTTCTGGGTGGGTTGTAATAGTTGTCATCGTCGTGGCTGTGTCGGTCGTCACGGCGGTTGCCGTTGTAGCGACGTGAAGACGATCGGTTGACGTCACCTCTAGGTCGCTTGGGGTCTTCAAGGGTGCAGAATGCCCTCTTGAATTGCAAGCACACCCCAGACGGTGTGGGTGGCCCCTTCGTGGAATGCGCAGGGGTTGTCAAGCACTGCATTGAACTCGACGACATTGAACGTCGAAGGTCGACGTGCCTCCACTGCAAGCACGTCTGAGGGTCACTTGCGCAGCTTGGAGCTTGAGTCTCTAACGGCACCGGAAGTGCCCGCGTCGCACTTGGCATCATAGTCAAACTGGTTCATCAGCACCTCGTCGGTGTCGATAAGCTTGTTGACAACCTCCACGAGGGCCGTGACAGTGTTGGCCCCTGACTCGTGGATCTTCTCAAAGATTTGCGATCCTTGATGTCCTTTTTGTAGCTTTCAACAACCTGGTCACCCTGACACCAACGCAAGTGTTGCGGTTCTCGAAGAACCGATTGGTGTAGTCGTGGAGCTGCTCATTGTGCTTCATGGTGACCCTCCCGAGGTTGAAGGCGTTCCCAGTGTGATTGTAGGTCTCTTGGAAGTTGGACGTGAAGGCCTAGGATAGGTCGGCCCAAGAGGTGATGCTACCAGCCGGGAGGTTGTTGAGACAGAGTGATGGCACGTCACACATCACCAGCGGGAAGTACACCGCCATGTGGTCGAAGTTGCCACAGGCCGCCTTGACAGCGACGTAGTAGGTTGACAACCAGATGTTGGAGTCAGAGCGACCGTGGTACTTCTAGATGTTAGGCTGGAAGTTGTCGGGGTAGGCCACTGAACAAAGACGAGGAGCCAGCATGGGGAAGGCGGTGATGGCTATGTCATCAGCGCCATCTCCGGCTTGAGAACTGCCTCTGCTCTGTGCAGGGGCGACGATCTGGGACCGAGGTTGATGATCTGGATTTCGGGCACTCTCCTCCGGATGGCCGAAGTCAGCTTTGTACTGAGCGCGGAACCTGTTCTCGACATCATGGCGGTCGCGCTCCTCGCGTTTCATGATGCGGTCATACTCCGCGCGACGTCGCAGCTCTCGCTCCCCACACTCGCAGTGGTGCTGGTCGATTTAGCCGCGGGAATCGCGGGCGCGTCTGTTCTTTTCAAGGTTAGCGCAGAGGTCGCCATCATTGGCACCGTTTGCTCGAGGCTGCTCGGGGTTGTTTTGATCGACCTCCTCCTGGATGGTGGGGAGGTTGTTGCGCGCAGGTCGATTGGATCAATTTAGCAAATGGCGGCTTGAAAAAGATGGGGCGGACTTGGCTGCCGTCCTCCTCTCCTCCACTAGGGCCGTGGTGACCCGAAGGTAGGCCATGGATGCATCTGCCTCAGGTGAAGGGTTGCTATGCTGAAGGCGCACCATGGCAACACCCAGGTTGGCCTAGGGGCTGTTGAACGTCGGTAGCTCTGCTTCTTAGAACTCGAGGTGGAGGTCATGAGCGTAGGGAGGGACCGTGTGGTGTTGCTCTTCCGCATGATGCTGGGTGCGGTTGGCGTTCCCCTGGATCCGTCGCGCTTCCTTGCAATCTGTCCTGCTGTGACGTGGTGGTTCATTCTCGGAAACCACCAGGACCTAGCGAAAGATGGGACCTGAGTCGTTGGGGGAGATGTGGACCCAAACATCCTGGAACTTGCTGCCGTCTAGAGACGCGGGAGTTTGCGTGGTATGGGGGAGCCGCTCTCGGTCGATCTTCTTCCTTAGGCAGCAACCGTGGAGGGTATGTTGTGCGCCCTTATGATAGGTGCACGGTACATCTAGTGGGTCACAGTGTGTGCAAAGTTCGGCCTTAAGGTCGCCAAAAGGTTGCCGCCGCCTAGATTGGATCTGGGAGGACTTGATCGCCTGGCGAGCGTAGACATCGTTGGGTGGTCGCAGACTGAAGGGGAAGGTCCCAAGGGGTGGCACCGCTCGCGTTGAGCGCTGGGCTCTTTCACAAATCTAGAGGGTGTCCTCTATCATGCGGATTTTTTGCGAAAGCCTCCATCATGCTGATGACATAGGGTTTCGGTAGGTGTGTCTCCGATGTTCGATCGGAAACGGATGTGACATCAGGCGCCGTTGCGATCTACGCTATGGCCACCGAAGAGGTTGTGGCTGCCGCAATGGTTGAGGTCAGCATGAAGGAGCCGAAGCAGATCCCCACAAGGTCAGCAAGGATGGCCACCATGCTTGCCTGGAAGACGACAGTAAATCAGGCCACCATGCTGCACAGTGAGTTCCCGATCACCACTACCTGGCGCGCCAACTGTCATGGGGTGAGACCTGGACAGACCCGCAAGGGGGCAACCCAAGCCCTTATAGGTTAATTGGAGGGAATCGAGAACTAAGAGCGTAGGTGGTAGTCATGTGTGGAACTCAGAACACAGCAAGAATGGCGATGAACACAAGGGTTTATAGTGGTTCGGGTGTGGTACTCGGAACTTGAAACCCTATGTCCAATATGAGGTGGGATTATGCATTGATGAGGACACCACGAGTACATCTACACCAGCAACCCCTTCTGGGCCAATTACTTGGGCCCGTGGAAGAGAGTTCAACTTCGTCATGATGCTGAAGAATTGAGGACCATGTGTGGTTCGAGGACCGGTGGATGGTCGCTTCCTTGTGTGATGAGTGATTGACAACGTTGTGTGAACTGATTCTTGGCTAAGTATTGCAGGTGCAGGTTGCGGCTTGACTGGTGTTGGTGCAGGTGATGAAAAAGCGCGAAAGGTCGTCACCGGTGAGGCCTCCATGTGTGGAGAAGACAAGTAGGCTTCATTCGAGGGACCCGGTGGCCAGCGGGGTCAAGTGCGGGCCGCATGGTGGCATGAACAACAAGATGAAGTCGTGGACGGTTTCTTGGTTGAGCCTCAAAACCAAGGTCAAGCCGGGACTACGTGGGAGCCGAGTCATGAGTGGAGACTGGCGGAGGCTACACTGAGTTCGCGGGGTTTCCGGTGGTTCACCAGAAAACCACTGGGTTCCTTGGTTGATCCACAAAGCCAAGACCGAAGAACCGAAAACGGAGCTGCAAAGCGCCGCCGGCACCGGTCCGACCGGGTGGGTCTTACCGGTCCGACCGGTGGGGAGCACCGGTCCCCGACCGTGTGCGACGACGCGGTCCGGAGACTTCGAAGCGGAGGACACGCGTCGGGATCGCATGGCTTGCGTCGAGGATACGCAAGGTGCGGTCGCCGGGCATCCGTCCGATGGTGAAGACATGAAGACTTCCAAATCCGCCCTTGAGGGGCTTGTATCCCTAGTTATTAGGAAAGGGCATTTTAGACATTCGGTTGCCTCCATATAACCCAAGAGGTGAGAGGATGGCAGCCAACTCTTGGAACCCTAGCTCATTTATTTTCCTATTTTCCTTAGGATTTCCATAGGACTAGCTTGAGAGCTTCATGGTCAGATCTTGTGAGAGGGTTGGATGATCGGGCGGCAAGCTAGACCTTGTATGAACCTTTGTTGCATGTATAGATGATTTAGTGTGGTTCCTCAAGGTTTGGATGTGTTGTTCCCGGTTCTTCTTGGTGGTGATTTTCGGAGCCCTCTCTTGGTGATTTATTTGGGTTGTTTTCGGGACCTTTCTCTTGGGGATTTGATGGGGGAAATTTGTGGGAACCCTTCGTGGTTCTTTGGGTTGTGATTCCCCTCCCAAATCCGTGAGTAAAGGGGCTCGATTTTGGGGTTTTCCGGGTTCTAGGGTTCGTGGTGCTCTTGGCGGGATTTCTTCGATTCCTCCTTTTTGGACGGGTTTTGGTGGTATTAAACTTGGCTATGGACTCCTCATGAGGTGTTCCTAATATCCCCAAAGTCTTGTTCAAGTCTGTGGAGCGATTCAGGAGATCGAGGTTTGGATTTGGGGGAGTGGACCCGCGGGTGCTGTTCATCCCGAGCTGCCCAGGCTACACCGGCCTGACCGGTGCTCTTGACCGGTCTGACCGGTGCAACCCTCGGTGGGTTTTTGCTCGAGTGAACGTCTGGGTGTGTTCGCTGTTGTCCCGTGTTGCTGCTGTTTCGAGTTTGGGTCAGTTTGGAGGTCGGTTGGCCTGTTTGGTGCCTTGGGGGTTTCCAGGCTGTGACCGGTCTAACCAGTGTGTCTCACCGGTCTGACCGGTGTGGAGACACTTAGTGAAAGTTGCCCAGTTTCACCAGTAGGGACCGTTCTGACCGGTGGTACTCACCGGTCTGACCGGTGTTGGTCTGTAGACTCGAGGTTTGGTGTTCCGCTGCGTTCTCGGGTCGGAAGGGTGTGTGTGTTGGTTCCTAGGTCCAGTGGCACTCCAGTGGCTACGTGGTCTTGTCCAACTTGGGTAGTGAGTCGGAGACGTGTGTTGGAAGCCGTGTTCATCTTGTAGGAGTTTCCATCTCCTTCGAGAAGAATTTTTATCGGCTGCCATTCACTCCCCCCTCTCTAGTTCGCCGTATCGGTCCTTCAAGTGGTATCAGAGCCGGTTCGGGTCTTTATTGACTCTAACTAGTCTAAGATCCAAGGATGGCGTACCAGGAACGGGGTTCGAGTCCTCCACACTTCGATGGCAAGAACTACCAGATGTGGAGCAAGCGGATGGGTGCTTTTCTCCACGGAAAGGGTCAGATCCTTTGGGATGTCACCGTGGACACAGGCTATGTCCAGCCGATGGACTTCCTCGCTCCAGGATCGAGGGACGGATACGACGCCAACAATAAGGCGGTTGACTACTTGTTTCGTGCTTTGTGTCAGCCTGAGTTCGATCGGGTGCACACCGAGCACTTGGCTTGTAGGATTTGGGCGGTGTTGAAGGAGGCTCATGTTGGGAATGCCCAGGTTCAGGCACGGATGTATGCGACCTACCGGAGAGAGTACGAGAACTTCACTCATCTCCCCGGTGAGTCCATCGATGCCTTGTTTCAGAGGTTCACGGTGGTTGTGAACAACATGAGGGCCAATGTGGACGTGCTCCCGTATGATGATCATGATAGAGCGGTCAAGCTCTTACACTCTTTGGATCGTACGACTTGGGGCGGAAAGTTCGAGGCCATTGTGGAGTCAGAGAAGTATGACACTCTGACGGTGAATGAGCTGTTCTCGAAGCTCAAGTCGGCTGAGGTGGATAGGGGCATGACTGCCAAGCTCGAGGGTCCGACTGATTCCCATAGTCTTGCCCTCGTTGGTGGTTCAAAAGGAAAGGCTAACACTAACCCATCCATCAGGATGTTCTCTTTTTCCTCTTTGATGCCTATGCCAGATGAGGAGTTCGACGAGCTTGGAGAGGACGAGCTGGCGCTCTTGACGAGGCGGTTCGAGAGGCTGCACGAGAACCGAGTGAACATGAGGAGGAACACGAGGACATGCTTTCAGTGCGGCAAGCCAGGACACTTCGTCGTCGACTGCCTGGAGAAGGTCGAGAACAAGGACGGCTACAAGCACAAGCCGAGGAACGATGGCAAGTACCGGTCGAAGCGCGACCACAAGAGCAAGCACAAGAACAAGTACAAGGACGAGCGATGATTGAGGAAGAAGGAGAGTCGAGGCAAGGCCCGAGCGATGGTGGGAGCGAGCGACGTCGACTCCAGTTCCGCGTACTCCACCTCGAGCTCGAGCAGCAGTGAAGATGAAGGTGATCGTTGCAAGAACAAGAAGTCGTCCAAGAACCTGAGCGGGCTGAGCTGCTTCACGAGAGACGGCTTCTGTACCATGGCGCTGAGCTCCGGCAGCAAGAAGAGCACACAGAGCGACTCGGACTCCGATTCCGACGACGAGGTGCGTGATGAACTTCCCTTCTTGCGCCAAGAGAATGAGAGGCTTGGCACTTTGCTTGATAACCGTGATGACATGCTTAGAGAGGCCAAGAAAATGAGAAAAGAGCTTAGGGCTTCACTCGAGGATGCTAGGACTAGGGTGGCTGAGCTAGAGACACAGATGCTTGATAGCAAGCTTGACATTGATTCCCTTAAGGCTAGCCCTGTTGTTTCGGATGAGGTTGACTGTGCCGATTGCTCCATATTTCTTGCTGATCTTGCTTTGTTTAAGGAGAAGCATGCCTCCAAGTGTGATGAACTAGATGTGCTTAGGGTTGAAGTGGCTGAGCTTAAGTCTAGACCTTCTTTGCTAGGTGCTTGCACTTCTTGCCCTGTTTTGCATGCTAAGATTGATGAGATGCATGCTTACACTAGTTCACTTGAGGCTAAATTGAAGGAACCCATTCCTACATCATGCTCTACCTGTGAAATGCATGCTTTGAAAAATTTGGAACTTGCACATTATGTTGATCGTTTGCATGATGAGAATGATGACTTGAGAAAGTTGATGGGTTGGTTGTCTGGTCATGAGCCTCAGTTGAGGATGATGATCGAGGCATTTAAGAGGCAGGATGGTGAGGGACTTGGTGCAAACAAGGTTGGTGAGGGAAGTGGAGAGAATATCCCGGAGCCACCAAAAACCCACCACAAAAATGATTTCCCCCCAAAACCTAACCATCTTAGGAACCGACTAGACAGAACCCCAGCTCCACCCGTGTTTCCTACACCCACAAATGATTTACTAAAGCCTATCAAGTTTGTGAGCACTTCGGGGAAAGTGTTCTTTGGGAAAGAAAGTGAGAAGGCTAGTGCGGAGAAACTGGTGGAGGAGTTGAGTGGAGAGAAACCTAGTGAGCAGCCACATCCCAAGGCTAAGCCTAAGCTTGTGAGGTTCCATTGTGGCTATTTTGGGAGAGATGGCCACAAGGATGAGTTTTGCTTCAAGAGGAAGCGTGAGGAGAGAATGGCAAAGGAGTGGGATAACAAGGACAAGTACCACCCTTCCGATGGTGTACTTGAGCCTCGTGTGCAGATGCCCAGGGCCGAGGCGAATGTGAGGACAGTTCGGGCTTGGGGAGAGCGGAAGGCTGTTGGAGGTGCTGCTGTCCAGGTCACATCGGTCAGACCGGTGTGGAGCACCGGTCAGACCGGGTGCGGGCCTGGACAAGCAGCGTTTTGGGTTTCGTGCTCGTACAGGTGCGAGGGTTGTTTCTGGAGGTCGTGGATCTGGTGGTTGGGCTGGAGAGTTTGCAGGTGGTCGGGTTGCTAGGCATTCTCCCCCTCGAGTTCACTACAGGGATGGGAGGAGTCGTAGCTTTGAGAAGGAGAGGAGGGATGGTCCACGGGTTCTCTCTCGTGGTTTTGGTCCTCCTCTAGGCAGAGAGGGGTGGTTCCCTCAGGGTCGTTACCGTGGTGGTGTTCGTGGAGGTAGCTTTGGTAGGAGAGATGCTTTGGTTGGTGCTAACCCCACTTTAGAGCAAATGGCTCGGCACTGGTTTTACTCTTTTGGTACTAACCCCAGTGCTGAGTCGTTTGTTCGCTCACATGCTCATTTTGAATTTCAGGTGGGAGACTTGAAGAACATTTGGTTGATTGACTCCGGTTGCTCGAGGCATATGACCGGAGACAGGGGGTGGTTCTCAAGTCTCGTCCCGGTGGTGACAAAGACGTACATCACTTTTGGGGACAATGGGTGTGGGCGTGTGCTTTCAGAAGGTGAGATCAGAGTGAGTGACAAGATCACTCTGAGGCGTGTTGCTCTTGTTCAATCGCTGGGGTACAATTTGCTTTCTGTGTCCCAGTTGTTGGATGAGGGCTTTGAGGTGTTGTTTCGGCCAGGTGATTCTCGGATTTTGGACTCTCGAGGGGACCTTGTCTGTATGGTCATTCCCGAGGGTCAGGTGTTTCGTGCTGATTTTTCTCAGTCTTCGGGTGTAGAGCATTGTTTCTTGGCTGGTTCTTCGAGTGAGTTGTGGAGGTGGCATAGGAAGTTGGGTCACTTGAGCTTTGATCTTTTGTCTCGCTTGAGTAAACTCAATTTGGTCCGAGGATTGCCACAGTTGAGGCTTGAGAAAGAGTTGGTTTGTGCGCCGTGTAGGCATGCCAAGATGGTAGCCTCTTCTCACCCGCCTCTCACCGATGTGATGACTGAGCCTCCATGCGAGCTGCTCCATATGGATCTTGTTGGCCCAGCTCGTGTGCCATCTGCGGGTGGGAAGTGATATGTCCTTGTTGTGGTGGACGACTATTCTCGGTATGCGTGGGTCTTCTTTCTCGAGGATAAGGAGGAGACATTTGGTTTTGTTCGAGATCTAGTCTTGAAGTTGAGGAACGAGAGGCACGAAGATGCCATACGAGCTATTCGCAGTGACAATGGCTCGGAATTCAGAAACTCTCGTTTTGAAACCTTTTGCCATGACTTGGGTCTTGAGCACTAGTTTTCGAGTCCGTATACGCCTCCCAGAATGGTGTTGTGGAAAGAAAGAACAGGACCTTGTGCGAGATGGCTCGGACGATGCTTGATGAGCATAGGACTCCGAGGAGGTATTGGGCTGAGGCGGTGAATACCGCGTGCTATTTGTCTAACAGGATCTACCTCAGAGTGCACAATAAGAAGACATGCTATGAGTTGATGCATGGTCGCACACCATAGGTGAGTCACTTCCATGTCTTTGGTTGCAAGTGTTTCATTCTGAAGAAAGGCAGGAAGTTGGATAAGTTTGAGGCTAGGTCTGTCGATGGTATTTTCTTTGGTTATGCATCTCACTTTAGAGCATATCGTGTGCTCAATCTTGAAACTAACCAAATCGTGGAGACTTGCGAGGTGACCTTCGACGAGACAAAGCCACGTAGTCAGCTTGTCTTTGAGTGTGCAGGTGATGATGAGCTTGGCGAGGAGATCTTTCAGGAGGAGGAGCATGAACATGGAGACGATGAAGATGGCGGTGCGGTGCCCCCAGCTGAACATGTACCCACTACTTCGACTACGGTGATGGACGGACCCTCTACTACACCTACGACGACAAATCAAGAACGAGGAGAAGCTGATGTTGAGGGGGAGGTAGCATCAAGGCGAGAACCTCCCCGGCGAGTACAAGTGGATCACCCAGCTTCGAGGATCATCGGCGACATGAATGAACGCACTACACGGTCGAGGGTTCGAAACAATTCTCATTTCGCTCATGCTGCATTTGTTGCTACTTTTGAGCCCAAAGACATTGGACACGCACTATCTGATCACAATTGGGTTAATTCGATGCATGAAGAGTTGGAGAACTTTGAGAGGAATCAGGTTTGGGAGTTGGTTGACCCTCCCCCAGGGTGTAAGCCGATTGGTACAAAGTGGGTGTGGAAGAACAAAGAGGGAGAGAAAGGTGAGGTTGTGAGGAACAAGTCGAGACTTGTTGCTCAAGGGTTCAGTCAGAAGAAGGGGATCGACTACGAGGAGACTTTTGCTCCCGTAGCCCGTTTGGAGGCGATTAGGATACTTCTAGCCTTTTCCGTGGCTAAAGGGTTCAAGTTGCACCAAATGGATGTGAAGAGTGCTTTTCTGAATGGTGTGTTGGAGGAAGAAGTGTATGTGAGGCAATCTCTGGGGTTTGAGAGTGAGAAGTACCCCCACCGGGTGTACAAGTTGAGGAAGGCACTGTATGGGTTGAAGCAGGCGCCTAGAGCTTGGTATGGCAGGTTGAGGGGGTTCTTGTTTGAGAGAGGTTTCGAGATGGGGAAGGTCGATCAGACCTTGTTTTTACTAAGGCAGGGCAAAGATATCCTGATTGTGCAGGTGTACGTGGATGATATTGTCTTTGGTGGCTCGTCTAACTCTCTTGTTGCAAGGTTTGCAGATGATATGAGCAGGGAATTTGAGATGAGCATGATGGACGAGTTGCATTTCTTCCTCGAGCTACAAATCAAACAATCAAAGGAAGGAACATTTGTGCACCAGGCTAAGTACACCAAGGACATTGTGCGGAAGTTCAAGATGCAGGACTCCAAGGCTATGACGACGCCGATGAGTACGACTACAGGTCTTGATGCGGACAAGGAAGGTGAACACGTGGATCAGAAGGAGTACCGGAGCATGATCGGGTCACTCCTCTACTTGACGGCGACGAGGCTGGACATACAGTTCTCGGTGTGTCTGTGCGCTCGTTTTCAAGTGTCTCCGAGGACTTCGCATCGGCAAGCGGTGAAGCGAATTTTCAGGTACTTGCGTCACACTCCCGACTTCGGCCTTTGGTACTCCGCGCCCTCTTCTTTGGCGCTTCATGGTTTTTCGGACGCGGATTTTGCGGGTGTCGGTTGGATAGAAAGTTCACTTCGGGACATGCCGAGTTTTTGGGTTCTTCTTTGGTGTCTTGGTCTTCCCGCAAACAATCGAGCGTTGCTCAATCCACTACCGAGGCCGAGTATGTTGCCGCTGCTAGTTGTTGCTCTCAGCTCCTTTGGATTTCATACACCATGAGTGACTTTGGTGAGGAGTATACCCATGTCCCACTTCAATGTGATAGCACCAGTGCCATAAGCGTTGCAAAGAACCCAGTGCTCCATTCCAAAACCAAGCACATAGAAGTGTCATTTTCTGAGAGACAACGTAGAGAAAGGAGAGATAGTTTTGATCCATGTACCCACACATGACCAACTAGCCGATATTTTCACCAAACCCCTAGATCAAGAAACTTTCACTCATTTGCGGGGGGAACTTGGTGTGTGTTTGATTTCTTGAGTTGGGCGTGTGGGAGCTCCTTTGTAGCATAAGTATAGTTTCCTTTGTGCATTTCTTGCATTTGGCATGGCATATGTAACATGATGTATAGGCATCCTTGTATCTTAGATTGCATGCATTTTGTATCATATGCATTGGATAGGAAAAGCTTCTCCTATATACATTGTTCACCATGGAATGCTATATTTGTCTTGGTGAGCTTGTTTGGTATGCTATGGTTAGTTTGGCTTAGCTCTTGATGATCTTGATGAATAATCCATGGTTGATGGCTATGTTTTTGAAAAATGTCACATGTATGCGCTCTCATGTGTAAATGCCATTGTATGATCTTGACATGTTTTAGTGGCTTGGCTATGCTTAATTTGTGGTTGGATAGCTAGTTTATTGATCATATGGGGCCAAAGGCTCATTTGCCATCATGAATGTTCAGCCCTCTTGCTTCATCTTGTGGAGGGGCATAAGTTCCTTTTTGTCGCAAAGACATTTCATGTACCATTTACAAATCTGAAAATGAAATGAAAAATGCTTGGAAAACATGCTCCCATGTCATATGTGCTGAATTTAATTTGCTTTGGGAGCTAAACCGTTGCATGATGCCTACCAATGAGAAGTCTCATACATAGAAGTAGGCACATGGCTCGGTGGCTTTGACATGACATGAGGTGCTTGTGGGTGCTTGTGATGGTCTTATGATTAGAATGGCTGTCCTAGCATGAAGTTTGTGTGGCTTTGCCATTTTGATATGCTTTGATCATGTTTAGGACTTTGCTCATGAGAGGCAAGTTTTTCGCAAAATTGCCAAAATCCATCTTAGCTTCGTCCAATGGTTGTGAAACTTGGTGATCATGTAGTTGAGATCGATACGAAGCTGTAGAGTATCTAACTTGCTCATTAGGACATGTGTAGCATTCTTTGTTGAATTTTGTCTATTTGAGAAGCTCTAGGTTGAATTTTTTGCATTTTTGGCTTGATGCATGCATTGCCAACAAGGGGGAGAAGTTTGAGCTTGATATGGCTTGCTGGACGCATTTAGAAGGCTTTCAGGTGGTTTTGAGCCATTTCTGGGCTCTGTTGTGCACCGGTCTGATCGGTGAGGAGCACCGGTCTGACCGGTGTGAGTGCTGGTCCTGTGCACATGTTAGGCACCGGTCTGACCGGTGGTGATGACCGGTCGGACCGGTGTGAGCTGAAGTTGCTGCAGCTGCCCTGTTTTCAGCTGGTTTGCATGCATTCGCCCAGGGGGAGGTGCATTGGTTCAGGGGAGCTTGCATGTGTGCAGGGGGAGCTCTTTGTGGTTTTTCGAGCTTTGTTTCGGTGGTTTGCGCTCTTTGCTTGAGCTTGGCTTTGTCTCGGATGTGTCGAGCCGTTGTCCTTGCCTAAGGGGTCTGAGACTTGTCTTCTTCAAGTGATCTTGCTCTTTGCCTTTGTTCGGCTTTCGATCGCTTGTTGGAGTTTCTTTTTGTTCGTTTCTTTTCTTTTTCTTTTCTCTCTTGTTACTTTCGTGTGGGTGTTGTCTATGCACTCATCAAGGCGGAGATTGAGGACCATGTGTGGTTCGAGGACCGGTGGATGGTCGCTTCCTTGTGTGATGAGTGATTGACAACGTTGTGTGGACTGATTCTTGGCTAAGTATTGCAGGTGCGGGTTGCGGCTTGACCGGGTGTTGGTGCAGGTGAAGACAAGCACGAAAGGTCGTGGCCGGTGAGTCCTCCATGTGTGAAGAAGACAAGTAGGCTTCGTTCGAGGGACCCAGTGGCCAGCGGGGTCAAGTGCGGGCCGCATGGTGGCATGAACAGCAAGATGAAGTCGTGGACTGTTTCTTGGTTGAGCCTCAAAACCAAGGTCGAGCCGGGACTACGTGGGAGCCGAGTCATGAGTGGAGATAGGCGGAGGCTACACTGAGTTCGCCGGGTTTCCGGAGGTTCACCAGAAAACCACTGGGTTCCTTGGTTGATCCACAAAGCCAAGACCGAAGAACCGGTCCGACCGGTGGGGAGCACCGGTCCGACCGGTGTGCGGCGACGACGCAGTCCGGAGACTTCGAAGCGGAGGACACGCGTCGGGATCGCATGGCTTGCGTTGAGGCTACGCAGGGTGCGGTCGCCGGGCATCCGTCTGATGGTGAAGACATGAAGACTTCCAAATCCGCCCTTGAGGGGCTTGTATCTCTAGTTATTAGGAAAGGCATTTTAGACATTTGGTTGCCCCCATATAACCCAAGAGGTGAGAGGATGGCAGCCAACTCTTGGAACCCTAGCTCATTTGTTTTCCTATTTTCCTTAGGATTTCCATAGGACTAGCTTGAGAGCTTTATGGTGAGATCTTTTGCGAGGGTTAGATGATCGGGTGGCAAGCTAGACCTTGTATGAACCTTTGTTGCATGTATAGATGATTTGGCGTGGTTCCTCAAGGTTTGGATGTGTTGTTCCCGGTTGTTCTTGGTGGTGATTTTCGGAGTCCTCTCTTGGTGATTTCTTTGGGTTGTTTTCGGGACCTTTCTCTTGGGGATTTGATGGGGGAAATTTGTGGGAACCCTTCGTGGTTCTTTGGGTTGTGATTTCCCTCCCAAATCCTTGAGTAAAGGGGCTCAAATTTGGGGTTTTCCGGGTTCTAGGGTTTGTGGTGCTCTTGGCGGGATTTCTTTGATTCCTCCTTTTTGGACGAGTTTTGGTGGGATTAAACTTGGCTATGGACTCCTCATGAGGTGTTCCTAATATCCCCAAAGTCTTGTTCAAGTCCGTCGAGCGATTCGGGAGATCGAGATTTGGATTTGGGGGAGTTGACCCGTGGGTGTTGTTCATCCCGAGCTGCCCAGGCTACACCGGCCTGACCGGTGCTCTTGACCGGTCTGACCGGTGCAACCCTCGGTGGGTTTTTGCTCGGGTGAACATCTGGGTGTGTTCGCTGCTGTCCCGTGTTGCTGCTGTTTCGAGTTTGGGTCAGTTTGGAGGTCAGTTGTCCTGTTTGGTGCCTTGGGGGTTTCCAGGCTATGACCGGTCTAACCGGTGTGTCTCACCGCTCTGACCGGTGTGGAGCCACTTAGTGAAAGTTGCCCAGTTTTACTAGTAGGGACCGGTCTGACCGGTGGTGCTCACCGGTCTGACCGGTGTTGGTCTGTAGACTCGAGGTTTGGTGTTCCGCTGCGTTCTCGGGTCGGAAGGGTGTGTGTGTTGGTTCCTAGGTCCAGTGGCACTCCAGTGGCTACGTGGGCTTGGTCAACTTGGGTAGTGAGTCGAAGACGTGTGTTGGAAGCCGTGTTCATCTTGTAGGAGTTTCCATCTCCTTTGAGAAGAATTTTTATCGGCTCCCATGCACTGCCCCCCTCTCTGGTTCGCCGTATCGGTCCTTCAAGAATGAAGGCCCGAAAGACTGAAGGTTGGCCCAGCAGGAGGCCTTGTGCGTGGGCGCCTAGAACTGGCCCCAGGAGGGTGCCTAGGGTTGCACCCTCGCATCCACGATGCTAGGGGCGGCACCCCCTTTGCTGGCCGCCCCTCCCCTAGGGGCTGCGCCCCCTTTATTAGTCAGAGTCATGTATCTTTTACAACTCGAGTTTTGTTTTACATCTAGCTTTAGCTACACGAGAACACGCACAAATACGTGCTGTCCTCTGTGATTCAGAACTCCACCTTCGAGTGATATTAAGATTGCTCGCCTCAGATTCTTGTTCATTCTTCCATTGCGCACAGGAATTGATCTTCGTTATCAGGCTGATCTTGCGCCAGCAAGGTCGGTAACCATCGGGAGTTGGTTCAACGATTGCATTGGTGCTTCGAGTCTCGCTTGTCGTAGTCGGATCGTGAGGGTCGCCTCCCACCAGATCGAAGTTATCTCCACTCACCGAAAGATCGGACACTCCCCCTCTATCAAGTGGTATCAGCTTTCCAGGTTGATCGGTGAGTTTTATCTAGTGTTTCCCCCTTCCTACAGTCCACAAAAAACCAACAAAAATTTACTTTTAGGTTAGATCTTTCCCAACAACCGTTTAGCCTTGCACATTCCTTTCAATAAGTGTCTTTGTTGAATTTGTGTGCTTACGCGTTCAATTTTTGCTGGTGACTTGTGTTTTCTACCTTTTGTTCCATCTTTTCTTGTAACCCTAGTTTCATCTCCGCTGCTCATCCATTCGCCACCTCGTGCGCACATCTGTCGCGTCGCCGCCTCTCGGTCACCCCCATCCCTGTTTCCTGGTGCGGTAGGTCAAAAAAAAGGAAAGAAAAAAAATGAAAGAAAAAAAGAGAGAAAGAAGGAAAGTAGTCAAAAAAAGGAAAAAAAAAGAATCCAAAAAAAGAGAGGCCGCCGCACAGTCCAAGTGGGTAACGGGAACCGATTCGTCTTGGTGAAGGAGTTTTGCGCCACAGTTTTCCCTGGCTTGGAAGCTTTTTGGGCTGCACCGTGCATGCCCTGTTAGCTATCTCTCCATGATCGTACTACGTACCCCCACACCGAGCCGTTGCCTCTCTTTCTAGTACCATATTCAGAGTTTGACCTTACTCTAGAGAGAGAGAGAGAGAAAAAGTGTGTGTGGTATTTTGTTGTAGGAGGTCCTCAGTGTTCATATCAGTTTTGAGGACTTCAGCAAAAAAAGGAGAAGCAAAAAAAACAGCCTTCTGCTGCACCCTCTCCTCCTTACTTGCTGTCCTTTCGATTTCACTTGTTGCCAGCAACGTTTGTTTCGTGTTTAGCACTATCATTCAACTTTGCATTACAGTTTGAGTGTGCTAATCCTTGACTTGAGTGCAGCCTACCTAGAACTCCACATATTCCTACGTCGAGCAGATTTTGTTTTTCCAGGCAATCGCTCCTCCAATCTTTCGTGAGTTCCACCGGTTGGTTGCAGGTCGCCCCTGTGTGCGTGGTAAGAACAGATAAGAATTTGATAACAACATTAGTTTGAGCGCCTTTGTGAGCTGTACCACCCCTGTGTTGGCGTCCGTTTTTTGTTTCGTGTTTGCGCTAACCATGGCAATTGACGACGACAAGACACAGTTGCAGGACATGCGGGTTGAGATTGATGGCCTTGTCACATACATCAAGACGATCCACGAGTGGGTGGACTCCACAGTTACGACGGCCAACGCGCGGTTTGACCAGCTTGATCTCGTGCAGACAGCCACCAAGACGACACTCGACGCCATCGTGTCACGACTTGATGCATGGAACACGGTGGTCACTGATTTGGTGGCCCAAGGATGTGCGGGTGATGATGATGAGGATGCTGATCACCGAGGCAAAGCCCGCCGTGTACCACGCCGCCCCGTCGGTAATGATTCCTTCTTAAAATCAAATTTAAAATTCCACCCTTTAATGGAAAATATGTTCCTGTTGCATATCTTGATTGGGAATTAGAAGTTGAACAAAAATTTTCATGACATGATATTGCTGCTACCTCTCAAGTTAAGGCTGCCATTAGTGTATTTACTGATTTTGCTTTAATTTAGTGGCGTGAGTATAAGAATAAAAATCCTACTGTTGTTCCGACCACTTGGGAGCAATTAAAAACTGCTATGCGACATCGCTTTGTGCCGTCATATTATGCTTGCGATTTCAGCAAGGTTCTCAGTCTGTTGAGGAACCCGACACTGCAATGGCACGCTTTCGTGGTGGTTTGAACCGCGGAATTCAGGACATCCTTGATTATAAAGAATATGCTGACATGACCCAATTATTTGAGTTTGCTTGCAAAGCTGAACGCGAAGTGCAGGGACGCCGCTCGAGGACATATTCTAACACTTTTGTAGGTAGAAACTCGTCGTCCAGTTCAGCACCTGCTCTCCCTACGCTATCAACACCTACACTGCGTGAGAACACAGCTACGCCGGCAGGAGCCGCACCAGCCACAGGCGCAGCACCCACCACAGGTCGTACACGGGATATCACGTGTTTTCATTGCAGCGTACGTGGCCACGTGGCTCGGGACTATCCGAACAAGCGCACATTACTCATTCGTGACAATGGTGAGTACTTTTCAGCTAGTGATTCAAAAGAACTTGAACATACTTTGCTTGCCACTGACAATGCAGCTACGATGGACATACATGTCAATCCGAGGGATGCCGATAGGTATGAGGGTCTTGTTGTCTAGCGTGTTCTTAGTACACAGGTTGCCCCAGCCGAGAAGAATCAGTGACACACTCTGTTCCATACGAAGGGTGTTGTGCAGGAGCGGTCGATTCACATCATCATCGACAGCGGCAGCTGCAACAATTTGGCGAGTACTACGCTGGTCGAGAAGTTGTCTTTATCCACTCGTGAGCTTTCCAACCCATATCACATTCAATGGCTCAATGATGGTGGTAAAATTATAGTATCACGATCTGTGCTCGTCCCTTTTTCTATAGGTGCTTACTCTGATTATGTTGATTGTGATGTTGTTCCTATGGAAGCATGCTCTTTGTTACTTGGTAGACCTTGGCAATATGATACTGATAGCTTGCATCATGGTCATTCGAATCATTATTCTCTCATGTTTAAGGGACAAAAAATAATTATACATCCTATGACACCTGAACAAATTGTTAAAGATGATCTTGCTAGAGCTATTAAAACTGCTAAAGAACAGGAACCATCACCATCCACTTCGGATAAATCTGAAATTATGTTGAATGCTCCTGTTTTACTTGCTACACGTGCTGATTTTGATGATATTCGAGATGCTCATTTTCCATGCTATGCACTTATATGCTCTAGAGTGCTTGTTTCCCTTGATGATGCACCATCTTTGGATATTCCGCCTGCGGTTGCTGACCTTTTGCAGGAGTACGCTGATGTCTTTCCCAAAGACTTGCCACCGGGCCTTCCACCGCTTCGTGGCATTGAGCACCAGATCGACCTCATTCCTGGTGCCCAGCTTCTAAATCGCGCCCCATACTGTACAAACCCGGATGAGACAAAAGAGATTTAGCGCCAGGTGCAGGCGTTGCTTGATAAGGGTTACATTCTTGAGTCTCTTAGCCCTTGCTCGGTTCCTGTGTTACTTGTTCCTAAGAAAGATGGTTCATGGCCTATGTGTGTCGACTGTCGTGCTATTAATAACATCACCATTCGTTATCGATACCCTATACCACGCCTTGATGATATGCTAGATGAGCTTAGTGGTGCCATTCTTTTTACTAAGATTGATTTGCGTAGTGGGTACCACCAGATTAGAATGAAATTGGGGGATGAATGGAAAACGGCTTTTAAAACAAAATTTGGCTTATATGAATGGTTGGTTATGTCGTTTGGTTTGACTAATGCTCTCAGCACTTTTATGCGCTTGATGAATGAAGTTCTGAGGCCCTTTATAGGATTGTTTGTTGTTGTCTATTTCGATGATATCTTGATTTACAACAAATCTATGGAAGACCATTTAAAACATTTGAGTGTTGTTTTTGATGCGTTGCGTACTGCCCGCTTATTTGCTAACATGGATAAATGCATCTTTTGCACGCAACATGTCTCCTTTCTTGGTTATGTTGTTACTCCACAGGGCATTGAGGTCGATAGCAACAAAATTGCTGCCATTCAGGAGTAGCCTACACCGACGACGGTTACACAGATTCGGAGCTTTCTTGGAGTTGCACGTTTCTACCGCAGGTTTGTTCGTGATTTTAGCTCCATTGCAGCGCCTTTACATGAGCTTACCAAGAGAGATGTGCCATTCGCTTGGAGTGATTCGCAGGAGGTCGCATTCCGTACTTTGAAAGATAAGTTAACTCATGCTCCCCTTTTGCAATTACCAGATTTTAATAAAGTGTTTGAGCTTGAATGCGATGCTAGCGGTATTGGACTAGGTACTGTTTTGTTACAAGAAGGAAAACCAGTTGCTTATTTTAGTCAGAAATTGGGCGGTGCTAGCTTGAATTATTCTACTTATGATAAGGAGCTTTACGCTTTAGTGCGCACTTTGCATACTTGGTAGCACTATCTTTGGCATCGCGAGTTCATAATTCATTCTGATCATGAGGCTTTGAAACATATTCGTACCCAAACAAATTTAAACCGTCGTCACGCTAAATGGGTAGAATTCATTGAGTCTTTTCCTTACATTATTAAACACAAGAACGGGAAGGATAATGTTATTGCCGATGCTTTGTCTCGTCGCTACACCATGCTGTCACAGTTAGATTTTAAAATCTTTGGCTTGCAAACTGTGAAAGATCAATATGTCAACGATGCTGATTTTAAAGATGCTTTTGCCCATTGTCTTCATGGCAAACCATGGGGCAAATTTCACATACAGGATAGCATTTTTGTGGTTGTTGATCGATTCTCCAAAATGGCTCATTTCATACCTTGTCATAAGACTGATGGTGCTAGCAATATTGCTGAATTGTTCTTTAGAGAGATTATTCGTTTGCATGGTATTCCAAATACAATAGTCTCTGATCGTGATGTTAATTTTCTCAGTCATTTTTGGAGATCTTTGTGTAATAAATTGGGAACTAAATTGCTGTTTAGCACAACTTGTCACCCTCAGACTGATGGGCAGACTGAGGTGGTTAATAGAACTTTGTCAACCATGCTTAGGGCTGTTTTAGATCAGAATTTGAGACGTTGAGAGGATTGCTTGCCCCATGTTGAGTTTGCTTATAATCTTGCAACACATTCCTCTACAAAGTTGTGTCCTTTTCAGATTGTGTATGGTTACATCCCTCGGGCTCCTATTAATTTGTTTTCATTTGATACTGAAGACGCCCCACACTTAGATGTTGTTGCACATGTTGAACAAATGGTTAATCTACATGAACAAACTCACCAAAACATTGCTGCTGCTAATGCTAAATATCAGGTTGCTGGTAGTAAAGGTAAAAAACATGTTACTTTTGAATTTGGTGATATGGTTTGGTTGCATTTGAGAAAGGCTCGTTTTCCTACTTTGTGTCGTTCTAAATTAATGCCTCGTGCTGCTGGTCCTTTTAAAGTGCTAACCAAGATTAATGACAATGCTTATATCCTTGACCTACCTCCGGAGTTTGGTGTTTCCACTAGTTTTAATGTTTCAGATTTGAAGCCATATCTAGGTGAGGATGAGGAGTTGCCGTCGAGGATGACTTCAGTTCAAGAAGGGGAGGATGATGAGGACACCACGAGTACATCTACACCAGCAGCACCTTTTGGGCCAATTACTCGGGCCCGTGCAATAGAGTTCAACTTCATCATGATGCTGAAGAATGAAGGCCCGAAACACTAAAGGTTGGCCCAGCAGGAGGCCTTGTGAGTGGGCGCCTAGGACTGGCCCAAAAGGGCGCCTAGGGTTGCACCCCCGCATCGACAACGCTTGGGGCGGCGCCCCCTTTGCTGGCCGCCCATCCCCTAGGGGCTGCGCCCCCTTTATTAGTAAGAGTCCTGTATCTTTTACAACTCGAGTTTTGTTTTACATCTAGCTTTAGCTACACCAGAACATGCACAAATACGTGCTATCCTCTGTGATTCAGAACTCCACCTTCGAGTGATATTAAGATTGCTCGCCTCAGATTCTTGTTCGTTCTTCCATTGCGCACAGGAATTGATCTTCGTGATCAGGCTAATCTTGCGCCAGCAAGGTCGGTAACCATCAGGAGTTGGTTCAGCAATTGCATTGGCGCTTCGAGTCTCGCTCGTCGTAGTCGGATCGTGAGGGTCGCCTCTCACCAGATCAAAGTTATCTCCACTCACCGAACGATCGGGCACTCCCCCTCTATCATGCATGGAAGGGAAGTCCCCTCGAATGGAGCTCTAGACCGCCTTATATGGTCAATGGGCTAGGGCTTCATTCGACATCGGTGGACCCTCATCGGGGTCGGTTACAAATCAGAAAAGTCATCTGCCTTGATTATAGGGAGACTGCCGCGACCTGCGGACCTACTGTCGGTGCCGGGCAGCGATCTAGTAGATCGTCTTGTGCTCCAAGCCCGGCGGGGCCTCCGAGATCCAAATAAGGTCTTCTGGAATCTTCCAAGGTCGTCGGGTTGTGGATAAGGTCTCTAGGCCCACTTGCACATCAGCGGGGCTTCTGGCAGGTCGGGTCCACTTGGCAGAGACCTCTGGGACCCTGGTCGGTGGGGACCCATGGGTACCCATGTCTCTCAACGGGAATCCTCATGGGTCATGCAGCCCAGGGCCGAACAAGGCGGAGGCCGAGATGAGGGATGTGCAGAATGTGGTTGGGACCCACCGTGTCGTGCTCCCAGTCTTTGGGGGGTCCTCTCGGGCTCTGGACTCCAAGTAATAAAGGCGAGCCTACATCCGGGAGGTGCACCATGTCCACCCAACGACACCGCCACAACTCTCGCTTATGCTACGATACCGATAAATTTCCAGGCAGAGTAATGCAACACCCCCTTGTACCTTCATGAAGACGCTTTTGTGATCTCTGCCAATGTCAACGGGGTAGAACTGCACAAAATCCTCATTGTTGGGGGTAGCTCAGCGGACATCCTCTTCAGCCAAGCGTTCGATGAGATGGAGCTCTCCCGATCGCTGCTATTCAACACCGGAACTCCTTTGTGGGGGTTCGGCAGGGGTATGGTGCAAACCCTGGGGCAGATCACGATGTCGCTCTCCTTCAGGCACAGGAACTATGCTCATACGGTAGACATCATCTTCAACATCGTCGACACTCCTTACCAATACAACACCATTTTTGGCAAGCGGTTGTTGAACGGCTTCTACGTGGTGCTGCATCACAGTTTCCTATGCATGAAGATGCCGGACCCTTGCGGGATTGTTAAGGTGCTAGGAGACCAGATGGTGTCTCACCTCATCGACCTTGGGAGAGCTTTGGGGAAGCGGGAGGTCAACGAGTTTTTCCAGAAGCACCCCAGAAAAACGTCCCCTCTATGACCCGCTACGTCTCGAAGGCATGCCGGGAGAGGGGGTCAAGGAGGTCCCACTGCGAGAAGCCACTCTTGATCAAACCATCTGCATCACCAAGGATCTCCCCCCTGACCTGGAAGGGGACTTCCTCTCCCTCCTTCGGGATTATGAGGATGTATTGGCATGGAGACCCTCCGAATTGCAGGGGGTAAGCTGGGAGCTCATTGAACATCACCTCCAGATCGACCCCAAGAAAAAGCCACGCAAGCAAAAGGTTCAGAAGATGCCAGTGGAGAGGAAAGCAGCCACCCAAGAAGCGGTTCGGAAGCTGCTGGAAGCGAAGGTGATCTGGGAAGTCATACACACGGAGTAGCTCGCCAACCCGGTGCTGGTGAAGAAGAGAAATGTGAAATGGCGGATGTGCGTGGATTTCACCAACCTTAACACGGCCTGCCCCAAGGATGATTTTCCCCTTGAGCGAATCGAACAGATAGTCGACTTCACATCGGGGTGCGAGCGTCTCTACTTCCTCGATGCATATTCGGGATATCACAAAGTCTGGATGGCTAAGTAGGACGAACCACACACCATCTTCATCACCCCCTCCGGCACATACTGCTTCACCCGGATGCCCTTCGGGTTGCGGAACGTGAGGGTCACCTTCTATAGGATTGTCCAAAAAAGTTTTGAGAACCAAATCGGGAGGAACGTAGAGGCTTACGTGGATGATGTCGTCGTCTGCAACCGGAAGGAGGAGAACGTTTTGGCGGACCTATGGGAGGCCTTCGGGAACCTACGCATCTAAACCCGAAGAAGTGTACCTTCGGGGTATGCTCCCAAAAATTTTTGGAGTACTTGGCCTCCTAGTGGGGCATCAAGGCCAGCCTATAGAAGATCCGGGCCATACGTGAAATGAACCTCTGACCACGATGCGAGAGGCGTAAAGGCTGACAGGGTGCCTCGCTGCTATCAGCCACTTCATCTCACGTTCCATAGAAAAGAGCCTCGCCTTCTTCAAAGTGTTGTGGGGGCCCGCCAACTTTTGATGTAATGGTAAGCGACAACTGGCCTTCCAGCACCTGCAAGACTACCTACAGCACCCAGAGACGCCCGTCAGCCCCTGCCCCGGCGAACCCTCCTACTGCATGTTGCCGCTTCATCAACAACAGTGAGCGCGGCGCTAGTGTAGGAGGTTCTCTGTGAGGGGAGATGGGTGCAAGCCCTGGTATACTATGCTTCGGAGGCCCTAGTGGGGCGGAAGATTCGATACTCCGAGCTCGAGAAGCTGGCCTACACCGTCGTCATGGCCTCTCAGAAGCTCAAGCACTACTTCTGAGGACCGGAGCATAGGAGGACCGGTGGATGGTCGCTCCTTAGTGTGATGAGTAATTAATGACATCGTGTTGACAGATTCTAGGCTGAGTATTACAGGTGCAGGTTGCGACTTGATTTGCATTGGTGCAGATGAAGAGCGGGCGTGGAAGGTCTTAGACTTGCAGGGCCTCCAAGTATTGGAGAGACAAGTAGGCTCGACTCGATGGACCCGGTGGCTGGACGAGATCAAGTGCGGGCCACATGGTGTCTAGAAAAGCAAGACAAAGTCATGGACATGTGCCGTTGCAGGGTAGCGTCTCAAGGGAGTCTGCACGTGGGGTTTGCGCCGGTTCAACACAAAACCGTCGAGTTACTTGGTTGAGCCACAAAACCAAGACTGGTGGCTCAGCGGGCGGAGACAGGATCCGGGCTAGCCGAGAAGCTTTGATGCCATGGGACACACGGCGTGATCGCAGGGCTTGCGTCGGGAGGATGCTTACTGTGGCGTAGGCATGGCCGCTTGATGAAGACGCTCAAGTCTTGACCATATTGCCAATGAGGGGTGTGTATCTTCCTTTATGTTCTAGTGGTAGCTTGGTCATTTGCCGAACCCGGAGAGACTTCATATATATAGATATAGGGTTTCAAGGCAACTCATCCATCCGGACTGCATCTCATTTTCCCTACTCTTTAGGCTAGATTTTTTTAACCATTTTGTAGAGAATCTGAACTACGACTGTATGGAAGCATTCATGGTTGCGTCGATTTTCTTCTCTCAGCTTGTGTCATTTTCGTGACTTTTCAGCTATTTTCGTCGGATTTTCGTGCGTGACTCGTTTCGTCGATTCTGAGGTGTTTGTGTTCGGTTTTGTTTATGCGGATCATGGATAGATGTCTTGTGCATCTTTGTGCTTGATCTTGTCCCCTCGAACATCGGATTTGGCCTCCGATTCAAGGATTTTAGTTGGAACCCTAGCCTTGTTCTTCAGCTCGGATGTGATTCAATTTCCGGCATTTTAGTTGATTTGAGGCTCCATGTTTTTGGGCATAGCATCCCCTACGGACGCTTTTCCTTTCCCGAAAATCTTGTCTCAATCCTTTTAGCGGTTTGGGAGATTCGTGGATTCGAAAATTGAGTTGACTTCGCGAGTGAGTTTTGTGGGCTACCCCGGGTGACCCTATGCTTGAGTTCTTGGTGTTCATAGCATCGATCCTTGTTTCCATGAGATTGAGTGAGTTTGGAGCCATCATATTTTAGGGATAGCTTCTACTTGATGCAAATCCACTTCCTCTAAAGTTTGGCTTCAATCCATTGGGTGAATCGAGAGATCGGTGATCTTAAAGACAAGCTCTCTCTAGAGTTCTTACCCTAAATCTTTTTTTGGTGGTGAAGGTTTTATGTTTTGGAGGAGATCTTTTGGGGAAGGCTTCTTTGTGTTGTTGTGGAGCCATGGTTAAATTTTCGTGATTTTTGGAGGTCATTTGATTGAGTTTTGGATTTTTCCTTCACCCCTTGAGGCTGTTTTCTGAGTATGCGCGGTGACCCACCCCCTATGTTAGGGTGACCCATTTTGGTTTTGTTGGGTGGTGAGTGACCTGCCCCTATGTCAGGGTGACCCGTTTTGGTTCTGGTGGCTGGTGGGTGACCCACCCCCTATGTCAAGGTGACCCGGTTTGATTTGGTGTTGTCCGGTTCGCTTTGGTTCCTTGATTCGTGCTTCCGCTAGGTGAACCAAGGATCTTTTCTAAGGTTAGTAGTTCCTCTATGAGTACGTAACTATGATGCTTGACTTGAGCCCTCGACCTAGGGTGTTGCGGGGTCTATACAGGGGCCGTACCGGGGGTAATTTGGACATTGTACCAGAGCCATACCAGGGGTAAAACGGACCTTGTACCAGAGGCGCCTCGTGCCTATAAAATGGGGGGCAACCCCATGTAATTTCTCTAAGTTGCAATATACTCACTCTACTAGCCACCAGTCCCCTAGTAGCTATTCTGGGCCGCCTAGCGCAAACCAAGATTCCACTCCTTTACTGTGTGGGCCATTGTAACCACCAAGAGCTTTCAGCTGGACTTCCTCTATTAGATGAGCTTGTTGGCAATGTCCATCTTCTCTGGTATCTCATGTTCCCTCGGGGCGAGCTTCTTGGACACAACGAAGATCTCCATCATGGTGTTAGGTACTTGAGAATTCGCAGCGAATCCCATGGCTTCTGTGTCGCAATCATAGGATCGCTTGAGGCCCCCTTGCAGCGCAAGTATACCGTTGGGTTCTGACATCTTGAGTACCAGGAACACATAGTGGGGAATCGCCATGAACTTGGCTAGAGTGGGTCTGCCAAGGTTGGCGTTGCAGGATGTCTCAAAGTTAGTGACCTTGAACTTGATGTACTCGGTGCGGTAGTTGTTTCGTTTCTCGAAGGTAACTGGCAAAACCACTGATCCAAGTTGTACAACTGTGTTCCCTGGGACAATTCCGTGGAAGGGTTATGTGCTCTTGGTGAGCATATCAGTGACATGAGGCCCATATTCTTCAAGGTCTTGGTGAAGAGTACGTTATGACCGCTACCACCGTCTATGAGGACCTTGGTGAGTTTGGAGCCTGCTTCCAGGATGAGAGGGAAGCGTCCTAGCTCGAAAAAACTAGAACACTAATTCGCGCTTGAGAAGGTGATGGGGATATCCGACCACCTGAGAGGCGTTGGTGTCGCGGGCTTAGTGGACATGATCTCACGTAGGGTGAGCTTCTAAGCTCGCTTGGTAGGTAGTCGGGCAGCGGTGACCGAAGTATTCAAAGGTGCGAAGGTGATAGACGCCATCTTGGAAGATGTCAATGACTTCTTTGTTAGTGACGTCAACAACAGTTCCTCTCTTGTCGAAGAAGCATTGCATGTACTAGCGGATCGTCTCGCCTTACTCTTGCTAGACTTGCACCAGGTCCATGTGAGTACCCGAGTACCCCATGGCACCTGCGAAGTTCCTGGTGAACTGCATCTTCGGTTGAGCCCACTTGTTGATGTTGTCCTTGTCAAGCCACTCGAGCCAAGTAAGAGGCGCTTGATCCAGATAGAACGGAAGGTAGAGGCACTTGTCTGGCCTGGTTCTTCTTATGTAGTGGCAATTGTCTGGGCTCCTCCTCCTGTTGCAGAGGCTGCTGTACATGTTGCATCTTGTGCTTAGGGGGAGATTGCCTAGGGCTCCTCCTGCTGCTGCTGTAGAGGCTGTTGTTTCGTCTATTGCTTAACCTCGTGATGGAGCTACTTCTTAGGCGGAGTTTGCTTGGGCTCGCCCGGCTGTTGTCGACGCTCCTGCTGCGTAGTTTTGCTGATCCGCTGCTGCTGCTGGGCCTTCTCTTGCTGAAACTGAGATGCAGTACCTCCATCTAAAGTTGTACCCCTACTACCTGTTGCGGCTTTAGGGTTGGGATGTCTCGTCATGGGTGGTATAAGGATCTTTTCCTTTGGCCATTGGATCCTTTGAATGAGAGCCTCAGCTAGGGTTGCTATGTCACCCTAATCAATTGGAATAGGCAGAGGGTAGTGACCCGCATTGCCCCACACATAAGTAGGTTGCACCACAACATACCCATCCTGCATCGGTACTGCATGGCAAGCCTTTTCAAATGGAAAGACTTTTGCTAGTGTGAGCTCCACATTAATCCCTGTGCCATCCAAAAGGTTGCACACGGTTGGCTCTGCAAGCTTATCTATTGTGTCCAGCATTGGTGATCGACTATCACTGTGCACTTGATTCGCTTCGTCCTCGTTGACATTTCAATGGGATTGCTCTCTACCACGCGCATCTTCCTCATGCTCATCTTCTTCCTTGCTGCCATGCACATCTTCTTCCTCACAGCTAGTGACAACGATGGTAATTGGGAAGGAAAGTACATTTTTCGGTATTCGATGCCTGATAGTCTTAGTGCAAGGACAACTGTTTTAAATGTTATGTCCATCGTATCATCAGACCTTTTGTTCCTCTTCCTCATGTACATTCCAGCAAACTATTCACCAAACCCTTTACCCCAGCCAAGTGAACTAGACACGCCTTGGACCCAACCTCTATGCTCTGGAGTCTCAAGTGCTACGGTGAGGATATAATTCTCTCTAACCCAGAGAAAGAACCATCGCTACCTTGAGCTGCAAGCGTTACACCCTATCTGCTACCACCACCACAGGGTTACTGAATGTTATGGCCCCGCTTCCTTCACTAGTGTTCTTCCTCTTCCCTTGCCTGCAGATAAATTCTCGAACGTCCAGGAAATTGGTCCCAAGGGTTTTGTTTTCCTTCTGCAGCTAGCTTTGCATCCTCCTACTCCCACTCTTTTTCTTTAGCACGATAACCTTTTTGCCTGTCTTGTGTGGCTTATTATGCAATGCTCTCTTTTGTTTCTTCTCCTGGCTCAACTGCTGAAATGAAGGAGAATTGGTTTCTTGCACAAACATGTCCCAGTCATGTTGGTGCAAAAAGGCATGCTTCGCAAAGGGAGGCTCCTCTTCGCTCACATATTTGTTTCCTAAATCCGCCTTGAACCATCGTTGCAAGGTTCCAATCTCTGATATAGGTGCCTCAACTGCCTTCTTGCGAATAGATTCTTCCAGATTGGCTGGGTAATATAGCTTTTCCTCTAAAACTGTGAACATATGTTCATTCTCAATTGGTGAGAGATCATCAACCACCTTGTTGATTGACACCCTCTCCCGAGCAAAGAGGCCACAAGCCAATACAAATCTATCCCTCGCAGCATCTGGGGTAGGCCAAAAGTTGGCATCAAATTCAGTTGTAGTCAACTTGTCTTCTGGCCATTTGGTTTGTATCCTTGACCCGCGGGATCAAGTACTACTCGTAGCAGTCTGTGCTGAGTGACCCTGTGAAAAAGGTTCACCGCCAATGGGTTGTGATGATGCACTAGAGGGTTTGGAGTTTGTTATCGTGGGAGACTACATAGATGATATGTCAGGTTGTCAGTAGAGCAATATAAGCAAGACTGAAAATCTAAACAAAATTCTAATGAGATAAATTCATTAGCTTTGATAGGCAAAACAGCTGATATTAGACTAGAAATCATTACAAATCGTAAATAAAATCAGCATAGACATACACGGTTCATATTTTACTTAATTAGCATCCAAGGATTTGTGCTAACCATTTTGACATGAACACAACAATTTGCTTCTATATCAAAGCAGAGAATAAATTCCTTCAATTGCTTCCTTTTCCAACTTCAGCAGGGATGGATTGTGTGTTCCATGTGTACTGCAACAAGAGAATAAAAGCAATCAAGATTTTATATATGACAGTACTGAAACAACACTCATAACACATCATGACACCAACAATAACAATATATATGACAGTAGTGTCGGTGTTTTAGACCGGCAACCTACTAAGGGGAGTACCCGAAGTAGATGAATGTGGCCTCGCCGAGATTGGTAACTCGAAGGAAGAGACACGTGGCACACAATTTAGACAGGTTCGGGCCGCGAGGTGCGTAATACCCTACGTCCTGTATGCTGCGTAGCTCTGGATTGATTGGGTATGATTACAAGATGATGCACTCTTACGCCGTGAGATGAGATGATCAGAGAGGGGTCCCTGCCTCGCCTTATATAGTCCGGGAGGCAGGGTTACAAGTCGGAATAGGGAGAGAGTACTAGTCGAGTACGTCTAGGAATCTTCTATACAGTGCGGAACATGTACAACTTCCTAACCGAGTACTTCTGCTCTGTAGTCCTTGTGCTTCACGCCATCTGGTACAGTGCAGCGCAAGTCAGGTAGTCCCAGGGGCCCACCGAGTAGTCGGTCCTGGTACCCACCGAGGTAGTGGGCCCAGGGAGGTCCATACGACAAGCCCCCGAGTACTTTGTAGTCGAGAAGGATAGCTTCGACTAGTCTTGACTTCCTTAACGAGTAGCCCCCGAGCGTCCCCGAGTACTACAAGTCAAAAGTCCTCAGGAATAGTCGAAGCATCCCGAGGCTGGAATGTACTCCAGCTGATGTTTGAGCAATCCTGAAGTCTTCTCGAGTAGTCCCAAGCGTCCTCGAGTGCTGCCCTTGAAGGACTTCAACAGTGCCCGTGTTGCCTTGAAGCCGAAGCCGATATGGAAGTGCGATTGCAAAATCGCATTCCATATGGAGTAGCCCCCGAGCCTTAGGTTGAGTCGTAGACTCTGGCTAAGGGTCCATCTGAAGTTTTGGCAAGAATATCCCAAAAAATCCGGAGAAAAAAAACGAAGGACACGTGGCACGGAGCCCCCGAGCCTAAAGTCGAGTACTTCCTCACGAATTGAAGGGTCATCTTGTTGAATGTGTCCTGAGATGCTCTTGCATCTTGCTGCTTCCCAGGAAGTCGAGTAGAGGTAGCCGAGCCCCGAGGTGAGGCGCGTCGACTAGTTGAAGTTGAAGAGTCACACGCGGCCGCTGAGTCAGCCGAGCGCAGACTTATCCATCCGGCCGTTGGAGGGTCGCGTTTACTTATAAATAGAAGCCAAAACCCTTAGGGTTTTTCACCCTACGCACCTGTAGCCATTCCCAGCAGATCTTAGCAAGAAATCGCCGCCAGTGCACACCGCCGCCGCTGAGTGAAGTGTATATCTAAGTGCGCCGCCGTAGAGAGCCACCGCAGTAGCCCCGAGTGAATGCGCGTGAAGACACCGTGCACTTGGAGGATGAAGCCATCTCCGTCCATGACTACGAAAGCCGCCGGCGAGAAGAAGAGGGGTCGTGAGGATGCCACCGGATCTGCCGCAGGGACATCACCGCCGGTGTCCCCGCCGCGGCCAGATCCAAATCGTGAGTGGAAGAAGTCCAAGACGAAGACCGAAGACTTGCTCGCCCTCCTCAACAGTGGATTCCTGCGCGAGAAGGAGGTGGACATGTGGAGGGCCGCCGCCGGGGATTTGTACCCGATGGAGAAGAATCCAGATGAGATCTCAATGTTCGCGCGGTTCGCGGAGCGCGGACTTTCTCTCCCGGCGAGCGACTTCTTCAAGGGGCTCATGGGGTACTACGGCATCGAGTACCTCAACCTCAACACCAACGGTGTCTTCCACACTGCTGTCTTCGTACATTTTTGCGAAGCTTTTCTGGGGATCAAGCCCCATTGGAACTTGTTCCAGAAATTCTTCCGGGTGAAGCCGCAACCCAGCGCCAGCAACCCGCGAGTAGTCGGAGGGGCGGGGATCTAGATGAGGGAGGACGCTGCCGAGCAGTACCTCTCGTACAAGCTCATAGACTCCAACTAGGATTGGAAGGCCAAGTGGTTCTACGTCACGAACCACAACCCGGGACTGTCGAAGCCCAGCGGGAAGCAGCCCAAGCATCGTGCGTGGTGGAACTCAGAGCCAACTATGCGGAAAGGGATCCAACTGCCCGAGTTGTTGGTGCGGATCAAGGCACTGAGGGAGGCCGGGCTGAGGGCCGAGCACGTGGCCTTCAGCTTCATGAAGCACAGGGTGCAGCCGCTGATGGCTCGCGGCACTCTGGGGTACGAGTACAACAGGGACGACGACACGTCGCGGATGCCTGGAGACGAAGTCGACGATGACGATATTGTTGACAGGCTGGCCCAGATCTTCAAGGACATGCCGCCGTACACGGCGTGCCCTGTACTGGAGTACTCCGCCGCGCGCCCACCAAAGGAGGTAAGTAGTCGCACCCATAGTCGAGTACCCATTCCATGTGAGTAGTCGCACTGATGAGTTATTTCTTGTAGGATGACTTGAAGAAGTTTGTCTCCGAGCCGCCGCCGCCCCCTCAGGAAGTCGAGGCCCCAGAGGAGGGGAAAGCCAAGGCCAAGGAGCGGCGTGAAGTCGGCGAAGGAGATGACACCGTTGTCGTAGAAGACACGTCCGATGAGGACGACGACGAGGAGACGTTGCAGGACCGCTTCCAGCTGTGGTCGAGGTTCAGTCGCCCTGGCTTACCTCACGTTCCTCTCGTTCAGGATTAGCCGGCTAGCATGGAGGCTAGTCTAGCCACGCCGCCGAGGAGGCCGCGCAATCCGGCCTGCAAGCGCGTGGCGAAGAAATTGAAGGTCACTGAGACCACGTCCCAAGAGGTAAGCCATCTTGAGTAGTGTAGTCGAGTACTGGTGTCTCGAGTTCACTTGTTGATGAAGAAGTTTCCTTGCTTGCAGGAGTTGCCGCCCATGGAGCCCGTTGATTAGGGCGACGAAGGCGAGTGGGACATGGTGGGGGAGGCCGCTGGGAGTCGTAGCCCAGCCCCCACTGTCAAAGAACTCTTGGCGCAGATGGAGCGCCAGCCCCCTGCTGTCCAGGAGAGCGATGTATCTGCTGCTGCTGCTTCGGAAGAGGCAGTTGCCGCAGAGGCGCAGGAAGAGGCACCCGCCGAGGCCGGACTGGTGGGCATCGCCAGCATCCTCGGCGCCCCGACCGTGACGGTGGTCCGGTCAAGCTTGTAAGTGTTGAATCTTCCCGAGTAGTACTTGATGTGGTAGTCGTACTTGATTGACAACCGGCTTGTGTACTCTGCAAGAAATCGACGGACCTGACTTGGGAGGAGGATGAACCCGCCTTAGCGGTGGCAGAAGAAGAAGCTGTGCTGCCCGCTGAGGAGTCCGCTCCCGCCCCTCAGGCGGAGCCCGAGGCGCTGGCCGCTGAAGCTACGTTACCCGAAGCTAGCGTAGTTGAAGGTGAGTACTCTACTGTGGTTGAGGTGCCTTTGTAGAGTAGTCGTAGTCGCATGTTGACTGATACACTTGTCTTCTTGTCGACAGGTGCTGAGGCCGAAAGGAGTGATATCCCGTCAGCGGTGCCTGTAGAAGACGTGGCACCGGAGGCTCAGGAGGCAGCCGTAGAAGCCTCCGAGCCGATGGAGGTGGCCGCCGGAGAGGCCGCCGCGACGACAGGAGGAGGAGAGGACGACACACCGCCAGAACCCGCTCTGGAGGTGGTCGTCCGCTCACCGGAGATCCAAGACGTGGAGCCCATCCGCTCGGCGCCGATGACGGAAGCCGCTATGAGTAGTCGTGGCGGGATCGAGTTGTTGGCGGACGACCTGGTTGATCCGGCAACGGTGGCCCGGCACCTGGAAGTGGTGCGACAAGCCAAACAGTGGATGAAGGTGAGTAGTCAATCCTTTAGCGTTGAGTACCCATTTGATGTGTCTTCTCTGCGCAGGACATCACTGAGAGGTCCCGCCTGAACTCGGAGATGCTTCAGGGGTACGGGGACACGGTGCTTCGGGCCGAGACGCTGGAGGATCAACTTGTGAAGTCCCGGAAGCACGCCACCGCCATGCAGTCGAAGCTGGATGCCACCTTCGCCAAGTACCACAATGATGTCCAGGAGATGCAGGCGAAGGGCGACGACTTGGTGCGAAAGAACAAGTCGCTTCGCAACAAGAACAAAGGTACACCACTTGTCTTGTTGAGTACTTGTTGGAGGTCGAGAGGTAGTCTAACCCGCTGTGCCTTGTTGTTTGCAGAGCTTGAGACTCGGGTAGAGCAGTTGAAGACTTCAGAGACTGATCTGAAGCATCTCTTCTACCGGGAGCAAGAGGCCCGCCAGGTACTGGAGATAGATTATAAGGAGCTTGCTTACGAGTGCGACAAGCACATGGAGCTCCATATTGCATCAGACCGTGACCTCATCAATTGCTACAAATCATTGCAGAAGCTGAACAAGGATTGCGAGAAGCTGTGGGCCCAACTCAAGGAGCTTGAAGAAGTCGCACTCCCCATCACAAGGCTGCTGGTGCCTCATCCTGGCGGTCCCAAGATAGCGCCGCTGGTGGATCGGTTGAATGAAGCCCCCAGCCGGCTGGCGGCCTACGTGAAGCATCTGGCGAAGTCGATCCCGAACCAGGTACTAGCCTTCATGAAGTTGTACTTCCTGAAGGCTCCCATAGACGTAGTCGCTGGTGGACTAGCCGCCAACTGTAGCAACGAGCAGTATGCGGAGCTGCTGGAGCAGATGGCACCCATTGCAGATCAAGTCGCCGACAAACTTAATCTCCAGTAGTCCTGTAATAGTTAGCTCGTAGCAGTAGATGTACAAAAACAATTGTAATTGTTTAAGTATTAATGAAGAAAAGTTTCCATCAATGAGTACTCGTAGTCGCGATCTCAGAATGCGGAGTCCCATCGTGGAGTTGTCGCGAGTAGTCGTACTCGGCAGTAGTCCCGCAAAGGGAAGAAGACAGTAAAGCAGTTGATGAACAATCAAACTTTATTACTGAAGAAGTACACCTGGATGGTGAGGGCCCTAGTTACAAAGTAGTCGTCAGGACCCGGAGGCCGCCTCCGGCTAAGTAGTGCTAGGGCATATAGCCGCTTACAGCAGTAGATCCGTAAGTAGCCGTATAGGCTGGATCTAGGAGTACATGGTCTCTTAGTAGACCGCTGCTAGAGTCCTTTGTCGCTCGTCTCAGCCCAGGATCCGTAGGTAGCCGCATGGGCTGGATTCTAGAGAGGATCAGTTCGGAGACTGGTGCCTGGACCCGGAGGCCGCTTACAGCGAAGAAGTAGTCCGGAGACTAGTGCCCGGACCCGGAGGCTACTTACGGCGGAGGGGTCTTGATGTAGTCGCGTGGACTTGAGCCCCCAGGGTAGTCGTGTACACTAGGCGCAGAACCGACAGAGCTGGTCGACGTTCCACAAGTTGTTGACATCTTCGCCTTCAAGTGTCTGGAGGCGGTAGGAGCCCGGCCTGGTCACCTTTGCAACTGTGAAGGGACCTTCCCAGGGGGAGCTAAGCTTGTGTAGTCCTTCCGTGTTCTGGATGCGACGGAGGACGAGACCGCCAACGTTGAAGGAGCGTTCCTTGACGTTGCGGTCGTGGTAGCGTCGGATACCCTCCAGGTACCTTGCTGATTGGACGAGGGCGGCGCAGCGAGCTTCTTCGAGCCCTTCGATATCAACTCGTCTGCTGTCTTCAGAGACACCTTCGTCGTAGTGCTCCACTGCTGGTGAATCCCATATGACATCGGCAGGGAGGATTGCTTCGGAGCCGTAGACCAGGAAGTAAGGGGATTACCCCGTTGTCTTGGAAGGCTGAGTACATAGCCCCCAGAGTGCATTGGGTAGTTCCTTGCTCCACTTGCCTCCTTTAGAGTTAGCAGCGTCGTGTAGCCGCTTCTTGAGAGCGTCGAGCACCATCCCGTTGGCGCGCTTGACTTGTCCGTTGGCCCGAGGATGGGCGACTGAGACGTATCGGATGTCGATCCCGCTGTTCTCGCAGTACTCCCAGAACTAGTGGTTGTTGAAGTTGGAGCCCAGGTCTGTGATGATGCGGTGAGGTAGTCCTTAGCGATGCAAGAGTTCATCCAGGAAGTCGAGTACTCTGTCAGCCTTGGGGCATGTGACCGGCTTGACCTCGATCCACTTGGTGAACTTGTCGATGGCCACCAATACTCTGTTGAATCCACCTGGCGCAGTTGGTAGTGGACCAATCATGTCGAGCCCCCAGCAGGCGAAGGGCCAGGTTGGCGGTATGGTGACTAGCTTGTAAGATGGGACGTGTTGCTGCTTGGCGAAGTACTGGCACCCTTGGCACCTTCTGACGAGTTTTTTTAGCGTCGCCCAGAGTTGTGGGCCAGTAGAAGGCTCGTCGGAAAGCCTTGCTCACCAGCGTACGAGAGGACGCGTGGTTGCCGCAGACGCCCTTGTGGATCTCCTCCAAGATGTCCTTGCCTTCTTGCCTGGGGACGCACTTCATGAGTAGTCCGGAAGATGCGCCCCGTCTGTAAAGCTTGTCTCCGACGAGGATGTAGGACTTGGCGCGACGAATGAGCTGCTCAGCCAAGTTCTCGTCCGAGGGGATCTTCTGCTCGCTGAGGTAGTCGATGAAGGGTTGCCTCCAGTCCGTGTCGATCATCATGACCTCCTGGCCAGCGGGCGGATGCGCTGGGGCAGTGGTCAGTGGCGCCGGCTCCGGGATGGATGGCGCGTGAAGCTTGTGGACGAAGACACCCGCTGGTACTTGAGCGCGAGTAGAACCAAGCTTCGACAGGACGTCTGCTGCAACGTTGTTGTGCGGACGATGTGGTGGAACTCGAGACCATAAAACTTGTTCTCGAGCTTGCGGACTTCTAGGCAGTAGGCGTCCATGTTCTCCTTGTTGTGGTCCCAGGACTTGTTGACTTGGTTGATGACCACTGCGGAGTCGTCGTAGACTAGTAGCCGCTTGATGCCCAGTTAAGCCGCGAGGCGGAGCCCATGCAGGAAAGCTTCGTACTCGGCTTCATTGTTTGAGACCTTCCAGAAGATCTGCAGGATGTACTTGAGTTGTTCGCCCGTTGGAGAGATCTGGAGTAGCCCTACACCTGCACCCTCGAGGTTGAGTGAGCCGTCGAAGTACATCACCTAGTGCTCTGGTCGCTCGGTTGGAGTAGGTAGCTGATTCTCCCGCCACTCCGCCATGAAGTCGACTAGTGCCTGTGACTTGATGGCTGTGCGTGGCTTGAAGTCGATGGTGAGGGCGCCGAGTTCGACTGCCCACTTGGAGATTCTTCCAGTAGCATCTTGGTTCTGCTGGATGTCGTAGCTTCCACGAGGTGATGAGTACTGCGTACATGAGCTTCTGCACATGCTGATAGTGTGCCTTGGACTCTGACAAGACCTCGCTGATGAAGTAGACTGGGCGCTGGACTGGATAGGCATGGCCGTCTTCCTGGCGCTCAACGATGATGGCAGTACTGACCACATGAGTAGTCGCAGCGAGATAGAGCAGTAGCTACTCGCCTTTGCGAGGAGCCGTGAGGACTGGTGGCTTCGATAGGAAGTCCTTGAGCTGGGCAAGGGCTTGGTCCGCTTCTGGAGTCCACACGAACTTCTCTTGGTGCTTTAGTAGTTTGAAGAAGGGGAGGCCCCGTTCTCCAAGCTTCGAGATGAATCTGTTCAGGGCCGCCATGCACCCGGTCAGCTTCTGGACGTCTTTGATGGACGTGGGAGCCTTCATGCTGGGTTGGCTTCGATGCCACACTTGCTGATGATGAAGCCGAGTAGTTTGCCCGAAGGTACGCTGAAGACGCAATTGTTCTGGTTGAGCTTCCAGCGTTACTCGCGCAAGGATGCGAGAGTCTCTTCAAGATCGTCAATGAGGGTACTGGAGTTTCTGGTCTTGACGACCACGTCATCCACGTAGGCTTCGACATTCTTGTTGAGTTGCCTCTTGAAGCAGGCCTGGATAGCTCGTTGATATGTGGCGCTGGCGTTCTTCAACCCGAAGGACATGGTCATGTAGCAGTACGCGCCAAACGGGGTGATGAACGCGGTCTTCTCCTGGTCTTCCTCCTTGATCGCGATCTGGTGGTACCGGAGTAGCGCCGAGGAAGCAGAGCAGTCGCAGCCCGCCATGGAGTCGATGACTTGGTCAATCCGCGGCAACCCGAAGGGGTCCTTGGGGCAGTGCTTGTTGAGATCGGTGTAGTCGACGCACATCCTCCACTCGTTCGAGTTCTTCTTGCGGACGAGGACGGGGTTGGCGAGCCACTCAGGATGGAAGACTTCTCTGATGAAGCCAGCCGCGAGTAGTTTGGCGAGTTCCTTCTTGATGGCATCCCGTCTGTCGTCGGCAAAACGGCGGAGGTGTTGTCGCTTGGGGGTAGCTTTAGGGTCGACGTTGAGGTAGTGCTCGATCAACTCCCTGGGCACTCCTGGCATGTCCGCTGGCTTCCACGTGAAGATGTCGCGGTTAGCCCAGAGGAAGTTGACGAGCGCGTCTTCCTATTTGGGGTCCAGGCCGGCCCCGATGGTGGTGGTCTTGCTGCTGTCGCCTGTCCCGAGGTCGATCGTCTTGACCAGAACCTCCCCAGCTGGCTGAGGCTTGTTGGCTTTGTCTGACTTCTCAAGGATGTCGAGTTCACTTGGAGCAAGCTTCTTCGACGCGCCGTAGACCTCCATCATTTTGTTGGGTACTTTGTTTGTAGAGGCGATCTCCACGGCTTCAGTGTCGCAGTCGTGCGAGATCTTCAAGTCCCCTTGCAGCGAGAGTACACCTGCTGGGCTTGGCATCTTGAGTACCAAGTAGGTGTAGTGGGGTACCGCCATGAACTTGGCTATAGCCGGTCTGCCGAGGATGGCATGGTAGGACATCTCGAAGTCCGCGACTTCGAACTTGACGTACTCGGTACAGTAATTGTTTCGAGATTCCCCGAAGGTAACTGGCAGGACCACTGAGCCCAGTGGGATAGCAGCGTTCCCGGGGATGATGCCGTAGAAGGGCGAGGCGCTCTTGGTGAGCATGTGGGTGATGTCGAGCTTCATCTTCTTCAAGGTCTTGGTGAAAAGTACGTTGAGCCCGCTTCCACCATCGATGAGGACCTTGTTGAGCCTGGAGCCCGCGACCACCGGCTTCAGGACGAGAGGGAACCACCCTGGTTCGGAGAAGCTGGTCCATTGATCCGCGCGGGAGAAGGTGATGGGTACCTCCGACCACCTGAGAGGGGTCGGAACTGCTGGTTCAATGCTCATGACTTCTCGACGAGTAGCCTTTTGTTCCCGTCTGCTGGGTAGTCCGCCGAAGAGGACGTTGACAGTCTTGTCGGGTTCCTAGAAGTCGTCGTTGCCTCCATCGTTCTTCTTCTTGCCTTTCTTATCATGAGGGTGTGGTGGCTCTGGAGTACTCTTGAGTGCTCGCCTGAGTTGGTAGCACTGCTGGGTGGTGTGGTTGCCGTCCAGATGCCACAGGCACTTCTCCTTCAGCAAGTCTTTGAAGCCGACAGAGGTCTTCTTCGAGTTCTCCTTCGCAGGGCGCTGGATAGCCGCGAAAGTGTTGTCTGGCTTGCGCTTGCGGTTGGGACCCGAGTAGTTGTTGTCGTTGTTGTTGCGACCGCCTTGGTTCCCATTGTTGCCGCTACCGCCGCCCGCGTTCTGCTTGCTTTTGCCACGGATGGCGTTGTACTTAGCGTTAGCTTTGTCTTCTTCATCCGCCCAGGACGTGATCTTGTCCTTGAGGTGGGGGATGGACTTGGGGCGGCGGCGACCGAAGTCTTCAAAGGTGCGGCGGTGGTAGAGGCCGTCTTGGAAGAGGTCGATGACCTCCTTGTCGGTGACGTCGACTACGGTGGAGCGCTTGTCGAAGAAGCGGCGCATGTACTTGCGGAGGGTCTCGCCTTGTTCCTGCTTGACCATGGCCAGGTCCATGCGAGTACCCAATCGACCCATGGCGCCCGCGAAGTTGCTGGTGAACTGCTCCTTCGACTCGGTCCCACTTGTCGATCGAGTGCTTGTCCAGCGACTCGAGCCATGTGAGTGGAGCTTGGTTCAGGCAGAAGGGGAAGTAGAGGCACTTGGTGTCGTTGTTGCCGCCAGCATTCTCGATGGAGAGGGCGTAGCACCTGAGCCACTGGATGGGATCCTGCTTCGCGCCGTACTTGGTGACCCCCAAAGGTTTGAACTTGTCGGGGAGAAGCAGGTTGCGAAGCCGAGCTGAGAAGGCGGGGAAGCCGTGTTATCGCCTACAGTGGCGGACTTCTTCCGCCGCAGCTCTACAATCTTCTGACGGGCATCGTAGCCGCCCTGTGAGGGTCCGGAGGCGTGGCTGTTCGCGTGGTCTTGACCGCCTCGACCACCGCCGCCGCCAGCCCTCCTGTTGGCTCCGTGGTTGGAGCTTCCGCCGTAGCTGCCACCACCGCCAGGGTCGCGGCCGCCTTCGTCGGGGCCGCGGTGAGGGACGACCTCACGATTGCTGTTGCCACCCTATGAGGGTTTGCCGGCGTTTGCGCGAGTATGGTTAGGCCGAGCCGGCAGTTCGGCTCGAGTACGGTTGCGGCCGAGGTCAGCACTGCGACTTGTAGCTTCGTTGTTGTGGTTCCTGGAGAGGGGGGGCGGGGCTAGGTGACCCTATTGTCGATCTGCATGAAGTAAGCGTCTTCAGCGATCTTGGCGATGACTTCTCCAGCACATATCCCCTTAGCCTGGAGTGCGATCGCTGTGATCGACGTGAGGCATTGCTCGGGGGTGGTGTGTACCCTGCTCTCGACAGCCTCGAGAGCTTCTGTGAGGTTGTGGATGGGAAGGTTGTCTCGGAGACGCCGGCGCCGTTCGTTGCGCTTTCTGTTACGCTCACGTCGAGCGTCCCTGTTGGCGTCGGTCTCATCCGCGGGTGCTTCAGCAGACAGCTCGTCTGCGGAGATGTCTTCAAGGTACTTGTCTTGCGCCGTCCCTGAAGGTCCTGGCCTGTCGCCGGCAGCCATGAAGACTTTGCAATCTTGGTTGCCAAGACTGGAGTCGGAGCTCGCCACCTCGGTTGGAGTCTACGAGTCAGCTCGAGCAAGTGGTGTTCCCTCTTGAACGGGAGCGAGTCGAGGTAGGTGATGTAGCATGAGTCCCCGCTGATCAGGTCGGCGGGCTTGCGGTCTGGCCAGTAGATGAATCTCCCAGCCGGAGTGGACGTTATAACCAGCCCGGAAGCCGACCCTGACAAGGGTTGCTCAGTAGTGTTGTCTTCGAACTCGGGATCCTTGGGGTCCGACCCGAAGTCGAACTCGTACGCGGAGTCCGAGTAGAAGCCGGAGAGGAGGTTGGAGTCCGAAGCGCGGCTGGGGGCGGTGTCGGAGTCCGAGTTGTACTCGGGTACGAGCTCCTTGCCGGCCCGGCGCGCGGAGGGAGCCTCCGTGCGGGCCCTGCAAAGGTTGCGAGGGCCACACGTGGAGCGCTCGCGGGGTGCGGGGACCACATGCGATGGCTGAGCAGCCGGCTCGCATACGGTAGCCCACGAGGACGTCGAGTTCGAGTTGGAAGCGGATCCGAGCTAGCAGTCGGCGTGTTGGTCGAGAAGCGAAATTTCGCTGAACTTGCCGGCGAGTTCGCCCGTGACTACTTCAGGAAGCGTCACGAAGCCGGTCTCCGGGTTGGGCGGCATGGTGAGGCGGCGCTGGAAGGACCCAGCGCCGTCAGCAGTGCATACCCAAGCACCGAAGACGAAGGTGTCGCTGCGGTTGAAGGCGACGGTCGGCTTGATGTAGACAGGAGCCGTCGAGTCCGCCATGTGATCTAGGGCGAGATCCCCTACCTGGCGCGCCAGCTGTCGGTGTTTTAGACCGGCGACCTACTAAGGGGAGTACCCGAAGTAGATGAATGTGGCCTCGCCGAGATCGGTAACTCGAAGGAAGAGACACGTGGCACACAATTTAGACAGGTTCGGGCCGCGAGGTGCGTAATACCCTACGTCCTATATGCTGCGTAGCTCGGGATTGATTGGGTATGATTACAAGATGATGCAATCTTACGCCATGAGATGAGATGATCAGAGAGGGGTCCCTACCTCGCCTTATATAGTCCGGGAGGCAGGGTTACAAGTCGGAATAGGGAGAGAGTACTAGTCGAGTACGTCTATGAATCTTCTATACAGTGCGGAACATGTACAGCTTCCTAACCGAGTACTTCTCCTCTGTAGTCCTTGTGCTTCACGCCATCTGATACCGTGCAGCGCAAGTCAGGTAGTCCCAGGGGCCCACTGAGTAGTCGTTCCTGGTACCCACCGAGGTAGTGAGCCCAGGGAGGTCCATACGACAAGTAGTGAAACAATTAACACTAACAACAAAGCATAAGATAGTCTAGTTATCACTACATTATAAACCACTCTGACGCACCACTGACATTATGTGGCCATCAGAATTAAAGTATGCTAACACGTCCAAAGCATAACTCTCGATCTGGTACATTAAAAGTATAGCAGATTTAAAGTATTCTAATAGATCCAAAGCAGAATTGTCGATCTAGTACATTCAAAGAATAACACAATTAAAGTATGCATTAATCCTCAATGCTTTTCATGAATTTACAGTGCAAAAATTGTAACACCAGGAACATGAAATGAATTTCAACAATTCATAAAACTTCATCTCTTAGCAACAATTTATTCAAACAGACTTGGAGCAACAAAATCCATCCATCAAATCCACAGGCAATCAATTAGAAATGAACTATTAAGGCATGTATCCTTAATCCACATTGACATGAATATATAGCAAACTGGGTGGCCGATCAGAGAGAGGGTGTCGGGGGTTCAAGCAGGACTAACCTCTATCGCAAATGAAGTAGTTGTTCTCGTGATGGTCGAAGGGGCCGGATCCACGTCGGCTCGTGGCCTGAGGTGGTCAGCTTGTCATCATGGCTGGGGATGACGGATCCGCATCAACCGTCTTTAGCTTGGCCAAGAAGCCATCCGCACATCAGTAACCATGTCCTCGTCATTGTCGTCACGTAGGGAGCGGTGGGGCTAGAGAAGAGTAGGGCTGTGGCGGGGGAGAGAGCAGCGAAGGCAAGTGGGGAGAGAGTGGCGAAGGCAAGCGGGGAGAGAGCGGCGAAGGCGAGCGGGGAGAGTGGCGGCAACGACTAGGGAAGGAGAAGGAGCAGGGCAGCAGTGGGGAAAGTGCAGGCATTGTGGATCTTTCTAGCGAGGAGCAGAATATGTCCCCAGAGGAACTGCGTGCATAACTGTGTTTATGGAAATTACTGACGTGCCCTTCAATAGCTCTATGGTGGAATTGGAATTCCATGGGCATTATAGTCAATATAGGTGGGAAATTTTTTTGCGGGTAATATAGGTGGGAAATTTTGAACAGCCCGCGCACAGTTTGCCTACTGACATTGACGCGTGGGCCAATATCATTACCCGCATCACCTTTGTAGGCAGTTGGGTCCGGGCGCGTGGACAACAGTTATCGTTTTATTTTGGTTGTTGACTTTGACGCGTGGGCTAGCCACTATTTTTTCAAATGAAACTTGCTTACCTAAAATATTAGAGCACATAAAAAGCACCTAAAAATCCTAAAAAATACGAACAATTCATATTTGGACATGTAGTATTTGAATAAAATATCAGCAGTCACACTTGTGTGCCCAAGATTCTTAGACTTCATTTTTACATCCCATGTTAATGATGTAATAATGCTAATAACATCTACTGTTCTCTAAAAAATCTACGTGTTGACTTGGCAACATAATTTGGGTACCTAGACTTGTCTTCTAATTTTCAAATGGTTTTGATGAAGGAATAAAATATATACATCTCTTACATAGTTTCCCATAATGTTCCTTGAACAATGAAGTTTTCTACACTTTGCAACATGTTCGAACACATATGCATTTGAAAACTTAACAAAACCTTGTTGTTGATGACGTGTATGCATATCAAACTTCGTTTGGATTGCAAGCGGACAAATCCTCTGTCGTAGTCAAGGGACCCTTCTTCCCTCAAGTGTGAACCCAAAGTGTTGAATCCATGGAACAAATGTGTGATGCATGAATCAATCTAATAAAGCCACAAACATTTTAATCTTCGAAGGTTGTTGCTTTAGCATCTAATCTAGAGAACACCAAAATAAACGAATCTAATCTATGAAAACTAGAGGTGCAAGAGATAGAGAGGGATAGGTAAAACCAATCTAGAGAGATTGGATCAAGCTCTTGTTGAAGTTCCAAGCAAAGATGTATAAACCAAATTGAATCTCATAAAAAGCTTCTTTAAATCGTGGCTACCGTTCCATCTTCGAAGACGTCACCTTTTGTAGCCACCGTTCTGTCAGAATACACTCCTATTCATGTGGGTTAGCCTAAGGCAAGTCCAATGTACAAGATGAAATCTCTTGGTAGGTCAGGCGTGCACCTCTAGCCACCACAACTACAAGAACACCCTATGTGATCTACCTCGATAATAGATCTTAAAGTAAGAAAAACCAATCGAAGTCAAAGTCGTAGAAGAAGCACTTGATTGCTAGAAATCATATTGCAACTTGATAATTCAACATACTCAAAGGTACATGGACAAGATCACCACCGGGATCCTACCTTGATCTTGCTCCTAGCTCCTGGAACTCCGTCGTGGTCTTGCAAGGTTCCCACGTTGTCTAGGGAAACTCTAGACAACTAGCTCGACCCTCTCCACTCCGAAATGTTGTCCCTCTCTTCTCTGCTCCTTGGCGGTGAATGGCGAATGAGTTGATGCGTGGCTCTTGTCAGGGGGACTATAAATATTCTGAGGATCGTCTAGGTCAAAGGGGGCCACGAATGGGCCCAGAAATGGGCTAGGCCAACCGAGCTGGGCCGGCCGACCTGGGATCATTCTGGCTCATGTTGCGACCTCCTTCATTGGCGATGCTTCCCGTGTCTTCTAAAATGTTCTCCGTTCTGCATGTTGGCCCTTGGTGTCAGTTTCTCCGCGGTTTGTATAGAGCTCCTTGTCTTGCAAGCTTCAACATTTTCTGTTCAGGTCCCTAGAGTTCTCTGTCTTCACAGGTTGGTCCTTGGGCTTCTTGGAGTCATGTTCACTTCATTGCTTGACTCGTTAAGTACCATGTGTGGTTCGAGGACCGGTGGATGGTCGCTTCCGGTGTGATGAGTGATTGACAACGTTGTGTGGACTGATTCTTGGCTAAGTATTCCAGGTGTAGGTTGCGGCTTGACTCGTGTTGGTGCAGGTGAAGAACAAGCGCGAAAGGTCGTTGCTGGTGAGGCCTCCAGGTGTGGAGAAGACAAGTAGGCTTCGTTCGAGGGACCCGGTGGCCAGCGGGGTCAAGTGCGGGCAGCATGGTGGCAAGAACAGCAAGATGAAGTTGGTGGATGGTTTCTTAGTTGAGCCACAAAACCAAGGTCGAGCCGGGACTTCGTGGGAGCCAAGTCATGAGTGGTGATTGGCGGAGGCTACATCAAGTTCGTGGGGTTTGCAGTGATTCACCACAAAATCACCAGGTTACTCAGCTGAGCCACAAATCCGAGGCCGAAGACCGGGCGTGGCTGTCAGGCCAAAACTGGTCTGACCAGTTTGGAGAACCGGTCTGACTGGTTTGGGGTCGCTGGGCGCTGGAAGCTTCGAGGCGGAGGACACGCGTCGGGATCGCAAGGCTTGCGTCGAGGCTACGTGGAGTGCGGTCGCCGGGCATCCGTCCAATGGTGCTACGATGACAAATTCCCAAAGTTCCCTTGGTGGGTGTGTTGGTGTTTTAGACCGGCATCCTACTAAGGGGAGTACCCGAAGTAGATGAATGTGGCCTCACCGAGATCGGTAACTCGAAGGAAGAGACACGTGGCACACAATTTGGACAGGTTCGGGCCGCGAGGTGCGTAATACCCTACGTCCTGTATGCTGCGTAGCTCTGGATTGATTGGGTGTGATTACAAGATGGCGTAATCTGATGCGTATGAGAGAGGAGGGTCCCTGCCTCGCCTTATATAGTCTGGAAGGCAGGGTTACAGGTCGGTTTAGGGAGAGAGTACTAGTCGTGTACGTCTAGGAGTCCTCTACACAGTATGGTATGCGTAGCTTCCTATCCGAGTACTTCTCCACCGTGGTCCTTGTGCCTCACGCCAACAGGTACCGTGCGGCACAAGTCGGGTAGTCCCAGGGACCCACCGAGTAGTCGGTCCTGGTACCCACTGAGGTAGTGGGCCCAGCGAGGTCCATAATGTCGGGCATACACCCCGGGTACTCATGCAAGGAAGGAAGAATAGTAGAAGACGGACTCCTGGTAGAATTCCCCTGTACTCCTACTAGGACTCGCTCTGTGTACTCCTACTAGGACTCCTGCCTTGTAACCGACTAGGAACCCGCCCCCTGGACTATATAAAGGAGGGCGGGTACCTAGCCGCACATCCCCAATCCCTCCGGGGACAACCCAACACCAAGCGCAGGGCGCCATACTTGATCCCCCAAACAGGACGTAGGGCTCGCCACCTTGGCGACTCGAACTGTATAAATCTTGTGTCCCGTGTCCTCGCGCGTACCTTCGAGTTCTCGGTCAACCGATCACGATCCCCACCGCACAATCTACTACCTCGGGTACCCCTTGGTAGGTTTGCCGGTCTAAAACACCGACACGGTGGCGCGCCGGTAGGGGTGATCATCACCACCGGCGAAGGTCGAAGGACCCTCGTCAACAAGATCAATCTACTCGTCGACTCGCCGAGATCCATTGAAGCAAGTCTCCTTGCTATTGTCAAAGCGGAATCAATTTTCCTACGCCGCACTTCGGTTGCTTCAGCAACGTCGCGCGGCTCGTCATGCGGCTCGTCGCGCGCTCGTCGTCGACTACTCGCCTCGCCCGGGCTCGTCGTCGACTACTTCGTCTTCGCCGCGCGTCCGGGGTGCCTCGGCACGTCGCGCGGCTCGTCACGCGGCTTGTCGCGCCGCTCGTCGTCGACTACTCCGCCTCGCCCGGGCTCGTCGTCGACTACTTCGCCTCCGCCGCGCGTCCGGGGTGCCTCGGCACGTCGCGCGGCTCGTCACATGGCTTGTCGCGCCGCTCGTCGTCGACTACTCCGCCCTCGCCCGGGCTCGTCGTTGACTACTTCGTCTTCGCCGCGCGTCCGGGGTGCCTCGGCACGTCGCGCGACTCGTCACGCGGCTTGTCGCGCCGCTCGTCGTCGACTACTCCGCCTCGCCCGGAGCTCGCCGTCGACTACTTCCTGCGCCGCGCGTCCGGGTGCCTCGGCACGTCGGGCGGCTCGTCACGCGGCTTGTCGCGCCGCTCGTCGTCGACTACTCGCCTCGCCCGGAGCTCGTCGTCGACTACTTCGCCTCCGCCGCGCGTCCGGGTGCCTCGGCACATCGCGCGGCTCGTCACGCGGCTTGTCGCGCCGCTCGTCGTCGACTACTCCGTCTCGCCCGGGCTCGTCGTCGACTACTTCGTCTTCGCCGCGCGTCCCGGTGCCTCGGCACATCGCGCGGCTCGTCACGCGGCTTGTCGCGCCGCTCGTCGTCGACTACTCGTCGTCGACTACTTCGTCTTCGCCGCGCGTCCGGGTGCCTCGGCACGTCGCGCGGCTCGTCACGCGGCTTGTCGCGCCGCTCGTCGTCGACTACTCGTCGTCGACTGCTTCGCCTCGCCTCGCGTCGGGTGCCTCGGCACGTCGCGCGGCTCGTCATGCGGCTCGTCGCGTCGCTCGTCGCCGTCGACTACTCCGCCTCGCGCGGAGCTCGTCGTCGACTACTCGCCTCGCCCGGGGCTCGCCGTCGACTACTTCATGCGGCCGCGCGTCGGGTGCCTCGGCACGTCGGGCGGCTCGTCACGCGGCTTGTCGCGCCGCTCGTCGTCGACTACTGCTGCCTCGCCCGAGCTCGTCGTCGACTACTTCGCCTCCGCCGCGCGTCGGGTCCCTCGGCAAATCGCGCGGCTCGTCACGCGGCTTGTCGCGCGCTCGTCGTCGACTACTCCGCCTCGCCCGGGCTCGTCGTCGACTACTTCGTCTTCGCCGCGCGTCGGGGTGCCTCGGCACGTCGCGCGGCTAGTCACGCGGCTTGTCGCGCGCGCTCGTCGTCGACTACTCCGCCTCGCCCGGGCTCGTCGTCGACTACTTCGCCTCCCGCCGCGCGTCCGGGTGCCTCGGCACGTCGTGCGGCTCGTCATGCGGCTCGTCGCGCCGCTCGTCGTCGTCGACTACTCGCCTCGCGCGGGGCTCGTCGTCGACTACTGCCCGCCTCGCCCCGGGCTCGTCGTTGACCACTCCGTGCGCCGCGACTTCGTCTTGCGGCCACGGCGGCTCTCGCCCGGCCACGCCGTGCGTGGTGACTACTTGCCTCGCGGCAACACGGCTCTACTTCGAGTACGCGCGCGCGCCGCACGACGTCATCTTCCCCGGTCGCATCGCGCCGACCATTCATCTCGACTAGTTTTCCAAACTAGTCAAGAACGGCAGTCACGCTCCCAACAACTAGTCGGAATCAACTCTGACTAGTCGACTTCAACAACAACCGTCGCGGCTCCATCACCGACCGCCACGGCTTCATCTACAAGTCTGCCTAGGCAGCAACGGCTAAGTCATTTATCTAAATGATTACTGTTTTCTTGGCTTGTTCTCCTCATCATGTAGGACTACTTGCCGACTACTCATTTGTGTATGCTTCTCGGCGGGTTTTCACGGGAGCTACACTGCCGACTACTCTTGGGGCATATCAATCAAGTCGCCGCGAGTCTACTTCATCAACTCGGGGGCTATCCCTAGGAGGCGAGTTTCTAATGTCCGCTACGCGCGGCAATCTAAAGTCGACTTCTAAAGTCGCATTCTAAAGTCCGCTCCGTGCGGCATCTTAAAGTCGACTCCGGTCGCATCTTCGCCGCTTCGGTGGCATACTACGTGTGTAAGCTTCGATGGAACCTAGCGTAAGCGGCCCTCGGATCCGGTGACGATGGAACCTAGGCGCACGTGGTCTTCACGCTCGTACCATGGGTCCAAGTGCCCTAAGTACTCGCGCTCCGTACCTTAGGTCTGAAATCCATGGCCCAGGTACACAAGTCGACTCCGGTCGCACCATCAAGTCCACTATGGTGGCACCCGTACCTTGGGTCTGAAATCCATGGCCCAGGTACACAAGTCGACTCCGGTCGCACCTTCAAGTCCACTACGGTGGCACCCGTACCTTGCGTCTGAAATCCATGGCCTAGGTACACAAGCCGACTCCGGTCGCACCTTCAAGCCCGCTCCGGCGGCAATCGTACCTTGGGTCTGAAATCCATGGCTCGGGTACTTAAGCCCACTCCGGTGGCACAAGCCCGCTCCGGCGGCAACTGTACCTTGGGTCTTAAATCCATGGCTCAGGTACTTAAGCCCACTCCGGTGGCACAAGCCAACTCCGGTCGCAATCTTAAGCCCGCTCCGGCGGCAAAACTACTCGTTTTTTTCTGATTTTTCATTCGCTTTGGCTTTCCGGAAAGTGCTTTTCGTTTTTTGCATCTTAAGTCCACCCCGCGTGGCACAAAGTCGACTATTGCAGTCGCATCTAAAGTCCGCTTTACGCGGCAATCTAAAGTCGACTTCTTCAGTCGCAACTCAAAGTCCGCTCCGCGCGGCATCCTAAAGTCGACTTCTAAAGTCGCATATCAAAGTCCGCTTTACGCGGCAATCTAAAGTCGACTTCGGTTTTTAAGTCGCATCTCAAACTCCGCTTCGCGCGGCACAAAGTCGACTTCGGTTTTTAAGTCGCATTCTAAAGTCCGCTCTGACAGCACGACTACTTCTCAAGCTCCACGGCTCGACGCCAAACTGCTACTTGGAATCTCTCCCGGCTCGGGGGCTACTTGAAGATAACTTCGACATGCTTCGCTCGCTTTCAAGCTCGGGGGCTCCTCACCAATCACTACTCGGCGTGGCTCATACGGCTCTCTTATCTCGGGGGCTACACGCGCAAGAGTACTCGGATGATGGCTTCGCGAACACCGAAGACCCTTGGATTGATTACCTAATCATTTCAAGGCTCGGGGGGTCGCTATGCTACACCCATCATTCAAATTTTTTCAAGACCGATGAGTTGGACCACCTTCCGGCCTTGCGGCGGTTCAAGTACTATTGAAGACTTCTCCAAGCGGTACTCGAGGACTCTCAAGAACTACTCGAAGAGGCTTCAAGACTACTCGAACTACTACTCTCGACTCCAACGTGCTCGGGAGCTTGTCGGGCATACACCCGGGTACTCATGCAAGGAAGGAAGAATAGTAGAAGACGGACTCTGGTAGAATTCCCCCGTACTCCTACTAGGACTCGCTCCGTGTACTCCTACTAGGACTCCTGCCTTGTAACCGACTAGGAACCCGCCCCCGGACTATATAAAGGAGGGCGGGTACCTAGCCGCACATCCCCAATCCCTCCGGGGACAACCCAACACCAAGCGCAGGGCGCCATACTTGATCCCCCAAACAGGACGTAGGGCTCGCCACCTTGGCGACCCGAACCTGTATAAATCTTGTGTCCCGTGTCCTCGCGCGTACCTTCGAGTTCTCGGTCAACCGATCACGATCCCCACCGCACAATCTACTACCTCGGGTACCCCTTGGTAGGTTTGCCGGTCTAAAACACCGACACATACGACAGGGTGTGTATCTTAGTTTAGGCCTTAGGGGCATTTTAGACTTTAGGCTTGCCTCCATATAACCCAAGAGGTGAGAGGATGGCAGCCAACCCTTGGAACCCTAGCTCATTTGTTTCCTATTTTCCCTTCCTATTTTCTTAGGATTTCCATAGGACTAGCTTAAGAGCTTCATGGTTAGATCTTGTGAGAGGGTTGGATGATCGGGCGGCAAGCTAGACCTTGTATGAACCTTCTTGGTATGTATAGATTATTCGGCGTGGTTCCTAAAGGCTTTGTTGTGTTGTTCCCGGTTGTTCTTGGTGGTGATTTTCGGAGCCCTCTCTTGGTGGTTTTCTCGGTGTGTTTTCGGGACCTTGCTCTCGGTGATTTGATGGGGGAAATTCGTGTGAACCCTTTGTGGTTCTTTTTCCTTTGATTCCCCTCCCAAATCCTTGAGTTAAGGGGTTCGATTTTGGAGTTTTCGGAGTTCTAGGGTTAGAGGTGTTCTCGAGGGTTGACTTTCGATTCCTCTTGATTGAGTGGGTTTTGGGGTCCGAGCTTCTAGCCAAGTGTAGCCCACGAGTTACCCCATCTATCCCCAAAGTCTCACTTTGATCCGTGGAACAAATCGGGAGATCGATTGGTGGACCGGTCTGACCGGTTTACCAAACCGGTCTGACCGGTTTACCAAACTGGTCTGACCGGTTTAGCCCTGTGGGCTGTCGTGAAGAGTTTTTGAGCAAGGAAGTCCCTGTTGTGTTATGGCTATTCTTGTTCAATGGAGAAGAGGTTCTTGAGGCAGGTAGGGTTTTGGGGGAGTTTCTGGACAGAACCGGCCTGACCGATTTCCTAAACCGGTCTCACCGGTTTCCCCTGCCTGTGTGAGGCTAAGTCCAACAGAAGCGGTCTGACCAGTTTTAGAAATAGGCCTAACCGGTTTGGGCTGCCAGCAGCCGTGTCGTGTGTGTTTCCGCTGCGTGTGTGTTGTGGCTGTTGGTTGGGTCTTGCTCCTAGGTCCAGTAGCACCTAAGTGGCTGCGTGGACTTGGCAAGAGAAGCTTGCGGAGGTGAACAGTGAAATCAGGTTCATAGGCCAAATTCTTGAATAGAATTTTTATCGGCTCTCATTCACTCCCCCCTCTCCGGTTCGCCGTTTCGGTCCTTCAAGTGGTATCAGAGCAGGTTCGGGTCTTTATTGACTCTAACCTGTCTAAGATCCAAGGATGGCGTACCAGGAACTGGGTTCGGGTCCTCCACACTTCGATGGCAATACCAGATGTGGAGTAAGCGGATGGTGGCGTTCCTCCACGGAAAGGGTCAGATCCTTTGGGATGTCATAGTGGACAATGGCTATGTCAGTCGATGAACTTCCTCGCTCCAGGATCGAGAGACATGTTCGACACCAACAATAAGGCGGTCGACTACTTGTTTCTTGCTCTGTGTCAGCCTGAGTTCGATCGGGTGCACACCGAGTACTTGGCTTGTAGAATCTGGTCGGTGTTGAAGGAAGTTCATGTTGGGAATGCCCAGGTTCAGGCTCGGATGTATGCGACCTACAGGAGAGAGTACGAGAACTTCACTCATCTCCCCGGTGAGTCCATCGATGCCTTGTTTCAGAGGTTCACGGTGGTTGTGAACAACATGAGGGCCAATGTGGACATGCTCCCATACGATGATCATGATAGAGCTGTCAAGCTCTTACACTCTTTGGATCATACAATTTGGGGTGGAAAGTTCGAGGCCATTGTGGAGTCAGAGAAGTATGACACTCTGACGGCGAACGAGCTGTTCTCGAAGCTCAAGTCGGCTGAGGTGGATAGGGGCATGACAGCCAAGCTCGAGGGTCCAACTAACTCTCATAGTCTTTCCCTCGTCGGTGGTTCGAAAGGAAAGGCTAACACTAACCCATCCACCAGGATGTTCTCTTTGTCCTCTTGGATGTCTATGCCAGATGAGGAGTTCGACGTGCTTTGAGAGGATGAGCTGGCGTTGCTGACGAGGAGGTTCGAGAGGATGCACGAGAACCAGGTGAACATGAGGAGGAATACGAGGACATGCTTCCAATGCGGCAAGCCAGGACACTTCGTCGCTGACTGCCCGGAGAAGATCGAGGACAAGGATGGCTACAAGCACAAGTCAAGGACGAATGGCAAGTACCGGTCGGGGCGTGACCACAAGAGCAAGCACAAAACAAGCACAAGGACGAGCGACGATCGAGGAATAATGAGAGCCGAGGCAAGGCCCGAGCGATGGTTGGAGCGAGCGACGTCGACTCTAGTTCTGCGTACTCCACCTCGAGCTCAAGCAGCAGTGAAGATGAAGGTGATCATCGCAAGAGCAGGAAGTCATCCAAGAACCTGAGCGGGCTGAGCTGCTTCGCTAGAGACGGCTTCTGCACCATGGCGCTAAGCTACAGCAGCAAGAAGAGTACACAGAGCGACTCGGTCCGATTCCGACGATGAGGTGCGTGATGAACTTCCCTTCTTGCATCAGGAGAATGAACGGCTTGGCTTGTTACTTGATAATCGTGATGACATGCTTAGAGAGGCCAAGAAAATGAGGAAAGAGCTTAGGGCTTCACTCGAGGATGCTAGGACTATAGTGGCTGAGCTAGAAACACATAATTTGGATGCTAAGCTTGAAATTGATTCTTTGAAAGCTTCACCTGTTGTTTTTGATGAAGTTGAATGTGCTGACTGTTCTATTTTCCTTGCTGATCTTGCCTTGTTTAACGAAAAGATGCCTTCAAGTGTGAGGAACTAGATGTGCTTAGGGTTGCAGTGGCTGAGCTTAAGTCTAGATCTGCTTTGCTAGGTGCTTGCACTTCTTGCCCTGTTTTGCATGAGAAAATTGATGAGATGCATGCTTATACTGTTTCTCTTGAGGCTAAATTGAAAGAACCAATTCCTACATCATGCTCTACCTATGAATTGCATGCTTTGATGAATCTGGAACTTGCACATTATGTTGATCATTTGCAGGATGAGAATGATGAGTTGAGAAAGTTGATGGGTTGGTTGTCTAGTCATTAGCCTCAGTTGAGGATAATGATCGAGGCATTCAAGAGGCAAGATGGTGAGGGTCTTGGGGCAAATAAGGTTGGTGAGGGAAGTGGAGAAAACATTCCAGAGCCGCCAAAAACACACCACAAAAATGATTTCCCTCATAAACCTAACCATATCAGGGACCGACTAGACACAATCCCAGCTCCACCCGTGTTTCCTCCACAAACAAATGATTTCCAAAAGCCTATCAAGTTTGTGAGCACTTCGGGAAAAGTGTTCTTTGGGAAAGAGAGTGAGAAGGCTAGTGAGGAGAAACCGGTTTAGAAGCCCAGTGGAGAGAAACTAAGTGATCAGCCCCAACCCAAGCCTAAACCAAAGCTTGTGAGGTTTCATTGTGGCTATTGTGGGAGAGATGGTCACAAGGATGAGTTTTGCTTCAAGAGGAAGCGAGAGGAATGGATGGCAAAGGAGTGGGATAACAAGGACAAGTACCACCTCTCTAGTGGTGTACTTGAGCCTCGTGTGCAGATGCCCAGAGCTAAGGCGAGTGTTGGAACAGTTCCGGCTTGGGGAGAGCGAAAGGCTGCAGGAAGTGCTGCTGGAAGTGTGAAACGGGTCAGACTGGTTTTGAAACCGGTCAGACCGGTTTGGAGTCTGCAGGGGGGAAATTTTGGTTTTCGTGCTCGTGAGGAGTCTCGGTTTTCCCCAAGTGGTCGTGGTTCTGGTGGTTGGTCTGGAGAGTATGCAGGTGGTTAGATTGCTAGGCGTTCTCCCTCTCATGCTCAATACGGGAATGGGAGGAGTCGTAGCTTTGAGATGGAGAGGAGGGATGACCCACGGTTTTCCTTTTGTGGTTTTGGTCCTCCTCCAGGCAGAGGGGTTTGGTTTCCTCGGAGTGGTTACCGGGGTGATGCTCGTGGAGGTAGTTTTGATAGGAGAGATGCTTTGAAGTGTGCTAACCCCACTTGGTTTCCTCAGAGTGGTTACCGGGGTGATGCTCGTGGAGGTAGTTTTGATAGGAGAGATGCTTTGAAGTGTGCTAACCCCACTTTCGAGCAAATGGCTCGGCACCGGTTTTACTCTTTTGGTAGTTGTTTGTTTGCTCACGTGCTTGTTTTTGAATACCAGGTGGGAGACTTGAAAAAACATTTGGTTGATTGACTCCGGTTGCTCAAGGCATATGACCGGAGATAAGGGGTGGTTCTCAAGTCTCGTCCCGGTGGTGACAAAGAAGTACATCACCTTTGGGGACAACGGGCGTGGGTGTGTGCTTTCAGAAGGTGAGATTAAGGTGAGTGACAAGATCACTCTCAGGCATGTTTCTCTTGTTCAATCACTTGGATACAATTTGCTTTCTGTGTCCCAACTGTTGGATGAGGGTTTTGAGGTGTTGTTGTGTCCTGTTGGTTCCCGGATTTTGGACTCTCGAGGGGACCTTGTCTGTATGGACGTTCCCGAGGGTCAGGTGTTTCGAGCTGAATTTTTCGCAGTCTTCTGGTGTTGAGCATTGTTTCTTGGCTGGTTCGTCGAGTGAGTTGTGGAAGTGGCATAGGAAGTTGGGTCACTTGAGCTTTGATCTTTTGTCTCGCTTGAGTAAACTCAATTTGGTCCGAGGATTGCCACGGTTGAGGCTTGAGAAAGCGTTGGTTTGTGCGCCGTGTAGGCATGCCAAGATGGTAGCCTCTTCTTACCCGCCTCTCACCGATGTGATGACTGAGCGTCCATGCGAGATGCTCCATATGGACCTTGTTGGCCCAGCTCGTGTGCGATCTGCGGGTGGGAAGTGGTATGTCCTTGTTGTGGTGGATGACCACTCTCGGTATGCGTGGGTGTTCTTTCTCGAGGATAAGGGGGAGACGTTTGGTTTTGTTCGAGATCTTGTCTTGAGGTTAAGGAACGAGAGGCACGGAGATGCCATACGAGCAATCCGAGGTGATAATGGCTCTGAATTCAGAAACACTCATTTTGAAACCTTTTGCCATGACTTGGGTCTTGAACACCAGTTTTCGAGTCCGTATACGCCTCCCCAGAATGGTGTTGTGGAAAGGAAAAACAGGACCTTGTGTGAGATGGCTCGGACGATGCTTGATGAGCATAGGATTCCGAGAAGGTTCTAGGCTAAGGCGGTGAATACCGCGTGCTATGTGTCGAACAGGATCTACCTCAGAGTGCATAAGAAGAAAACATGCTGTGAGTTGATGCACAGTCGCACACCCAAGGTGAGTCACTTCCATGTCTTTGGTTGCAAGTGCTTTATTCTGAAAAAAGGGAAGAAGTTGGATAAGTTTGAGGCTAGGTCGGTCGATGGTATTTTCTTTGGTTATGCATCTCCTTCTAGAGCATATCGTGTGCTCAATCTTGAAACTAACCAAATCATAGAGACTTGCGAGGTAACCTTGGATGAGACACAGCCACGTAGTCAGCTTGTATTTGAGTGTGCAGGTGATGATGAGCTTGGCAAGGAGATATTTCAGGAAGAGGAGAATGAACTTGGAGTTGATGAAGATGTCGGTGTGGTGCCCTCAGCTGAACATGTACCTACTACTTCGACTACAGTGGTGGACGGCCCCTGTCCTACACCTACAATGACAAATCAAGATCGAGGAGAAGCTATAGTTGAGGGGGAGGTAGCATCAAGGCGAGAACCTCCCCAGTGAATACAAGTGGATCACCCAGCTTCAAGGATCTTCGGTGACATGAATGAACGTACTTCACGGTCAAGGGTTCGAAACAATTCTCATTTCTCTCATGCTGCATTTGTTACTACTTTTGAGCCTAAAGACATTGGACTGGTTTGGGAATTGGTTGACCCTCCCCCAGGGTGTAAGCTGATTGGGACAAAGTGGGTGTGGAAGAACAAAGAGGGTGAGAAAGGTGAAGTGGTGAGGAATAAGTCAAGGATTGTTGCTCAGGGGTTCAGTCAGAAGGAGGGGATTGACTACTAGGAGACCTTTGCTCCCGTAACCCTTTGGAGGCGATAAGGATCCTTCTAGCCTTTTTCGTGGCTAAAGGGTTCAAGTTGCACCAAATGTATGTGAAGAGTGCTTTCCTAAATGGTGTGTTGGAGGAAGAAGTGTATGTGAGGCAACCACTGGGGTTTGAGAGTGAGAAGTACCCCCACCGGGTGTACAAGTTGAGGAAGGCGCTTTATGGGTTGAAGCAGGCGCCTAGAGCTTGGTATGGTAGGTTGAGGGGGTTCTTGTTTGAGAGAGGTTTTGAGATCGGGAAAGTTGATCAGACCTTGTTTCTACTTAGGCAGGGCAGAGATATCCTAATTGTGCAGGTATACGTGGATGATATTGTCTTTGGTGGCTCGTCTAACTCTCTTTTTGCAAGGTTTGTAGAGGATATGAGTAGGGAATTTGAGATAAACATGATGGGCGAGTTGCAGTTCTTCCTCGGGCTACAAATCAAGCAATCAAAGGAAGGAACATTTGTGCACCAAGCTAAGTACACCAAGGACATTGTGCGGAAGTTCAAGATGGAGGATTCCAAGGCTATGACGACGCCGATGAGTACGACTACAGCTCTTGATGCGGACGAGAATGGTGAACACGTGGACCAGAAGGAGTACCGGAGCATGATCGGGTCACTCCTCTACTTGACGACGACGAGGCCGGACATCCAATTCTCGGTATGTCTGTGCGCTCGTTTTCAAGCGTCTCTGAGGACTTCGCATCGGCAAGCTGTGAAGCGAATTTTCAAGTACTTGCGTCACACTCCCCACATCAGCCTTTGGTACTCCACGTCCTCTTCTTTTGCTTTTCATGGTTTTTCGGATGCGGATTTTGCCGGGTGTCGGTTGGATAGGAAGTCCACTTCTGGGACTTGCCAGTTTTTGGGATCTTCTTTGATGTCTTGGTCTTCCCGCAAACAGTCGAGTGTTGCTTAATCCACTACCAAGGTAGAGTACGTTGCCGCTGCTAGTCATTGCTCTTAGCTCCTTTGAATCACATACACTAGGAGTGACTTTGGTGAGGAGTATACACATGTCCCACTTCAATGTGATAGCACTAGTGCCATAAGCGTTGCAAAGAACCCAGTGCTTCTCTTTAAAACCAAGCACATAGAAGTGAGTTATCATTTTCTGAGAGACAACGTAGAGAAAGGAAAGATAGCTTTGATCCATGTACCCACACATGACCAATTAGCCGATATTTTCACCAAACCCCTAGATCAAGCAACTTTCACTCGTTTGCGGGGGGAGCTTGGTGTGTGTTTGATTTCTTGAGTTGGATGTGTGGGAGCTCCTTTGTAGCATATGTATAGTTTCCTTTGTGCATTTCTTGCATTTGGCATGGCATATGTAACATGATGTATAGGCATCCTTGTATCTTAGATTGCATGCATTTTGTATCATATGCATTTTTGTAGGAAAAGCTTCTCTCATATACATTGTTCACCATGATGTGCTATATATGGTCTTGTGAGCTAGTTTGGTATGCTATGGTTAGTTTGGCTTAGCTCTTGGTGATCCTAATTTATATCCATGGTTGATGGCTATGTTTTTGTAAAATGTCACATATATGCTCTCTCTTGTGTAAATACCTTTATATGATCTTGAAATGTTTTAGTGGCTTGGTTATGCTTAATTTGTGGTTGTATAGCTAGTTTATTGATCATATGGGGCCAAAGGCTCATTTGCCATCATGAATTTTTATCCCTCTTGCTTTATCTTGTGGAGGGGCACAAGTTTCTTTTTGTCGCAAAGACATTTCATGTACCAAATTTGAATCTGAAAATGAAATGTAAAATGCTTGGGAAATGTGCTCCCATGTCATATGTGCTGAATTTAATTTGCTTTGGGTGCTAAACCATTGCATGATGCCTACCAATGAGAAGTCTCATACATAGAAGTAGGCACATGACTCAGTGGGTTTGACATCACATGAGGTGCTTGTGGGTGTTTGTGATGGTCTTATGATTAGAATGGTTGTCCTAGCATGAAGTTTGTGTGGCTTTGCCATTTTGACATGTTTTGCTCATGTTTAGGACTTTGCTCATGAGAGGGTAACTTTTCGCAATTGCTCACTTCTATCTTAGCTTCATCCAATGGTTTTGAAACTTGGTAATCATGAAGTTGATGTCACTACGAAGCTGTAGAGTATATAACTTCCTCATTTGGACATGTGTAGCATCTTGTGATGAAGTTTGTATACTTGAGAAGCTCTAGGTTGCACTTTTTCAAATTTGAGCCTTGATTCATGCATTAGCAACAAGGGGGAGAAAGAAAGGTGGAGAAAAGTTGCATTGCATCCCTAGAACCTATCCCAAGAGTCAAGGGGGAGCTTGTGCATTTCTTTTGCATTTTTGGCTTTTGGGGGGTGTGGTCTGCTGTACGAAATCGGCCTGACCGGTTTTGGTGGAACCGGTCTGACTGGTTTTGGGAATCGGCCTGACCGGTTTGTGCCCATGTTTGGCACTTGTTCAGGGGGAGAATGCATATGTGCAAGGCGAGCTCTTGTTTGCTTTAGTGTTTTGTGCTCTTTGCTTGAGCATGGTTTTGTCTCGGATGTGTCGAGCCATTGCCCTTGCTTAAGGGGTCCGAGATTTGTCTTCTTCAAGTGATTTTGTTCTTTGCCTTTCTCGGCTTTCGATCGCTTGTTGGAGTTTCTTTTTATTTGTTTCTTTTCTTTTTCCTTTTCTCTGATTACAAAATATGTGTGTTGTCAATGCACTCATCAAGGGGGAGAATGAGGACCACGTGTGGTTCGAGGACCGGTGGATGGTCGCTTCTGGTGTGATGAGTGATTGACAACGTTGTGTGGACTGATTCTTGGCTAAGTATTGCAGGTGCAGGTTGCGACATGGCTCGTGTTGGTGCAGGTGAAGAACAAGCGTGAAAGGTCATTGTTGGTGAGGCCTCCAGGTGTGGAGAAGACAAGTAGGCTTCGTTCGAGGGACCCGGTGGCCAGCGGGGTCAAGTGCGGGCCGCATGGTGGCAAGAATAACAAGATGAAGTCGGTGGACGGTTTCTTGGTTGGGCCATAAAACCAAGGTCGAGCCGGGACTTCGTGGGATCCAAGTCATGAGTGGTGATTGGCGGAAGCTACATCAAGTTCGCGGGGTTTGCGGTGGTTCACCAAAAAATCACCAGGTTACTCAGCTGAGCCACAAAGCCAAGGCCGAAGACCGGGCATGGCTGACAGGCCAAAACCAGTCTGACCGGTTTGGAGAACCGGCCGGACCGGTTTGGGGTCGCATGGCGCCAGAAGCTTCGAGGCGGAGGACACGTGTCGGGATTGCAAGGCTTGCGTCGAGGCTGCGCGGAGTGCGGTCGCCGGGCATTCACCCGATGGTGCTACGAAGACAAATTCCCAAAGTGCCCTTGGTGGGCGTGTATCTTAGTTTAGTCCTTAGGGGCATTATAGACTTTAGGCTTGCCTCCATATAACCCAAGAGGTGAGAGGATGGCAGCCAACTCTTGGAACCCTAGCTCATTTGTTTTCCTATTTTCCCTTCCTATTTTCTTAGGATTTCCATAGGACTAGCTTGAGAGCTTGATGGTGAGATCTTGTGAGAGGGTTGGATGATCGGGTGGCAAGCTAGACCTTGTATGAACCTCCTTGGTATGTATAGATGATTCGGCGTGGTTCCTCAAGACTTTGTTGTGTTGTTCCCGGTTGTTCTTGGTGGTGATTTTCGGAGCCCTCTCTTGGTGGTTTTCTCGGTGTGTTTTCGAGACCTTGCTCTTGGTGATTTGATGGGGAAATTCGTGTGAACCATCTGTGGTTCTTTTGCCTTTGATTCCCCTCCCAAATCCGTGAGTTAAGGGGCTCGATTTTGGAGTTTTCGAAGTTCTAGGGTTAGAGGTGTTCTTGAGGGTTGACTTTCGATTCCTCTTGATTGAGTGGGTTTTGGGGACCGAGCTTCTAGCCAAGGGTAGCCCACGAGGTACCCCATATATCCCAAGGTTTCACATTGATCCGTGGAACGAATCGGGAGATCGTTTGGCGGAAGGTTTGAGTTTTTCCCGTGGCTTGAGTTCTTCCCGACTGTTCAGACCAAAACCGGTCTAACAGGTTTCCCAAACCGGTTTGACCGGTTTCGCCCTGTGGGCTGTCATGAAGAGTTTTTGAGCAAGGAAGTCCCTGTTGTGCTATGGTTATTCTTGTTCAAAGGAGAAGAGGTTCTTGAGGCAGGAAGGGTTTTGGGGGAGTTTCTGGACAGAACCGGCCTGACCGGTTTCCTACACCGGTCTGACCAGTTTCCCCTGCCTGTGTGAGGCTAAGTCCAACAGAAGCGGTCTGACCGGTTTCGGAAACCGGCCTGACCGATTTGGGCTGCAAGCAGCCGTGTCGTGTGTGTTTCCGCTGCGTGTGTGTTGTGGCTATTGGTTGGGTCTTGCTCCTAGGTCCGGTAGCACCTCAGTGGCTGTGTGGACTTGGCAGGAGAAGCTTGCGGAGGTGAACGGGTGAAATCGGGTTCATAGGCCGAATTCTTGAATAGAATTTTTATCGGCTCCCATTCACCCCCCCCTCTCTGGTTTGCCGTTTTGGTCCTTCACTCGTGTCGGGCTTCATGGTCTTCTCACGAGGTGCTTGATGAACTTTACCCGGAAGTCTCACATTTAGCACAAAATTCTTGCATAAACATTAAACTGCAAAGCCGACATGCACGAATGAACTTTTTATATCAAGGGGGTTAATACCAATGGATAAGATATAAGATTGATGCCAACAACGAAGGTAAACTCATGACTAGGTTGATGGAAATTCACCACCAACACTTTTGTTCAACTTAAGATTACGAAAATGCAAAGTTTCATTACATGAGGTGTGGAAAACAAATATTAGTTATATGTTGTACTTACATAGAACAAGATAAGGCATATAAACGTTTTTGAAGAAATGAAATATACACTAAATAATGAAATTCATTAAAATATGGTGATTTTAGAAAACTTTAGAAAAAATAATCAAATTTGGACTAATCAAATGGCAAAAAGTGATCCCGAGGCACAAAGGAAGTCCTCGTTATCGGATTGCAAATGGTTGGAAAGATGAGTTTGGATCTTAATCTTGAAACGTTTGAAATTCCTAATGCATTGAGAGAACTAGGGAGTTCACTTTATTTTATTTTTATACTGTCGTATGGACCTCCCTGGGCCCACTACCTCGGTGGGTACCAGGACCGACTACATGGTGGGCCCCTGGGGCTACCCGACTTGCGCTGCACGGTACCTGATGGCATGAAGCACAAGGACTACAGAGGAGAAGTACTCGGTTAGGAAGCTGTACATGTCCCGCACTGTATGGAAGACTCCTAGACGTACTCGACTAGTACTCTCTCCCTAAACCGACTAGTAACCCTGCCTCCCGGGCTATATAAGGCGAGGCAGGGACCCCTCTCTCATCATCTCATCTCACGGCGTAAGATTGCTTCATCTTGTAATCGTACCCAATCAATCCAGAGCTACGCAGCATACAGGACGTAGGGTATTACGCACCTCGCGGCCCGAACCTATCTAAATTGTGTGCCACGTGTCTCTTCCTTCGAGTTACCGATCTTGGCGAGGCCACATTCATCTACTTCGGGTACTCCCCTTAGTAGGTTGCCGGCCTAAAACACCGACAGCTGGCGCGCCAGGTAGGGGCTCTTGCCCGAGATCACATGGCGAACTCGACGGCTCCTGTCTACATCAAGCCAACCGTCGCCTTCAACCGCGGCGACACCTTCGTCATTGGTGCCTGGGTCAGACTGCTGACGGCGCTGGATCTTTCCAACGCCGCCTCACCATGCCGCCCAACTTGGAGACCGGCTTCGTGACGCTTCCCGAAGTAGTCACGGGCGAACTCGCCAGCAAGTTCGGCGAAATTTCGCTCTTCGACCAACATGCTGACTTCGAGCTCGGATCCGCTTCCAACTCGAACTCGACGTCCCCGTGGGCTACCGTATGCGAGCCGGCTGCTCAGCCGTCGCATGTGGTCCCCCCACCCCGCGAGCGCTCCACGCGTGGCCCCCGCAACCTCAGCAGGGCCCGCACAAAGGCTCCCTCCGCGCGCCGGGCCGGCAAGGAGCCCGTACCCGAGTACAACTCGGACTCCGACACCTCCCTCGGCCGCGCTTCGGACTCCAACCCCCTCTCCGGTTCTACTCGGACTCCGCGTACGAGTTCGACTTCGGGTCAGACCCTGAGGATCCCGAGTCCGAGGACAACAATATTGAGCAACCCTTATCAGGGCCGGCTTCTGGGCTAGTTATAACGTCCACACCGGCTGGGAGATTCGTCTGCGGCCGGACCGCAAGCCCGCGGACACCGATGGCGGGGGACTCACGATACGTCACCTACCACGACTCGCTCCCGTTCCAGGAGGGAACACCACTTGCTCGAGCTGACTCGTACACTCCAACTGAGGTGGCGAGCTCTGACTCCAGTCTTGGCAACCCCGATCACCAAGTCTTCATGGCTGCCGGTGACACGCCAGGACCTTCTGGGACGGCGCAAGACAAGTACCTTGAAGACATCTCCACAGACGAGCTGTCTGCTGAAGCACCTGCGGATGAGACCGACGCCAACAGGGACGCTCGACGTGAGCGTAACAGAAAGTGCAACGAACGACGCCGGCGTCTCCGAGACAACCTCCCCATCCGCAACCTCGCAGAAGCTCTCGAGGCTGTCGAGAGCAGGGTACACACCACCCCCGAGCAATGCCTCATGTCGATCACAGCAATCGCACGCCAAGCTCAGGGGATACGCGCTGGAGAAGTCATCGCCAAGCTCGCTGAAGAAGCTTACTTCATGCGAGTCGACAACAGGGTCACCCAGCCTCCCCCCGCCAGGAACCGCGACAACGAAGCCACAATTCGTAGCGCTGATCTCGGCTGCAACCGCACTCGAGCCGAGCTGCCGGCTTAGCCCAACCGTACTCGCGCAAATGCCGGCGGACCCTCACAGGGTGGCAACAGCAACCGTGAGATCATCCCTCATCGTGGCCTTGACGGCGGCGGCCGTGACCCTGGCGGCGGCGGCAGCGACGGTGGAAGCTCCAACCACGGGGCCAACAAGAGGGCCGGCGGCGGGTGCAGTCGCGGCGGTCTAGACCACGCGAACAGCCACGCCTCGGAGCCTCACGGGGGCGGCTACGACGCCCGTCAGAAGATTGAAGAGCTGCGGCGGAAGAAGTCCGCCACCGTAGGCGACAACGACAGCTTCCCCGCCTTCTCTCCTCGGCTTCGCAACTTGCTCCTCTCGGACAAGTTCAAACCTTTGGGGATCACCAAGTACGACGCGAAGCAGAATCCCATCCGGTGGCTCAGGTGCTACGCCCACTCCATCGAGAACGCTGGCGGCAACAACGACAACAAGTGCCTCTACTTCCCCTTCTGCCTGGACCAAGCCCCACTCACATGGCTCGAGTCGCTGGACAAGCACTCGATCGACAAGTGGGACCAGCTGAAGGAGCAGTTCACCAGCAACTTCGTGGGCGCCATGGGCCGATCGGGTACTCGCATGGACCTGGCCATGGTGAAGCAGGAACAAGGCGAGACCCTCCGCAAGTACATGCGCTGCTTCTTCGACAAGCGCGCCATCGTAGTCGACGTCACCGACAAGGAGGTCATCGACCTCTTCCAAGACGGCCTCTACCACCGCCGCACCTTCGAAGACTTCGGTCGCCGTCGCCCCAAGTCCATCCCCCACCTCAAGGACATGATCACGTCCTGGACGAATGAAGAACGCCAAGTACGATGCCATCCGTGACAAAAGCAAGCAGAACACGGGCGGCGGTAGCGGCAACAACGGGAACCAAGGCGGTCGCAACAACAACAACTACTACTACTCGAGTTCCAACCGCAAGCGCAATCTAGACAACACTGTCGCGGCTATCCAGCGCCCTGCGAAGGAGAACTCGAAGAAGACCTCTGGCGGCTTCAAAGACTTGCTGAAAGAGAAGTGCCTGTGGCATCTGGACGACAACCACACCACCGAGCAGTGCTACCAACTCAGGCGAGCACTCGAGAGTACTCCAGAGCCACCGCACCCTCATGACAAGAAAGGAAAGAAGAAGAACGACGGAGGCAATGACGCCTTCCAGGAAGCCGACAAGACTATCAACGTCCTCTTCGGCGGACTACCCAGCAGACGAGAACAAAAGGCTACTCGTCGAGAAGTCATGAGCATTGAACCAGCGGTTCCGACCCCTCTCAGGTGGTCGGAGGTACCCATCACCTTCTCCCGCGCGGATCAATGGACAAGCTTCTCTGAACCAAGGTGGTTCCCTCTCGTCCTGAAGCCGGTGGTCGCGGGCTCCAGGCTCAACAAGGTCCTGATCGATGGTGGAAGCAGGCTCAACATCCTTTTCACCGAGACCTTGAAGAAGATGAAGCTCGACATCACCCACATGCTCACCAAGAGCACCTCGCCCTTCTACGGCATCGTCCCCGGGAACGCGGCTATCCCACTGGGCTCAGTGGTCCTGCCAGTTACCTTTGGGGAATCTCGGGACAACTACCGTACCGAGTACGTCAAGTTCGAAGTCGCGGACTTCGAAACGTCCTACCATGCCATCCTCGGCAGACCGGCCATCGCCAAGTTCATGGCGGTACCCCACTACACCTACTTGGTACTCAAGATGCCAAGTCCAGCAGGTGTACTCTCTCTCCAAGGGGACTTGAAGATCTTGCACGACTGCGACACTGAAGCCGTGGAGATCGCCTCCATAAACCAAGTACCCAACGCAATGATGGAGGTCTACGCCGCGTCGAAGAAGCTTGCCCCAAGTGAAATCGACATCCCTGAGAAGTCGGACAAAGCCAACAAGCCTCAGCCAGCTGAGGAGGTTCTGGTCAAGACGATCGACCTCAGGACAGGTGACAGCAGCAAGACCACCACCATCGGGGCTAGCCTGGACCCCAAATAGGAAGACGCGCTCATCAACTTCCTCCGGGCTAACCGCGACATCTTCGCGTGGAAGCCAGCGGACATGCCAGGAGTGCCCAGGGAGTTGATCGAGCACTGCCTCAACGTCGACCCTAAAGCTACCCCCAAGCGACAACACCTCCGTCGTTTCGCCGACGACAGACGGGATGCCATCAAGAAGGAACTCGCCAAACTACTCGCGGCTGGCTTCATCAGAGAAGTCTTCCATCCTGAGTGGCTCGCCAACCCCGTCCTCGTCCGCAAGAAGAACTCGAACGAGTGGAGGATGTGCGTCGACTACACCGACCTCAACAAGCACTGCCCCAAGGACCCCTTCGGGTTGCCGCGGATTGACCAAGTCATCGACTCCACGGCGGGCTGCGACCTACTCTACTTCCTCGACTGCTACTCCGGGTACCACCAGATCGCGATCAAGGAAGAAGACCAGGAGAAGACCGCGTTCATCACCCCATTTGGCGCGTACTGCTCCACAACCATGTCCTTCGGGTTGAAGAATGCCGGCGCCACATATCAACGAGCTATCCACGACTACTTAAAGAGGCAACTCAACAACAACGTCAAAGCCTACGTGGATGATGTGGTCGTCAAGACCAGAAACTCCAGTACCCTCATCGACGATCTTGAAGAGACTTTCGCATCCCTGCGCGAGTACCGCTGGAAGCTCAACCCGAACAAGTGCGTCTTCGGTGTACCTTCGGGCAAACTACTCGGCTTCATCATCAGCCAGCGCGGCATTGAAGCCAATCCCGAGAAGATCTCCGCCATCACCAGCATGAAAGCTCCCACGTCCATCAAAGACGTCCAGAAGCTGACCGGGTGCATGGCGGCCTTGAACAGATTTATCTCAAAGCTCGGAGAACAGGGGCTCCCCTTATTCAAACTACTCAAGCACCAAGAGAAGTTCGTGTGGACTCCAGAGGCGGACCAAGCCCTTGCCCAGCTCAAGGACTTTCTATCGAAGCCACCAGTCCTCACGGCTCCTCGCAAAGGCGAGCAGCTACTGCTCTACCTCGCTGCGACTACTCATGTGGTCAGTACTGCCATCGTCGTCGAGCGGCAGGAGGACGGCCACGCCTATCCAGTCCAGCGCCCAGTCTACTTCGTCAGCGAGGTCCTGTCAGAGTCCAAGGCACGCTACCAGCCTGTACAGAAGCTGCTATACGCAGTACTCATCACCTCGCGGAAGCTACGACACTACTTCCGGGAGTACTCGATCTCCGTCGTCACCGACTACCCACTCGGTGACATCCTGTGGAACCAAAATGCTACTGGAAGAATCTCCAAGTGGGCAGTCGAACTCGGCGCCCTCACCATCGACTTCAAGCCACGCACAGCCATCAAGTCGCAGGCACTAGTTGACTTCATGGCGGAGTGGCGGGAGAATCAGCTACCTACTCCAACCGAGCGACCAGAGCACTGGGTGACGTACTTCAACGGCTCACTCAACCTCGAGGGCGCAGGTGCAGGGGTACTCCTGATCTCTCCAACGGGCGAACAACTCAAGTACATCCTGCCAATCTCCTGGAAGGTCTCAAACAACGAAGCCGAGTACGAAGCTCTCCTACATGGGCTCCGCCTCGCGGCTTCACTGGGCATCAAGCGGCTACTAGTCTACGGCGACTCCGCAGTGGTCATCAACCAAGTCAACAAGTCCTAGGACCGCAACAAGGAGAACATGGACGCCTACTGCCTAGAAGTCCGCAAGCTCGAGAACAAGTTCTATGGTCTCGAGTTCCACCACATCGTCCGCGACAACAACGTTGCAGCGGACGTCCTGTCGAAGCTTGGTTCTACTCGCGCTCAAGTACCAGCAGGTGTCTTCGTACACGAGCTTCACACGCCATCCATCCCGGAGCCGGCGCCACCGAACACTATCCCAGCGCATCCGCCGGCTGTCCAGGAGGTCATGATGATCGACGTGGACTGGAGGCAACCCTTCATCAACTACCTCAGCGAGCAGAAGATTCCCTCGGACAAGAACTTGGTCGAGCAGCTCATTCGCCGCACCAAGTCCTACGTCCTCGTCGGAGACAAGCTTTACAGGCGGGGCGCATCTTCAGGAGTACTCATGAAGTGCGTTCCCAGACAAGAAGGCAAGGACATCTTGGAGGAGATCCACAAGGGCCTCTGCAGCAACCACGCGTCCTCTCGTACGCTGGTCAGCAAGGCCTTCCGACGAGCTTTCTACGGGCCCACAGCTCTGGGCGACACCGAAGAACTCGTCAGAAGGTGGCAAGGGTGCCAGTACTTCGCCAAGCAGCAACACGTCCCAGCCTACAGGCTAGTCACCATACCGCCAACCTGGCCTTTCGCCAGCTGGGGGCTCGACATGATTGGGCCACTGCCAATTGCGCCAGGTGGATTCAACAGAGTATTGGTGGACATCGACAAGTTCACCAAGTGGATCGAGGTCAAGCCGGTCACATGCCCCAAGGCTGACAGAGTACTCGACTTCCTGAATGAACTCGTGCATCGCTACGGACTACCCCATCGCATCATCACAGACCTGGGCTCCAACTTCAACAACCACCAGTTCTGGGAGTACTGCGAGAACAGCGGGATCAACGTCCGATACGTCTCAGTTGCCCATCCTCGGGCCAACGGACAAATCGAGCGCGCCAATGGGATGGTGCTCGACGCTCTCAAGAAGCGGCTACACGATGCTGCTAACTCTAAAGGAGGCAAGTGGATCAAGGAACTACCTAATGCACTCTGGGGGCTACGTACTCAGCCCTCCAAGCCTACGAGGCAATCTCCATACTTCCTGGTCTACGGCTCCGAAGAAATCCTCCCTGCTGATGTCATATGGGATTCACCAGCAGTGGAGCACTACGACGAAGGTGTCTCCGAAGATAGCAGACGAGTTGACATCGACGGGCTCGAAGAAGCTCGCTGTGCCGCCCTCATCCAATCAGCAAGGTACCTGGAGGGTATCCGACGCTACCACGATCGCAATGTCAAGGAACGCTCCTTCAACGTTGGCGATCTCATCCTCCGTCGCATCCAGAACACGGAAGGACTACACAAGCTCAGCTCCCCCTGGGAAGGTCCCTTCACAGTGGCAAAGGTGACCGGGCCGGGCTCTTACCGCCTCCAGACACTTGAAGGCGAAGACGTCAACAACTCATGGAACGTCGACCAACTCTGTCGGTTCTACACCTAGTCTACACGACTACCTTGGGGCCAAGTCTACGCGACTACATCAAGACCCCTCCACCGTAAGCGGCCTCCGGGTCCAGGCACTAGTCTCTGGACTACTTCTTCGCTGTAAGCGGCCTCCGGGTCCAGGCACCAGTCTTCGGACTACTCCTCTTCAGAATCCAGCCCATGCGGCTACCTATGGATCCTGGGCTGCGACGAGCGACAAAGGACTCTAGCAACGGTCTACTGAGAGACCATGTACTTCTAGATCCAGCCTATACGGCTACTTACGGATCTACTGCTGTAAGCGGCTACACGCACTAGCGCTACTTAGCCGTAGGCGGTCTCCGGGTCCTGGCGACTACTCAGTAACTACGGCCCTGGCCATCAAGGTGTACTTCTTCAGTAATAAAGTTTGATTGTTTATCAACTGCTTTACTGTCTTCCTCCCTCAATGGGACTACTACCGAGTACGACTACTCGCGACAACTCCACGATGGGACTCCGCACTCCAAGATCGCGACAACGAGTACGCATTGATGGAAGCTTTCCTTCATTCATACTTAAACAATTACAATTGTTTTTATACAACTACTGCTACGAGCTAACTATTACAGGGCTACTAGAGATTGAGCTTCTTAGCGACTTGATCTGCAATAGGCGCCATCTGCTTCAGCAGCTCCGCGTACTGCTCGTCGGTGCAGTTGGCGGCTAGCCCGCCGGCGACTACATCTACGGGAGCCTTCGGGAAGTACGACTTCATGAAGGCCAGCACCTGGTTTGGGATCGACTTCGCCAAGTGCTTCACGTAGGTCGCCAGCCGACTGGGGGCTTCCTTCAACCGGTCCACCAGCGGCGCTATCTTGGGACCGCCAGGATGAGGCACCAGTAGCCTCGCGATGGGGAGCGCGGCTTCTTAAAGTTCCTTGAGTTGGGCCCGCAGCTTCTCGCAATCCTCGTTCAGCTTCTGCAATGATTTGTAGCAGTTGACGAGGTCACGGTCTGAGGCAATACGGAGCTCCATGTGCTTGTCACACTCGTAAGCAAGCTCCTTATAATCTAACTCCAGTACCTGGCGAACCTCCTGCTCCCGGTAGAAAAGGTTCTTCAGATCAGTCTCAGAAGTCTTCAGCTGATCTACCCGAGTCTCAAGCTCTGCAACCAGCAAGGCACAGCGGGTTAGACTACCTCTCGACCTCCAATAAGTACTCAACAAGATCAAGGTATACCTTTGTTCTTGTTGCGAAGCGACTTGTTCTTCCGCACCAAGTCGTCGCTCTTTGCCTGCATCTCCTGGATGTCATTGTGGTACTTGGCGAAGGCGGTGTCCAGTTTCGACTGCATGGCAACAGTTTGCTTCCGTGACTTCGCGAGCTCCTCTTCCGAAGCCTCCGCCCGGATCACGGCATCACCGAAGCCTTGAAGCATATTGGATTTCTCCCTGGACCTCTCATCGACGTCCTGCGCAGACAAGTAAACATCAGATGGGTACTCAACGCTAAAGGATTGACTACTCAAGGGTCACGACTACTGACCTTCATCCACTGTTTGGCTTGGCGCACCGCCTCCAAGTGCCGAGCCACCGTTGTTGGGTTGACCAGATCGTCTGCCAGCAACTCGATCCCGCCACGACTACTCGTAGCGGCTTCGGTCATCGATGCCGAGCGGATTGGCTCCGCGTCCTGGATCTTCGGTGAGCGGACGACCACCTCCAGAGCGGGTTATGGCAGTGTGTAGCCCCTCCTCCTCCTGTCGTCGCAGCGGCTTCTTCGACGGCCACCTCCATCAGCTCGGGGGCTTCTATGGCAGCCTCCTGAGTTCCTAGTGCCACATCTTCTACGGGCACCGCCGATGGGATCTCAGTCCCTTCGGCCTCCGCACCTGTCGACAAGAAGACAAGTGTATCAGTCAACATAGCGACTACGACTACTCTTTGAAGGCACTTCGACTTCAGCAGAGTATTCACCTTCAACCACGCTGGCCTCGGGCAATGTAGCCTCAGCGGCCGGCACCTTGGGCTCCGCCTGAGGGGCGAGAGCGGACTCCTCAGCGGGCGGCGCGGCTTCTTCTTCTGCCACCACTGAGGCGGGTTCATCCTCCTCCAAGGTCAAGCCGGTTGTCAATCAAGCACGACTACCACATCAAGTACTACTCGGGAAGATTCAACACTTACAAGCTCGACCGGACCACCGTCACGGTTGGGGCGCCGAGGATGCTGGCGATGTCCACCAGTCCAGCCTCGGCGGGCGCCTCCTCCTGCGCCTCTCGCGACCACTACCTCTTCCGCGCGCGGCCAGCCAGCGAGCTCCGTGCTCCCCCCGAGCGAGCGGGGGGGCTGGCGCTCCATCTGCGCCAAGAGCTCTTCGATAGTGGGGGCTGGGCTGCGGCTACCAGCTACCTCCCCCACCGTGTCCCACTCGCCTTCGTCGCCCTGCTTAACGGGCTCGGTAGGTGGCATCTCCTGCAAGCAAGGAAACTTCGACGTCAACACATGAACTTGAGACACGAGTACTCGACCACATTAGTGAAGACGGCTTACCTCCTGAGATGTGGTCTCAGTGACCTTCAATTTCTTGGCCACGCGCTTGCGAGACGCATTGCGCGGCCTCCTCGGCGGCGCGGCCAGACTAGCCTCCAGGCTAGCCGGCTGATCCTGAACAAGAGGGATGTGAGGTAAGCCAGGACGGCTGAACCTCGACCGCAGCTGGAAGCGGTCCTGCAACGTCTCCTCGTCGTCGTCCTCCTCCGACGTGTCTTCCACGACAACGGTGTCGTCTCCCTTGCCCACTTCGCGCTACTCCTTGGCCTTGGCTTTCCCCTCCTCCGGGACCTCGACTAGCTGAGGGGGCGGCGACGGCTCGGAGACGAACTTCTTCAAGTCATCCTGCAAGAACAACTCATCAGTCCGACTACTCTCATGTAATGGGTACTCGACTATGGATGCGGCTACTAACCTCCTTTGGTGGGCGCACGGCGGAGAACTCTGGTACGGGGCACGGCGTGTACGCCAGCATATCCTTGAAGATCCGGGCCAGCGTGTCAACAATGTCGTCGTCGACGACTTCGTCTCCAGGCATCCGCGACGTGTCGTCGTCTCCGGTGTACTCGTACCCCAGGGTGTCGCGAGCCATCAGCGGCTGCACCCTGCGCTTCATGAAGCTGAAGGCCACGTGCTCGGCCCTCAGTGTTCTTTTGGAAAGAAAATAAGAAGGCAAGTGTGGAGAAGTCAAGTGAGAAGCCTAGTGAGGAGAAACCAGTTGAAAAGCCGAGTGGAGCGAAACAAAGTGAGCAGCCCCAACCCAAGCCTAATCCTAAGCTTTTGAGGTTTCATTATAGCTATTGTGGGAGAGATGGCCATAAGGATGAGTTTTGCTTCAAGAGGAAGCGAGAGGAGAGAATGGTGAAGGAGTGGGCTAACAAGGACAAGTACCACCCCTCTAATGGTGTACTTGAGCCTCGTGTGCAGATGCCCAGGGCCAAGGCTAGTGTGAGGGCAGTTCCGGCTTGGGAAGAGCGAAAGGCTGTTGGAGGTGCTGCTGGCCGAGCTACAGCGGTCAGACTGGTGAGAGGCACCGGTCAGACCGGTGCAGGCCTGGACAGGCAACAGTTTGGGTTTCGTGGCCGTACAAGTGCTAGGTTTGGTCTTGGAGGTCGTGGTTCTGGTGTTTGGGTTGGAGAGTTTGCAGGAGGACAGTTTGCTAGGCGTTCTCCCCCACGTGTTCAATACGGGAATGGGAGGAGTCGTAGCTTTGGGTTGGAGAGGAGGGACGGTCCACGGTTTTCCTTTCGTGTTTTGGTCCTCCTCCAGTTAGAGAGGGCTGGTTCCCTCGTGGTGGTGTTCGTGGAGGTAGCTTTGGTAGGAAAGATGTTTTGGATTGTGCTAACCCCACTTTTGAGCAAATGGCTCCGCACTAGTTTTACTCTTTTGGTACTAACCCCAGTGCTGAGTCGTTTGTTCGCTCATGTGCTTGTTTTTGAATTTCAGGTGGGAGACTTGAAGAACATTTGGTTGATTGACTCCAGTTGCTCGAGGCATATGACCGGAGACAAGGGGTGGTTCTCAAGTCTCGTCCCAGTGGTGACAAAGCGGTACATCACCTTTGGGGACAATGGGCGTGGGCGTGTGTGGTCAGAAGGTGAGATTAGGGTAAGTGACAAGATCACTCTCAGGCGTGTTTCTCTTGTTCAATCACTTGGGTAAAATTTGCTTTCTGTGTCCCAGCTGTTGATGAGGGATTTGAGGTGTTGTTTCAGCCTGGTGGTTCTCGGATTTTGGACTCTCGAGGGGACCTTGTCTTTATGGTCATTCCCGAGGGTCAGGTGTTTCGAGCTGATTTTTCTCAGTCTTCTGGTGTTGAGTGTTGTTTCCTGGCTAGTTCTTCGAGTGAGTTGTGGAAGTGTCATAGGAAGTTGGGTCACTTGAGCTTTGACCTTTTGTCTCGCTTGTGTAAACTCAATTTGGTCCGAGGATTGCCACGGTTGAGGCTTGAGAAAGAGTTGGTTTGTGCGCCTTGTAGGCATGCCAAGATGGTAGCCTCTTGTCACCCGCCTCTCACCGATGTGATGACTGGGCGTCCATGCGAGCTGCTCCATTTGGACCTTGTTGGCCCAGCTCATGTGCGATCTGCGGGTGGGAAGTGGTATGTCCTTGTTGTAGTGGACGACTACTCTCGGTATGCATGGGTGTTCTTTCTTGAGGAGAAAGGGGAGACGTTTGGTTTTGTTCGAGATCTTGTCTTGAGGTTGAGGAACGAGATGCACGAAGATGCCATACGTGCAATCAGTAGTGACAATGGCTCAGAATTCAGAAACTCTCATTTTGAAACCTTTTGCCATGACTTGGGTCTTGAACACCAGTTTTCGAGTCTGTATACGCTTCGTCAGAATGGTGCTGTGGAAAGGAAAAACCAAACCTTGTGTGAGATGGCTCGGACGATGCTTGATGAGCATAGGACTCCTAGAAGGTTCTGGGCTGAGGCGGTGAATATCGCGTCCTATGTGTCGAACAGGATCTACCTCAAAGTGCATAAAAAGAAAACCTGCTATGAGTTGATGCACGGTCGCACACCCAAGGTGAGTCACTTCCATGTCTTCGGGTGCAAGTGTTTCATTCTTAAGAAAGGGAAGAAGTTGGATAAGTTTGAGGCTAGGTCGGTCGATGGTATTTTCTTTGGTTATGCATCTCATTCTAGAGCATATTGTGTGCTCAATCTGGAAACTAACCAAATCATGGAGACTTGCGAGGTAACCTTCGACGAGACACAACCACGTAGTCAGCTTGTCTTTGAGTGTGCAAGTGATGATGAACTTGGCGAGGATATCTTTCAGGAGGAGGAGCATGAACATGGAGATGATTAAGATGGCAGTGTGGTGCCCGCGACTGAACATGTACACACTACTTCGACTACGGTGATGGACGGACCCTCTCCCACACCTACAAGGACAAACCAAGATCGAGGAGAATCTACTGTTGAGGGGGAGGTAGCATCAAGGCGAGAACCTCCCCGGCGAGTACAAGTGGATCACCGAGCTTCAAGGATCATCAGCGACATGAATGAATGTACTACATGGTCGAGGGTTTGAAACAATTATCATTTCGCTCATGCTGCATTTGTTGCCACCTTTGAGCTGAAAGACATTGGACACGCACTATCTAATCATAATTGGGTTGATTCGATGCATGAGGAGTTGGAGAACTTTGAGAGGAATCAGGTTTGGGAATTGGTTGACCCGCCCCCAGGGTGTAAGCCGATTGGGACAAAGTGGGTGTGGAAGAACAAAGAGGGAGAGAAAGGTGAAGTGGTGAGGAACAAGTCAAGGCTTGTTGCTCAAGGGTTCAGTCAAAAAGAGGGGATCGACTACAACGAGACCTTTGCTCTCGTAGCTCCTTTAGAGGCGATTAGGATCCTTCTAGACTTTTCCGTGGCTAAAGGGTTCAAGTTGCATCAAATGGATGTGAAGAGTGCTTTTCTGTATGGTGTGCTGGAGGAAGAAGTGTATGTGAGGCAACCACCGGGGTTTAAGAGTGAGAAGTACCCCCACCGGGTGTAGAAGTTGACGAAGGCGCTGTATGGGTTGAAGCAGGCGCCTAGAGCTTGGTATGATAGGTTGAGGGGGTTCTTGTTTGAGCGAGGGTTTGAGATGGGAAAGGTCGATCAGACCTTGTTTTTACTCAGGCAGGGCAGAGATATCTTGATTGTGTAGGTGTACGTGGATGATATTGTCTTTGGTGGCTCGTCTAACTCTCTTGTTGCAAGATTTGCAGAGGATATGAGCAGGGAATTTGAGATGAGCATGATGGGTGAGTTGCAGTTCTTCCTCGGGCTACAAATCAAGCAATCAAAGGAAGGAACATTTGTGCACCAATCTAAGTACACCAAGAAAATTGTGCGGAAGTTCAAGATGGAGGACTCCAAGGCTATGGCGACACCGATTAGTACGACTACAGCTCTTGATGCGGAAGAGGAAGGTGAACACGTGGACCAGAAGGAGTACCGAAGCATGATCAGGTCACTCCTCTACTTGACGGCGACGAAGCCGGACATCCAGTTCTCGGTATGTCTGTGTGCTCGTTTCCAAGCGTCTCCGTGGACTTCGCATCGGCAAGTGGTGAAGCGAATTTTCAGGTACTTGCGTCACACTCCCGACTTCGGTCTTTGGTACTCCACGTCTTCTTCTTTGGCGCTTCATGGTTTTTCAGACACGGATTTTGCCGGGTATCAGTTGGATAGAAAGTCCACTTCTGGGACTTGCCAGTTTTTGGGTTCTTCTTTAGTGTCTTGGTCTTTCCGCAAACAGTCGAGTGTTCTCAATTCACTACCGAGGCAGAGTACGTTGTTGTAGCTAGTTGTTGCTCTCAGCTCCTTTGGATCACATACAGCATGAGTGACTTTGGTGACGAGTATACCCATGTCCCACTTCAATGTGATAGTACCAATGCCATAAGTGTTGCAAAGAACCCAGTGCTCCATTCCAAAATCAAGCACATAGAAGTGAGGTATCATTTTCTGAGAGACAATGTAGAGAAAGGGAAAATAACCTTGATCCATGTACACACACATGACCAACTAGCCGATATTTTTAACAAACCCCTAGATCAAGCAACTTTCACTCGTTTGTGGGGGGGCTTGGTGTTTGTTTGATTTCTTGAGTTGGTGTGTGGGAGCTCCTTTGTAGCATATGTATAGCTTTTTTTTGTGCATTTCTTGCATTTGGCATGGCATATGTAACATGATGTTTATGCATCCTTGTATCTTAGATTGCATGCATTTTGTATCATATGCATTGGTTAGGAAAAGCTTCTCCTATATACATTGTTCACCATGGAATGCTATTTATGTCTTTGTGAGCTTGTTTGGTATGATGTGGTTAGTTTGGCTTAGCTCGTGAATATCATGATTTATATCCATGGTTGATGGCTATGTTTTTGAAAATGTCACATGTATACTCTCTTGTGAGTAAATGCCTTTTTATGATCTTGACATGTTTTAGTGGTTTGGCAATGCTTAATTTGTGGTTGGATAGCTTATTTTGATCATATGGGGGCCAAAGGCTTATTTGCCATCATGAATGTTTAGCCCTCTTGCTTTATCTTGTGGAGGGGCATAAGATCCTTTTTGTCGCAAAGACATTTCATATACCAAATAAGAATCTGAAAATGAAATGTAAAATGCTTGGAAAATGTGTTCCCATGTCATACGTGCTAAATCTAAATTGCTTTGGATGCTAAACCGTTGCATGATGCCTACCAATGAGAAGTCTCATATATAGAAGTAGACACATGGCTCGGTGGCTTTGACATGACATGAGGTGATTGTGGGTGTTTGTGATGGTCATATGATTAGAATGGTAGTCCTAACATGAAGTTTGTGTGCCTTTGCCATTTTGACATGTTTTGCTCATGTTTAGGACTTTGGTCATGCGAGGGTCAATTTTCGCAAAATTGCTCAATTCTATCTTAGCTTCGTCTAATGGTTGTGAAACTTGGTGATCATGTAGTTGATGTCAATACGAAGCTATAGAGTATCTAACTTGCTCATTGGACATGTGTAGCATCCTATGTTGAATTTTGTCTATTTGAGAAGCTCTAGGTTGCATTTTTTGCATTTTGGGCTTGATTCATGCATTGTCAACACGGGGGAGAAGTTTGAGCTTGAAATGGCTTGCTGCACGCATTTAGAAGGTTTCCAAGTGGTTTCGAGCTATTTTTGAGCTCTAGCAGTTTCCCAGGTAGCATCGGTCTGACCGGTGAGGGGCACCGGTCTGACCGGTGTAGTTCCCAGGTGCTGGGCGATCGTGTCCACCGGATTAACCGGTGAGAGATGAGCTTATGCAGCTGCTCTGTTTCATGAGGTGGTTCCCGTGCATTCGTCCAGGGGGAGTTGCATTGGTTCTGGGGAGCTTGCATGTGTGCAGGGGGAGCTCTTGTGGTTTTCGACCTTTGGTGTGGTGGTTTGCGCTCTTTGTTTGAGCATAGTTTTATCTCGTACGTGTCGAGCCGTTGCCCTTGCCTAAGGGGTCTGAGACTTTTCTTCTTCAAGTGATCTTGCTCTTTGCCTTTGTTTGGCTTTCGATCGCTTGTTGGAGTTTCTTTGAATTCGTTTCTTTTCTTTTTCTTTTCTCTCGTGTTACTATTTGTGGTGTTGTCAATGCACTCATCAAGGGGGAGATTGAGGACCATGTGTGTTTCGAGGACCGGTGGATGGTCGCTTCGTGGTGTGATGAGTGATTGACAACGTTGTGTGGACTGATTCTTGGCTAAGTATTGCAGGTGCAGGTTGCGACTTGACTAGTGTTGGTGCAGGTGAAGAACAAGCGCGAAAGGTCGTCGCCGGTGAGGCCTCCATGTGTGGAGAAGACAAGTAGGCTTCGTTTGAGGGACCCGGTGGTCAGTGTAGTCAAGTGCGGGCCGCATGGTGGCATGAACAGCAAGATGAAGTCATGGACGGTTTCTTGGTTGAGCCTCAAAACCAAGGACGAGCCGGGACTACGTGGGAGCCAAGTCATGAGTGTAGATTGGCGGAGGCTACATCGAGTTCGCGGGGTTTCCGGTGGTTCACCAGAAAACCACTGGGTTCCTTGGTTGATCCACAAAGCCAAGACCGAAGAACCGAAGACGGAGATGCAGCAGCTCCAGACCAGTTTGACCGGTGGGTCTGACCGGTCTGACTGGTGGGTACCGGTCTGACTGGTGAGGAGCACCGGTCTAACCGGTGTGCGACGACGCAGTCCGGAGACTTCGAAGTGGAGGACACGCGTCGGGATCGCAAGGCTTGCTTTGAGGCTAAGCAGGTTGCAGTCGTCGGGCATCCATCCGATGGAGCGATGGCAAAGATTTCCAATTTCGCCCTCGAGGGGCATGTATCCCTAATTAGCTAATAAGGGTATTTTAGACTTTTGGTTGCCTCCATATAACCCACGTGGTAAGAGGATGGAAGCCATCTCTTGGAACCCTAGCTCATTTGGTTTTCCTATTTTCTCTTCCTATTTTCTTAGGATTTCTATAGGACTAGCTTGAGAGCTTCATGGTGAGATCTTGTGAGAGGGTTGGATGATCGGGGGGCAAGCTAGACCTGTATAAACCTTCTTGTGATGTATAGATGATTCAGTGTGTTTCCTCAAGGCTTGGATGTGTTGTTCCCGTTTGTTCTTTGTGGTGATTTTCGGAGCCCTCTCTTGGTGGATTTCTTGGAGTGTTTTCGGGACCTTTCTCTTGGGGATTTGGTGGGGGATGTATGTGTGAATCCTTCGTGGTTCTTTTCCCTTTGATTCCCCTCCCAAATCCATGAGTTAAGGGGCTTGATTTTGGGGTTTCGGTGTTCTAGGGTTAGAGGAGCTCAGGGCGGAATTTCTTCGATTCCTCTTGATTCTGCAAGTTTTGGTCTACATAAACTTGGCTATGGACCCCCCATGTGGTGTTCCTACTATCCCCAAAGTCTTGCACAAGTCCGTGGAGCGATTTGGGAGATCGAAGTTTGGATTTGGGGGTGTTGACCCGCGGGTGTTGTTCATCCCGAGAAGCCGAGGCCAGACCAGTCTGACCGGTGCCTCTCACCGTCTGACCGGTGCCGACCCCTGTTGGGTTTTTTCTCGGGTGAACATTTGGGTGAGTTTTCTGTCGTCTTGTGTTGTTGTTGATCTGTGTTCGGGTCAGTTTGGAGCTCTATAGGACTGTTTGGTGTTTTGGGGCTTTCTGGCTGGGACCAATCTGACCGGTGTGTTGCACCGACCTGACGGGTGTAGAGCTGTTCTATGGAAGTCGCCAGGTTTCACCAGCAGGGACCGGTCTGACCGGTGGTGCTCACCGGCCTGACCGGTGCAGGTCAGTGAGGCTCGAGTTTTGTGTTCTGTTGCGTTCTCAGGTCTGTGAGGTTGGGAGTTGGTTCCTAGGTCCAATAGCACTCCAGTGGCTGCGTGGGCTTGGCTAACTCCGGTAGTAAGTTGGAGACGTGTGTTGGAAGTCGTGTTCATCTTGTTGGAGTCTCCATCTCCTTCGAGAAGAATTTTTTCGGCTCCCATTCACTCCCCCCTCTCTGGGTCGCCGTATCGATCCTTCAGCGCCTACAACCTGTGACAGCCTGTGTGGTTCGAGGAACGGTGGATGGTCGCTTCCTGGTGTGATAAGTGATTGACAACGTGGTGTGGACTGACTCTTGGCCAAGTATTGTCTGTGTAGGTTGAGGTTTGACTGGTGTTGGTGCAGGTGAAGAACAAGCGCGAAAGGTCATTGTCGGTGAGGCCTCTAGGTGTGGAGAAGACAAGTAGGCTTGGTTCGAGGGACATGGGTGGCCAGCGGAGTCAAGTGCGGGCCGCATGGTGGCAAGAACAGCAAGACAAAGTCATGGATGGTTTCTTGGTTGAGCCTCAAAACCAAGGTTGAGCCGGGACTACGTGGGAGCCGAGTCATGAGTGGTGATTGGCGGAGGCTACACCGAGTTCGCAGGGTTTGCAGTGGTTCACCAGAAAACCACTGGGTTACTCGGTTGAGCCACAAAACCGAGGTCGAAGACTAGATGAGCAGGTGTAGCTACCCAGGCCGGTTCAACCACCCAGGAGGGGCAGTCAGACCGCCTAGGCTGGTCTAACCGCCCAAGGCGGGCAGTCTAATCGCCCAGGTCGCAGCCACCAAGAAGCTTCGAAGTGGAGGACACGCGTCAGGATCGCAAGGCTTGCGTAGAGGCTAAGCAAGGTTGCAGTCGCTGGGCATCCGTCCGATGGAGAAAATCTGAAGACTTCCAAATTCGCCCTTGAGGGGCATGTATCCCTAGTTATCTAGTAAGGGTAGTTTAGTCTTTGGGTGCCTCCATATAAACTCTTGAGGGGATGGATGGCAGCCAACTCTTGGAACCATAGCTCATTTGTTTTCCTATTTTCTCTTCCTATTTTCCTCCATTTTTTCTAGGACTAGATTGAGAGCTTCATGTGAGATCTGGAGAGAGGGATAGATGACCAGGTGGCAAGCTAGACCTCGTACGAACCTTCATGGTACGTACAAATGATTCAGCGTGGTTCCTCAAGGCCTTGTGTTGCCTCTCCCGTTTTCCTTTTCGGTGATTTTTGGAGCTCTTTGTTGTAATTTTCTTGCCAGAGTTTTGAGGGTGATTTCTTACGGGATTCTTGGTGGGTGTCATGTATGAGGACCTTGTGCCTCTTTGGCTAGTGACTTTTCCCCAAGAACTCCCTTGAATCAACCACGCTTTGGTGGTTTTTCGATTTGCTCAAGTTCATGACCTGGAGGGCCAAGATCCTCGATTTCCTTTGATTGTGAGCATTTCTATTTGATTCCTTTGAGGGAGAGGTTGCCTAGGAGGTAACCCAGCTATCCACGAAGTTTCGCTGCAATCCGTGAGGTGAAATAGGAGATCGGGCGATGGGAAGTTGAGGGTTGACCCGCGGCCAGTTTTCTGGGAGGGGCAGTCTAACCGCCATAGCGGGCAGTCTAACCGCCCTGGGTCTCCCAGGTGGAAGTTTTGGTTTTACTGGATTTTCCTCTGTGGGATTGTTCGCCTTGATCAGAGGAGCGTTCAGGTGAAATCTTGGTTCGTTTCGGCGTAGTTTACTAGGAGTTCTTGCCTTAAGTTCGTTGATGGGTACAGGAGGTTAGACTGCCCGTGGTAGCCGGTCTAACCGCCCCTAGGCCCCTGGGTGGTGTTTCGGTTTTCACCAAGATTTTCTGGTAGCTAGCTTGGCCTTGACCAAAGATTCCTGTTGGTGAAACCGTGGAGTGTTTAGGAGCTCGGAAGAGGTATTTCGAAGGATTTCTTGGATACCAGGTGGAGGCGGTCTAACCGCCCCCCATACCAGGTCTAACCGCCCCCTCCAGTCAGGCAGCTTTCGAGTTGTTTTCGTTGCCGTGTGTGTGGAGTTGTGGCTGCAGGTAGTGTTTGTTCCTAGGACTAGTAGGACTCCAGTGGTTACATGGTTTTGGCAAAGGAAGGTTGTGTGCGGAGCGTGTGAATTTGGGTACCCGACCGAGTTCCTTTCATTGGAGTTGTCATCTCCTTCGAGAAGATTTTTTATCGGCTGCCTTTCACTCCCCCTCTCTGGTCGCCAGTTCGGTACTTCAACTTGGACCTAAGGCCCAACAAACTGGCGACACAGCACCTTGGTAGATTCTAGTCCTCAACTTGTTTCAATGATTCCCGCTAACTCGGGACGAATTTGGGCATGAGACTGGTGCCACTAGAAGATCTATGAAATTGTGCTTCCAACGATATAAAAAATCCAAATCCGACTTCGTATGCGACCTAGGTGTCAGTTTTATTGTGCACTGCTCCTGGACTTCGAACTATCTTCGAATCTGAATTGCTTTGGGCCTCCACCTTGGGAACTCGAACCGAATTAGTCTCGTGGCTCCTCTTCGACTTGGATACCATTCTTGGACTTGTTCTACTCTATTCAGTGCACCAATCATGGTCGTATGCATGGGTGTCATGTCCTCATCAGCTGCACTCATAATAGTGTGACTAGCATTAATTCAATATAGCATAGCCTAACACAGACTCACTTCTGACTGGCACCAAATGACCAATTAAATCCAATCTACAGAAGGAACAAAATCAAAATCTGTACTACCTAAACCCCACATCGTGTATCTGCACTAACCCTGGAGTACAATTATATACCAATCTATAAATTACTATGGAAATGATGGAAGGGGCTTGGTCACCTGGTTATTATTGACGCGTGAGGATGGGGCGGCGGTGGCAGCGCTTTCACCACCCGCTATATCACCTTGGTTCTTGGGCGTGGCGGCGCTTGCTCCCACTTCATGTCCTTTCTTACTGGCTGAAGACGAGGTGATTGCTCCAAATCCCGTGGTTGATTTGGTGCCGCGGCGTCACGACGACGGCCCAGAGTATGATGTCACTGGACTTCGCCAGAACCGACCTCGTGTGTCGCATAACTACCTTAGGGAATAGGGGTTCTTGCGTCTCGTCGTCACACTCTAGGTGGACAAGAAGGAGCGGCCGACGGTGGGGATGGCGCATTGTTCGGCGAGGGGATTGGCGAGAAAAGCCTAGTGTTTTGGGGGAGGAGGGAGAAAGGATAGGAGGGCGATTTTTGGCTTCTTTTGGAAAAATTGATACACCGTAGTTCTTTCCAACCTTAAGGCACTGGCATATAAGGCAGGGAAAGGTAGGGCCCACACTGCTATGATCTCTTATAGTTTGGACTTTCCCTTTTTTCCTTATAATCTCCTACACAGAAGTTGAAATTTTAAAATTTCCCCATCTTAGTTAGATTGAAATTTCAAAATTTGAGATTTTCACAAATTTTTAGGGTCTTGAATGATGTCAGATTAAAATCTCATGAATGTCTAAAAGTGTAGAACTCATCAAGATCTACAAAATTTATTTAATTCATTAATACATTTTAGATTTTTGAAGACTAAGCCATGTGAAATCGATGGTGTAGGAAAAATGACTTAAACAAAGTCTGAAAATTAGCACAATCGAATGTGTAGCACACTGGCAAGGCTCCAATCTCTTAATCACAGCTTGACTTGTTCTTAGGGTAGCACATTACTACACACTACTGAATAATTGTTTACATAAATCGGTAATCATGTTTGAGCACAAGTTGATTTGCAATCTCAAATGACAAATAAATCCTAGGTTGCGTACTTAACTTGCCAGCTTGTCAAATACCTCAAACCCTACAGAGTGTGATCGAACCCATAATCCTTGTAGCGAGGTAGTTTCAGTAATTGAGCTCCCAACTTCTCCAGTGATGATCTCTTACCATTACTACTCAGCAACTATAGGTACAGTCAATTGAAGGTCTGTCCAATTAGTGATTTTGATGCCATAGTCCTTCTCTAAGCGTGCAACATCATTGGATATATGAGCTCCAATGAAGACGTGGCCTTCCTCTGTGAGAAACTTGACAAGGACATCAGGGATATTTTAGCCGGCATGCAGCACCTGGAACACAAGGCAACATGGCGCGACGCACAATTACAACAATGTGGTCTTGTACCCGCCACTGTTGGGGAGTTCAACCTACTCTGTGTCCAACTCGATGAGCAATCATTTTGCAGGGGTACTACCTTGGTTTTCTTGGATGAACTGCTCCACCACAACCGCATCGCATGTGATAGTTGTACGGATGATGGGATACTTCTCCTTGAAGAAGATGACATCGTGGTTTGAAGTAGCCGGTATCGAATCCCAAACTGAAGGTCTTGCAATGGCAGTAGGGCGCCATGGTTCCCAACCTTCACTATGGCGGCGCTTGCGACGCTACGGTTCCAAATCAAGAGATAGAGTTCACAGTCTGAAATGAATCCATGACTATATATATGTGGAGATTCTGGCTGGAATTGGCTCACCTCACTGACGTGCCCTGCTAACGCTCTAGCACTTGCGCCCAGTGCATCTCCTTGGTTCGTGATGTTGGGAGTGGCGGCGATTGATGCCAGTGTGTCCCATCTCCTGTCCACGACTTCATCTCACTTTTCTTGAAACCATGCGGTCCGCACTTCACCCCGTTGACCACTGGGTCCCTCGAGATGAGCCTACTTGTCTCTCCACTCTTCGGAGGCCCCGCAAGGCTAAGACCTTTCGCGTCCGCTCTTCACCTACACCAACGCAAATCAAGCTGCAACCTGCACCTGCAATACTCGGCTAAGAGTCAGTCCACACCACGTTGTCAATCACTCATCACACCAAGGAGCGACCATCCATCGATCCTCGGACACTCCGGTCCTCAGATGCAGGTGATCGCACTTGCTCTCATGGTTCCAGGTGATCAGAGCTTGCAGCATCACCCCGACAGACTGCATGATGACAACAAGCAAGAATGTGTTGTTTGGGTATTTTTTATTCCTCGTATTATAGGTCGATATATATTATTGGGTTATGATGGGCGATAAAACATAGAATTGGGTTAGGACTTGGTGATGAATAGAGTTGGGTTATGACTCGGTGTACAAAGATGGATAATCATATGCAGAACATAGTCTAGGCTCACGGGCCATCGAACAGGCCCATGTGATTCGGTCGACCTATGTGTGGGTTTGTTAGGCCTCCAATTTTACTAGTGTTTAGAGTTGAGCAAATGTCGATTTCATTGATGGGCCTCGATTTATTTCAAGGTTTAGAAAACAGTTCTTGGGCTAGACACACACGAACGCATCAACTGCGACTAACAGTGCATTTAATCACAATAGTGATATTTTTGTCGCAATAGAATCTTCTCTAGCGTGATGATTCTATGTTAGCGTCGCCATACCCTATCTAGTTTGCAACAATTTCATTGCACATTGCGATATCAAAATTTCAGTTGCAATGACTGCATTCTCATCGCTAAAAGTAATACTGTTTTGCAATACATGGCACAACTAATAGTGATGTGTCTTAGTCGTTGTGATATGTGCAACTACTGCAACCGTTACCAATAAGCGTCGCAATACCAAGGCCGCAATTGCAACAGAGGCCCATGCATTGCCGCATGGCACACCCTGAAATTTCCAATTTCAGGATGTGAATAGAAAGAATAATTAAAACAACAATTTCTCATAATTTTAAAAATTTTCCCACATTTATTTTTCTTTACAAGAAATATAGTATAGGAAAAACCCTTTGTTTGATTTTCTAAATCAAATAAAAGTTGTGTGTTGCATTCATGTCGGTGCATCTTGGTGTTTCTTGAGTGCAAAAGATTTCAAAATGCGTTTAGGAGCTGTCCTGACTCCTCCGAGAATTTTCCGGACTTTTCTGGAATTTATTCTCATTTTCTCTTAGCTTATTCTATTTATTAGAAGGCTCTAAAATCCTTTTCATGAGCTCCAAATGCTTTATTTGGATTGTTCATGTCATAATCTATCTCTAGGAATTTTTGTAGAATTCTTGTGATTTCCGGAGTATTTTTCGTGCCTTTAAACAATTTTTAGACTTTTCTGGAATTTGTTTTCACATTAAAAATAAATTCGAAAAAAAGAGAAAACCTATCCTACCGGATTGGGCCGAGCCTGTGGCCCGACCCAACCCGCTTCGGCCCGCCGCCGGCCCGCAAGGCCCATCCGGTCGGCGGCGTAGAGGCTGCCGGCGCAGCGCCGCCGCCAGGCTCTCGCCTTGGCGTGCGTGCCACGCAGGGGCTCTCCCCCTGCGTCCTATTTAAAGGCACAGCCCGAGCCCCCTCGCATGCCCTAGACCTGCTCCTCGCCTAGCGCCACCACCCTGCCCTCGCCTCTGTGCGCGCCGCCGCCATCACCGCTCGACGGGGCTGCAAGCCGCTGCTGCTGAGCGCCTCCTCCACCATCTTCTGGAGCTAGCCAGCACCACAACGGGGTCCGCGACGCCGAGCCGCGCCCCGAGAACTTGTTCCCGTCACCGGAGGTCAACCGCCTCGGCGCCGTTGCAGGGAGACCGAGCCGGCCCCCCATGGTCGACCGTTGCCATCCTCTTCGAAATCTAGCCACCTCCGTCCATCTCCACTGTTGGTGAGCACGTCTATGTGATCCCCTCCATCTCTTGTCTCCATTTTGTGTTTCATCCTTGTCCCTCGTCGCCTGTAGCCCCAGCGATTTGTTGCGCCAGGAGCACATACTTGTGCGTGTGCGCCCCTGTTCGTCTCTGGATCGAACCATAGGTAGAAGATATGGCTGTTTTGCGATTAGATCCCTAGAGAAAAAGAAAATCCCTACCTATGATGTGTGTCTTGTATCTTTTGCGGAAAACCCCCTACAGAGATCCCACTTTCACACATAAAGCCCACCTAAGTCCTTATATAGATCTAACCCTGTAGTCTATTCTTTTTGCGAGCACTATTTAATGTGTCTTGCGATTCTTTTCAGCTACTCCCTGTTGTCTAGAGTTAATCACGTCTAGGTCCTTTTCATCTTGTTTTGCTCGTAGTTTCTTCGTTTTAGCTCCGTTTTAATTCATTCAAGTTGCGTTAGGTTCATAATAATGTAAAGCACGTATTAGTGGTGTGTTTTCACTATGTTTTGTTTTCTGAAAATAAAATTAATATTAATTTTGATTAATGTTTAGTTATACATGTCTTTTATAAATAAAAGCTATATAGATCTATACCCGTTTCTCAAAATCAAATTGAATTTGCTTAATGATTGCTCTACATGCTTTTATATATAAAATCCAATTAGATCTTTATCCCAGTTATTCTTAGACCAAATGTTATTTTGTTTAATAGTTAATTAATCTTTTCTAATTAAAATTTGATTAGGCTTTTACATCGGCTTTTATAATAAATATTAATTTGATTAATGCCGATACCGTAATGTTTTTAATAATAATATGATCTGCTCGAATTACAAAGTTTCGTTTAGATTGTTCATATAGTTTAGTTTTTTCTAAATTAAATGTTTAATCGGTTTAATCAATAAATGAATCTTTATTAATAAAACTTGACTAATTCTTTACACCGGTTTCGTAAATAAAATTTAATATTGCATCAATGTCAACATAGGGTATTTTATTTCTGAAATATCCTTTATATTTGTTTTGTTAACTAAAATGAACCTAGCTCATAGCCTTGTTCTCTCATATATGCAAAACGTTCGTTAGGCGTTCTTTTCTCAGCTCAATCTAAGTGTGATCTTTCCGGTTCTTGCTCAATCTTCCGCAATCATCTCTTCAAAGCTAACCAAGCCATTCTGTTCCAAGCACACTTTGCGTGGTATGGACCTTCCTGGGCGCACTACCTCAGCGGGTACCAGGACCGACTACACGGTGGGCCCCTGGGACTACCCGACTTGCGCTGCACGGCACCTGATGGCATGAAGCACAAGGACTACAGAAGAGAAGTACTCGGTTAGGAAGCTGTACATGTCCCACAATGTATGGAAGACTCCTAGACGTACTCGACTAGTACTCTCTCCCTACTCCGACTTGTAACCCTGCCTCCCGGACTATATAAGGCGAGGCAGGGACCCCTCTCTCATCATCTCATCTCACGGCGTACAATTGCACCATCTTGTAATCGTACCCAATCAATCCGAGCTACGCAAAGATATCGGGACGTAGGGTATTACGCACCTCGCGGCCCGAACCTGTCTAAATTGTGTACCACGTGTCTCTTCTTTCGAGTTACCGATCTCGGCGAGGCCACATTCATCTACTTCGGGTACTCCCCTTAGTAGGTTGTGTTAACACCAAAATTTGGTAAGGAGTCTGACTTGTGGGTCCAACTCGGTGAGAAATCCGTCCGGCGGAAGGAAGGTTTCTTCAAATGCATTCGGCAGAAAAATCCGCGGTCGGCTATCTGCTTCCGTTCGGCAAGGGAACTGTTGAGCTGATTTTGCGGGATTATATGGTGACGTGGCCCGTGCGGAAAGGACGAATGGATGGATAAGCGATCGAACTTAGAGATAAATTAGGTATCAAATCCATTCGAGGTTGTGCTTGGCAGGGTATAAATATGAACCCTGAATGTATGTAACATATACGAAATCATTCTCAATACAAACCGGCTTTACGCCAAACCCTAGAGTCCATTTGTCGTGTCGTCGAGTTCTTCGAGAGGGATCATCGATTCGTCGACCTCCGTGAGTACCGGCAACCTTGTATCATATCTAGTATCATGCGGTGGATTTAGATCTGATGCGAGTAGTCTTGTTACCATGCTTAGTGTCATGCGGTAGATTCAAGCTTGGTTCAAGAAGGTTTCTTGTTAGGTCATGAGCCATGCGGTAGGCTAAGATCTAGCTTGAAGCTAGTTATCGGCTCTATTGAATTGTGGCAAGATTCAATAGATTCATTAAGTTACCCTGTGTTGCTTTGAGTTTTTGCTTTATGTTCAAATTCATGTAACACCTCTTTGCCCAATCTAGATTGGTTTGGATCGGCTTCATCCTCTTCAATGATCCTTATGCGATTCAAGTTCGTGCTTTTGGTTAAATTAACACGTGGATCGCGTGCTCTTTGATAGCCGAAACCGAATCGATCTAGGTTGTTACGTGTTGCGGGTTCAAGCTTGCCAAAGCTTGTATAAATCTTGAAAGAACTGGGTATCACGCGGTAGATGCAGGTTTTTGGGTTGTTTTGGAGCTAATCATCCGGTGGATTAGATTTCAAATGAATCTGATAGATTTATCTTACTTGGTAGTGCTCGTTCCTTCTTCATGGACCCCGAATCGGCTGTTCAGCCGTGTTTGGTTATGTTTTTCATGAGTAAAACACGTGCATAATTCATGCTTTAAATACTGTATGCTTTTAGCTTTCCATATTTAGATTGTATCATGCGGTGGATAGATCTATTTGTGGAAGGTGGCACGATCCCAAGCAAGTTGTATCATGCGGTGGATAGATTCGCTTGGTGTCGTACCCGACGGGTTTTGAAGTACCTAAACATGCGGTAGACTAGTGCTTTGGATCTATGCATGCTTATTTATTACATATTTATGCTCGCGCTTTTACTTCATTTATTATTCAATGTTGATCACCACGAGGATCGGTCATGGTCTTGCGCACGTGCATCTTTGTCCAAACAAAGACCGATCGTCGTCATGCTTATGTCATCTATTCGGCTATGTTACTTTTTCCTCTTTAAAGCTCCCGAATGGTTTCAGTTTGCTGGCAGATAGCTTTCTATAGCTATATGTCATCTTATTTGGCTCTATATCCGTAAATATGGAACTGTCTGGTACCACCCGGCAAGTTCCAAGCTTTGGAATTTAACTACTTTGTCTTTTGTTAATTTTTCAGGAAAAATTGACTGGCACGTCTTATGATCTCTTCACGTGTGAAGCTAGCTTGTTCGGCTTGCTGTGTGCTTGGCGCTAGGTGCAGATTTTGCGTCAACACACTTTTTGGCACGCCCAGTGGGACCACAGCCGAAAATCAAGATGCCTGACATCGGGTATATCATGGATGTCAACATCGAAGACCTCTCGCCGGAGCAGCGGCAACAGCTCCAGGATGTCGTGGACCAATTCCAACAGAAGTATTTGCTGTCCTTCAAGAAGAACAGGAGTGGCGTCCCATACTTGAAAATGAGATGCCCAGGGTATTGTTGCCAAGGGAGAGCGACGCCACAACCCAGCAGGAGAGGGAGGAATGCATGCAAGCGTTCCGAGATACCGCGGACCACGTCTTGAGCAGGCACCATAGAGCTTTCTTGGGTGCGTTCAAACAAATGATGGTGGCTGTCTTCGGTCCAGGCATGGAGCAGGTGTTCAACAAGGCACCCCTTCAAGGAGGCACCGTGGAGATGGGTGAGTCCAGTTCTCAACCGCCGTTGCAGAGCCAGCCAGCCCAGCCTCCTCCGCAGCGTTGGGAGCCAAGCCTTCCAGCCTCCTCCATAAGGTGCCGGAGGTCGGCCCGATTCGGCCCCCACCGCAGCCGCGGGGAGGGCGACCGGTCCGGCCACCACCACCGCAGGGCAGCACGAGACAACCTGTGCAACAGCCGAACCCGTACCAGCCCACGTACGGGGAGCTGGCATTCGGCTCACCTAGAGCCCCACTCGCTTCCGGCTACAAGATCGCCCCAGTTAGCAACAGGCTGCAGAGGAATTTATACGGCGGAGGCTACCACGAGGTGGGGAACTACGGAGCCATCGACGCTCTCCCGAATCCGGGTTACAGATCAGCTACGGGCATGCAGGAGGATGATATCCTAGCACAGAAGATGGCCGACTTGATGCAGAATCAATTCGGCCTCAAACCAAAAATGCAGGGACCCGCCTACACGCCTTCGTTCCCAGAGTGGTATTATAACGTGATCCTGCCACCAAGAGTAAAGCCTCCGACGGAATTCACAAAGTTCTCCAGACAGGATGACACGAGCACGACGGAGCATATTGCCCGCTACCTGATGCAGCTTGGGGAGTGCTCATCTGAAGAGGCGTTCAGGATCAGATACTTCCCCATGTCACTGACGGGCGCAGCATTCCAATGGTTTTCATCTTTGCCCCCTCAATCAGTTAGCAGATGGAAAGAGCTGGAACGGAGATTCCACGCCCACTATTTCAGCGGCAGCGCAGAGAAAAAGCTGATCGACCTCGCTACCCTGAAGCAGAGGCAAAGTGAGACGCCCTTGGAGTTCATCAGGAGGTTCAGGGAAGTCAAAGGCATGTGTTTTTCGCTTAATCTGCCAGATGACCAGTTGGCCGACATGGCTGTTGCCGGGATGCTCCTGGCCGTGCGTGAGAAGTTTTTTGGCATGGAGTTCGATAACCTGGGCCAACTGTCCCAAAAACTGTCGCTGATGAGCAACCAAGCCTACGGTTTCAAGAAAGATGCCAGGTTCGGCAAACAGCACGACGTGGTGGATATCTACAACCAATTTCTGGACAAAGCCAACCAAACGGAGGACTCTGATGATGACCAGGATGTGGCTGCGGCCGAAATCAGGTGGGGGAAAGAACCGTTGACCATGAATCAGCACTGGGTCAAACAGACCAAAGGCACCTACGATTTCGACATCACTAAAGCTGATAAGTTGTTTGAGCTCTTGGTGAAGGAAGGCCGAATCAAATTGCCTGAAGGGCATTCCATGCTTCGGCCCGATGGAGTAAAGGAGAAACGTTACTGTGGCTTCCATGACAGGAACTCGCACTCCATCAACGACTGCAGGGTCTTCAGGATGAGGATCCAGAAAGCTATCCAGGAGGGACACCTCAAGTTTGATAACAAGATGAAACTGGACGGCCACCCTTTTCCTCAGAACATGATAAGCTTTTCCATCAGCACGATGACAGTGCGAAGAGAAGGGCAAGGTCAAGGTCCTAACTTCAGCCAGGGCAAGGCAGGATGGGGCAGTAGACCCGGAACGTCAAGTGACCTTGGAGCAGGTGCATGGTGAAGCCCCCCGCGTCCTCAAGAGCCATGTCGAGATCGGGGAATCATCCAGAGCCAAACCCAGGGTGACCACGCGCATCCTCCTCAATAAGTGGCAGCGCCAGTTGGAAAAAGAGCACTACTAGAAACGAAAGTACGAGGAGGAGAGGCGCAGGGCCGAAGAGGAAGCACGCAGGAGAGATCTAGAGCAATGTACGCGCGAGCAGGAGCGAGCGCACTGAGGGCGTGCATTCTTCAGGCACTGCTGGAACGAAGGATTGAAGCTTCCCACGCTGAGAAATTGCCCTGAATGCAGTGATAGGTATTTTGAGTATAGGCAGGAGACTGCCAATCGCCGATCTGTCCATGAAAGAATTGGAAGGATACATCCTAGCGAGGATCAGCGTCAAAAAATTGAAGTCATTGATCATCCCAGGAAGAGACAAGCTGATTTGAGGTGGGCTGATCAAGAGGAAGACGAGGACGAGTACATCTGGCAGAATGGGCAATGGTGCCCGCCTGGCCTAAGAAAGAGTCAGAAAAGGAGGGTTCAATGCTTGAGGAACCGTGAACTGAGGCAGGCAGGGATCCAGACAAGACAGGTGTGGCGTCCAAAGGATAAACCTGAAGGGTCAAACCGTTCAGCTCCAGCATGCATGGTATATTTTCTGCCGAATGAATTTATGGCTCCTGCTAATCAGGTTGTGCAGGAAGAGGCGTCCCTGGATGATGAGCAGATTGAGGGACTGATGGCGCAGCTGGTGCTAGCCAAGCAAGCCGTCTTCGACAAACCGGCCAAAAATCGACACATGAGGCCGCTATACTTGAAGGGATATGCCAATGGCAAGCCATTGACCAAGATGTTTGTCGACGATGGAGCGGCGGTCAATGTAATGCCGTACACCACTTTCAGAAAAACTTGGCATGGGCCTTGGCGATCTGCAACCTACAAGCATAATACTGAATGATTTCGTCGAGAATCCTTCAGACACCAAGGGATGCGCCCACGTGGATCTGATGATCGGGTCCAAGAGACTGCTCACAACCTTCTTTGTTATCGAAGGTAAAGGAGCCTACAGCCTACTGCTTGGACGGGACTGGATTCACGCCAACTGCTGCGTCCCATCTACCATGCATCAGAAGCTCATCCAATGGGTAGATGATGATATTGAGGTGGTCCAAGCACATGACTCCGTGAGCGTTGCAAATATGGAACCAGCTTTCTGGGAGTATCAAGGCATTGACTGTTTCTCAGGGAAAGACTGGGGAGAAGGTCCTGTTGAGCCTCTCAGCAGCGATCAATAGCCGATTCAAGCAGTCAGCTCTTATAGCAATTTTTAATGGATAACCCCGTCGATGGTACTGATGGCAAATTGGGGCGAGGATTCATGTCGGCCGATAAATTAGAGGAAGTTGACATTGGAAGCGGTGACAAACCAAGGCCGACATTCATCAGCGCAAACTTGCAATCAGACTTCAGGGAGGAATTGATCAAGCTACTCAAGGAATATAAAGATTGCTTCGCCTGGGATTATTCGGAGATGCCTGGACTGGACCGTTCCATTGTTGAGCATCAGTTGCCAATCAAATCTGGTTTTAAACCATACAAGCAACCACCACGGAAAATTTACAAGGATGAAGTATTGGCCGATGTGAAGAAAGAAGTTGAAAGATTACTTGATGCAAACTTCGTTCGGCCATGCAGATACGCGGAGTGGATCTCTAATATTGTCCCTGTTTACAAGAAGAATGGAAAGATGAGGGTCTGCATAGATTTCAAGGATTTGAACAGAGCTACTCCGATGGATGGTTACCCCATGCCTATTGCCGATTTGTTGGTTGACGCCGCTGCTGGACACAAAGTTATCAGTTTCATGGATGGCAATGTGGGATACAACCAAATTTTTATGGCAATAGAAGATATATCAAAGACGGTTTTCAGATGTCCTGGTCATATAGGCCTGTTTGAATGGGTAGTCATGACATTTGGGTTAAAAAATGCCGGTGCAACTTATCAGCGAGCCATGAATTACATCTTTCATGAGTTGATCGGCAAAGTTGTTGAAATTTACATTGATGATGTCGTGATCAAGTTCCTAGGTCATGACACACATTTGGAAGATGTGAAAAGGACCTTGGAGTGCACCCGAAAGCATGGTTTGAAGATGAATCCAAACAAGTGCGCTTTTGGGGTATCAACTGGAGAGTTCTTGGGATTTTTAGTTCACGAAGGGGGATTGAAGTTGGCAAGAAAAGCTTGAAGGCCATTGATGAAGTTGTCCCTCCAACTAATCTCAAGGAGTTGCAATCACTGCTCGGCAAAATTAATTTCGTAAGGAGATTCATTTCAAATCTGTCACAGAAGGTTTTGCCGTTTTCTCCATTGCTGAAGCTTAAGAAAGATCAGAAGTTCACATGGAGTGACGAACAACAAAAGGCTTTTGACGAGATCAAGCAATACATGAAGGAGCCACCAGTATTGGTCCCTCCTCAGTTGGATAAGCCTTTCAAGTTGTACGTGGCGGCCGATACCCAAACCATTGGATCGGCCCTTATTCAAGAATTTGAAGGAAAGGAGCGGGTAGTAGCATATCTTAGCCAAAAATTACTTGATCCCGAAACCAGGTATTCGGCTGCAGAGAAGCTGTGCCTGTGCGTGTACTAATCGTGTACAAAGTTTCGGCACTACTTGCTGAATGCCGAATGCGTTGTATACTCCAAGTTTTGTGTAATAAAACATATGTTATCTATGCCAATTTTGAATGGCAGGATTGGCAAATGGATCTTGGCTTTATCAGAGTTTGAGTTAAAGTTCGAATCGGCAAAAGCTATTAAAGGTCAGATCATTGCCGATTTTATAACTGAGCATCGTGATCCGTCAATTGATTTGCTTGAAATTACTCCTTGGGCTTTACTTTTTGATGGGTCATCATGTGGTAAAGGTGGGGGAGTAGGGATTCTGTTAATTTCACCCAGGGGTGAGATGTTTGAATTTGCCATCCCTATACAGCCCACTGTTACAAACAATCAGGCTGAGTACGAGGCATTGCTTCGGGGGCTTCAATATTTGAGAGAAGCCGGGGCCGTTTCGGTTGAGGTTTATGGAGATTCAGAGTTGGTAATCAAGCAATTGAACGGCCAATACGAATGCAAAAGTGAAGCACTGAGGAGTTACTACGAAGAATGCAGGGAGATCTTGAAGAGCTTTCCGTTGGTAACTCTACAGCATATTCCTAGGGAACATAACGAAGAAGCAAACAGGTTGGCTCAGAGCGCCTCTGGTTACAAAGAGAGTTAAGAAGCGTTTGCTGCAGACATATGTGCACTGGGAACGGATCTTGCGGATGATGATTGGAGAAAAGAGATCGTTGACTACTTGAAAGATCCATCCCGAAAGGTCTCTAGGAAGCTCAGGTACAAGGCCATAAAATTCGTTCTTCTGGATGACGATTTGTTTTACAAATCATTAGATGGGGTGTTGTTACGATGCCTGGGTCCAGAAGAAGCCAAAAAGATGATGAGTGAAGTGCATGATGGGATATGTGGAGCACACCAATCGGCCTACCACATGAAATGGGTTATCAGGAAAGCTGAGTGCTTTTGGCCGATGATATTGGAGGATTGCTTTGAGTATTACAAGGGATGTCAAGACTGCCAGAGATTTGGAAATATTCAAAGGGTCCCCGCATCAGCGTTAAATCCCATTATCAAGCCATGGCCATTCAGAGGCTGGGGTATAGACTTGATTGGCCAGATTAATCCACCATCTAGCAAGGGGCATAAGTTTGTGCTTTTGGCTACAGATTATTTTACTAAATGGGTTGAGGCAATTCCACTAAAGAAGGTGACATCGGAAAACATGGTTGAATTTGTCAAGGAACACATCATCTATCGGTTTGGAATTCCTCAGACAATCACAACTGATCAAGGAGCCCAATTCGTGTCCTTGGAGTTCAGAGAATTTGCCGAAAGCATGGGAATCAAATTGTTTAACTCTCCTCCTTATTATGCCCAAGCTAATGGTCAGGCAGAGGCTTCTAATAAGATCATGATCAAGCTGATACAAAAGAAGATTGACCAGAAGCCAAGGGGGTGGCATTCGGTACTCAGTGAAGCGTTATGGGCTTTCCGAATGGCCCCTCATGGAGCTACAAAAACATCTCCTTATAAATTGGTTTATGGACACCATGCGGTTTTACCTTGGGAAGTACAATCAGATTCTAGGAGAGTTGTTTTACAGAAAGATTTAAGCTCCAAAGATTACAGTGGCTTAATGATGGATGAATTATAGGATTTGCACATGATCCGTCTCAGGGCCCTGGAAAATATCGAGAAGAACAAGCTGCGGGTTGCCAAGTATTATAACAAGAAAGTAAAAGTCAGGCAATTTGCAGAAGGGGATTTGGTTTGGAAAGCGTTACTGCCGATTGGAACCAAATACAGTGAATTCGGCAAATGGTCCCCTAACTGGGAAGGACCCTTTCGCGTGGTCAGATGCGTCCCTGGTAATGCATATATATTGAAAACTTTACTAGGAGAAGAATTTTCCGCTGCAATAAATGGGAGATATTTGAAGAAATATTATCCTAGTATTGAAATCGATCGGTGATCACCAGCAGTGGGATTACATGCATCTGATACAGGAATAGCCGGCACTCAAGAACGAGGCCGCCTTTAGAACAAAAACTCCCAAACAGAAGGAACGGCCGGTGCCTAGATGCATTGCCCTTAGCACAAAACTACATTACAACTGCCTCTTGCAGGTTTACATCCAACAACCCTGGTGATCAGAACTTCGAGGACGTGGGAAGCAGAAGGCCTGGAGGAAGAAGCGAAAGTATGATTCAATCTTTTCTTTGCTTCTTAGGCTGCTCCCTCTTCAGTTGCTCCAGGACCACCGTGACGGCAACTTGGAATGCATGGGGGTGACCATGATTTGCTGCCTCCACCAAGCTGTCCCAAGCCTCTTTCAGGTTGTTGTACCTATCAGAGACATCTGAAACAGAGGAGTAGTTATTAGGGACAAAAATCCAGATGTGAACGCAAAGTCAAGAAAGAGTTACCTCCCACTAATGCCTCCAGAGCCATGCGACGCTCGCACTCGGCCTGGCAACGAGCGGTGATGTCCCTGAGGTCAATCTCCAGGTGCCGAACGCGGCGGCGCAATTGATGGTTGGTTCTCTGTTCAGGCGTGGCATCTTCTGCTTCGAGGGAGGAATCAGAGGAGATGTACTCAGGCATGTCTTCGGTCCCGATGATTTCTTCAGGAAGCAAATCAAGGCTGAAAGAGGAAAGGTGGAGAGGAGGTAAAGCACGAGATCGTATGAGAAAACAAGGAGTAAATCAAGGGGAAACTCACTCTCGAATCGTGCGTTTCTTCGAAGTGCAGCTCTCCTGGGGTTGCTTGCCTTTGTCCATGGCCTTGGGGTTTTTTCCTCTGGGGACAGAGGAGGAGATGAGAAGTGATGGATGAGTGTGCGAGTGGATTTGCAGGGCATCTCAGCAGACTATTTTATTGACCGAGGGGGTGCATTGGGAGTGATGACTGGCCAGCGCGCACTATTGGAATACCAAGCGGCAGGGTTTTCTTCCCGAATGCGAAGTGTTTTCGTCTGAACGGTGCTTATGGATTGCCGATTCAGGGATCTTCTGTGGATTTTGCGCCAAGGGGCATCTGTTTTCGCGTGTTCGGCTCAAGCAAGTTCCCGAATACATTTAAGAAAAAACAAGATTCACGGATGCAAACATGAAGAAAATCATCGCAGTGCAAGCACGGAAATCAAAAGTTCTTTATTTATTGCCGATATCAGACATCCCTAATACAATCTAGTCAAAGAGCCTGTTCAACACAGATTGGGGATGAGTGAGTTCGGCAATGGCGTCGCCGTGGCCATCGAGGCGCTCCAAGATGATCTCGATCTCCTCGATGTCTTCTGGCGCGCCGCCCCGGAAGCCGCGCGGCCTGATGGAGTAGTCGACTTCAGTGTGCGTCGCTATGGCGGCCAGGCCCAAAGTGGTGCCCAAGCAGATGCCAAGGGTGGCCACTTCGTCCACGCGGTACTCCACCGCAGCAAGGCACTCCGCCGGCGTATCTCCGCGGGCATTCACCTTATCGGCCAATTGCTCCACCAGCATCTTTAGTTCGTTGAGCTCGGCGTCACGGACTGCAAAGTGCAAGAAAAGGCGATTAGCATCAAAGGCCGGATTGGATCAAAGAGCGGTTTCGGAGCCGTACCGTCGATGGTCTCCAGCAGCTGTTTGCGCTGGTCTTCCCACTCCAATTCGGCTATGCCAGCCTTTTTGGAGACATCTTCCGGCTCGCGCCGGGCCACCTCCGGCCTCCGCTTTGAAGCGGAGAGCGTCAAGTTCCCCGTAGGGCACGGGGGAGTGATGGTCGGACTCCGAGGAGTCGTCCGGTAGGGGCTGACCGGCCGGCGCAGAGGATGGATTCCATTGAATCAACCTGAAACAAGGATGATCGTCAAAAACAAAAGGGGATCAAAGATGAATCATAAAAGAAGAATTAACGATCATTGCCTCCGGCGCGCAATGGCGCGGCTCCCCTCCGCCTCATTAGCGGCGCGGCGCCGGTTGTTGCTGCGCACCATGCCTCTGGGATTTGCGCTGTTTGGAAAAAAGAAGACTTGAGATTGGCAAAGATTTGAGAGCTAAAGGCTTGGTGGAGAGCTAGGGGCACCTACGGTTTTCATTTATAGGCCTGGCAAGACAGATCGTGGCCTCAGGTCGTGGCTCTGGATCGTGGCGCATATCCCAAGAAAATTGGAAGGTGGAGAGCTCTTGGAGGAAAGCGGAGAATAAATCTCAGGTAAAATTGAGAATCTGATGCCGAATGAAGCTTGTGGTAGAGGAATTTACCTGAGCAGCTTGATTTTAAGCCGCCATTGGAGATTTGAGCTCAGAAAAGGGGATCTAGGGTTTCGATCTAGACGAAGATTCCGACGGATTGCGAAGAGAGAAGACGGGTGTTGAACAGATTTGATTTGAAGACGTTGGTGGCTGGAGTGAATTCCGGAATAAAATCACTTTTATCCCGTAATTGAAGGGGCATGTGTTAACACCAAAATTTGGTAAGGAGTTTGACTTGTGGGTCCAACTCGGTGAGAAATCCGTCCGGCAGAAGGAAGGTTTCTTCAGACGCATTCGGCAGAAAAATCCGCGGTCGGCTATCTGCTTCCGTTCGGCAAGGGAACTGTTGAGCTGATTTTGCGGGATTATACGGTGACGTGGCCCGTGCGGAAAGGACGAATGGATGGATAAGCGATCGAACTTAGAGATAAATTAGGTATCAAATCCATTCGAGGTTGTGCTTGGCAGGGTATAAATATGAACCCTGAATGTATGTAACATATACGAAATCATTCTCAATATAAACCGGCTTTACGCCAAACCCTAGAGTCCATTTGTCGTGTCGTCGAGTTCTTCGAGAGGGTTCATCGATCCGTCGACCTCCGTGAGTACCGACAACCTTGTATCATATCTAGTATCATGCGGTGGATTTAGATCTGATGTGAGTAGTCTTGTTACCATGCTTAGTGTCATGCGGTAGATTCAAGCTTGGTTCAAGAAGGTTTCTTGTTAGGTCATGAGCCATGCGGTAGGCTAAGATCTAGCTTGAAGCTAGTTATCGGCTCTATTGAATTGTGGCAAGATTCAATAGATTCATTAAGTTACCCTGTGTTGCTTTGAGTTTTTGCTTTATGTTCAAATTCATGTAACACCTCTTTGCCCAATCTAGATGGGTTTGGATCGGCTTTATCCTCTTCAATGATCCTTATGCGATTCAAGTTCATGCTTTTGGTTAAATTAACACGTGGATCACGTGCTCTTTGATAGCCGAAACCGAATCGATCTAGTTTGTTACGTGTTGCGGGTTCAAGCTTGCCAAAGCTTGTATAAATCTTGAAAGAACTGGGTATCACGTGTTAGATGCAGGTTTTTGGGTTGTTTTGGAGCTAATCATCCGGTGGATTAGATTTCAAATCAATCTGATAGATTTATCTTACTTGGTAATGCTCGTTCCTTCTTCATGGACCCCGAATCGGCTGTTCAGCCGTGTTCGGTTATGTTTTTCATGAGTAAAACACGTGCATAATTCATGCTTTAAATAATGTATGCTTTTAGCTTTCAATATTTAGATTGTATCATGCGGTGGATAGATCTATTTGTGGAAGGTGGCACGATCCCAAGCAAGTTGTATCATGCGGTGGATAGATTCGCTTGGTGTCATACCCGACGGGTTTTAAAGTACCTAGACATGCGGTAGACTAGTGCTTTGGATCTATGCATGCTTGTTTATTACATATTTATGCTCGCGCTTTTACTTCATTTATTATTCAATGTTGATCACCACGAGGATCGGTCATGGTCTTGCGCACGTGCATCTTTGTCCAAACAAAGACCGATCGTCGTCATGCTTATGTCATCTATTCGGCTAAGTTACTTTTTCCTCTTTAAAGCTCCCGAATGGTTTCAGTTTGCTGGCAGATAGCTTTCTATAGCTATATGTCATCTTATTTGGCTCTATAGCCGTAAATATGGAACTGTCTGGTACCACCCGGCAAGTTCCAAGCTTTGGAATTTAACTACTTTGTCTTTTGTTAATTTTTCAGGAAAAATTGACTGGCACGTCTTGTGATCTCTTCACGTGTGAAGCCAGCTTGTTCGGCTTGCTGTGTGCTTGGCGCTAGGTGCAGATTTTGCGTCAACAGGTTGCCGGTCTAAAACACCGACAGCTGGCGCGCCAGGTAGGGGTTCTCGCCCGAGATCACATGGCGAACTCGACGGCTCCTGTCTACGTCAAGCCAACCGTCGCCTTCAACCGCGGCGACACCTTCGTTTTCGGCGCTTGGGTCTGCACTGCTGACGGTGCGGGATCCTTCCAGCGCCGCCTCACCATGCCGCCCAACCCGGAGACCGGCTTCGTGACGCTTCCTGAAGTTGTCACAGGCGAACTCGCCGGCAAGTTCGGCGAAATTTCGCTCTTCAACGATCACGCTGACTTCGAGCTCGAGTCCGCTTCCAACTCGAACTCGACGTCTCCATGGGCTATCGCATGCGAGCCGGCTGCCCAGCCATCGCATGTGGTCCCCCCATCCCGCGAGCGCTCCACGCGTGGCTCCCGCAACCCCTGCAGGGCCCGCACGGGGGCTCCCTCTTCGCGCTGGGCCGGCAAGGAGCCCGTACCCGAGTACAACTCGGACTCCGACACCGCCCCCGGCCACGCTTCGGACTCCAACCCCCTCTCCGGGTTCTACTCGGATTCCTCATACGAGTTCGACTTCGGGTCGGACCCAGAGGATCCCGAGTCCGAGGACAACTCTACTGAGCATCCCTTATCAGGGCCGGCCTCTGGGCTGGTTATAACCTCCACGCCTGCCGGAAGATTCGCCTACTGGCCAGACCGTAAGCCAGCAAGCCTGATAAGTGGAGACTCACGCTACGTCGCCTACATCGACTCGCTCCCGTTCCAGGAGGGAATACCACTTGCCCGAGCTGACTCGAACACCCCCACTGAGGTGGCGAGCTCCGAGTCCAGTCTTGGCACCCCTGATCGCCAAGTCTTCATGGCTGCCGGCGACACCCCCGGACCATCTGGGACGGCTACAGACAAGTACCTTGAAGACATCTCCGCAGACGACCTGTCTACCGACGCACCTGCAGACGAGACCTCCGCCAACAGGGACACTCGACGTGAGCGTAACAGGAAGCACAACGAACGACGCCGGTGACTCAGAGACAACCTCCCCATCCGTGTGACATCCTAAAAATTCCATCACTTAAATCACTTAGCAACTTAAAATAGTCTTAAGGATTTAAAAGAAATTAAATTGCTATTTAAATTGAGCTCTAAAATATTAAATATAATTTAATAAACTTAGAGACAACAAGTGTATGTGCATCATCAGTTGGCTTGCATGGTTTTTGGTTGCTTGTGAAGTTTCTAAAAAGTCTATAAAATTCATGGGAAAAAGTTTGAAAGGTTTGATTTCAATTTGAAATGAATTTGGTTTGAAAATGGAGTTTGAAAAAGAGAAAAGAAAAAAAAAGGAAAACCAGCACCGGCTCCCTTTTTGGCCCAAGCGGCCCATCTGTTCTCCCGCGCCGGCCCACCTCTCCCCCTCCCCTTTTCTTTTTTTTTCACCGAGACGCCGACGCCCGGGCCCCACCTCGTCGGCCCTCCCCTTCCCCCCTTCCTTTCTTCTTCCTCCCACCGCCCCCCGAGCCCGCGCGCCGCCGCGCGATTCCCGCCGCGCCCGCCGCCCTCCCCACTTTCCTTTCTTTCCCTTGCGGTCAATTAAGGCAATTAACCTTCCCGTGATCAATTAGGACCGTTTCTTTCCATCTTTTAACCCTAGCCGTGATGGCCGCGGCCATCAATAGCAAGCCGCCGGCCGTCCCGTCCCCTACCCGCCTCGCCTTCCTTCCTTTGGCCCTTTTTAAGCTCGTGCACGAACCCCTACGTCCCCCTTTGCCTCTGCAACACACCAACACGCACACGTGAACCTCATTTCCCCCCCGCGCCGCCGCCGGGTTTCCGCCGCCGCAGCCGATCCGTCGCCGCCGGTGAAGGACCGCACCCCCGCCCGTTTTCTTTGACTTTTGGGATCGCCAGAAGCTTGACAAGCTCGTGTTGTCGCGGGTTTTCGCCCCCGACGCCCGTGGCGGCCGCGCCCCGAGCTCACCGAGCGCCGCCCGAGCCGCCGCCGTCGTCGAGCCCCTCTCGCCGCCGCCTCCTCTCCGCCCGTTAGCCCGCCGTCATCCTCTCGTGCGCGGTAAGCATTATCCCCCCGCCCAATTCCTCTTCTTTTCGCGCACAGCATCGCCTCCCCGAGCTCGCCGGAGGGACCGCGCCGCCCCCTTACGGTGCCGGCCGCCGGTGAGGCCCGATCGTTTCCCCTGACCCCATGGTCACGTGCGCAAGCGCCCGCGCAGCAAGTTGCCCCAACCCGTGGTCGAAATGATGGTCGGGAGCGCGTCCGAGGCTAGCGCCGGCGAGCTCCCCGCCGCGCGCCGCCGCTCTGCGGCGTCGTCGCCGCCGCCCATCGCTTGCACGCGTCCTGGGCCGTTCGATCTCGCGCGGATGGCCAGGATCGCGTACCCCTTCGTTTTGAAAAGGCGGTCCACCGTGGACCCGTGCACCGGGTGCACGGCGCGGTCCACGACACGCGCACGCATCGTCAGCCGTCGGATCTGAGATCCACGGTGCGGCCGCGACCCTTTTCCTTAAGAGCCCCTGAGTTTTCAAACTTTAGCAAGCCGGTCCTTCCACCTTTAAGAATCCTTACGGTTAGGTCCTGATTTTTACAATCTAGCCCCTGTCTACCCTGGATAATAGTGTTAGGAGTCCTTTTCTTAAGTTTTAACACTTAGGCCCTTTAGTTTTCATATAAAATTATGTTTTGGCCCCTGATTTTATTTATAAAAAGCCCTGTAAACTTAGTTTTCTTGCAGATAGGCCCCTGTAAACTGTTTTAATCATATCTTTCTCATTTTAACTCCGTTTTTAGCGTTCTATATATCAAAATGATGGTCTCGACGAGTAGAATCTTTTAAACAGTAAGTTTACCAGTTTTGTTACTGTTTGGTGTACTGTTTTATTTATTGTTTGTTGTTCATGATTGACTCGTAGATATCGTGCCTATTTCGTCTGAGCTCCCTATCGGAGGTGATCAAGAAGAGCCTGTCTTCGAGGAGGATTTCACTCAGCACGTAGAGGAAGGCAAGTGGCTTTCCCCCTCTGCATAATCTTTTTGAACCTATGTCACTGCATGCTAAACAATGTTTACTATTCCTGTTGTTATGCATAAACCTGATGGGCAAACACCTAGCTAAGGACTTGACTAGATGCTTTACCACTTTACCTTGATCAACCCTGTTTAAACAAATGCTTGGGGTAGATAAATGCTAGTTGCTCTACAAGTGTTTGGTTATTCTTTGTTTATGTTATACATCTCAGTTTTGCTTATATAATGTGATTGTGCTTAAAACAAGATAACTTGTTATATAATCGGAACATGGAGAACCACCCAAGATAACAGTACAACCACAGTCCACATGGCTCTGGCTTAGCCGATTAATTAGGAGAGTGGGTTAGCTGATAGCTCTTTTCCGAGAGGGGCACAGGGGGCCGGAGTTGAAGGGGTATAGCCCGGTTCTTTTGGGGTAGCAGCCTTGGCTAAGGTGCTGACCATTAGGGAGGGTTATGGTCCGCTCCGCTCGTCAGAATCGTTGCGGGGCCGTTGGTTTCTCTTCTTTCCTTTGTAAAGGCTTCGTAGTGGACCCCTAGCCACTAACCTTGGAAGTGTTTAAGGGTCTAGCTAACCCGGCCAAGATGGGGAACACGAACTGTGGGTAAAGTGTACAACCTCTGCAGAGTGTAAAAGTGATCGATCAGCCGTGCTCACGGTCATGAGCGGCTTGGACCCTCACATGATTAATAAACTTGAAGATTAATGCAAATCATGGGTTTGTGGTTTGGTTTAAGGTTTCTTTTAAGGTTAAGTGGGTTGGTATGAACTTACACCTAGTAATTAGGTGCTTGCTAATAAAACTTGACCAACTTATAAAATGCCTACCGCTGTGAAACTTGGCCTATCCTTGATAGCCTTGCATTGTTTCCCCCACTTGCTGAGCACCAACCATAAGTGTGCTCACCCTTGCTTACCGCTGTTCAGAGGAGAACGTCGGAGGCGAGGACGAGTACTGGAGTGACTACGAGGAGTTCTAGGGCATGCGGATCCCCCAGTCATCATGCCTGTGGAAGTCAATGATGGAGCTGCTCGTCGTTTAGTTATCGTTGTGTTCGGACCTTCGAGTCCACCTCTCTGGATGTAGTAATGGATATCGTACTGGTTTAACTCTTGAACATTTTATTACAGCAATGGTATTACTCTCGTTTTGTCTATCATGTGTGTGTAATTTGATCCTGGCGCACATATGAGAAGCATTCGGTTTTCCCTGTAAAATCGTGTGTGACAAAGTGGTACCAAAGCCGTGATGACTGTAGGTCGCAGCCTTAGTTAGAAATGGACGAAATTAAGGATTCATGTTCTAGAAAGCCTTATCATGTTTCAAATCATCTTATTTACGCATTAAAAATCTAATTTAATTTTGTTTATCATTTTAAACCGTCATTTTGATTTATTCTGTACTCTGAGATCGGTTTTGCTTTGACAGATGGCCAGGACCTACATGACCCCTCGCAAGAGCACTGGTGGGCGTTTCCCTTCTGGACAGCTGGCCCCTCGCCATCGTCTTGAGGATGTTGAGGAGGAACAGGAGGAGTTCCAGCCAGAGGTTGAGGTGGAGGAAGACCCAGAGGAGATCCAGCCGGAACCAGAAGAGGAGGATCCTGAAGAGGTCGAGATGGAGGAGGAGGAGCCAGATGAGCCATTGGAACAGCCACAGCTGTATGATGGCACCGTGCTGGAGGCAAACGCCGATGGAGATATTGTGATTCCACCGGCGCCTGTGGCCAATGAGGAAGCACCCCCTGTACCTGCTGATCCAGTGCCAGATGGTGAAGGAGATGACCCGGATGACTCCAGTGATGACAGTGTGGGTGAGGATGATGGTAATAATGCTGTTGGCAATCCAGAGGAAGACGAGGATGAAAACCCCCGCTATCATGGAGCAGAATACCACAAACACTCTACTGAAGCTGAGAATGGACAGTTCTGCATTCTTCTGTGGAATGTTCTGAGGTACCTGGGATATACCATAAGGCCTCTCTATGTGACTAAGCACTTCAGTGAGCCGGGAATGAGGGACTACTACACTTGCAGAGTCTACATCAGGAAGCCTCTGAATGATACAGAAGGATGGAGGTATCGCTCATCTCACCATAGCACAGCTCAGTTCTCTACGGATGATGCTGCGGTGAATGATGCAGCAAGGAGGGCGCTCTGGTCGGTCTGCCATGCAAATCGGGTGCAGTTGTTCCAATCGGAGTACCGCCATGTGCCTCGACGTGCAAGTGGCACAGAAGTGACCGTGGTGCCAGCAGGAGGCAATGATCGCATCGACGTCTTGGCACGGGTGACTGCTGCTCTGAACGCAGATCTGGAGGGAGCAACTTTGGAGATAAACAAGTATCATGAAGAGTTGCAGGCTGCACAAGCGAAGATAGCACGTCTGGAAGCACAGTTGGCATGACAGCGACTTCCTCAGGAAGTCATGCCATATCAGACTACAGCTTCCCCTCCGCGCAAGAGGCTCCGTTATGGCACCGATGAAGCTACTACTCGTCTTGGCTAGGATCCTAGGATGCTCGCCCTTATCATTTACTTTTCGTTAGACCGTTCCTGCGTGAACGTATTTGCTTGTAATAATGAATGCTGTTTGCAAACATGTTTGAGTTGGATCTTTGCTTGATTGTGAATTGTATGGTGGAGTGATGGCCACTATGCAATCTGAATTTTTAAGTTAATTAAAGAATGGTTTGGGTTTTATCGGTTGTCATTGCTTAATCTCTTATGCAAGTTTGGTTGGATCAAATCTGTTTTCGCAGTTATATGACATACCAGTAATGTTTTGTTCATAACTCAAGCTACGGGAACATCAGCTGTATGCCAAGTTTAGCAAGTGTGCTTTCTGGTTGAAGGAGGTCTCTTTTCTCGGACACATCATCACCGATGGAGGCATAGCAGTCGATCCAAGCAAGGTTCGGAATGTATTGAACTGGAGTCCGCCTAAGAATGTGCCAGAGATCAGAAGTTTCCTTGGACTTGCAGGATACTATCGGAGGTTTATTGAAGGATTTTCTAAGATAGTGAAGCCACTTACCACTCTGCTCGAGAAGGGAAGAGAATTCAAGTGGGATGAGAAGTGTCAAGCTAGCTTTGAGGAATTGAAGAAGAGGTTGACCACAGCACCTGTGTTGATCATGCCAGACATACACAAAGGGTTCGATGTATACTGTGATGCCTCTCGACAAGGTTTGGGATGTGTGTTAATGCAAGAAGGAAAGGTAGTAGCTTATGCTTCAAGACAGTTGAGGAAACATGAACACAACTACCCCACTCATGATCTTGAGTTAGCTACGGTTGTTCACGCATTGAAGATTTGGAGACATTACATGATTGGAAACAAGTGCAAGATCTTTACTGACCATAAGAGTCTGAAGTATATCTTTACTCAGAAGGATTTGAATTTGAGGAAAAGAAGATGGTTGGAGTTAATCAAGGATTATGATTTGGATATCCAGTACCATCTAGGAAAGGCAAATGTTGTGGCGGATGCTTTGAGTCGGAAGGGACAGACTAGCATGCTGATAGGACACCTGTTACCTCAGGAGCTATGTTGGGAGATGGCACAGCTTAACATGGGAATGGTTGCTTCGAGTGAGACTTTGACATTAGAGATTGAGTCGACACTTGAGCAAGATATCAGGAAGGGACAGTTGACTGATGACAAGATTGCAGAATACAGGAAGTTGATTGAGTTGGGCAAGGTTCCGGAATTCAGAGAAGATGAGCAAGGAACAGTGTGGTTTAAGAACAGAATCTGTGTCCCTGAGATCAAGGAGTTGAGAGAAGCTATCTTGAAGGAAGCACATGATTCAACTTACTCTATACACCCTGGTAGTACCAAGATGTATCAGGACTTGAAACAGAGATACTGGTGGTATGGGATGAAGAAAGATGTAGCAGCTCATGTAGCTTTGTGTGATGTGTGTCAAAGAGTGAAGGCTGAGTATCAAAGGCCAGCAGGATTGCTTCAGCCTCTGAAAGTACCTGAGTGGAAATGGGAAGAAATCGGTATGGATTTCATAGTAGGATTACCTCGTACTCGAGATGGGTATGATTCTATTTGTGTTATTGTGGATAGATTAACCAAGGTAGCGCACTTTATCCCAGTGAAGACAACCTATACAGGAGTGAAGCTAGCTGAGTTGTATAATTCAAGGATAGTGTGTTTGCACGGGGTACCAAAGAAGATAGTGTCAGATCGAGGCACACAGTTCACTTCACAGTTTTGGCAGAAGTTGCATGAATCGATGGATACAAAGTTAAACTTCAGTTCAGCATACCATCCTCAGACAGATGGGCAGACGGAGAGAACAAATCAGATACTCGAGGATATGTTGAGAGCTTGTGCGTTGAAGAACAGTGGTAGTTGGGATAAGAGTTTGCCTTATGCAGAGTTTGCCTATAACAGCAGCTATCAGTCCAGCATCAAAATGGCACCTTTTGAAGCTCTGTATGGAAGGAAGTGTAGAACACCGTTGTTTTGGAACCAGACTGGTGAAAGACAATTCTTTGGGCCAGACAGCATACGGGAAGCAGAAAAGCAAGTTGAAATCATAAGAGAGAATCTTAAAGCGGCACAGTCATGTCAGAAGAGTTATGCTGATCCTCGGAGAAGAGAGGTGGTTCTGGAAGTTGGTGATTATGCATACCTCAGAGTGTCACCGATTCGGGGTTTACGAAGGTTTAATGTCAAAGGAAAGTTATCACCTCGATTCATCGGACCTTTCAAGATTTTGGAACGGAAAGGAGAAGTAGCATACCAGTTAGAGTTGCCAGCACAGTTATCGGGAGTTCATGATGTGTTTCACGTATCACAACTGAAAAAATGCACAAGTGAGGTTAGGATAGAACCGAGGTACGGTTAGAGGATATTCAAATGGAGAATTACCGACATACAAAGAATACCCCGTTAAGATCTTGGATGTGTCGAAAGAGTTACCAGGAGTAAGATCATTAGAATGTGTAAAGTGCAGTGGAGTCATCATACTGAGGAAGAGGCAACTTGGGAAAGAGAGGATGAACTCAAGGAAGACTTTCCTCAGCTGTTCTCCAAGTCTTCTGAATCTCGGGACGAGATTCTCTTTAAGGGGGTAGCATTTGTGACATCCTAAAAATTCCATCACTTAAATCACTTAGCAACTTAAAATAGTCTTAAGGATTTAAAAGAAATTAAATTGCTATTTAAATTGAGCTCTAAAATATTAAATATAATTTAATAAACTTAGAGACAACAAGTGTATGTGCATCATCAGTTGGCTTGCATGGTTTTTGGTTGCTTGTGAAGTTTCTAAAAAGTCTATAAAATTCTTGGGAAAAAGTTTGAAAGGTTTGATTTGAATTTGAAATGAATTTGGTTTGAAAATGGAGTTTGAAAAAGAGAAAAGAAAAAAAAGGAAAACCAGCACCGGCTCCCTTTTTGGCCCAAGCGGCCCATCTGTTCTCCCGCGCCGGCCCACCTCTCCCCCTCCCCTTTTCTTTTTTTCACCGAGACGCTGACGCCTGGGCCCCACCTGTCAGCCTCCCCTTCCCCCTTCCTTTCTTCTTCCTCCCGCTGCCCCCCCCCCCCCCGAGCCCGCGCCCGGCCGCCTCCCCACTTTCCTTTCTTCCCCTTGCGGTCAATTAAGGCAATTAACCTTCCCGTGATCAATTAGGACCGTTTCTTTCCAACTTTTAACCCTAGCCGTGATGGCCGCGGCCATCAATGGCAAGCCGCCGGCCGTCCCGTCCCCTACCCGCCTCGCCTTCCTTCCTTTGGCCCTTTTTAAGCTCGTGCACGAACCCCTACGTCCCCCTTTGCCTCTGCAACACACCAACACGCACACGTGAACCTCAATTTCCCTGCGCCGCCGCCTCGGGTTTCCGCCGCCGCCGTCGATCCGTCGCCGCCGGTGAAGGACTGGACCCCCCGCCCGTTTTCTTTGACTTTTGGGATCGCCAGGAGCTTGACAAGCTCGTGCTGTCGCAGGTTTTCGCCCCCGACGCCCGTGGCAGCCGCGCCCCGAGCTCTCGGAGCGCCGCCCGAGCCGCCGCCGTCGTCGAGCCCCTCTCGCCGCCGCCTCCTCTCCGCCCGTTAGCCCGCCGTCATCCTGCGTGCGCGGTAAGCATTATCCCCCCGCCCAATTCCTCTTCTTTTCGCGCACGCATCGCCTCCCCGAGCTCGCCGGAGTGACCGCGCCGCCCCCTTACGGTGCCGGCCGCCGGTGAGGCCCGATCGTTTCCCCGACCCCATGGTCACGTGCGCAAGCGCCCGCGCGGCAAGTTGCCCCAACCCGTGGTCGAAATGATGGCCGGGAGCGTCGTCCGGGGGCTAGCGCCGGCGAGCTCCCGCCGTGCGCCGCTGCTCTCCGGCGTCGTCGCCGCCGCCCATCGCTTGCACACGTCCCGGGCCGTTCGATCTCGCGCGGATGGCCGGGATCGCGTACCCCTTCGTTTTGAAAAGGCGGTCCACCGTGGACCCGTGCACCGGGTGCACGGCGCGGTCCACGGCGCGAGCACGCGTCGTCAGCCGTCGGATCTGAGATCCACGGTGCGGCCGCGGCCCTTTTCCTTAAGAACCCCTGAGTTTTCAAACTTTAGCAAGCCGGTCCTTCCACCTTTAAGAATCTTTACGGTTAGGTCCTGATTTTTACAATCTAGCCCCTGTCTACCCTGGATAATAGTGTTAGGAGTCCTTTTCTTAAGTTTTAACACTTAGGCCCTTTAGTTTTTATATAAAATTATGTTTTGGCCCCTGATTTTATTAATAAAAAGCCCCGTAAACTTAGTTTTCTTGCGGATAGGCTTCGTAAACTGTTTTAATCATATCTTTCTCATTTTAACTCCGTTTTTAGCGTTCTATATATCAAAATGATCGTCTCGACGAGTAGAATCTTTTAAACAGTAAATTTACCAGTTTTTTTACTGTTTGGTGTACTGTTTTATTTATTGTTTGTTGTTCATGATTGACTCGCAGATATCGTGCCTATTTCGTCTTAGCTCCCTGTCGGAGGTGATCAGGAAGAGCCTGTCTTCGAGGAGGATTTCACTCAGCACGTAGAGGAAGGCAAGTGGCTTTCCCCCTCTGCATAATCTTTTTGAACCTATGTCACTGCGTGCTAAACAATGTTTACTATTCCTGTTGTTATGCATAAACCTGATGGGCAAACACCTAGCTAAGGACTTGACTAGATGCTTTACCACTTTACCTTGATCAACGCTGTTTAAACAAATGCTTGGGGTAGATAAATGCTAGTTGCTCTACAAGAGTTTGGTTATGCTTTGTTTATGTTATACATCTCAGTTTTGCTTATATAATGTGATTGTGCTTAAAACAAGATAACTTGTTATATAATCGGAACATGGAGAACCACCCAAGATAACAGTACAACCACAGTCCACATGGCTCTGGCTTAGCCGATTAAATAGGAGAGTGGGTTAGCTGATAGCTCTTTTTCGAGAGGGGCACAGGGGGCCGGAGTTGAAGGGGTATAGCCCGGTTCTTTTGGGGTAGCGACCTTGGCTAAGGTGCCGACCATTAGGGAGGGTTATGGTCCGCTCACTTCTTTATGAATCGTTGCGGGCTGTTGGTTTCTTTTCTTTCCTTTGTAAAGGCTTCGTAGTGGACCCCTAGCCACTCACCTTGGAAGTGTTTAAGGGTCTAGCTAACCGGGCAAGATGGGGAACACGAACTATGGGTAAAGTGTACAACCTCGCGGGGGTGTAAAACTGATCGATCAGCCGTGCTCACGGTCATGAGCGGCTTGGACCCTCACATGATTAATAAACTTGAAAAATTATTGCAAATCATAGGTTTGTGGTTTGGTTTGAGGTTTCTTTTAAGGTTAAGTGGGTTGGTATGAACTTACACCTAGTAATTAGGTGCTTGCTAATAAAACTTGACCAACTTATAAAATGCTTACCGCTGTGAACCTTGGCCTATCCTTGATAGCCTTGCATTGTTTCCCCCACTTGCTGAGCACCAACCATAAGTGTGCTCACCCTTGCTTACCGTTGTTCGAGGAGAACGTCGGAGGCGAGGACGAGTACCGGAGTGACTACGAGGAGTTCTAGGGCATGCGGATCCCCCAGTCATCATGCCTGTGGAAGTCAATGATGGAGCTGCTCGTCGTTTAGTTATCGTTGTGTTCGGACCTTCGAGTCCACCTCTCTGGATGTAATAATGGATATCGTACTGGTTTAACTCATGAACGTTTTATTACAGCAATGGTATTACTCTCGTTTTGTCTATCATGTGTGTGTAATTTGATCCTGGCGCACATATGAGAAGCATTCGGTTTTCCCTGTAAAATCGGGTGTGACAATCCGCAACCTTGCGGAAGCTCTCGAGGCGGTCGAGAGCAAAGTACACACTACCCTTGAGCAGTGCCTTATGTCAATCACAGCGATCGCACGCTAGGCTCAGGGTATACACGCTGGAGAAGTCATCGCCAAGCTCGCTGAAGACGCCTACTTCATGCGGGTCGACAACAGGGTCAACCAGCCTCCTCCCACCAGGAACCGCGACAACGAAGCTACAAGTCGCAGTGCTGACCTCGGTCGCAACTGTACTCGAGCTGAGCTCCCGGCTCAGCCTAACCGTACTCACGCGAACGCCGGTGGACCCTCACAGGGTGGCAACAGCAACCGCGAGGTTGTCCCTCACCGTGCTCCTGCCAGCGGCGGTGGCCGTGACCCTGACGGCGGCGGCAGCGACGACGGAAGCTCCAACCACGGAGCCAACAGGAGGGCCGGCGGCGGCGGCAACCCCGGCGGTCAAGACCACGTGAACAGCCACGCCTCTGGTGCCTCACAGGGCTCCTAAGACGCCCGCCAGAAGATTGAGGAGCTGAAGGACCGATACGGCGAACCAGAGAGGGGGGAGTGAATGGGAGCCGATAAAAATTATTCTCGAAGGAGATGAAAACTCCAACAAGACGAACGCGGCTTCCAACACACGTCTCCGACTCACTACCAAGGTTGGTCAAGCCCACGTAGCCACTGGAGTGCCACTGGACCTAGGAACCAACACACCACCTTCCGACCTGAGAAACGCAGCGGAAAAAACAAACCTCGAGTCTACAGACCCACACCGGTCGGACGGGGTGAGCACCACCGGTCGACCGGTCCCTGGCGGTGAAACCGAGCAACTTCCACTAAGTGGCTCTACACCGGTCGGACCGGTGAGACGCCCGGTCGGACCGATGGCGGCCGAGAGAAAGCCCCCAAGGCACCAAATAGGCCAACCGACCACCAAACGGACCCAAACTCGAAACAGCAGCAACACGGGACAACAACGAACTCACCAAGACGTTCACCCGAGCAAAAACCCACAAGGGCTCGCACCGGTCAGACCGGTCAGGAGCACCGGTCAGACCGGTGTAGCCTGGGCAGCTCGGGATGAACAGCACCCGCGGGTCAACTCCCCCAAATCCAAAACTCGATCTCCCGAATCGCTCCACGGACTTGAACAAGACTTTGGGGATATCAGGAACACCTCATGAGGAGTCCATAGCCAAGTTTAATCCCACCAAATCTCGTCCAAAAAGGAGGAATCGAAGAAATCCCGCCGGAAGCACTTCCAACCCAAGAACTCAAGAAACCCCAAAATCGAGCACTTTTACTCACGGATTTGGGAAGGGAATCACAGCCCAAAGAACCACGAAGGGTTCCCACAAATTTCCCCCATCAAATACCCAAGAGAAAAGTCCCGAAAACAACCCAAAGAAATCACCGAGAGGGCTCCGAAAATCACCACCAAGAACAACCGGGGAAAACACATCCAAACCTTGAGGAACCACGCCGAATCATCTAAACAAGAAACAAAGGTTCGTACAAGGTCTAGCAACCCGCCCGATCATCCATCCCTCTCTACAAGATCTCTCCGTGAAGCTCTCTTGCTATTCCTATGGAAAACCTAAGGAAAATAGGTGGAAAATAGGAAAACTAATGAGCTAGGGTTCCAAGAGTTGGCTGCCATCCTCTCACCTCTTGGGTGATATGGAGGCAACCGAATGTCTAAAATGCCCTTCTCTACTAACTAGGGATACAAGCCCCTCAAGGGCGGATTTGGAATTCTTGATGCCTTCACCATCGGACGGATGCCCGGCGACCGCACCTTGCGTAGCCTCGACGCAAGCCATGCGATCCCGACGCGTGTCCTCCGCTTCGAAGATTCCGGACTGCGTCGTCGCACACCGGTCAGACCGGTCTAGTGCTGCTGGACCTCCGTCTTCGGTTCTCCGGTCTTGGCTTTGTGGATCAACCAAGGAACCCAGTGGTTTTCTGGTGAACCACCGGAAACCCCGCGAACTCGGTGTAGCCTCCGCCATTCTCCACTCATGACTTGGCTCCCATGTAGTCCCGGCTCGACCTTGGTTTTGAGGCTCAACCAAGAAACCATCCACGACTTCATCTTGCTGTTCATGCCACCATGCGGCCCGCACTTGACCCCGCTGGCCACCGGGTCCCTCGAACGAAGCCTACTTGTCTTCTCCACACCCGGAGGCCTCACCGGCGACGACCTTTCGCGCTTGTTCTTCACTCCGCACCAACACCAGTCAAGCCGCAACCTGCACCTGCAATACTTAGCCAAGAATCAGTCCACACAACATTGTCAATCACTCATCACACAAGGAAGAGACCATCCACCGGTCCTCGAACCACACATGGTCCTCAATCTCCCCCTTGATGAGTGCATTGACAACACCCACACGAAAGTAACAAGAGAGAAAAGAAAAAGAAAAGAAACGAACAAAAAGAAACTCCAACAAGCGATCGAAAGCCAAACAAAGGCAAAGAGCAAGATCACTTGAAGAAGACAAGTCTCGGACCCCTTAGGCAAGGGCAACGGCTCGACACATCCGAGACAAAACAAAGCTCAAGCAAAGACCGCAAACCACCGAAACAAAGCTCGAAAAACCACAAAGAGCTCCCCCTGCACACATGCAAGCTCCCCCGAACCAATGCACCTCCCCACGGACGAATGCATGCAAGACACCACTTGAAACGGGACTGCCGCAAAGCACTTTCAGCTCACACCGGTCAGACCGGTCAACACCACCGGTCAGACCGGTGCCTAACATGTGTACAAGACCAGCACTCACACCGGTCAGACCGGTGCTCATCACCGGTCAGACCGGTGTACAACAGAGCTCAGAAATGGCTCGAAACCACCTGAAAACCTTCTAAACGCGTCCAACAAGCCATTTTAAGCTCAAACTTCTCCCCCTTGTTGGCAATGCATGAATCAAGCCAAAAATGCAAAACTTTCAACCTAGAGCTTCTCAAATATACAAAATTCAACATAGGATGCTACACATGTCCAAATGAGCAAGTTAGATACTCTACGGCTTCGTATCGATCTCAACTACATGATCACGAAGTTTCACAACCATTGGACGAGGCTAAGATGGATTTTGGCAATTTTGCGAAAAACTTGCCTCTCATGAGCAAAGTCCTAAACATGATCAAAGCATATCAAAATGGCAAAGCCACACAAACTTCATGCTAGGACAGCCATTCTAATCATAAGACCATCACGAACACCCACAAGCACCTCATGTCATGTCAAAGCCACCAAGCCATGTGCCTACTTCTTTGTATGAGACTTCTCATTGGTAGGCATCATGCAACGGTTTAGCACCCAAAGCAAATTAAATTCAGCACATATGACATGGGAGCATATTTTCCAAGCATTTTTCATTTCATTTTCAGATTTGTAACTGGTACAAAAAATGTCTTTGCGACAAAAAGGAACTTATGCTCCTCCACAAGATAAAACAAGAGGGCTAAACATTCATGATGGCAAATGAGCCTTTGGCCTCATATGATCAATAAACTAGCTATCCACCCACAAATTAAGTATAGCAATGCCACAAAAACATGTCAAGAGCATGTAAAGGCATTTACACATGAGAGGGCATACATGTGACATTTTTCAAAAGCATAGCTGTCAACCATGGATTATTCATCAAGATCATCAAGAGCTAAGCCAAACTAACCGTAGCATACCAAACAAGCTCACAAAGACATATATCTCATTCCATGGTGAACAATGTATATGAGAGAAGCTTTTCCTAACCAATGCATATGATACAAAATGCATGCAATCTAAGATACAAGGATGCCTATACATCATGTTACATATGCCATGCCAAATGCAAGGAATGCACAAAGGAAAGCTATACATATGCTACAAACCGGCTCCTTGAGGGGAGGCAAAACGGGCTCGACACCACCGGCAAAAGAGAGCACCCACACACCCAACTCAGGAAATCAAACACACACCAAGTTCCCCCCGCAAACGAGTGAAAGTTGCTTGATCTAGGGGTTTGGTGAAAAGATCGGCTAGTTGGTGATGTGTGGGTACATGGATCAAGGCTATCTTTCCTTTCTCTACGTTGTCTCTCAGAAAATGGTACCTCACTTCTATGTGCTTGGTTTTGGAATGGAGCACTGGGTTCTTTGAAACGCTTATGGCACTGGTGCTATCACATTGAAGTGGGACATGGGTATATTCCTCACCAAAGTCACTCATGGTGTAGGTGATCCAAAGGAGCTGAGAGCAACAACTAGCAGCGGCAACATACTCGGCCTTGGTCGTGGATTGAGCAACACTCGACTGCTTGCGGGAAGACCAAGACACCAAAGAAGAACCCAAAAAGCGGCAAGTCCCGAAGTGGACTTCCTATCCAACCGACAACCGGCAAAATCCGCGTGCGAAAAACCATGAAGCGCCAAAGAAGAGGACGCGGAGTACCAAAGGCCGAAGTCGGGAGTGTGACGCAAGTACACGAAAATTCTCTTCACCGCTTGCCGATGCGAAGTCCTCGGAGACGCTTGAAAACGAGCGCACGGACACACCGAGAACTCGTATGTCCGGCCTCGTCGCCGTCAAGTAGAGGAGTGACCCGATCATGCTCCGGTACTCCTTCGGTCCACGTGTTCACCTTCCTCGTCCGCATCAAGAGCGTAGTCGTACTCATCGGCGTCGTCATAGCCTTGGAGTCCTCCATCTTGAACTTCCTCACAATGTCCTTGGTATACTTAGCCGGTGCACAAATGTTCCTTCCTTTGATTACTTGATTTGTAGCCCGAGGAAGAGCCGCAACTCACCCATCATGCTCATCTCGAACTCCCTCGCTCATATCATCCGCAAACCTTGCAACAAGAGAGTTAGATGAGCCACCAAAGACAATATCATCCACGTACACCCGCACAATCGGGATATCTACGCCCTCGCCTCGGCAAAAACAAGGTCCGATCGACCTTCCCCATCTCAAAACCTCTCTCAAACAAGAACCCCCTCAACCTCGCCATACCAAGCTCTAGGCGCTGCTTCAACCCATACGGCGCCTTCCTCAACTTGTACACCGGTGGGGGTACTTCTCACTCTCAAACCCCGGAGGTCGTCTCACATACACTTCTTCCTCCAACACTCCATTCAGAAAATCACTCTTCACATCCATTTGGTGCAACTTGAACCCTTTAGCCACGGAAAAGGCTAGAAGGATCCTAATCGCCTCCAAACGGGCTACGGGAGCAAAGGTCTCCTCGTAGTCAATCCCCTCCTTCTGACTGAACCCCTGAGCGACAAGTCTCGACTTGTTCCTCACAACCTCACCCTTCTCTCCCTCTTTGTTTTTCCACACCCACTTTGTACCAATCGGCTTACACCCTGGGGGAGGGTCAACCAACTCCCACACCTAATTCCTCTCAAAGTTCTCCAACTCCTCATGCATCGAATTAACCCAATTGTGATCAGATAGTGCGTGTCCAATGTCTTTGGGCTCGAAAGAAGCAACAAACGCAGCATGAGCAAAATGGGAATTGTTTCGAACCCTCGACCGTGTAGTGTGTTCATTCATGTCGCCGATGATCCTCGAAGGCCGGGTGATCCACTTGAACTCGCCGGGGAGGTTCTCGCCTCGAAGCTACCTCCCCCTCAACATCAGCTTCTCCTCGTTCTTGATTTGTCGTCGTAGGTGTAGCAGAGGGTCCATCCATCATCGTAGTCGAAGTAGTGGGTACATGTTCAGCGGGGGGCACCACACCTCCATCCTCATCATCACCATGTTCATGCTCCTCCTCCTGAAAGATCTCCTCACCAAGCTCATCATCACCTGCACACTCAAAGACAAGCTGACTACGTGGCTCTGTCTCGTCGAAAGTTACCTCGCAAGTCTCCACGATTTGGTTAGTTTCAAGATTGAGCACACGATATGCTCTAGAATGAGATGCATAACCAAAGAAAATGCCATCGACAGACCTAGCCTAAAACTTATCCAACTTCCTGCCTTTCTTCAGAATGAAACACTTGCAACCAAAGACATGGAAGTGACTCACCTTGGGTGTGCGACCATGCATCAACTCATAGCATGTCTTCTTCTTGTGCACTCTGAGGTATATCCTGTTCGACACATAGCATGCGGTATTCACCGCCTCAGCCCAATACCTCCTCGGAGTCCTATGCTCATCAAGCATCGTCCGAGCCATCTCGCACAAGGTCCCTGTTCTTCCTTTCCACAACACCATTCGGGGAGGCGTATACGGACTCGAAAACTGGTGCTCAAGACCCAAGTCATGGCAAAAAGTTTCAAAACGAGAGTTCCTGAATTCCGAGCCATTATCCTTGCGGATAGCTCGTATGGCATCTCCGTGCCTCTCGTTCCTCAACCTCAAGACTAGATCTCGAACAAAACCAAACGTCTCCCACTTATCCTCCGGGAAAGAACACCCAAGCATACCGAGAATAGTCGTCCACCACAACAAGGACATACCACTTCCCACCCGCGAGATCGCACACGAGCTGGACCAACAAGGTCCATATGGAGCGGCTCGCATGGACGCTCGGTCATCACATCGGTGAGAGGCGGGTGAGAAGAGGCCACCATCTTGGCATGCCTACACGGAGCACAAACCAACTCTTTCTCAAGCCTCAGCCGTGGCAATCCTCGGACCAAATTGAGTTTACTCAAGCGTGACAAAAGGTCAATGCTCAAGTGACCCAAGTTCCTATGCCACTTCCACAACTCACTCGAAGAACCAGCCAAGAAACAACGCTCCACACCCGAAGACTGAGAAAAATCAGCACGAAACACCTGACCCTCGGGAACGACCATACAAACAAGGTCTCCTCGAGAGTCCACAATCTGAGAACCACCTGGCCGAAACAACACCTCAAAGCCCTCATCCAACAACTGGGACACAGAAAGAAAATTGTACACCAGAGATTGAACAAGAGCAACACGCCTCAGAGTGATCTTGTCACTCACTTTTATCTCACCTTCTGGAAGCACACGCCCACGCCCATTGTCCCCAAAGGTGATGTACCTCTTCGTCACCACCGGGACGAGACTTGAGAACCACCCCCTGTCTCCGGTCATATGCCTCGAACAACCGGAGTCAATCAACCAAATGTTCTTCAAGTCTCCCACCTGAAATTCAAAAATAGGCACGTGAGCGAACAAACGACTCAGCACTGGGGTTAGTACCAAAGGAGGAAAACCAGTGCCGAGCCATTTGCTCGAAAGTGGGGTTAGCACCAACCAAAGCATCTCTCCTACCAAAACAACCTCCACGAACACCACCACAAGTAACCACCCCGAGAGAACCACCCCTCTCTGCCCGGAGGAGGACCAAATCCACGCAAGAAAGCCCGTGGAACATCCTTCCTCTCCAACTCAAAGCCACGACTCCTCCGATCCCCGTATTGAGCACGAGGAGGAGAACGCCTAGCAAGCCGACCACACCGTACCCTTTCCGGCCCAACCACCGAACCACGAGCTCCGAAACAACCCTTGTACCGTACGAGCTCGAAACCCAAACAGCTCGTTGTCTGTCCCGGGCGCACCGGTCGGCCAGGTGCCCCGCACCGTCCCCGGCCAGGTGCCCCACACCCGGTCCGGCCGGTGTGACACAGACAGCAGCACCACCTGCAGCCTTCTTCTCTCCCCAAGCCCGAACTGTCCTCATAATCGCCTTACCCCTGGGCATCTGCATACGAGGCTCAAGTACACCATCGGAAGGGTGGTACTTGTCCTTGTTAGCCCACTCCTTCTCCATTCTCTCCTCTCGCTTCCTCTTGAAGCAAAACTCCTCCTTATGGCCATCTCTCCCACAATGGCCACAATGGAACCTCACAAGCTTAGGCTTTGGCTTGGGGTGTGACTGCTCACTTGGTTTCTCTCCACTCAAACCCTCCACCGGTTTCTCACCACTAGCCTTCTCACTCTCCTTCCCAAAGAACACTTTCCCCGAAGTGCTCACAAACTTGATAGGCTTTTGTAGGTCATTTGTGGGTGTAGGAAACACGGGTGGAGGCGGGGTTGTGTCTAGTCGGTTCCTTAGATGGTTAGGTTTTGGAGGGAAATCATTTTTGTGGTGGGTTTTTGGTGGCTCGGGATATTCTCTCCACTTCCTTCACCAACCTTGTTTGCCCCAAGCCCCTTACCATCTTGCCTCTTAAAGGCCTCGATCATCATCCTCAACCGAGGCTCATGACTGGGACAACCAACCCATCAACTTCCTCAAATCATCATTCTCATCCGCAAACGATCAACATAATGTGCAAGCTCCAAATTTTTCAATGCATGCATTTCACGGGTAGAGCAAGATGTAGGCATGGGTTCCTTCAATTTAGCCTCGAGCGAACTAGTGTAAGCATGCATCTCATCAATCTTAGCATGCGAACGGGGCAAGAAGTGCAAGCACCTAGCAAAGCGAGGTCTAGACTTAAGTTCGGCCACTTCAACCCTAAGCACATCTAGTTCCTCACACTTGGAGGCATGCTTCTCCTTGAACAAAGCAAGATCGGCAAGGAATATGGAGCAATCAGCACAATCATTCTCATCGAAACAACGGGGCTAGCCTTAAGTGAATCAATCTCAAGCTTGCTATCAAGCACCTGTGTCTCTAGCTCAGCCACTCTAGTCCTAGCATCCTCGAGTGAATCCCTAAGCTCTTTCCTCATTTTCTTGGCCTCTCTAAGCATGTCATCACGGTTATCAAGCAAAGAGCCAAGCCTCTCATTCTCCAGGCGCAAGAAGGGAAGTTCATCACGCACCTCGTCATTGGACTCAGAGTCCGAGTCGCTCTGTGTGCTCTTCTTGCTGCCGGAGCTCAGCGCCATGGTGCAGAAGCCATCTCTCGCGAAGCAGCTCAGCCCGCTCAGGTTCTTGGACGACTTCTTGTTCTTGTGGCGATCTCCCTCGTCTTCACTGCTGCTCGAGCTCGAGGTGGAGTACACGGAACTGGAGTCGACGTCGCTCGCTCCAACCATCGCTCGGGCCTTACCTCGGCCCTCCTTCTTCTTTGATCGTCGCTCGTCCTTGTACTTGTTCTGGTGCTTGCTCTTGTGGTCGCGCCTCGAACGGTACTTGCCATCGTTCATCCTCGGCTTGTGCTTGTAGCTGTCCTTGTTCTCGGCCTTCTCGGGCGGTCGGCGACGAAGTGTCCCCGCTTGCCGCACTGGAAGCAAGTCCTCGTGTTCCTCCTCATGTTCACGCGGTTCTCGTGCAGCCTCTCGAACCGCCTCGTCAACAGCGCCAGCTCGTCCTCTCCAAGGTCATCAAACTCCTCATCTGGCATAGACATCAAAGAGGAAAACGAGAACATCCTAGTGGATGGGTTAGAGTTAGTCTTTCCTTTGGAACCACCAACGAGGGCAAGACTATGGGAATCAGTCGGTCCCTCGAGCTTGGCAGTCATGCCCCTATCCACCTCAGCCGACTTGAGCTTCGAGAACAGCTCGTTCACCGTCAGAGTATCATACTTCTCCGACTCGACAATGGCCTCGAACTTTCCGCCCCATATCGTACGATCCAAAGAGTGTAAGAGCTTGACCGCTCTATCATGATCATCGTACGGGAGCACGTCCACATTGGCCCTCATGTTGTTCACCACCACCGTGAACCTGCGAAACAAGGCATCGATGGACTCACCGGGGAGATGAGTGAAGTTCTCGTACTCTCTCCGTAGGTCGCATACATCCGTGCTCGAACACGGGCGTTCCCAACATGAGCCTCCTTCAACACCGCCCAAATCCTACAAGCCAAGTGCTCGGTGTGCACCCGATCGAACTCGGCCGACACAAAGCACGAAACAAGTAGTCGACCGCCTTATTGTTGGCGTCGAAGGCCGTCCCCTCGATCCTGGAGCGAGGAAATCAACCACTGGACATAGCTTGTGTCCACCGTGACATCCCAAAGGATCCGACCCTTTCCGCGGAGAAACGCACCCATCCGCTTGCTCCACATCCGGTAGTTCTTGCCATCGAAGTGTGGAGGACCCGAACCCCGTTCTCGGTACGCCATCCTTGGATCTTAGGGCGGTTAGAGTCAATAAAGACCCAAACCGGCTCTGATACCACTTGAAGGACCGATACGGCGAACCAGAGAGGGGGGGGAGTGAATGGGAGCCGATAAAAATTCTTCTTGAAGGAGATGAAAACTCCAACAAGACGAACGTGGCTTCCAACACACGTCTCCGACTCACTACCAAGGTTGGTCAAGCCCACGTAGCCACTGGAGTGCCACTGGACCTAGGAACCAACACACCACCTTCCGACCCGAGAAACGCAGCGGAAAAACCAAACCTCGAGTCTACGGACCCACATCGGTCAGACCGGTGAGCACCACCGGTCAGACCGGTCCCCGCCGGTGAAACCGAGCAACTTCCACTAAGTGGCTCTACACCGGTCGGACCGGTGAGACGCACCGGGTCGGACCGATGGCGCCGAGAAAGCCCCCAAGGCACCAAACAGGCCAACCGACCACCAAACGGACCCAAACTCGAAACAACAGCAACACGGGACAACAACGAACTCACCAAGACGTTCACCCGAGCAAAAACCCACAAGGGCTCGCACCGATCAGACCGGTCAGGAGCACCGGTCAGACTGGTGTAGCCTGGGCAGCTCGGGATGAACAGCACCCGCGGGTCAACTCCCCCAAATCAAAAACTCGATCTCCCGAATCGCTCCACGGACTTGAACAAGACTTTGGGGATATCAGGAACACCTCATGAGGAGTCCATAGCCAAGTTTAATCCCACCAAATCTCGTCCAAAAAGGAGGAATCGAAGAAATCCCGCCGGAAGCACTTCCAACCCAAGAACTCAAGAAACCCCAAAATCGAGCACTTTTACTCACGGATTTGGGAGGGGAATCACAGCCCAAAGAACCATGAAGGGTTCCCACAAATTTCCCCCATCAAATCCCCAAGAGAAAAGTCCCGAAAACAACCCAAAGAAATCACCGAGAGAGGGCTCCGAAAATCACCACCAAGAACAACCGGGGAAAACACATCCAAACCTTGAGGAACCACGCCGAATCATCTAAACAAGAAACAAAGGTTCGTACAAGGTCTAGCAAGCCACCCGATCATCCATCCCTCTCTACAAGATCTCTCCGTGAAGCTCTCTTGCTATTCCTATGGAAAACCTAAGGAAAATAGGTGGAAAATAGGAAAACTAATGAGCTAGGGTTCCAAGAGTTGGCTGCCATCCTCTCACCTCTTGGGTGATATGGAGGCAACCGAATGTCTAAAATGCCCTTCTCTACTAACTAGGGATACAAGCCCCTCAAGGGCGGATTTGGAATTCTTGATGCCTTCACCATCGGACGGATGCCCGGCGACCGCACCTTGCGTAGCCTCGACGCAAGCCATGCGATCCCGACGCGTGTCCTCCGCTTCGAAGATTCGGACTGCGTCGTCGCACACCGGTCGAGCCGGTGCTCCTCACCGGTCAGACCGGTCCCCACCGGTCGGACCGGTCGGACACACCGGTCGGACCGGTCCGGTGCTGCTTGCACCTCCGTCTTCGGTTCTCCGGTCTTGGCTTTGTGGATAAACCAAGGAACCCAGTGGTTTTCTGGTGAACCACCGGAAACCCCGCGAACTCGGTGTAGCCTCCGCCATTCTCTACTCATGACTTGGCTCCCACGTAGTCCCGGCTCGACCTTGGTTTTGAGGCTCAACCAAGAAACCATCCACGACTTCATCTTGCTGTTCATGCCACCATGCGGCCCGCACTTGACCCCGCTGGCCACCGGGTCCCTCGAACGAAGCCTACTTGTCTTCTCCACACCTGGAGGCCTCTCCGGCGACGACCTTTCGCGCTTGTTCTTCACTTGCACCAACATCGGTCAAGCCGCAACCTGCACGTGCAATACTTAGCCAAGAATCAGTCCACACAACGTTGTCAATCACTCATCACACAAGGAAGCGACCATCCACCGGTCCTCGAACCACACATGGTCCTCAGGAGCTGCGGCGGAAGAAGTCAGCCACTGCAGGTGACAACGACGGCTTCCCCGCCTTCTCACCTCGACTTCGCAACTTGCTCCTCAACGAAAAGTTCAAGCCTTTGGGGATCACCAAGTACGACGCGAAGCAGGACCCCATCCAGTGGCTTAGGTGCTACACCCTCTCCATTGAGAACGCTGGGGGCAACAACGACACCAAGTGCCTCTACTTCCCCTTCTGCCTGGACCAAGCTCCACTCACATGGCTCGAGTCGCTGGACAAGCACTCGATCGACAAGTGGGACCAGCTGAAGGAGCAGTTCACCAGCAACTTCGCGAGCGCCATGGGCCGATCGGGTACTCGCATGGACCTGGCCATGGTCAAGCAGGAACAAGGCGAGACCCTCCGCAAGTACATGTGCCGCTTCTTCGACAAGCGCGCTACCGTAGTCGACGTCACCGACAAGGAGGTCATCGACCTCTTCCAAGACGGCCTCTACCATCGCCGCACTTTCGAAGACTTCGGTCGTCGCCGCCCCTAGTCCATCCCCCACCTCAAGGACATGATCACGTCCTGGGCGGATGAAGAAGTCAAGGCCAATGCCAAGTACGAAGCCATTCATGGCAAGAACAAGCAGAACACGGGCGGCGGCAGCGGCAACAACGGGAACCAAGGCGGTCGCAACAACAACAGCTTCTCGGGTCCCAACCGCAAGCGCAAGCCAGACAACACTGTCGCGGCTATCCAGCGACCTGCGAAGGAGAACTCAAAGAAGAACTCTGGCGGTTTCAAAGACTTACTAAAGGACAAGTGCCCGTGGCATCTGAACGACAACCACAACACCGAGCAGTGCTACCAACTCAGGCATGCACTCAAGAGTACTCCAGAGCCACCGCACCCTCACGACAAGAAAGGCAAGAAGAAGAACGACGGAGACTACAACAACTTCCAGGAACCTGACAAGACCGTCAATGTCCTCTTCGGCAGACTACCCAGCAGGCGGGAGCAAAAGGCTACCCGTCGAGAAGTCATGAGCATTGAACCAGCGGTCCCGACCCCTCTTAGGTGGTCGGAGGTACCCATTACCTTCTCCCGCGCGGATCAATGGACCAGCTTCTCTGAACCAGGGCGGTTCCCTCTCGTCCTGAAGCCGGTGGTCGCGGGCTCCAAGCTCAACAAGGTCCTCATCGACGGTGGAAGCGGGCTCAACGTCCTTGTCACCAAGACCTTGAAGAAGATGAAGCTCGACATCACCCACATGCTCACCAAGAGCAACACGCCCTTCTACGACATCGTCCCCGGCAACGCGGCTATCCCACTGGGCTCAGTGGTCCTGCCAGTTACCTTCTGGGAATCTCGGGACAACTACCGTACTGAGTACATCAAGTTCGAGGTCGCGGACTTCGAAACATCCTACCATGCCATCCTCGGTAGACCAGCCATCGCCAAGTTCATGGCGGTACATCACTACACCTACTTGGTACTCAAGATGCCAAGTCCAGCAGGTGTACTCTCTCTCCAAGGGGACTTGAAGATCTCGCACGACTGCAACACCGAAGCTGTGGAGATCGCCTCTACAAATCAAGTATCGAACGAGATGATGGAGGTCTACACCGCGTCGAAGAAGATTGCTACAAGTGAACTCGACATCCCTGAGAAGTCTGACAAAGGCAACAAGCCTCAACCAACTGAGGAGGTTCTAGTCAAGACGATCGACCTCGGGACAGGCGACGCCAGCAAGACCACCACCATCGGGGCCGGCCTCGACCCCAAATAGGAAGACGCGCTCATCAACTTCCTCCGGGCTAACCGCGACATCTTCGCGTGGAAGCCAGCGGACATGCCAAGAGTGCCCAGGGAGTTGATTGAGCACTGCCTCAACGTCGATCCTAAGGCCACCCCTGAGCGACAACACCTTCGACGCTTCGCCAACGACAGACGGGATGCCATCAAGAAGGAACTCGCCAAACTACTCGCGGCTGGCTTCATCAGAGAAGTCTTCCATCCTGAGTGGCTCGCCAACCCCGTACTCGTCCGTAAGAAGAACTCGAACGAGTGGAGGATGTGTGTCGACTACACCGACCTCAACAAGCACTGCCCCAAGGACCTCTTCGGGTTGCCGCGGATTGATCAAGTTATCGACTCCACGGCGGGCTGCGACCTGCTCTGCTTCCTTGACTGCTACTCCGGGTACCACCAGATCGCGATTAAGGAAGAAGACTAGGAGAAGACCGCGTTCATCACCCCGTTTGGCGCGTACTGCTACACGACCATGTCTTTCGGGTTGAAGAACGCCGGCGCTACCTATCAACAAGCTATCCAGGCCTGCTTCAAGAAGCAGCTCAACAAGAGCGTCGAAGCCTACGTGGATGACGTGGTCGTCAAGACCAGAAACTCCAGCACCCTCATCGACAACCTTGAATAGACCTTCGCATCTCTGCGCGAGTACCGCTGGAAGCTCAACCCGAACAAGTGCGTCTTCGGCGTACCTTCGGGCAAACTACTCGGCTTCATCATCAGCCAGCGCGGCATCGAAGCCAACCCTGAGAAGATCTCCGCCATCACCAGCATGAAAGCTCCCACGTGCATCAAGGACGTCCGAAGGCCGACCGGGTGCATGGCGGCCTTGAACAGATTCATCTCGAAGCTTGGAGAACGGGGGGCTCCCCTTCTTCAAACTACTCAAGCACCAAGAGAAGTTCGTGTGGACTCCGGAGGCGGACCAAGCCCTTGCTCGGCTCAAGGACTTCCTATCGAAGCCACCGATCCTCATGGCTCCTCGCAAAGGCGAGCGGCCTCTTGCTCTACCTCGCTGCGACTACTCATGTGGTCGATCTTGCCATCGTTGTCGAGCAACGGGGAAGACGGCCACGCCTATCCAGTCCAGCGCCCAGTCTACTTCGTCGGCGAGGTCTGGCGCGAGTCCAAGGCACGCTATCGGCCGTGCGGGAAGCACGTACGCAGTACTCATCACCTCGCGGAAGCTACGACACTACTTCCAGGAGTACTCGATCTCCGTCGTCACCGACTACCCGCTCGACGACATCCTACGGAACCAAGATGCTATTGGAAGAATCTCCAAATGGGCAGTCGAGCTCGGCACCCTCACCATCGACTTCAAGCCACGCACAGCCATCAAGTCGCAGGCACTAGTCAACTTCATGGCGGAGTGGCGGGAGAACCAGCTACCTACTCCAACCGTGTGACCAGAGCATTGGGTGATGTACTTCGACGGCTCACTCAACCTCGAGGGCGCAGGTGCAGGGGTACTCCTGATATCTCCAACGGCGAACAACTCAAGTACGTCCTGCAGATCTTCTGGAAGGTCTCAAACAACGAAGCCGAGTACGAAGCTCTCCTACACAGGCTCCGCCTCGCGGCTTCACTAGGCATCAAGCGGCTACTAGTCTACGGCGACTCCGCAGTGGTCATCAACCAAGTTAACAAGTCTTGAGACTGCAACAAGGAGAACATGGACGCCTACTGCCTAGAAGTCTGCAAGCTCGAGAACAAGTTCTACGGTCTCGAGTTCCACCACATCATCCGCGACAACAACGTTGCAGCGGATGTCCTGTCGAAGCTCGGTTCTACTCGCGCTCAAGTACCAGCGGGTGTCTTCGTACAGGAGCTTCACGCGCCATCCATCCCGGAGCCGGCGCCACCGACCACTGTCTCAGCGCATCCGCCCGCTGGCCAGGAGGTCATGATGATCGACGTGGATTGGAGGCAACCCTTCATCGACTACCTCAGCGAGCAGAAGGTTCCCTCGGACAAGAACTTGGCTGAGTAGCTCATCCGCCGCGCCAAGTCCTACGTCCTCGTCGGAGACAAGCTCTACAAGCGGGACGCATCTTCCGGAGTACTCATGAAGTGCGTACCCAGAGAAGAAGGCAAGGACATCTTGGAGGAGATCCACAGGGGCGTCTGCGGCAACCACGCGTCTTCTCGCACGCTGGTCAGGAAGGCCTTCCGGCGAGCTTTCTACCGGCCCACAGCTCTAGGCGACGCTGAAGAACTCGTCAGAAGGTGCCAAGGATGTCAATACTTCGCCAAGCAGCAACACGTCCTAGCCTACAAGCTAGTCACCATACCGCCAACCTGGCCCTTCGCTTGCTGGGGGCTCGACATGATTAGGCCATTACCCTTGCGCGCCGGGCGGTTTCAACGAGTATTGGTGGCCATCAACAAGTTCACCAAGTGGATCGAGGTCAAGCTGTCACATGCCCCAAGGGCGACGAGTACTTGACTTCCTGGATGAACTCGTGCATCGCTACGGACTACCCCACCGCATCATCACAGACCTGGGCTCCAACTTCAACAATCACCAGTTCTGGGAGTACTGCGAGAACAGCGGGATCAACGTCCGATATGTCACATTTGCCCACCCTCGGGCCAACGGACAAGTCGAGCGCGCCAATGGGATGGTGCTCGACGCTCTCAAGAAGCGGCTACACGACGCTGCTAATTCCAAAGGAGGCAAGTGGATAAAGGAACTACCCAATGCACTCTGGGGGCTACGTACTCAGCCTTCCAAGCCAACGGGGCAATCCCCTTACTTCCTGGTCTACGGCTCCGAAGCAATCCTCCCTGCGGATGTCATATGGAACTCACCAGCAGTGGAGCACTACGACGAAGGCGTCTCCGAAGACAGCTGACGAGTTGACATTGATGGACTCGAAGAAGCTCGCTGCGCTGCCCTCGTCCAATCAGCAAGGTACCTGGAGGGTATCCGACGCTACCACGACCGCAACGTCAAGGAACACTCCTTCAACGTTGGCGATCTCGTCCTCCGTCGTATCCAGAACACGGAAGGACTACACAAGCTCAGCTCCCCCTGGGAAGGTCCCTTCACCGTGGCAAAGGTGACCAGGTCGGGCTCCTACCGCCTCCAGACACTTGAAGGCGAAGATGTCAACAACTCGTGGAACGTCGACCAGCTCTTTCGATTCTACGCCTAAGTCTACACGACTACCCTGGGGGCTCAAGTCTACACGACCACATCAAGACCCCTCCGCCGTAAGCGGCCTCCTGGTCCTGGCTCCAGTCTCCGGACTACTCCTCCGCTATAAGCGGCCTCCGGGACCAGGCACTAGTCTCCGGACTACTCTTCTCCAGAATCCAGCCCATGCGGCTACCTACGGATCCTGGGCTGCGACGAGCGACAAGGACTCTAGCAGCGGTCTACTGAGAGACCACGTACTCCTAGATCCAGCCTACACGGCTACCTACGGATCTACTGTTGTAAGCGGCTACTCGCCCTAGCACCACTTAGCCGTAGGCAGCCTCCGGGTCCTGGTGACTACTCTGTAATTATGGCCCTGGCCATCCAGGTGTACTTCTTCAGTAATAAAGTTCGATTGCTCATCAACTTCTTTACTGTCTACTTCCCTCAACGGGACTACTGCCGAGTACCACTACTCGCGACAACTCCATGATGGGACTCCGCACTCTGAGATCGCGACTACGAGTACTCATTGATGGAATTTTTCTTCATTAATACTTAAACAATTTCATTACAATTGTTTTTGTACATCTATTGCTACGAGCTAACTTTTACAGGACTACTGGAGATTAAGCTTATCGGCTACTTGCTCCGCAATGGGCGCCATCTGCTCCAGCAGCTCCGCATACTGCTCGTCTGTACAGTTGGCGGCTAGGCCGCCAGCGACTACATCCACTAGCACCTTCGGGAAGTATGACTTCATGAAGGCCAGCACCTGGTTCGGGATCGACTTCGCCAGATGCTTCACGTAGGCCACCAGCCGGCTGGGGGCTTCCTTCAATCGATCCACGAGCGTTGCTATCTTGGGGCCGCCAGGATGAGGCACCAAGAGTCTTGCGATAGGAAGCATGGCTTCTTCAAGCTCCTTCAGCTGGGCCCCCAGCGCCTCACAGTCCTCGTTCAGCTTCTGCAACGATTTGTAGCAGTTGACGAGGTCACAATCGGAGGCAATATGAAGCTCCATGTGCTTGTCGCACTCGAAGGCAAGCTCCTTATAGTCTAGCTCGAGTACCTAGCGGGCCTCCTGCTCCCGGTAGAAGAGGTTCTTCAGATCCGTCTCTGAAGTCTTCAACTGCTCAACCCGGGTCTCAAGCTCTGCAAAAGACAAGGCACAGCGGGTTAGACTACCTCTCAACCTCCAACAAGTACTCAACAAGACAAGTGGTGTACCTTTGTTCTTATTGCGGAGCGACTTGTTCTTCCGCACCAAGTCGTCGCTCTTCGCCTGCATCTCCTGGATGTCGTTGTGATACTTGGCGAAGGCGGTGTGAAGCTTGGACTGCATGGCGGCCGCGTGCTTCTGGGACTTCACGAGTTGGTCCTCCAGCTCCTCCGCCCGAAGCACCGCGTCGCCGAAGCCTTGAAGCATATTGGACTTCTCGCGGGACCTCTCCACGACGTCCTGCACAGACAACATACATCAAATGGGTACTCAACGCTTACGGATTGACTACCCAGGAGTTACGACTACTCACCTTCATCCATTGCTCGGCTTGGCGGACCGCCTCCAGATGCTGAGCCACCGTTGCCGAGTCGACCAAGTCATCCGCCAGCAACTCGACCCCGCCGCGACTACTTGTGGCGGCTTCTGTCATCAGCGCAGAGCGGATGGGCTCCGCGTCTTGGATCTCCAGGGAGCAGACGACAACCTCCAGAGCGGGTTCTGGCTGTGCGGCGGCCTCCTCTCCTCTGGTCGCTGCGGCGGCCTCTCCGGCGACCTCCTCCATTAGCTCGGGGGCTCCTCCAGTAGCCTCCTGAGTTCCTGGTGTCAACCTCTCCATGGGCACCGCCGCGGGGATCTCGCTCCCTTCGGCCTCAGCGCATGTCAACGAGAAGACAAGTGCATCAGCGTCATCTGACGACTACGACTACTCTTTGGGGGTACTACAACCTCAGCAGAGTACTCACCTTCGACCACGCTGGCTTCGGGCAACGTAGCCTCAGCAGTCGGCGCTTCGGGCTCCGCCTGTGAGGCGGGAGCGGGCTCCTCGGCGGGCGGCGCGGCTCCTTCTTCCGCCACCGCTGTAGAGGGTTCATCCCCCTCCCAGGACATATCCGTTGATTTCCTGCAGAGTACACAAGTTGGTTGTCAATCAAGTTCGACTACTACATCAACTACTACTCGGGAAGATCTAACACTTACAAGCTTGACCGGACCACTGTCACGGTCGGGGCACCGAGGATGCTGGCGATGTCCACCCGTCCACCCTTGGCGGGCGCCTCTTCTTGTGTCTCTGTGTCCGCTGCCCCTCTGCAGCAACAGCAGCCGGTGCAGTGCTCTCCTGCGCTTCTGCGGCCACCACTTCTTCCGCAGCAGTAGCCGCGGGCTCCGTGCTCCTCTGAGGAGCAGAGGGCTGGCGCTCCATCTGTGCCAGTAGTTCTTCAACATTGGGGGCTGGGCTACGACTCCCAGCGGGTTCCCCCACCATGTCCCACTCGCCTTCGTCGCCCTGGTCAACGGGCTCCGTAGGCGGCACCTCCTGCAAGCAAGGAAAGTTCATTGTCAACAAGTGAACTCGAGCCACGAGTACTCGACTAACACTACTCAAGACGGCTCACCTCTGGGACGTGGTCTCGGTGACTTTGAACTTCTTCGACACGCGCTTGCGGGACGCATTGCGCGGCTTCCGCGGCCAGACTAGCCGGTGGATCTTGCACGAGGGAGACGTGAGGTAGGCCAAGACGGCTAAACCTCGACCGCAGCTGGAAGCGGTCCTGCAACGTCTCCTCGTCATCGTCCTCGTTGGACGTGTCCTCCACGACAACGGTGCATCTCTTTCGCCGACCTTCCGCCGCTCCTTGGCCTTGGTCTTCCCTCCTCCGGGATCTCGATTTCCTGAGGGGGCGGCGGCGGCTCGGACGAACTTCTTCAAGTCGTCCTGCAAGGCACAACTCATCAGCGCGACTACTCACACGAAATGGGTACTCGATGCGGGGTATGGCTACTTACCTCCTTCAGCGGGCGCGCGGCGGAGTACTTCGGGACGGGGCACGCCGTGTACGGTGGCATGTCCTTGAAGATCCGTGCCAGCCTGTCAACAATGTCATCGTTCTCCACTTCATCTCCAGGCATCCGCGGCGTGTCGTCGTCGCCGGTGTACTCAAATCCTAGGGTGTCGCGAGCCATCAGTGGCTGCACCCTGCGCTTCATGAAGCTGAAGGCCACGTGCTCGGCTCTCATCTCGGCTTCCCTTAGCGCCTTGATCCGCACCAACAACTCGGGGAGCTGGATCCCCTCCTGCATCGTCGGCTTCGTGTTCCACCACGGGTGGTGCTTGGGCTGCTTCCCGCTCGGCTTCGGCAACCCTGGGTGGTGGTTCGTGATGTAGAAACACTTCGCCTTCTAGTCTTGGTTGGAGTCGATGAGCTTGTACGAAAGGTACTGCTCGGCGGCGTCCTCCCGCATCTGGATTCCCGCTCCACCGACTACCCGCGAGTTGCTGGCGCTCGGTTGCAGCTTCACACGGAAGAACTTTCGGAACAGGATACAGTGGGGCTTGATCCCCAGAAAAGCTTCACAGAAGTGGACGAAGACGGCGGTGTGGAAAATACCGTTGGGGTTGAGGTTGAGGTACTCGACGCCGTAGTACCCCATGAGCCCCTTCAAGAAGTTGCTCGCCGGGAGCGCGAGTCCGCGCTCCGCGAAGCGCGCGAACATCGGGATCTCGTCTTCGCTCTTCTCCATCGGGTACGGATCCCCGGCGGCGGCCCTCCACATGTCCACTTCCTTCTCCCGGATGAATCCGCTGTTGAGGAGGGCCAGCAAGTATTCGGTCTTCGCTTTCGACTTCTTCCACTCGCGGTTCGGATCTGGCAGTGGTGGAGACATCGACGGTGCTGCCCCTGCGGCAGATCCGGCGGTCTCGTCGCGGCCCCTCTTCTACCCGCCGGTGGTCTTCGTGGTCTTGGACGGCGACGACTTCATCCTCCAAGTGCACGGCGTCTTCACGCGCATTCGCTCGGGGGCTGCTCTGGTGGCTCTGGACGGCGGCGCACTCAGATCTACAGCGGCGGCGGCGTGCGCTGGCAGTGATTCTGGCCAAGATCTATTTGAAATGGCTACAACTGTGTGGGGTTAAAAACCCTAAGGGTTTTGGCTTCTGTTTATAAGTCAACGCGGCCCTCCAACGGCTGGATGGATAAGTCTTGCGCTCGGCTGACTCAGCGGCCGCGCGTGACTCTTCAACTTCAACTAGTGGACGCGCCTCACCTCGGGGGCTCGGCTACTTCTACTCGACTACCTGGGAAGCGACAAGACTCAGGAGCATATCAGGACAGATTCTACAAGATGACCCTTCAATTCGAGAGGAAGTACTCGGCTCAAGGCTCGGGGGCTCCGTGCCACGTGTCCTTCGTTTTTTCTCTGGATTTTATGGGATATTCTTGCCAAAACTTCAGATGGACCCTCAGCCAGAGCCTACGACTCGACTTAAGGCTCGGGGGCTACTCCATATGGAGTGCGATTTTGCAATCGCACTTCCATATCAGCTTCGGCTTCAAGACAACACGGGCATTGTTGAAGACCTTCGAGGGCAGCACTCGAGGACGCTTGGGACTACTCGAGAAGACTTCGAGATTGCTCAAACATCGAGCGGAGTACATTCCCGGCCTCGGGATGCTTCGACTACTCTTGAGGACTTTTGACTTGTAGTACTCGGGGACGCTTGAGGACTACTCGTTAAGGCCGTCAAGACTACTTGAAGCTATCCTTCTCGACTACAAAGTACTCGGGGGCTTGTCGTATGGACCTCCCCGGGCCCACTACCTCGGTGGGTACCGGGACCGACTACTCGGTGGGCCCCCGGGACTACCGGCTTGCGCCGCACGGCACCGATGGCGTGAAGCACAAGGACTACAGAGGAGAAGTACTCGGTTAGGAAGCTGTACATGTCCCGCACTGTATGGAAGACTCCTAGACGTACTCGACTAGTACTCTCTCCCTACTTCGACTTGTAACCCTGCCTCCCGAACTATATAAGGCGAGGCAGGGACCCCTCTCTCATCATCTCATCTCACGGCGTACAATTGCACCATCTTGTAATCGTACCCAATCAATCCAGAGCTACGCAGCATACAGGACGTAGGGTATTACACACCTCGCGGCCCGAACCTATCTAAATTGTGTGCCACGTGTCTCTTCCTTCGAGTTACCGATCTCGGCGAGGCCACATTCATCTACTTCGGGTACTCCCCTTAGTAGGTTGTCGGTCTAAAACACCGACACTTTGTGTTCTTTAGTGATCCATCTAATCGAGCCTATCCTTTAGTGCGATCTTTTAAAGTTTTCTTGGTGCTTTGTTCTTAGTATATGCTTGTTTGTTTGCTTTATGTATGTTTGCGCCCGATGATTGATGCGAGTAGAGTGAACGTTGTCCGAGAAGTTTTGAAGAGCAAGAGGTGAAGACATTCTGAGCAACTACTTTGGTTAAAGGCAAGTGATCCTTGATCTTTTGTCCTAAGAATTATATTTAATCATTCATTACATTGCTTGCATTAATTTTGATGGGTTCCTATTAAGGATTACCTAGTCTTTATGATCACTCCTTGTTAACCTGGGTTTACATTTATGTTGGGTAGCTATGCTTAGTTGCTATATCTGGGTTATAGTGGTTTTAATGAACAATAATGATGAATCACATTATACCTTTATGTTATATCTTTGGATGTTTAATACAAGACCATATGTTTAATCGGAACATGGAGCGACCACCCAGGAAAATAGTACAACCACAAGACATATGCTCTGTCTTGGCTTAATAATTAGAGAACTAGGTGTTAGGTATGCTTTACCTGATAAGGGTTGGGGGCTGACGGTAGGTGGCGTGTGGACCTGCTCGGGCGTAGGTGTGGGCTTGGCTAAGACACGGTACTCATCCGGGAGCTTTTTATGCTGCACTGATCAGGTAACCTAGCGGGCAGCCTGCATCTGGGATCTTTGTAATGGCCTCGTAGCATCCCTATGCAATCACACCTCGGCAATGTTGTATGATGCCTGATCAGCATCGCATGGTTGGGTTTAAAGTTCTTCGGGACTTTTACGTGACTTGTGGGTAAAGACGTACAACCTCTGCAGAGTTTGAAACTGACTAGTTAGCCGTGCCCACGGTCACGGGCGGCCTGGACCCTCACATGATAACTAAACTTGAAGATGGACTTAAATCGTGCTCTCCGGTTATGCTTGCCATATGCTTATGGCGTATTTCTTACCTTTATGCTTAATGTGTGTTGGTATACACTTTTACTTTATTAGTAATCAGGTGCTAATAAAATTTGACCAACTAAAATTGCTTAAATGCTTATAGCCCAATCCACTATAAAGCCTTTGCATTCATGTCTTTCCCCACACTTGCTGAGTACGACAAGTGCTCACCTTTGCTATAAACAATGTTGCTCAGAAGGAGGAAGCTGTTATGAGGATGTGCTGGTGCTAGGCGTACGCAACCCCCAGTCGACTACCTGTGATGTTTGGAGCCTTCGTTTCCAGGATTTAAGCGTAAACTCTGATAATCTTTCTTTTTCTTACGTGATACTGTTTCTGTATTCACTTTTATGTCACTATATGCATGAAACTTGATCCTGGATGCATATAAGTTTGCAGTTGGTTTTCTTTGGAAAAGCAGGTGTGACATAGTGCTGTCAGAGCTGTATCGACTATAGGACGTAAGACTAGTTAGCAACGGATGTTTCCTAAGGTCTCTTTTGATCTAAAGTCCCTCCTTACCTTATCCTTGACCTCTCTGATGAATTATCTCACATCTTAACCATCTTTTTATCTCTATACCATGAATTCTTGTACATTTATTTTCACCCTCCTTGAACATTTCTTCGATCTCGCTCGTCCATTCTCTCAAGCAATAACACCCCCTTGATTCATTGGTAGAATTGTTACCCTTAACATTCTATCTGTTCGCGCAGCTCCCCGACACATCAGCGCTGTTTCAATTTTATCTCGAGCTACAGAACTCAAATTGACATGAAATCAGTTGGGTTAGTTCCTAAATTTCATAAGTGAATTTATATCAAAAATTCAGCCCTATCCAGTACATGTTCCAGGAGCTATGTTCGAAACATTGGAGCTATCAGAAACAGTAAACTCTGCTGACCTAGTTACCTTCAATATTTTATATCTCGGGCTATAGACCTCCGATTGAGGTAAATCCAAATGGAGTAGTTCAGGAATTTCATCAGTTTCACTCTGTCCAAAATTCGGCCATATTCGTTTTGTATCCAGTGAGATACATACGAATTAGTGGAGCATTCAGAATCTGCCAACACTTGACATAGGCATCTTGTTTAATTCACATCTCGAGTTCTAAACCTCCGATTGAGGTGATTCCAGTTGGGATGAACTCATAATTTTGGCCTCCTTGGTCTGGGAAAAATCCATTATTTATGGATATCCCTGCTGGGAGCCACATCTGATCTTTTAGGAGGATACCCTCTGACTCTATTAACAACGTTTAGCATCGTTCCTTTGACTGTCTTGATTGGTGGAATTGTGTGCTTACATGATGATGTTTGGTTTTACGACATTGATTGAGTTGGTTCTTTGCAGTGAGTGTTGGTGTATTATGGGTCTTCTACCTGTAATAACATCAGTTGCTTAGTTGGGTTCTTCTTTTATTTGTGCATCCCACAACCTTGTTATCTCTCTTTCTCTCTACCTGATCAAGTGAATGAAGGACATCAGAAGAAGAAATCAAAGCTCTCACCAAAAGCCAACAAGCGTGCCAACAAGTAAATGCTACTGCCACTGTCGCCTTTTAAAGTGAGCAAGCTGAATAAAAGAAGACCTCACACTACCTTCCTTCCCCTCTTGTGTTTGCTATTATCCCGTCTAGCTCACTCTAATGAAGACCCCCAACGACCAAGAAAGATGAATATTGAAGATCCTACACCCAGATGACAAAAGAGGATGACCGCCTAACTATCTCAACGACAATATTCTTGGTTGTCTCCGTCCTCCTCGTCTCTTCTTTCTTCAAATCTCGTGACGAGATTCCGTTTAAGGGGGGTAGATTTGTCACACCCTGAAATTTCCAATTTCAGGATGTGAATAGAAAGAATAATTAAAACAACAATTTCTCATAATTTTAAAATTTTTCCCACATTTATTTTTCTTTACAGGAAATACAGTATAGAAAAACCATTTGTTTGATTTTCTAAATCAAATAAAAGTTGTGTGTGTTGCATTCATGTTGATGCATCTTGGTGTTTTTTGAGTGCAAAAGGTTTCAAAATGTGTTTAGGAGCTGTCCTAACTCTTCCGAGAATTTTCCGGACTTTTCTGAAATTTATTCTCATTTTCTCTAAGCTTATTCTATTTATTAGAAGCCTATAAAATCCTTTTCATGAGCTCCAAATGCTTTATTTAGGTTGTTCATGTCATAATCTGTCCCTAGGAATTTTTCTGGAATTTTTGTGATTTTCAGAGTATTTTTCGTGCCTTTAAACAATTTCTAGACTTTTCTGAAATTTGTTTTTGCATTAAAAATAAATTCGAAAAAAAGAGAAAACCTATCCTACCGGATTGGGCCGAGCCGGTGGCCTGACCCAACCCGCTCCGGCCCGGCCGCCAGGCCCGGCAAGGCCCATCCGGCCGAGCGGCGGAGCCGCCGGCGCGGCCGCCGCCGCCAGGCCCTCGCCTTGGCGTGGGTGCCACGCCGGGGCTCTCCATTTGCGTCCTATTTAAAGGCACAGCCCGAGCCCCCTCGTGTGCCCTAGCCCTGCTCCTCGCCTAGCACCGCCACCCTGCCCTCGCCTCTGTGCGCGCCGCCGCCATCACCGCTCGACGGGGATGCAAGCCGCCGCTGCTGAGCGCCTCCTCCACCATCTTCTGGAGCTAGCCAGCACCACAACGGGGTCCGCGACGCCGAGCCGCGCCCTGGGAACTCGTTCCCGTCGCCGGAGGTCCACCGGGTCGGCGCCGTTGCAGGGAGACCGAGTCGGCCCCCCATGGCCGACCGCTGCCATCCTCTTCGAAATCCGGCCACCTCCGTCCGTCTCCACTGTTGGTGAGCACGTCTATGCGATCCCCTCGATCTCCTCTCTCCGTTTTGTGTTTCATCCTTGTCCCTCATCGCCTGTAGCCCCAGCGATTCGTTGCGCCAGGAGCACATACTTGTGCGTGTGCGCCCCTGTTCGTCTGTGGATTGAACCAGAGGTAGAAGATAAGGCTATTTTGCAATTAGATCCCTGGAGAAAAAGAAAATCCCTACCTATGATCTGTGTCTTGTATCTTTTGCGGAAAACCCCCTACAGAGATCCCACTTTCCCACATAAAGCCCGCCTAAGTCCTTTTATAGATCTAACCCAGCAGTCTATTCATTTTGCGAGCACTATTTAATGTGTCTTGCGATTCTTTTCAGCTACTCCCTTTTGTCTAGAGTTAATCACGTCTAGGTCCTTTTCATCTTATTTTGCTCCTAGTTTCTTCGTTTTAGCTTCGTTTTAATTCATTCAAGTTGCATTAGGTTCACAACAATGTAAAGCATGCATTAGTGGTGTGTTTTCACCATGTTTTGTTTTCTGAAAATAAAATTAATATTAATTTTGATTAATGTCTAGTTATACATGCCTTTTATAAATAAAAGCAATATAGATCTATACTCGTCTCTCATAATCAAATTTAATTTGCTTACTGATTGCTTTACATGCTTTTATATATAAAATCTAATTAGATCTTTATCTCAGTTTTTCTTAGACCAAATGTTATTTTGTTTAATAGTTAATTAATCTTTTCTAATTAAAATTTGATTAGGCTTTTACATCGGCTTTTATAATAAATATTAATTTGATTAATGCCGATACCGTAATGTTTTTAATAATAATATGATCTACTCGAATTACAAAGTTTCGTTTAGATTGTTCATATAGTTTAGTTTTTCCAAATTAAATGTTTAATCGCTTTAATCAATAAATGAATCTTTATTAACAAAACTTGACTAATTCTTTACACCGGTTTCGTAAATAAAATTTACTATTGCATTAATGTCAACATAGGGTATTTTATTTCTGAAATATCCTTTATATTTGTTTTGTTAATTAAAATGAACCTAGCTCATAGCCTTGTTCTCTCGTATATGCAAAACGTTCGTTAGGCGTTCTTTTCTCAGCTCAATCTAAGTGTGATCTTTCCGGTTCTTGCTCAATCTTCCGCAATCATCTCTTTAAAGCTGACCAAGCCTTTCCCTTCCAAGCACACTTTGTGTTCTTTAGTGATCCATCTAATCGAGCCTATCCTTTAGTGCGATCTTTTAAAGTTTTCTTGGTGCTTTGTTCTTAGTATATGCTTGTTTGTTTGCTTTATGTATGTTTGCGCCCGATGATTGATGCGAGTAGAGTGAATGTTGTCCGAGAAGTTTTGAAGAGCAAGAGATGAAGACTGAAGACATTCTGAGCAACTACTTTGGTTAAAGGCAAGTGTGTCCTTGATCTTTTGTCCTAAGAATTATATTTAATCATTCATTACATTGCTTGCATTAATTTTGACGGGTTCCTATTAAGGATTACCTAGTCTTTATGATCACTCCTTGTTAACCTGGGTTTACATTTATGTTGGGTAGCTATGCTTATTTGCTATATCTGGGTTATGGTGGTTTTAATGAACAATAATGATGAATCACGTTATACCTTTATGTTATATCGTTGGATGTTTAATATAAGACCATATGTTTAATCGGAACATGGAGCGACCACCCAGGAAAACAGTACAACCACAAGACATATGGCTCTGTCATGGCTTAATAATTATAGAACTAGGTGTTAGGTATGCTTTACCTGATAAGGGTTGGGGCTGACGGTAGATGGCGTATGGACCTGCTCGGGCGTAGGTGTGGGCTTGGCTAAGACACGGTACTCGTCCGGGAGCTTTATACGCTGCACTGATCAGGTAACCTAGCGGGCAGCCTGCATCTGGGGATCTTTGTAACGGCCTCGTAGCGTCCCTATGCAATCACACCTCGGCAGTGTGGTATGATGCCTGATCAGCATCGCATGGTTGGGTTTAATGTTCTTCGGGACTTTTACTCGACTTGTGGGTAAAGATGTACAACCTCTGCAGAGTGTAAAACTGACTAATTAGTTGTGCCCACGGTCACGGGCGGCCTGGACCCTCACATGATAACTAAACTTGAAGATGGACTTAAATCGTGCTCTCCGGTTATGCTTGCCATATGCTTATGGCGTATTTCTTACATTTCTGCTTAATGTGGGTTGGTATACACTTTTACTTTGTTAGTAATTAGGTGCTAATAAAATTTGACCAACTAAAATTGCTTAAATGCTTATAGCCCAGTCCACTATAAAGCCTTTGCATTCATGTCTTTCTCCACACTTGCTGAGTACGACAAGTGCTCACCCTAGCTATAAACAATGTTGCTCAGAAGGAGGAAGCTGTTATGAGGATGTGCTGGTTCTAGGCGTACGCAACCCCCAATCGACTGTCTGTGATGTTTGGAGCCTTCGTTTCCAGGATTTTAGCGTAAACTCTGATAATCTTTCTTTTTCTTACGTGATAATGTTTCTGTATTCACTTTTGTGCCACTATATGCATGAAACTTGATCCTGGCATGCATATAGGTTTGCACTTGGTTTTCTTTGGAAAAGTAGGTGTGACACCGCAATTGCCATTAAAATTGCAACTGTACACAATTGGTCACAGCACACACTCCTATTGCAACCAATAACGACTATTGTCACATTATGCCCTGTTTATAGCGACCAAAGCCACCTGTCACCATAAAAACCGGTCATAAAATCCCCAAAACTGTGTAGTGTCCTTTCTTTCCAAAGAACACATTGCCCATGTCACTCTTGAACTTGATGGGTTTCTAGAAGTCATTTGTTTGGGGAAGAAACACGGTGGAGCTGGGGTTGTGTCTAGTTGGTTCCTAAGTGGGTTTGGCTTAGGAGCGAAGGCATTTTTTTGGTGGGTCCTTGGTGTGAACTGGGATATCACCGATCTTCTCGTCCTTCTCGGCACTACCCTCTCCAACCTTATCCGACCTAAGCACTTGCCCATCATAGCGCTTGTATGCCTCAATCATCATCCTAAGCTAAGGCTCATGACCAGACAACCAACCCATCATTTTCCTCAACTCATCATTCTCATCCTGCAAATGATCAACATAGTGTGCAAGCTCCAAATTCTTCACAGCACGTCATTCACTAGTAGAGCATGAAGTAGGAATAGGAGCTTTCAATTCAGCCTATAGTGATCTAGCATAAGCATGTTATTCATCCAACTACGCATGTAATACAGGACAAGAAGTGCAAGCACCAAGCAAGGAGGGCCTAGATTTCATCTTATCTAGCTCAACCCTAAGCACATCTAGTTCCTCAACCTCGGAGGCATACTTTTCCTTAAGAACAGTCAAATCACCAAGGTAAACAAAACAATCAGTGCATTCAGGTTCATCAGTCACAATAGGAGAATACTTCGAGGAATCAATCTGAGATCTAGCATCAACAAGCATAAATTCTAGCTCTAACACCTTCTCCTTAGCCTCTCCCTCTTCTCCTTGCTGGTCTTTCTAAGAACATCATCACGGTTATCGAGCAAGTCATTCAACCTAGCATTCTCTGCTATCAAGAAGGCAGGATCATTATTTACCTCATTTTTGGAGTCGGAGTTCGAGCCATCCTTTTGGCTCTTCTTACTCTCGGAGTTGTGTGCCATGTCACAAAAGCCTTGGGCAGCAAAGCTCAGGTCGTTGATGTTATTGCTCGACCGCTTGCTCTTGTGGCGGTCCGCCTCTTCTTCATCACTGCTTGAGCTCAATGACAAGTAGTAGGAGCTCGAGTCGATGTTGCTCGCTTCGGCGACCATCATCATACGCTTTGTCTTCTTCTTGTGGCTACCACTCTTCCTCGGCCTCCGCTTAGACTTGTTCTTTCCCTTGTAGTCATTCCTCGATAAGAGCCTGTGTGGTTCGAGGACCAGTGGATGGTCGGTTCCTGGTGTGATGAGTGATTAACAACATTGTGTGGAGTGACTCTTGGCTAAGTATTGTAGGTGCAGGTTGCGACTTGATTGGTGCTAGTGTAGGTGAAGAACATGCGTGAAAGGTCGATGCCGGTGAGGTCTCCAGGTGTAGAGCAGGCAACTAGGCTTGGTTCGAGGGACCCGGTGGTCAGCGGGATCAAGTACGGTCTGCATGGTGGTAAGAACAACAAGATGAAGTCATGGACAGTTCCTTGGTTGAGCCTCAAAGCCAAGGTCGAGCCGGGACTACATATGGGCCAAGTCATGAGTGGAGATTGGCGGGAGGCCACACCAAGTCCGCGGGGTTTCTAGTGGTTCACGACAAAATCACTAGGTTCCTTGGTTGATCCAAAAAGCCAAGATCGAAGACCGAAGCGCAACAGCACAAGGCTAGTCTAGCTGGTGGGTCGGACCGATCTGACCGTTGGGTACCGGTCTGACCTGCGAGGAGCAGGGGTCTGACCGGTGTGCGATAATCACTTCTGGAAACTTCAAAGCGAAGGACACGCGTCGGGATCACAAGGTTTCCGTTGAGGCTAAGCGAAGTGCGGTCGCTGGGCATCCATCCGATGGTGCTACACGAAGATACCCAACGTGACCTTCGGGGGTGTGTATCTTAGTTTAATGTAATAAGGGTAGTTTCATCTTTTGGTTTCCTCCATATAACCCAAGTGGTTAAAGGATGACAACCATCTCTTGCAACCCTATATCATTTGATTTTGCTATTTTCCCTTCCTACTTTTCTTAGGATTTTCTAGGACTAGCTTGAGAGCTTCATGGTGAGATCTTGAGAGAGGGATAAATGATTAGGAGGCAAACTAGACCTTGTATGATCCTTCATGGTATGTATATATGACTCGGCGTGGTTCCTCAAAGCCTTTGCTGTCTCTCCCATTTTGCTTTTTTGGTAATTTTTGGAGCCTTTTCTTATCTATTTTGTTGTGGTGGATTTGAGGCCTCTCCTTTGTGGTTTTGGTTGGGGATGCATGCATGAACTCTTCGCCATTCTTTTCCTTGTCATCCCTCTCTCAAATCGGTGGGGAAAGGTGCTCAATGTGGGGGGTTTCTTAGGTTTTGGGAAAGTGGTGCTCTTGGTAGGAATCCTTCGATTCCTCTTGATTTAGCAAGTTTTGGTGGACCAAATCATAGCATTGGATGTCCATGAGGTACTCGTAGTATCCGTAAAGTCTTGTGCGAATCCATGGAGCGAATCGGGAGATCGGGGAAGTTGTTTGGAGGGGTTGACCCACGGCTCACTGTTCATCCTGAGCTGCTTAGGCCTGACCGGTTTGACAGGAGCGTGTGACCAGTCTAACTGGTGCTAGGTTTCTATGGGATTTGCCTCGGGTGAATCACTGGATGTGTGTAGCTTTGCGATGTGGTGCTCTTGGTTAGTTCTTGGCAGGTTTTAGGTTGATTTGCTAGGTTTTGTGAAGGTCTTCTGTTCCCTTGAGTTTGAGTTTCAAAGGTGATTTTGTTTCAGGGCCTAGAGGAGTCACTGAGGCTTCCTAGAAATTTCTGTCCACTTGTTGTTGCCACCATCCTGACCGACCCTATCCACCGGTGTGACACAGATAGTAGGTTGTGCAGATTCTTGCTGCATGTTGGGAGTGTTTGTTTCAGTTGGTTGAGTGGTTTGCTCCAAGGGTTAGTAGCACTTGAGTGTCTATGTGACTTTCGCAAACTTTGATAGTTCTAGTCGGAGAAGTGTTGGATCGGCCGAGTTCATCTTGTTGGAGAAGGTATCTCCCTTAATAAAAAATTTTACCGGCTCCCATTCACTTCCCCCTCTCTGGTCACCAGTTCGGTCCTTCAAGTGGTATCAGAGCCGGTTACGGGTCATTCGGGACTCTAACCACTCTAAGATCCAGAGATGGCATACCAGAAATGGGGGTCAGGTCCTCCGCACTTCAATGGAAAGGACTACTAGATGTGGCAGAGGTGGATGCTTGCTTTCCTCTGCGGCAAGGGTCAGACCCTTTGGGATGTTATAGTGAACACAGCTTATGTTCATTCGATTAACTTCCTTGCTCCGAGATCGAGGGATATGTACAACGCCAACAACAAGGCAGGCGATTAGTTGTTTTACGCTCTCTGTCAATCTGAATTCGATCGGGTCTAGAGAGGATTTGGCTTGTAGGATTTGGGAGCAGCTTAAGAATGCTCACGCTGGAAACAGTCAGGTTCAGGCTCGGTTGTTTGCGACTTACAAGAGAGAGTACAAGAACTTCACTCATCTTCCTGGTGAGTCCATAGACACGATGTTCTAGTGTTTCATGATGATTGTGAACAACATGAGGGCCAATGTGACCATGCTCCCGTATGTTGATCATAACAAAGCTATGAAGCTCTTGCACTCGCTGGATCGTGCCATTTGGGGCGGAAAGGTCGAGGCCATCTTGGAATCTAAGAAGTATGAGACTATGACGGTAGACGAGTTGTTCTCTAAGCTCAAGTCGATTGTGTGGATCATAGTGTGATAGCCTGGATTGAGAGCCCGACTGACTCTCATAGTTTTGCCAAGAACATCAAGTTCATGGCCGAGTACATCAAGTTCGAGGTCGCGGACTTCGAGACCTCTTACCACGCCATCCTCGGCAGACCGGCCATCGCCAAGTTCATGGCAGTGCCTCACTACACCTACTTGGTACTCAAAATGCCAAGCCCAGCCGGTGTACTCTCCCTCCAAGGAGACTTGAAGATCTCCCACGACTGCGACACAGAAGCCGTGGAGATCGCCTCCACAAACCAAGTACCCAACGCGATGATGGAGGTCTACGCTGCGTCGAAGAAGCTTGCAACAAGTGAACTCGACATCCCAGAGAAGTCTGACAGCACCAACAAGCCTCAGCCACCTGAGGAGGTACTCGTCAAGACGGTCGACCTCGGAACAGGCGACCCCAGCAAGACCACCACCATCGGGGCTGGCCTCGACCCCAAATAGGAAGACGCGCTCATCAGCTTCCTTCGAGCTAACCACGACATCTTCGCGTGGAAGCCAGCGGACATGCCAGGAGTGCCCAGGGAGCTGATTGAGCACTCGCCTCAACGTCGATCCTAAGGCCACCCCCAAACGACAACACCTCCGACGCTTTGCCGACGACGGGCGGGACGCCATCAAGAAGGAACTCGCCAAGCTACTCGCTGCGGCTTCATCGGAGAAGTCTTCCATTCCGAGTGGCTCGCCAACCCCGTCCTCGTCCGCAAGAAGAACTCGAACGAGTGGAGGATGTGCGTCGACTACACCGACCTCAACAAACACTTGCCCCAAGGACCCCTTCGGGTTGCCGCGGATTGATCAAGTCATCGACTCCACGGCGGGTTGCGACTGCTCTGCTTCCTCGATCGCTACTCCGGTACCACCAGATCGCAATCAAGGAAGAAGACCAGGAGAAGACCGCGTTCATCACCCCGTTTGGCGCGTACTGCTACACGACCATGTCCTTCGGGTTGAAGAACGCCAGCGCTACCTACCAACGAGCTATCCAGGCCTGCTTTAAGAGGCAACTCAACAAGAATGTCGAGGCCTACGTGGACGACGTGGTTGTCAAAACCAGGGACTCCAGTACCCTCATCAACGACCTTGAAGAGACCTTCGCATCACTACGCGAGTACCGCTGGAAGCTCAACCCGAACAAGTGCGTCTTCGGTGTCCCTTCGGGCAAACTACTCAGCTTCATCATCAGCCAGCGCAGCATTGAAGCCAACCCCGAGAAGATCTCCGCCATCACCAACATGAAAGCTCCCACGAGCATCAAAGACGTCCAGAAGCTAACAGGGTGCATGGCGGCGCTGAACAGATTCATCTCGAGGCTAGGAGAACGGGGCCTCCCCTTCTTCAAACTACTCAAGCATCAAGAGAAGTTCGTGTGGACTCCAGAGGTGGATCAAGCCCTTGCCCAGCTCAAGGACTTCCTATCAAAGCCACCGATCCTCACGGCTCCTCATAAAGGCGAGCAGCTATTGCTCTACCTCGCTGCGACTACTCACGTGGTCAGTACTGCCATCGTTGTCGAGCGGCAAGAAGACGGCCACGCCTACCCGGTCCAGCGCCCAGTCTACTTCGTCAGCGAGGTTCTATCAGAGTCCAAGGCCCGCTATCAGCCTGTGCAGAAGCTCCTGTACGCACTACTCATCACCTCACGGAAGCTACGCCACTACTTCCAGCAGTACTCGATCTCCGTCGTCACCGACTACCCGCTCGGCGACATCCTGTGGAACCAAGATGCCACTGGAAGAATCTCCAAGTGGGCTGTCGAGCTCGGCACCCTCACTATCGACTTCAAGCCATGCACAGCCATCAAGTCGCAGGCACTAGTCGACTTCATGGCGGAGTGGCGGGAGAACCAGCTACCCACTCCCACTGTGCGACCAGAGCATTGGGTGATGTACTTTGACGGCTCACTCAACCTCGAGGGCGCAGATGCGGGGGTGCTCCGATCTCTCCGGCGGGCGAACAACTCAAGTACGTCCTGCAGATCTTCTGGAAGGTCTCAAACAACGAAGCTGAGTACGAAGCCCTCCTACACGGGCTCCGCCTCGCGGCTTCACTGGGCATCAAGCGGCTACTAGTCTACGGAGACTCCGCAGTGGTCATCAACCAAGTCAACGAGTCCTGGGACCGCAACAAGGAGAACATTGACGCCTACTGCCTGGAAGTCCGCAAGCTCGAGAACAAGTTCTATGGTCTCGAGTTCCATCACATCGTCCGCGACAACAATGTTGCAGCGGACGTCCTCTCGAAGCTTGGATCCACCCGCGCTCAAGTGCCAGCGGGTGTCTTCGTCCACGAGCTTCACGCGCCATCCATCCCGGAGCCGGCGCCACCGACCCTTGTCCCGGCTCATCCACCGGTGGGCGAGGAGGTCATGATGATCGACGTGGACTGGAGGCAACCCTTCATCGACTACCTCAGCGAGCAGAAGGTCCCCTCCGACAAGAACGCGGCCGAGCAACTCGTCCGTCGCGCCAAATCCTACGTCCTCATCGGAGACAAGCTTTACAAGTGGGGCGCATCTTCTGGAGTACTCATGAAGTGCGTCCCTCGCGAAGAAGGCAAGGACATCTTGGAGGAGATCCACAAGGGCGTCTGCGGCAACCACGCGTCCTCACGCACGCTAGTCAGCAAAGCCTTCCGGCGAGCCTTCTATTGGCCCACAGCTCTGGGCGATGCCGAAGAACTCGTTAGAAGGTGCCAAGGATGTCAGTACTTCGCCAAGCAGTAACACGTCCCAGCATACAAGCTAGTCACCATACCGCCAACCTGGCCCTTTACTTGCTGGGGGCTCGACATGATTGGGCCACTACCAACTGCACCAGGAGGATTCAACAGGGTATTGGTGGCCATCGACAAGTTCACCAAGTGGATTGAAGTCAAGCCGGTCACATGCCCCAAGGCTGACAGAGTACTCGACTTCCTAGATGAACTCGTACACCGTTACGGGCTACCCCACCGCATCATCACAGACCTGGGATCCAATTTCAACAACCACCAGTTCTGGGAGTATTGCGAGAACAGCGGGATCGACGTCCGATACGTCTCAGTTGCCCATCCACGGGCCAACGGACAAGTCGAGCGCGCCAACGGGATGGTGCTCGACGCTCTCAAGAAGCGGCTGCATGACGCTGCTAACTCCAAAGGGGGCAAGTGGATCAAGGAACTACCCAACGCACTCTGGGGGCTACGGACTCAACCATCCAAGCCAACGGGGCAATCCCCTTACTTCCGGTCTACGGCTCCGAAGCAATCCTCCCCTGCCGACGTCATATGGAACTCGCCGGCGGTGGAGCACTACGATGAAGGCGTCTCGGAAGACGACGGACGAGTTGACATCGACGGCCTCGAAGAAGCTCGCTGCACTTCCCTCGTCCAATCAGCAAGGTACCTGGAGGGTATCCGACGCTACCATGATCGCAACGTCAAGGAACGCTCCTTCAACGTTGGAGATCTTGTCCTCCGCCGTATCCAGAACACGGAAGGACTTCACAAGCTCAGCTCCCCCTGGGAAGGCCCCTTCACCGTGGCAAAGGTGACTGGGCCAGGCTCCTACCGCCTCCAAACACTTGAAGGCGAAGATATCAACAACTCGTGGAACGTCGACCACCTCTGGCGATTCTACGCCTAGTCTACACGACTACTATGGGGTTCAAGTCTACACGACTACATCAATACCCCCATGCCGTAAGCGACCCCCCGGGTCCTGGCTCCAGTCTCCGGACTTCTCCTCTACAGGATCCAGCCCGTGCGGCTACCTACGGACCCTGGGCTGCGACGAGCGTCAAGGACTCTAGCAGCGGTCTACTAAGAGACCACACTCCAAGATCCGGCCCCGCACGGCTACCTACGGATCTACGATCCGGTCTACACGGCTACCTACGGATCAGCCGTCGTAAGCGGCTACCCGCTCTAGCGCTACTCAGCTGTAAGCGGCCTCCGGGTCCAAGCGACTACTTTGTAACTACGGCCCTGGCCATCCAGGTGTACTCCTCCAGTATTAAAGTTTGATCGTTCATCAACTTCTTTACTGCCTACTCCCTACAACGGGACCACTACCAAAGCCGAGTACGACTACTCGCATCCACTCCACGATGGGCGCTCCGCACTCTGAGATCGCGACTACGAGTACTCATTGCTGGAAAATTTCTTTCATTAATACTTAAACAATTTATTACAATTGTTTTATGTACAGCCCTGGCTACTAGCTATCTATTACAGGGCTACTGGAGATTCAGCTTCTCAGCTACTTGCTCCGCGATGGGAGTCATCTGCTCCAGTAGCTCTGCATACTGCTCATCAGTGCAGTTGGCGGCTACCCCGCCGGCGACTACCTCCACTGGGGCCTTCGGGAAGTACGACTTCATGAAGGCCAAGACTTGTCTTGGGATCGACATCGCCATGTGCTTCACGTAGGCGCCCAGCCGGCTCGGAGCTTCCTTGAGGCACCAGAGGAGCAATCTTGGGGCCGCCCGGGTGCGGCACCAGGAGTCTCGCGATTGGCAGTGCGGCTTCCTCGAGCTCCTTCAGTTGGGCCCGCAATGCCTCACAGTCTTCATTCAACTTCTGCAAGGATTTGTAGCAGTTGACGAGATCGCGGTCAGAAGCAATCCGGAGCTCCATATGCTTCTCGCACTCGAAGGCGAGTTCTTTGTAGTCGAGCTCGAGTACCTGGCGGGTTTCTTGCTCCCGGTAGAAGAGGTTCTTCATGCTCGTCTCCGAGGACTTCAGCTGCTCCACCTGGCCGTCAAGCTCTGCAACACGACAACAGCACAGCGGGTCAAGGACTTCTCGACCTCCAACAAGTACCCGACAAGTTCAGCGGCGTACCTTTGTTCTTGTTGCGGAGGCCCTTATTCTTCCGCACCAAGTCGTCGCCCTTCGCCTGCAACTCTTGGACATCGTTGTGGTACTTGGCGAAGGCGGCGTCGAGCTTCGACTGCATGGCAGCCGCGTGCTTCCGCGACTTCACAAGTTACTCTTCTAGTGCCTCAGCTCGGAGCACGGCGTCTCCGTAGCCTTGCAGCATGTTCGACTTGTCGCGGGACCACTCCGCAACGTCCTGCACAGACAACTCAAGTCAGACGAGTACTCAACGAAAGAGGATTGACTACTCAGATGCTACGGCTACTTACCTTCATCCACTGCTCGGCTTGACGGATCACCTCCAGATGCTTGGCCACCGTCGCCGGCTCGATAAGATCGTCCGCGAGCAGCTCTATCCCGCCGCGACTACTCGCGGTGGCCTCCGTCATTGGTGCAGAGCGGATGGGCTCTGCGTCCTGGATCTCGGGGGAGCGGATAGCCACCTCCAGAGGAACCTCTGGCGATGTCGTGACCGCCTCTTCCCCGGACGCCACGACGGCTTCCTCGACGACTTCTTCCACAAGCTCGGGGGCTCCTCCCGCAGCCTCCGGGGCCTCTAGTGTCAACCTATGCATCGGTACCCCCGCAGGGATGTCGCCACCTTCAGCTTCAGCGCCTATCAAAGAGACGACAAGTGCATCAGTGCCTACGACTACTCCTCAAAGAGTCCTATAACTTCAAGAAGGGTACTCACCTTCGACTACGCTGGCCTCCGGCAACGGCGCCTCGGCAGCCGGTGGCTCAGTCACCGCCTGGGTAGTGGGAGCGGCCTCCTCGGCGGGCGGCGCATCTTCTTCCGCCACCGCTGAAGAGGGCTCATCTCCCTCCCAGGACAAATCCGTGGATTTCCTGCGGAAACACTCACAGTTGGTCGTCAGTCAACATCGACTACTGCAACAAGTACTACTCGGAAGGATACGGTACTTACAAGTTCGACCGGACAATTGTCACGGACGGAGCACCGAGGATGCTGGCGATGTCGACCAGTCCACCCTCGGCGGGCGCCTCCTCCTGCCCTCCTGCGGCTACCGCCTCCTCCACAGCAGCGGCGGCCGGCGCAGTGGTCTCCTGCACTCCTGAAGCCACCACCTCTTCAACGGCGGCGGCTACGGGTCCCGTGCTCCCCTGAGGAGCAGGGGGCTGGCGCTCCAGCTGTGCCAATATTTCCTCAATAGTGGGGGCTCGACTACGACTTCCAGCTGGCTCCCCCACTGTGTCACACACGCCTTCGTCGCCCTCTTCGACGGGCTCCGTTGGCGGCACCTCCTGCATACAAGGAAGACTACTCATCAGCAAAGCGTACTCGTACAACGGGTACTCGACTACTCTGTTCAAGACAACTTACCTCCTGAGGCCAGGTTTCTGAGACCTTAAGTTTCTTCGCCACCCGCTTCCTGGCGGGGTTGCGCGACTTCCGTGGTGGCGCAGCCAAGCTAGCCTCCAGGCTAGCCGGGGGGTCTTGCACCAGAGGAACATGAGGCAAGCCCGGGCGACTAAACCTCGACCGCAGCTGGAAGCGGTCTTGCAACGTCTCGTCGTCGTTGTCGTCGTCATCGGAGGTATCCTCCACGACGACGGTGTCATTGCCTTCACCAACTTCTCGCCGCTCCTTCGCCTTCCCTTCCCTTGGGATCTCGATCCCGCTCGGAGGTGGCTGCGGCTCGGAGATGAACTTCTTCAAGTCATCCTGCAAGACACGAAGACGTCAGTAAGACTACACCAAGTAATCACTACTTGACTAGGGGGGTACGACTACTCACCTCCTTGGGCGGGCGCGCGGCGGAGTACTCTTGGACAGGGCATGCCGTGTACGGCGGCATATCTTTGAAGATCCGCGACAATCTCTCGATGATGTCGCTGTCGTCCAGCTCGCGTCCCGGCATCCGCGACGTGTCGTCGTCGCCGGTGTACTCGAAGCCTAAGGTGTCTCGAGCCATCAACGGTTGCACCCACCGCTTCATGAAACTGAAGGCCACGTGTTCGGCCCTCAGTCCCGCCTCCCTGAGCACCTTGATGCGTGCCAGCAGCTCGGGAAGCTGGATCCCCTCTTGCATGGTGGGCTCCGTGTTCCACCATTCGTGGTGCCTGGGCTGCCGTCCGCTCGGCTTCGGCAGGCCGGGGTGGTGGTTCGTGATGTAGAACCACCTTGTCTTCCAATCAGTGTTGGAGTCGACAAGCTTGTACGCCAAATATTGCTCCGCGGCGTCCTCCCTCAACTGGATGCCGGCTCCTCCGACTACCCTTGGGTTGGTGGCACTTGGCTGCGGCTTGACGCGGAAGAAGTTCCGGAAAAGCACCCAATGTGGCTTGATCCCAAGGAAGGCTTCGTAGAAGTGCACGAAGACCGCGGTGTGGAAGACGCCGTTGGGGTTCAGGTTCAGGTACTCAATCCCGTAGTACCCGAGCAGCCCCTTGAAGAAATCGCTGGCCGGGAGCGCAAGACCGCGCTCCACGAACCGCACGAACATTGGGATCTCGTCTTCGGCCTTCCCCATCGGATATGGATCTCCAGCAGCGGATCTCCACATGTCGACCTCCTTTTCCCTCATGAACCCACTGTTCAGGAGAGTCAACAGATCCTCCGTCTTCACCTTGGACTTCTTCCACTCGCGGCTTGGATCAGCCCGCGGTGGCGACATGGGCGGCACTGCTCCGGTGGCAGCCGCGGCGGCCTCTTCGCGGCCCTCTTCTTTCCGGCGGCCTTCGATGTCTTGGATGGTGACGGCTTCATCCTCCAAGTGCAGGGTGTCTTCACGCGCATCCGCTCGGGGGCTACCCTAAAGCTTTGGGTGGCGGCGCACTTGAATCTACTACGGCGGCAGCAAGCGCTGGGAGTAGATTTGCTTCAGTTCGAAACGGAATGGCTGCAGCTCGAATGGGTGAAAAACCCTAAGGGTTTTGGCTTCTATTTATAAGTCAAACCGGCTCCGCAACGGGCGGCTGGATAAGTCCACACGCGGGCCGACTCGGCGGCCGCGCGTGACCCTTCGTATTCCACTAGTCGACGCGCCTCACCTCGGGGGCTCGGCTACTCCTACTCGACTACCTGGGAAGCGGCTAGTCTCAAGAGCATCTCAGGACACATTCTTCAAGATGACCCTTCAATTCGAGAGGAAGTACTCGACTCAAGGCTCGGGGGCTCCGTGCCACGTGTCCTTCGATTTTTTCTCTCCGGATTTTTTGGGATTTTCTTGCCAAGACTTCAGATGGACCCTCAGCCAGAGCCCGCGGCTCAACCTAAGGCTCAGGGGCTACTCCATATGGAGTGCGATTTTGCAATCGCACTTCCATATCAGCTCCGACTTCCAAGACAAGACGGGCATTTTTTTGAAGACCTTCGAAGGCGACTTTCGAGGACGCTTGAGACTACTCGAGAAGACTTCAAGATTGCTCAAACATCGGTGGAGTACATTCCGGCCTCGGGATGCTTCGACTACTCTTGAGGACTTTTGACTTGTGGCACTCGGGGACGCTTGAGGACTACTCGTTAAGGCGCGTCAAGACTACTTGAAGCTATCCTTCTCGACTACAAAGTACTCGGGGGCTTGTCGTATGGACCTCCCTGGGCCCACTACCTCGGTGGGTACCAGGACCGACTACTCGGTGGGCCCCTGGGACTACCCGGCTTGCGCTACACGGCACCTGAAGGCGTGGAGCACAAGGACTACACAGGATTGGTACTCGGTTAGGGAGCAGTACATGTTCCGCACTGTATGGAGGACTCCTAGACGTACTCGACTAGTACTCTCTCCCTACTCCGACTTGTAACCCTGCCTCCCGGACTATATAAGGCGAGGCATGGACCGATTCCTAGCACCCAATCTCCTCTCATACAACTCACGGCGCACTATTGCACCATCTTGTAATCGTGCCCAATCAATCCAGAGCTACGCAGCATACAAGACGTAGGGTATTACGCACCTCGCGGCCCGAACCTGTCTAAATTGTGTGCCGCGTATCTCTTCCTTCGAGTTACCGATCTCGGCGAGTCACATTCATCTACTTCGGGTACTCCCCTTAGTAGGTTGCCGGTCTAAAACACCGACAAATGTGGCTTGTTAGAATGGTATGGTTGAGAGGAAAAATTGTTCCCTTTGTGAGATGGCCTGGACGATGCTCGATGAGCATAGGACTCCGAGGAGATATTGGGCTGAGGAGCTGAACAACATGTGCCATGTTGGGAACCGGGTTTTTCTTAGGGCTTTTATAAAGAAGACATGTTATGAGCTTAGGCATGGGCGAGCACCTAGAGTGAGCCATTTCAGGGCTTTTGGTTGTCGGTTTTTAATCCATGAGAAGGGTAGGCTTGATAAGTTTGAGTTGAGGTCCTTAGTCCTTTTGGGTTATGTTAATCATTCTCGAGCATATCGTGTGCTCAACCTCAATACTAACCTAGTCCTAGAAACTCGCAAGGTTACCTTCGACGAGACCCAACCATGCAGTTTGTCTGTCTTTGAGTGTGTAGATGATGACGAAATTGGCAAGAAGATCCTTGAGCATGAGGAGGAGGACGCTAGAGAGGATTATGGTGATGATGGTGAAGCTCCAGCCATGCATGTACCCTCTACTTCCACTACGGCGACTATGGTGCAACATGGTCCATCCTCTACACCAACTATGATCTAGCAATATCAAGTGGAAGCTACTGTTGAAGGGGAGGTCGTCTCCAGGCGAGAGGCACTGAGGCGCGTTCAAGTTGATCATCCGTCCTCAAGAATCATCAGCGAAACGAGCGTACGACACGGTCGAGGTCAAAAAATGCCTCTCACTTTGCTCATTCGGCTTTTGTTGCTACTTTTGAGCCGAAAGACATTGGACACGCACTCTATGATCCTAATTCGGTGAATGCCATGCACGAGGAGTTGGAGAAGTTTGAGAGAAACCAGTTGTGGGAGTTAGTGGAGCCACCACCAAACTGTAAACCTAATTGGACAAAATGGGTGTGGAGAAACAAAAAGGGTGAAAATGGTGAGGTGGTGAGGAACAAATCGTGGCTGGTTGCCAGGGTTATAGCCAGAAAGATGGGATAGAGTACGAGGAGACATTTGCTCCTGTAGCCTATTTGGAGGCGATTAGGATCCTTCTAGCCTTTTCTGTGGCTAAAGGATTCAAGTTGTACCAAATGGATGTGAAGAGTGCCTGCCTGAATGGGATTTTGGAGGATGTGGTTTGTGTGAGGGAACCACCTAGGTTTGAGAGCGTTGAATTTCCTCACCAAGTGTATAAACTGAGTAAGGCCTTATATGGGCTGAAATAAGCTCCCATGGCATGGTATGGCAGGTTGAGGGGGTTCTTGTTCAGCAAGGGATTTGAGATGGGCAAAGTAGACAAGACTCTTTTTCTCCTCAGGTAGGGCGATGATATCCTGATTGTTTAGGTGTACGTGGATGATATTGTCTTTGGCGGTATCGTATGGACATCCCTGAGCCCACTACTCCGGTGGGTACCAGGACTGACTACTCGGTGGGCCCCTGGGACTACTCGACTTGTGCTACACGGCACCTGATGGCGTGGAGCGCAAGGATTACGGTGTAGGAGTACTCAGATAGGAAGTTGTGCATGTCTGGAACAATGTAAAGAACTCCTAGATGTACACGACTAGTACTGTCTCCCCAAACCGACTTGTGACCCTGCCTCCCGGGCTATATAAGGCGAGGCAGGGACCTCTCTCTCTCATACGCATCATCTTGTAATCACACCCAATCAATCTAGAGCTACACAGCATACGGGATGTAGGGTATTACGCACATTGCGGCCCAAACTTGTCTAAATTGTGTGCCACGTGTCTCTTCCTTCGAGTTACCGATCTCGGCGAGGCCACATTCATCTACCTCAGGTACTCCCCTTGGTAGGTTGCCGGTTTAAAACACCGACAGCTGGCATGCCAGGTACGGGATCTCGTCGAAGATCTCATGGTGAACTCGACGGCTTTAATCTTTATCAAGCCAACCGTCGCCTTCAACCGCGACGACACCTTCGTCTTCGGATCCTGGGCCTGCACGGCTTACGGCGCTGGATCCTTCCAACGCCGTCTCACCATGACACCCAACCCGAAGACCGGGCTCGTGACACTTCCCGAAGTAATCATGGGCACCCTCGCTGGAAAATTCGGCGAAATTTCGCTCTACAACCAACACGCCGACTTGGAGCTCGGATCCGCCTCCGACTCAAACTCGACGTCCCAACGGGCCATCGCATGCAAGCCGGCTACTGAGCCATCGTGTGAAGACGTCCCACTCCACGAACACTTCCCATATGGCCTCTGCAACGCTAGCAGGGCCCACGAGGAAGCTCTCGCAGCACGCCAGGCTGGCAAGGAGATCGTCCCCGACTACTCTTCGGACTCTAACCCCGCCTCTGGCTACTACTCGGACTCCTCTTACGAGTTTGACTTCGGGTCGGACCCTGTCGAGCCTGAATCCGAGGTCACCACGACTGAGCAACCACTTCAGGACCAGCCACCGGTCTGGTTATAACATCCACGCCCACCGGAAGATTCGTCTAGTGGCCAGATCGCAAGCCTGCAGACTTGACAGACTTAAACTCACACTGCATCTCCTACATCGACTCGCTTCCCTTACAGGAGGGAACACCCCTAGCTCCAACAGAGGAGCATACATCAACTGAGGTGGCAACTACTGACTCCGATATCGGTACCCCTGACCGCCAAGTCTTCATGGTTGTTGGCGAGACGCCAGGACCTTCAGGGACCCGGCCCGATCGGTACTTCAACGACATCTAAGCAGACGAGTTGTCCGCCAATGCACCTGCGATGAAACCAACGAAGACAAGAATGCCCGACGTGAACGCAACAAGAAGAGAAACAAACAGCGCAGACGTCTCCATGAATCTCTCCCAATCCGAAATCTTGCAGAGACTCTCGACCAAGTCGCCAACCGGTGCACACTACCCCCGAATAGTGCCTCATGTCTATCACTTCGATAGCGCGTCAGGCTTAGGGGATAGGCGCGGGCGAAGTTATTGCCAAGCTAGCTAAAGACGCCTACTTCATGAGGGTGGACAACAGGGTTACTCAAGTACCCCCTCTCAGAACTCATGAACCTAGGCACCACGAAGCTACTAGTCGCAGTCCAGCGGATGGTGGACGCAACCGCTCCTGAGGAGAATAAACACAGAACCCCATCCATTTTAGGGCATCAGCTGGAGGACCTTTTAGGGCGGCAAAAGTGCTGGCGGTGCCGGCAGAAGCTGTGGTGGCGTTAGTCGCGGCGACGGCGGCGGTAGCTCATCACACGGTGCTGGCAGGAGAGCTGGTGGCGGCGGCGATCGCGGGGGCCGAGGCCATGCAAACAGTCACGTCACTGGTATCTCACACGGCGGCTATGATGCCTACCGCAGAATTGAAGAAATACATCACAAAAAGGCCTCTGAGGCAAGCGACAGCGACGGTTTCCCCGCCTTTTCCGCTGGACTCTGCAACCTGCTTCTTCTAGAGAAATTCAAACCTCTGGGGATCACCAAGTATGACGCGAAGCAAGACCCAGTTTAATGGCATAGGTGGTATGCCCTGTCCATTGAAAACGCTAGTGGAAACAACGACACGAAGTGCCTCTACTTCCCTTTCTACCTAGACCAAGCACCGCTCACCTGGCTCGAGTCGCTCGACAAGAACTCGATTAATGAGTGGGACCAGCTCAAGGCTCAGTTCACCAGCAACTTCGTGGGCGCCATGGGATGCTCGGGTACTCATATGGACCTGGCAATGGCCAAGCAAGAACAAGGCGAGACGCTACGCTAGTAGATGCGACACTTTTTCGACAAGCGCGCTATGGAAGTCGACGTCACTGACAAGGAGGTCAACAACCTCTTCCAAGACAGTCTCTACCACCACCGCACCTTCGAAGACTTCGATCGCCGCCGCCCGAGTTCCGTTACTAAGCTCAAGGACATGATCACCTCATGGGCCGATGAAGAAGACATGGCAAATGCCAAGTACGACTCCATTCGCAGCAAGAGCAAGCACAACACGGGCTCCAACAGCAACGGCAACAACAACAACAACAAAAACAACAACAAAAACAACAAAGATCAAGGAGTTCGCAACAAAAACAACTACTTAGGTCCTAATCACAAGCGCAAGCCAGACAACACAGTCGTGGCTACCCAGCGCCCAGCGAAAAAAACTCGAAGAAGACCTTTGGCGGCTTCAAAGACTTGTTGAAAGAGAAGTGTCTGTGGCATCTAGAGGGCAATCACACCACCGAGCAGTGCTACCAACTCCAGCGAGCACTCAAAGAAACTCCAGACCCGCGGCCTCCTCATGACAAGAAGGGCAAGAATAAAGCCAACGAGGGCAACAACGACTTCTAAGAACCCGACAAGACGGTGAATCTCCTCTTCGGCAGACTACCCAACAGACGGTCTCAAAAGGACACCCGACGAGAAGTTTTGAGCATTAAACCAACGGTCCCGACACCTCTTAGGTGGTCAGAGGTGTCGTATGGACCTCCCTGGGCCCACTGCCTCGGTGGGTACCAGGACCGACTACTCGGTGGGCCCCTGGGACTACCCGGCTTGCGCTACACGGCACCTGAAGGCATGGAGCACAAGGACTACACGGGGAGTAGTACTCGATTAGGGAGGCCGTACATGTTCCGCTTTCGTATAGAGGACTCCTAGACGTACTCGACTAGTACTCTCTCCCTACTCCGACTTGTAACCACGCCCTCCCGGACTATATAAGGCGAGGCGGGGACCGATCCCCTCATCGAATCTCCTCTCATACAACTCACGGCGCACCATTGCACCATCTTGTAATCGTGCCCTATCAATCCGAGCTACGCGGCATACATGACGTAGGGTATTACGCACCTCGCGGCCCGAACTTTGTCTAAATTGTGTGCCACGTGTCTCTTCCTTCGAGTTACCGATCTCGGCGAGTCACAATCATCTACTTCGGGTACTCCCCGTAGTAGGTTGCCGATCTAAAACACCGCCGCTCGCGCGCCGGGTAGGGGCTCTCGCTCGAGATCACATGGCGAACTCGACGGCTTCCGTCTACTTCAAGCCAGGCGGTCGCCTTCAACCGCGGCGACACCTTCGTCTTCGGCGCCCGGGTGCCTGCTGGCCGATGGCGCGGGCTCCTTCCAGCGCCGCTTGATCATGCAGCCCAACTCGAAGACAGGCCTTGTGACGCTTCCCGAAGTTGTCACAGGCGAACTCGCCGGCAAGTTCGGCGAAGTTTCGCTCTCCAACCACCACGCTGACGTCGAGCTCGAGTCCGTCTCCAACTCGAACCCGACGTCGCCATGGGCCATCGCTTGCGAGCCGGCTGTTCAGCCATCGCAGGCGGCCACCTCACCACTTGAGTCCCCCGCATGCGGCCCCTGCACCCTCAGCCGGGCCCGCACGGGGGGCTCCCCTTTCGCGCCGGGCCGGCAAGGAGCCCGTACCCGAGTACAACTCGGACTCCGACGCCGTCCCCAACCACGCTTCGGACTCCAGCCCTCTCTCCAAGTTCTACTCGAACCCGGACTACGAGTTCGACTTCGGGTCGGACCCTGAGGACTCCGAGTCCGAAGACGACCCTACTGAGCTTCCCTTGTCAGGGGCAGCCTCGGGGCTGGTTATAAAATCCACGCCGGCCGGGAGATACGTCTACTGGCCTGATCGCAAGCCCGCTCGACCACGGCAAAGGAGGACTCACGCTACGTCGCCTACATCGACTCGCTACCGTTCCAGGAGGGAACACCGCCGGCCGGGGGCCGACTCGAACACACCAAGCGAAGTGGCACCCTGCGAGTCCGGCCTTGGCACCCCTGATCTCCAAGTCTTCATGGCTGCCGGCGACACCCGGGACCTTCGGGCACGGGCCGAGGACGGTACACGGAGGACATCTCCGCAGACGAGCTCTCTGCCAATGCACCTGCAGATGAGACCGTCGCCAATAGGGACGCACGACGCGAGCGCAACAGGAAGCGCAGCGAACGACGCCGGTGGCTCAGAGACAACCTCCCCATCCGCAACCTTGCGGAAGCTCTCGAGGCGATCGAGAGCAGAGTACACACCACCCCTGAGCAGTGCCTCATGTCGATCACAACGATCGCACGCCAGGCTCAGGGCATACGCGCTGGAGAGGTCATCGCCAAGCTCGCTGAAGAAGCCTACTTCATGCGGGTCGACAACAGAGTCAACCAACCTCCTCCAGCTAAACCCCGCGACAACGAAGCTACTAGTCGCAGCGCCAACGCTGGCCCCAACCGTACTCGAGCTGACCTTCCAGTCGAGCCAAACCGCCGCCGCTCCAACGCCGGCGGACCTTCACTGCAAGACCAAGGCAACCGAGAAGTTGTCCCCCACCGCGCTCCGGCCGGTGGCGGCGGCAACGACCCCCGCCGGCGGCCGGCGGCGGCCACGGCGGCGCCTCCAACCATGGGGCCAACGGGGAGAGAGGCGGGAGGTGGCGGCGGTCGCGGCGGCCGAGGCCACGCGAACGCCCACGCCTGCGGCGCCTCGCACGGCGGGTACGACGCTCGCCAGAAGATTGAGGAGCTGCGGCGGAAGAAGTCGACCACACGCCGCCGAAGGCGACGGCTTCCCCGCCTTCTCACCTCGACTTCGCAACCTGCTCCTCCCCGACAAGTTCAAACCTTTGGGGATCACCAAGTACGACGCGAAGCAGGATCCCATCCAGTGGCTCCGATGCTACGCCCTCTCCATCGAGAACGCTGGCGGCAACAGCGACACCAAATGCCTCTACTTCCCCTTCTGTCTGGACCAAGAACCACTCACATGGCTCGAGTCGTTGGACAAGCACTCGATCGACAAGTGGGACCAGCTGAAGGAGCAGTTCACGAGTAACTTCGCGGGCGCCATGGGCCGTTCGGGTACTCGCATGAACCTGGCCATGATCAAGCAGGAACAGGGCGAGACCCTTCGCAAGTACATGCACCGCTTCTTCGACAAGCGCGCTATCGTCGTCGACGTCACCGACAAGGAGGTCATCGACCTCTTCCAGGACGGTCTCTACCATCGCCGCACCTTCGAGGACTTCGGCCGTCGCCGCCCCAGGTCCATCCCCCACCTCAAGGACATGATCACGTCCTGGGCGGATGAAGAGGACAAGGCCAACGCCAAGTACGACGCCATCCGCGGCAAGTCCAAGCAGAACCGGGGCGGCGGCGGCGCAGCAATGCAAACCAAGGCGGCCGCAACAACAACAACAACAGCAACTACTCGGGTCCCAACCGCAAGCGCAAGCCGACAACACCGTCGCGGCTATCCAGTGCCCTGCGAAAGGGAACTCGAAGAAGAACTGCGGCGGGTTCAAAGACCTGCTAAAGGAGAAGTGCCCGTGGCATCCAAATGGCAACCACACCACCGAGCAGTGCTACCAGCTCAGGCATGCACTCAAGGATACGCCGGAGCCACCGCACCCTCACGACCAAAAGGGCAAGAAGAAGGACGGCGACAACAACGACTTCCAAGAACCCGAGAACACCGTCAACGTCCTCTTCGGCGGACTGCCCAGCAGGCGGGAGCAGAAGGCTACCCGTCGTGAAGTGATGTCCATTGAACCAGCGGTTCCGACCCCTCTCAGGTGGTCGGAGGTACCCATCACCTTCTCCCGCGCGGACCAATGGACCAGCTTCTCCGAACCAGGACGGTTCCCCCTCGTCCTGAACCAACGGTGGCGGGCTCCAAGCTCAACAAGGTGCTCATCGACGGGGGAAGCGGGCTCAACGTCCTCTTCACCAAAACCTTGAAGAAAATGAAGCTCGACGTCACCCCCATGCTCACCAAGAGCAGCACGCCCTTCTACGGCATCGTCCCAGTGCAACGCGGCTATCCCACCGGGCTCGGTGGTGCGCCGCGATTACCTTCGGGGCGTCTCGGGACAACTACCGCACCGAGTACATCAAATTCGAAGTCGCGGATTTCGAGACCTCCTACCATGCCATCCTCGGCAGACCGGCCATCGCCAAGTTCATGGCGGTGCCCCACTACACCTACTTGGTACTCAAGATGCCAAGTCCGGCCGTGTACTCTCCCTCCAAGGGGACTTGAAGATCTCCCACGACTGCGATACAGAGGCCGTGGTGATCGCTTCCACGAACCAAGTACCCAACGCGATGATGGAAGTCTACGCCGCGTCGAAGAAGCTTGCCACGAGCGAACTCGACATCCCAGAGAAGTCTGACAGCGCCAACAATCCTCGCCCACCTGAGGAGGTACTCGTCAGGATGGTCGACCTCGGAACGAGCGACCCCAGGCAAGACCACCACCATCGGAGCCGGCCTCGACCCCAAATACGAAGACACGCTCATCGGCTTCCTTCGGGCTAACCGCGACATCTTCGCGTGGAAGCCGACGGACATGCCGGGAGTGCCCGAGAGCCGATTGAGCACCGCCTTAACGTCGACCCAAAGGCCACCCCTAAGCGACAACACCTCCGACGTTTTGCCGACGACGGACGGGACGCCATCAAGAAGGAGCTCGCCAAGCTACTCGCACCGGCTTCATCGCAGAAGTCTTCCATCTGAGTGGCTCGCCAACCCCGTCCTCGTCCGCAAGAAGAACTCGAACGAGTGGAGGATGTGCGTCGACTACACCGACCTCAACAAGCCTTGCCCCAAGGACCCCTTCGGGTTGCAGTGGATTGATCAAGTCATCGACTCCACGGCGGCCGCGACTGCTTTGCTTCCTCGATCGCTACTCCGGTACCACCGGATTGCGGTCAAGGAAGAAGACCGAGAAAAGACCGCGTTCATCACCCCCGTTTGGCGCGTCTTCGCTACACGACCATGTCATTCGGGTTGAAGAACGCCGGCGCTACCTACCAACGGGCCATCCGGAGCCCGGCTTCAAGCGGCAACTCAACAAGAACGTCGAGGCTTACGTGGACGACGTGGTTGTCAAAACCAGGGACTCCAGTACCCTCATCGACGACCTTGAAGAGACCTTCGCATCGCTACGCGAGTACCGCTGGAAGCTCAACCCGAACAAGTGCGTCTTCGGCGTCCCTTCGGGCAAACTACTAGGCTTCATCATCAGCCAGCGCGGCATTGAAGTCAACCCCGAGAAGATCTCCGCCATCACCAGCATGAAAGCTCCCACGAGCATCAAAGACGTCCAGAAGCTGACGGGTTGCATGGCGGCATTGAACAGATTCATCTCGAGGCTAGGAGAACGGGGCCTCCCCTTCTTCAAACTACTCAAGCATCACGAGAAGTTCGTGTGGACTCCAGAGGCGAATCAAGCCCTTGCCCAGCTCAAGGACTTCCTGTCAAAGCCCCCAATCCTCACAGCTCCTCACAAGGGCGAGCGCCCATCGCTCTACCTAGTCGCGACTACTCACGTGGTCGGCACGCCATCGTGGTCGAGCGGCGAGGAAGACGGCCACGCCTACCCCGGGTCCGGGGCGCCCGGTACTCGCCGTCGGCGAGGTCCTATCGAGTCCAAGGCTCGCTACCGGCCGTGCGAAGCTCCCGTACACTCTACTCATCACCTCGCGGAAGCTACGACACTACTTCCAGGAGTACTCGGTCTCCGTAGTCACCGACTACCCGCTCAGCGACATCCTGAGGAACCAAGACGCCACTGAAAGAATCTCCAAGTGGGTTGTCGAGCTCGGCGCCCTCACCATCGACTTCAAGCCACGCACGGCCATCAAGTCGCAAGCACTAGTCGACTTCATGGCAGAGTGGCGGGAGAACCAGCTACCTACTCCCACCGTGCGACCAGAGCATTGGGTGATGTACTTTGACGGCTCACTCAACCTCGAGGGCGCAGGCGCAGGGGTACTCCTGATCTCTCCAACGGGCGGACAACTCAAGTACGTCCTGCAGATCTTCTGGAATGTCTCAAACAACGAAGACGAGTACGAAGCCCTCCTACACGGGCTCCGCCTCGCGGCTTCACTGGGCATCAAGCGGCTACTAGTCTACGGCGACTCCGCAGTGGTCATCAACCAAGTCAACAAGTCCTGGGACCGCAACAAGGAGAACATGGACACCTACTGCCTAGAAGTCCGCAAGCTCGAGAACAAATTCTATGGTCCCGAGTTCCATCACATCGTCCGCGACAACAACGTTGCAGCGGACGTCCTCTCGAAGCTCGGATCCACCCGCGCTCAAGTACCCGCGGGCGTCTTCGTCCATGAGCTTCACTCGACATCCATCCCGGAGCCGGCGCCACCGACCACTGTCCCAGCCCATCTACCAGCTGGGCAGGAGGTCATGATGATCGACGTGGACTGGAGGCAACCCTTCATCGACTACCTCAGCGAGCAGAAGGTCCCCTCCGACAAAAACGCAGCCGAACAACTCGTCCGCCGTGCCAAGTCCTACGTCCTCGTCGGAGACAAGCTTTACAAGCGGGGCGCATCTTCTGGAGTACTCATGAAGTGCGTCCCTCGCGAAGAAGGCAAGGACATCCTGGAGGAGATCCACAAGGGCGTCTGCGGCAACCACGCGTCCTCACGCACGCTGGTCAGCAAGGCCTTCCGGCGAGCTTTCTACTGGCCCACAGCCCTGGGCGACGCCGAAGAACTCGTCAGAAGGTGCCAAGGATGTCAGTACTTCGCCAAGCAGCAACATGTCCCAGCCTACAAGCTAGTCACCATACCGCCAACCTGGCCCTTTGCCTGCTGGGGGCTCGACATGATTAGGCCACTGCCAACCGCGCGCGGGAGGATTCAACAGTATCGGTGGCTATCGACAAGTTCACCAAGTGGATCGAGGTCAAGCTGCGGTCACATGCCCCAAGGGCGACGAGTACTCGACTTCCGGATGAACTCGTACACCGCTATGGGCTACCCCACCGCATCATCACGGACCTAGGGTCCAACTTCAACAACCACCGGTTCCGGGAGTTCTCGCGAGAACATCGGAATAGACGTCCGTACGTCTCGGTCGCCCATCCACGGGCCAACGGGACAAGTCGAGCGCGCCAATGGGATGGTGCTCGACGCCCTCAAGAAGCGGCTACACGACGCCGCTATCTCCAAAGGGGGCAAGTGGATCAAGAAACTACCCAACGCACTGCGGGGGCTGCGGACTCAACCATCCAAGCCAACGGGGCAATCCCCCTACTTCCTGGTCTACGGCTCTGAAGCCATCCTCCCTGCTGACGTCATATGGAACTCGCCAGCAGTGGAGCACTACGACGAAGGCGTCTCAGAAGACAGCAAACGAGTCGACATCGACAGCCTCGAAGAAGCCCGCTGCGCCGCCCTCGTCCAATCAGCAAGGTACCTGGAGGGTATCCGACGCTACCATGATCGCAACGTCAAGGAACGCTCCTTCAACGTTGGAGATCTTGTCCTCCGCCGTATCCAGAACACGGAAGGACTTCACAAGCTCGGCTCCCCCACGGGAAGGCCCCTTCACCGTGGCTAAGGTGACCGGGCCGGGCTCCTACCGCCTCCAAACACTTGAAGGCGAAGACGTCAACAACTCGTGGAACGTCGACCAACTCTGTCGATTCTACGTCTAGTCTACACGACTACTCCCGGGTTCAAGTCCAAGCGACTACATCAAACACCCCTCGCCGCAAGCGACCCTCCGGGTCCTGGCTCCAGTCTCCGGACTACTCTTCTCCAGGGTCCAGCCCGTGCGGCTACCTACGGACCATGGGCTGCGACGAGCGTCAAGGACTCTAGCAGCGGTCTACCAAGAGACCACCCCCCAAGATCCAGCCTCTGCGGCTACTTACGGATCTGCGATCCAGCCTACACGGCTACCTATGGATCACTTGCTGCAAGTGGCTACCCGCTCCAGCGCCCCTTAGCTGTAAGCGGCGTCCGGGTCCAGGCGACTACTTTGTAACTACAGCCCTGGCCACCCAGGTGTACTTCTTCAGTAATAAAGTTTGATCGTTCATCAACTTATTTACTGCCTACTCCCTACAACGGGACTACTGAAGTCGAGTACCACTACTCGCACCTACTCCACGATGGGCGCTCCGCACTCTGAGATCGCGACTACGAGTACTCATTGCTGGAAAATTTCATTTCATTGATACATGAACAATTCATTACAATTATCTTCCTGTACAACTGTGGCTACTAGCTACCTATGCAGGGCTACTGGAGGTTCAGCTTCTCGGCTACCTGCTCCGCGATGGGAGCCATCTGCTCCAGCAGCTCTGCGTACTGCTCATCCGAGCAGTTGGCGGCTACCCCGCCGGCGACCACCTCCACTGGAGCCTTCGGGAAGTACGACTTCATGAAGGCCAGGACTTGTCTTGGGATCGACTTGGCCATATGCTTGACGTAGGCGGCCAGCCGGCTTGGTGCTTCACGGAGTCGATCCACCAGAGGAGCGATCTTGGGGCCGCCGGGTGCGGCACCGAAGCCTCGCGATCGGGAGAGCGGCTTCTTCAAGATCCCTCGACCGGGGCCGCAAGGTGCCTCGCAATCTTCATTCAACTTCGCAAAGATTTGTAGCGAGTTGACGAGATCTACGTCGAGAGGCAATCCGCAGCTCCATGTGCTTCTCGCACTCGAAGGCGAGTTCCTTGTAGTCGAGCTCGAGTACCTGGCGGGCTTCTTGCTCCCGGTAGAAGAGGTTCTTCATGCTCAGCTCCGAGGCCTTCAGCTGTTCCACCTGGCCCTCAAGCTCTGCAACACAGCAACAGCGGGTCAGACGCTCCTCGGCTTTCAACAAGTACCCGACAAGTCGAAGGATGTACCTTTATTCTTGTTGCGGAGGCCCTTGTTCTTCCGCACCAAGTCGTCGCCTTTCGCCTGCAGCTCCATGACGTCATTGTGGTACTTGGCGAAGGCGGCGTCGAGCTTCGATTGCATGGTGGCCGCGTGCTTCCGCGACTTCACGAGCTACTCCTCCAGGGCCTCGGCTCGGAGCACGGTGTCGCCGTAACCCTGCAGCAGGTTCGACTTCTCGCGGGATCGCTTCGCGATGTCCTGCACAAGACAAGCTCAAGTCAAGAAGAGTACTCAACGGCAAAGGATTGACTACTCGGGAGGCTACGGCTACGTAACTTCATCCATTGCTCGGCTCGCGGGGATCGCCTCCGTGTGCCGGGCCACCGTTCTTCGGCTCGACGAGATCGTCGGCCGGGAAGTTCTATCCCGCCGCGGCTACTCGAGGTAGCCTCCGTCATCGGCGCAGAGCGGATGGGCTCCGCGTCTTGGATCTCGGGGAGCGGATAGCCACCTCCCGGAGCAATCTGCGGCGGCGACGTGGTGACCGCCTCTCCCCCGGCGGACTTCTCGACGACCTCCGCCACGGGCCCGGGGCTCCCTCTGCAGCCTCCGGGGCCTCTGGCGTCAACTCCTGCATGGGCACCCCTGCAGGGATGTCACCTCCTTCAGCACACCGCCAACAAACGACACGCGCATCAGTGCCTACGACTACTCATCCCGGAGCTCGCGGCTTCAAGAAGGGTACTCACCTTCGACTACGACCGCCTCCGGCAGCGGCGCTTCGGTAGCCGGGGGCTCAGTCGTGGCTTGGGCATCGGGAGCGGCCTCCTCGACGGGCGGCGCGACTTCTTCCGCCACCACTGATGAGGGCTCGTCTCCATCCCAGCTTAGATCTGTGGATTTTCTGCAGAAGTATTCACAGAGGGTCGTCAGGCAAACATCGACTACTACATCAAGTACTACTCGTGAGGATATGGTACTTACAAGTTCGACTGGACGATGGTCACGGCCGGAGCACCGAGGATGCTGGCGATATCCACCAGTCCACCCTCGGCGGGCGCCTCTTCCTCCGCCCTCGCGGCTACTGCCTCCTCCACGGCGGCGGCGGCGGTGCGGATGCCTCTGCACTCCGAGGCCACCACCTCTTCAACGGCGGCGGCCACGGGTACTCGCTCTCTTCGGAGCGGGGGGCGGCGCTCCACCGCGCCGGGAGTTCTTCAACGGGGGGGGGCCGGACTACGACCTCCGGCCGGTACCCCCACCGGGTCCCACACGCCCTCGTCGCCCTCCCTCAACGGGCTCCGATGGCGGCACCCTCCGCACACAAGGAAGGCTACTCGTCAGCAATGTACTCGAAAACAATGGGTACTCGACTACTCTGCTCAAAACGACTTACCTCCTGAGGCGTGGTCTCCGAGACCTTTAGCTTCTTCGTCACCCGCTTCCTGGCGGGGTTGCGCGGCTTCCGTGGCGGCGCGGCAAGGCTAGCCTCCAGGCTAGCCGGAGGGTCTTGGACAAGTGGAACATGAGGCAAGCCCGGACGGCTAAACCTCGACCGCAGCTGGAAGCGGTCCTGAAGAGTCTCTTCGTCTTCGTCGTCGTCATCGGAGGTATCCTCCACGATGACGGTGTCGTCGCCTTCACCGACTTCACGGCGCTCCTTCACCTTCCCCTCCACCGGGATCTCGATCCCGCTCGGTGGTGGCTGCGGCTCGGAGACGAACCGCTTCACATCATCCTACGCAAGACACAAGACGTCAGCAACTCTACCACAAGTACTTACTACTCGACGAGGGGAGTACGACTACTCACCTCCTTGGGCGGGCGCGCGGCGGAGTACTCCTCGACCGGACATGCCGTGTACGGCGGCATGTCCTTGAAGATCCGCAACAACCTCTCGACGATGTCGTTATCGTCCAGTTCGCCCCCCGGCATCCGCGACGTGTCGTCGTCGCCGGTGTACTCGAAGCCCAGGGTCTCCCGAGCCATCAGCGGCTGGATCCTGCGCTTCATGAAACTGAAGGCCACGTGCTCGGCCCTCAGTCCCGCCTCCCTGAGCACCTTGATGCGTGCTAGCAGCTCGGGGAGCTGGATCCCTTCTTGCATGGTGGGCTCCGTGTTCCACCAGTCACGGTGCCTGGGCTGCCGTCCGCTCGGCTTCGGCAGGCCAGGGTGGTGGTTCGTGATGTAGAACCATCTTGTCTTCCAGTCCGTGTTGGAGTCCACGAGCTTTTACGCCGTGTCGCTCCGCGGCGTCTTCCCTCGGTGGATGCGGCTCCTCCGACTACTGCGGGGTTGGAGGCGCCGGGCCGCGGCTTCGACGCGGTAGAACTTCCGAAGAGCACCCGGTGCGGCTTGATTCCGAGGAAGGCTTCGCGAGAAGTGGACGAAGACCGACGTGTGGAAGATGCCGTTGGGGTTCGGAGTTCGGTACTCGATGCCGTAGTACTCGAGCAGCCCCTTGAAGAAGTCGGCCGGGCGGGAGCGCAAGACCGCGCTCCACGAAGCGCGAGAACATCGGGATCTCGTCTTCGGCCTTCTCCATCGGATATGGATCTCTCGCGGCGGATCTCCACATGTCGACTTCCTTCTCCTCGATGAACCCGCCGTTCGGCGGGATCGGCGAGTCCTCCGTCTTGACCTTCGATTTCTTCCACTCGCGGCTCGGATCGGCGCGCGGTGGAGACATGGGCGGCGCCGCTCCGGTGGCGGCCCGCGGCGGCCTCTGCACGGCTCCTCTTCTTCCCGGCGGCCTTGGACGCCTTGGACGGCGACGGCTTCATCCTCCAAGTACAAGGTGTCTTCACTCGCATCCGCTCGGGGGCTACCCTAACGATCTCGGGTGGCGACGCGCACGGATCTACTACGGCGGCAGCAGGCGCTGGGAGTGGATTTGCTTCAAGATTCAAATGGAATGACTGCGGCTCGAATGGGTGAAAAACCCCAAGGGTTTTGGCTCTTATTTATAAGCCAAAACGGCTCCGTAACGGGCGGCTGGATAAGTCCACGCGCGGCTGACTCAGCGGCTGCGCGTGACTCTTCGTATTCCACTAGTCGACGCGCCTCACCTCGGGGGCTCGGCTACTTCTACTCGACTACCGCGGGAAGCGGCTAGTCTCAAGAGCATCTCAGGACACATTCTCCAAGAAGACCCTTCAATTCGAGAGGAAGTACTCGACTCAAGGCTCGGGGGCTCCGTGCCACGTGTCCTTCGGTTTTTTCTCTCCGGATTTTTCGGGATTTTCTTGCCAAGACTTCGGATGGACCCTCAGTCAGAGCCCGCGGCTCGAGGCTCGGGGGCTACTCCATGCGGAGTGCGGTTTTTGCAAATCGCACCTCCACATCAGCTCCGGCTTCAAGACAAGACAGGCAGTTTTTGAAGACCTTCGAAGGCAGTTTTCGAGGACGCTTGGGACTACTCGAGAAGACTTCAAGATTGCTCAAACATCGAGTCGTAGTACATTCCCGGCCTCGGGATGCTTCGACTACTCTTGAGGACTTTTGACTTGTAGCACTCGGGGACGCTTGAGGACTACTCGTTAAGGCCGTCAAGACTACTTGAAGCTATCCTTCTCGACTACAAAGTACTCGGGGGCTTGTCGTATGGACCTTCCCGGGCCCACTCGCCTCGGTGGGTACCGGGACCGACTACTCGGTGGGCCCACGGGACTACCGGCTTGCGCTACACGGCACCCGAAGGCGTGGAGCACAAGGACTACACGGGAGTAATACTCGGTTAGGGGAGCCGTACATGTTCCGCACCGTATAGAGGACTCCTAGACGTACTCGACTAGTACTCTCTCCCTACTCCGACTTGTAACCCCGCCTCCGACTATATAAGGCGAGGCGAGGGACCGATCCCCTCATCCAATCTCCTCTCATACAACTCACGGCGCACCATTGCACCATCTTGTAATCGTTCCCTATCAATCCAGAGCTACGCAGCATACAAGACGTAGGGTATTACGCACCTCGCGGCCCGAACCTGTCTAAATTGTGTGCCACGTGTCTCTTCCTTCGAGTTACCGATCTCGGCGAGTCACAATCATCTACTTCGGGTACTCCCCGTAGTAGGTTGCCGGTCTAAAACACCGACAAGAGGTACCCATCACCTTCTCCCGCGTGGATCAATGGACAAGCTTCTCCGAGATAGGGCGTTTCCCACTCATCCTGAAACCAGTAGTCGCGGGCTCCAGACTCAACAAGGTCCTTATCGACGGTGGAAGCAGGCTCAACGTCCTTTTCACAAAGACCTTGAAGAAGATAAAGCTCGACATTACCCACATGCTCACCAAGAGCACATCGCCTTTCTACGGCATCACCCTGGTAACGCGGCTATTCAACTAGGCTCAGTGGTCCTGCCAATTACCTTCGAGGAGACTAGGGAGAACTACCACACCAAGTACATCAAGTTCGAGGTTGCGGACTTCGAGACTTCCTACCATGCCATTCTTGGCATACCGGCTATTGCCAAGTTCATGGCGGTACCTCACTACACCTACTTAGTGCTCAAAATGCCAAGTCTCGCCGGAGTGCTATCACTGCAAGGGGGACTTGAAGATATCCTTCGACTGCGACATAGAAGCCGTAGAACTCGCAGCCACTAATCAAGTACCCAACGCAATGATGGGCATCTTGCTGAGTTTTGCTCCAAGAGAAAGTGTGAGGAGAGGTTTGCTAGAGAGGTGGAAAACAAGGATAAATACCGGCCTTCATGTGGTGTGCCAGAGCCTCGTATAGTGCCTAGAGGTGAGGGTTTTGTGTACATTGTTCCTCGTCAGGGGAGACGTGAGTTTGTGCCTCGAGGTGTGCCACCAAAAAGAGATGGTGGTAGGTGTGTTGGGTTTGGGTGTGGTGAGTTTGCTAGACATTACTTCACTCATGGAAAATACAAGTATGGGGGAACGATCGCAGCTTTACGTCCCAGAGGAGCTACAATACGAGTACGCGTGGTCCTCCAAGGGGATGTGTGGGTGTTCCACCTAGGAGAGATAGGATGGATTTTGCGAGCCCCACTTTTGAGCAAATGAGATGGCACTGGTTTGATTCATTTTGTACTGACCCCGATGCTTATTCGTTTGCTCACTCTGGCTCTCAATTTTTATTTTACAAGTGGGAGGCATGAAGGTCTTTTTGTTTATTGACTTCAGTTGCTCTCGACATATGACCGGTGATCAAAGGTGGTTCTCCAGCCTCACCCCGGTGATGACCAAAGAGTACATCACTTTTGGGGACAATGGGAAAGGTAGAGTGCTTTCAGTGGGCACGGTGAAGGTGAGTGAGTCTGTGACTCATAGGTGTGTTGCTCTTGTCAAATCTTTGGGATTTAATCTTCTTTCGATTTCCAGCTTCTTGATGAGTGTTTTGAGGTCCGTTTCAAAATGGGCGCTTCTCGTGTTTTGGATTCTCGAGGTGATGTTGTGTGCTCGATCATTCCCGAAGGTCAGATATTCAGAGCCATATTCTCTCAGAGTGTTGGCTCTTCTCGTCCTTTGGTGGTTGGCATTTCAGTGGAGCTTTGGAAATGGCATAGGAGACTAGGTCACTTGAGTTTGACTTGTTGTCATGCTTGAGTGGGCTAGGTTTGGTCCGAGGATTGCATAAGTTGAAATACCAAAAGGATTTGGTATGTGCTCCATGCAGGCATGGCAAAATGGTAGCCACCTCCCGTCCGCCCTGACCGATGCCATGACAGAGCGTCCATGCGTGTTGTTCCATATGGACTTGGTTGGTCCAGCTTGTGTGTGCCCGACTAGTGGGAAATGGTACGTCCTTGTGATAGTGGACGACTATTCTCGCTATGCTTGGGTCTTCTTTTTGGATAACAAGGGGGAGACATTTGGTTTTGTCTGGGATCTAATCTTGAGGTTGAAGAATGAGAGGAATGGGGATGTTGTTCGAGCTATTCGTAGCGACAATGGCACTGAATTTAAAAATTCTCGATTCAAAACCTTTTGTCATGATTTGGGTCTGGAATATCAATTTTCTTGTCCCAATGTGGCTTGTTAGAATGGTATGGTTGAGAGGAAAAATTGTTCCCTTTGTGAGATGGCCTGGACGATGCTCGATGAGCATAGGACTCCAAGGAGATATTGGGCTGAGGAGCTGAACAACATGTGCCATGTTCGGAACCGGGTTTTTCTTAAGGCTTTTATAAAGAAGACATGTTATGAGCTTAGGCATGGGCGAGCACCTAGAGTGAGCCATTTCAGGGCTTTTGGTTGTCGGTTTTTAATCCATGAGAAGGGTAGGCTTGATAAGTTTGAGTTGAGGTCCTTAGTCCTTTTGGGTTATGTTAATCATTCTCGAGCATATCGTGTGCTCAACCTCGATACTTGTCGGGCATACTCCCCGAGGTACTCATGCAAGGAAGGAAGAATAGTAGAAGACGGACTCCTGGTAGAATTCCCCTGTACTCCTACTAGGACTCGCTCCGTGTACTCCTACTAGGACTCCGCCTTGTAACCGACTAGGAACCCGCCCCCCGGACTATATAAAGGAGGGCGGGTACCTAGCCGCACATCCCCAATCCCTCCGGGGACAACCCAACACCAAGCGCGGGCGCCATATTTGATCTCCCAAACGGGACGTAGGGTTCGCCACCTTGGCGGCCCGAACTGTATAAATCTTGTGTCTCGTGTCCTTGCGCATACCTTCGAGTTCTCGGTCTCCCGATCACGATCCCCACCGCACAATCTACTACCTCGGGTACCCCCTTGGTAGGTTTGCCGGTCTAAAACACCGGACGGCGGCGCGCCGGGTAGGGGTGATCATCACCACCGGCGAATTCGAAGAACCCTCGTCAACAAGATCAATCTACTCGTCGACTCGCCGAGATCCAATGAAGCAAGTCGCCTTGCTCTTGTCAAAGCGGAATCAATTTTCCTACGCGCGCGCACGGCTCATCACGCGGCTCGTCGCGCCGCTCGTCGTCGACTACTCCGCCTCACACGGGGCTCGTCGTCGGCCGCTTTGTCTTCGCCGCGCGTTCGGGGTGCCTCGGCACGTCGCGCGGCTCGTCTTGCGGCTCGTCGCGCCGCTCGTCGTCGACTACTCCGCCTCGCCCGGAGCTCGTTGTCGTCGACTACTTTGCCTCCGCCGCGCGTCCGGGTGCCTCGGCACCGCGCGGCTCATCACGCGGCTCGTCGCGCGCGCTCGTCGTCGACTACTCCGCCTCGCCCGGGCTCGTCGTCGTCGACTACTTTGCCTCCGCCGCGCGTCCGGGGTGCCTCGGCACGTCGCGCGGCTCATCACGCGGCTCGTCGCGCCGCGCGTCGTCGACTACTCCGCCTCGCCCGGGCTCGTCGTCGTCGACTACTTCGTCTTCGCCGCGCGTCGGGGTGCCTCGGCACGTCGCGCGGCTCGTCACGCGGCTTATCGCGCCGCTCGTCGTCGACTACCCGCCTCGCCCGGGCTCGTCGTCGACTACTTCGTCTCCGCCGCGCTTCCGGTTGCTTCGGCACGACGCGCGGCTCGTCACGCGGCTCGCCGCGCCGCTCGTCGTCGTTTACTGCGCCTCGCCCGGGCTCGTCGTCGACTACTTCGTCTTCGCCGCGCGTCGGGGTGCCTCGGCACGTCGCGCGGCTCGTCACGCGGCTTGTCGCGCCGCTCGTCGTCGACTACTCCGCCTCGCGCGAGCTCGTCGTCGTCGACTACTTTGCCTACGCCGCGCGTTCGGGGTGCCTCGGCACGTCGCGCGGCTCGTCTTGCGGCTCGTCGCTCCGCCCATCGTCGACTACTCCCGGGCTCGTCGTGGATTACTTCACCTCCACCGTGCGTCTGGGTGCCTCGGCACGTCGCACGGCTCGTCATGCGGCTCGTCGTGCCGCTCGTCGTCGTCGACTACTCCGCCTCGCGCAGGCTTGTTGTCGACTACTCTGCCTCGCCCATGCTCGTCGTCGACCACTCCGTGCGCCGCGACTTCTTCTTGCGGCCACGATGGCTCTACTTCAGCCACGCCGTGCGTGGTGACTACTTGCCTCGCGGCAACAGCGGCTCGCTCGAGTGCGCCGCATGCGCCACGACGTCATCTTCCTCGGTCGCATCGCGTCGACCATTCATCTCGACTAGTTTTCCAAACTAGTCGAGAACGGCGGGTTACGCCCCCCGGCGACTAGCCGGAATCAACTCGACTAGTCAACTTCAACAACAACCCTCGTGGCTCCATCGCCGACCGCCACGGCTTCATCAACAAGTGCGCGCGGCGGCAAACGGCTAAGTCATTTATCTAAATGATTACTGTTTTCTTGGCTTGTTCTCCTCATCATGTAGGACTACTTGCCGACTACTCATTTGTGTATGCTCCTCGGCGGGTTTTCACGGGAGCTACACTCTACTAACTACTCTTGGGGCATATCAATCAAGTCGCCGCGAGTCTACTTCATCAACTCGGGGGCTATCCCTAGGAGGCAGTTTCTAAAGTCCGCTACGCGCGGCAATCTAAAGTCGACTTCTAAAGTCGCATTCTAAAGTCCGCTCCGTGCGGCAACTTAAAGTCGACTCCGGTCGCATCTTCACCTGCTTCGATGGCATACTACGTGTGTAAGCTTCGATGGAACCTAGCTGTAAGCGACCCTCGGGTCCTTGCGATGATGGAACCTAACTGCACGTGGTCTTCATGCTCTGTACCATGGGTCCAAGTACCCTAAGTACTCGCGCTCCGTACCTTGGGTCTGAAATCCATGGCCCAGGTACGCAGGTCGACTCCGGTCGCACCTTCAAGTCCACTACGGTGGCAACCATACCTTGGGTCTGAAATCCATGGCTCAGGTACTCAAGCCCACTCCGGTGGCACAAGCCCGCTCTGGCGGCAACTGTACCTTGGGTCTGAAATCCATGGCTCAGGTACTTAAGCCCACTCCGGTGGCACAAGTCGACGCTAACGGTCGCATCCAAGCCCACTCCGGTGGCACAAGCCCGCTCCGGCGGCAACTGTACCTTGGGTCTGAAATCCATGGCTCAGGTACTTAAGCCCACTCCGGTGGCACAAGCCCGCTCCGGCGGCAACTGTACCTTGGGTCTGAAATCCATGGCTCAGGTACTTAAGCCCACTCCGGTGGCACAAGCCGACTCCGGTCGCAATCTTAAGCCCGCTCCGGCGGCAAAACTACTCGTTTTCTCTGATTTTTCATTCGCTTTGGCTTTCCGGAAAGTGCTTTTCGTTTTTTGCATCTTAAGTCCACCCCGCGTGGCACAAAGTCGACTTCTTCAGTCGCATCTTAAAGTCCGCTCTACGCGGCAAACTAAAGTCGACTTCTAAAGTCGCATATCAAAGTCCGCTCCGCGCGGCAACTAAAGTCGACTTCGGTTTTCAAGTCGCATCTCAAAGTCCGCTCCGCGTGGCACAAAGTCGACTTCGGATTTCAAGTCGCATCTCAAAGTCCGCTCCGCGCGGCACAAAGTCGACTTCGGTTTTTAAGTCGCATTCTAAAGTCCACTTTGCCGGCATCTAAAGTCGACTTCGGTCGCAACTAAATTCCGCTCTGACGGCACGACTACGTCTCAAGCTCCACGGCTCGACGCCAAACTGCTACTTGGAATCTCTCTAGCTCGGGGGCTACTTGAAGATAACTTCAAAGATGCTTCGCTCGCTCTCAAGCTCGGGGGCTCCTCACCAATCACTACTCGACGTGGCTCATACGGCTCTCTTATCTCGGGGGCTACACGCCGCAAGAGTACTCGGATGATGGCTTCGCGAACACCGAAGACCCTTGGATTGATTACCTAATCATTTCAAGGCTCGGGGGTCGCTATGCTACACCCATCATTCAAATTTTTTCAAGACCGATGAGTGGACCACCTTCCGGCCTCGCGGCGGTTCAAGTACTATTGAAGACTTCTCCAAGCGTACTCGAGGACGCTCAAGAACTACTCGAAGAGGCTTCAAGACTACTCGAACTACTACTCTCGACTCCAACGTGCTCGGGGGCTTGTCGGGCATACTCCCCGGTACTCATGCAAGGAAGGAAGAATAGTAGAAGACGGACTCTCGGTAGAATTCCCCGTACTCCTACTAGGACTCGCTCCGTGTACTCCTACTAGGACTCTGCCTTGTAACCGACTAGGAACCCGCCCCCTGGACTATATAAAGGAGGGCCGGGTACCTAGCCGCACATCCCCAATCCCTCCGGGGACAACCCAACACCAAGCGCGGGCGCCATATTTGATCTCCCAAACAGGGACGTAGGGTTCGCCACCTTGGCGGCCCGAACTCGTATAAATCTTGTGTCTCGTGTCCTTGCGCATACCTTCGAGTTCTCGGTCTCCCGATCACGATCCCCACCGCACAATCTACTACCTCGGGTACCCCCTTGGTAGGTTTCTCGGTCTAAAACACCGACAATACTAACCTAGTCCTAGAAACTCGCAAGGTTACCTTCGACGAGACCCAACCATGCAGTTTGTCTGTCTTTGAGTGTGTAGATGATGACGAAATTGGCAAGAAGATCCTTGAGCACGAGGAGGAGGACGCTAGAGAGGATTATGGTGATGATGGTGAAGCTCCAGCCATGCATGTACCCTCTACTTCCACTACGACGACTATGGTGCAAGATGGTCCATCCTCTACACCGACTATGATCTAGAAATATCAAGTGGAAGCTACTGTTGAAGGGGAGGTCGTCTCGAGGCGAGAGGCACTGAGGCACGTTCAAGTTGATCATCCATCCTCAAGAATCATCAGTGAAACGAGCGTACGACACGGTCGAGGTCAAAAATGCCTCTCACTTTGCTCATTCGGCTTTTGTTGCTACTTTTGAGCCGAAAGACATTGGACACGCACTCTCTGATCCTAATTCGGTGAATGCCATGCACGAGGAGTTGGAGAAATTTGAGAGAAACCAGGTGTGGGAGTTAGTGGAGCCACCACCAAACTGTAAACCTAATTGGACAAAATGGGTGTGGAGAAACAAAAAAGGTGAAAATGGTGAGGTGGTGAGGAACAAATCGTGGCTGGTTGCCAGGGTTATAGCCAGAAAGATGGGATAGAGTACGAGGAGACATTTGCTCTTGTAGCCTATTTGGAGGCGATTACGGTCCTTCTAGCCTTTTCTGTGGCTAAAGGGTTCAAGTTGTACCAAATGGATGTGAAGAGTGCTTGCCTGAATGGGATTTTGGAGGATGTGGTTTGTGTGAGGGAACCACCTAGGTTTGAGAGCGTTGAGTTTCCTCACCAAGTGTATAAACTGAGTAAGGCCTTATATGGGCTGAAATAAGCTCCCATGGCATGGTATGGCAGGTTGAGGGGGTTCTTGTTCAGCAAGGGATTTGAGATGGGCAAAGTAGACAAGACTCTTTTTCTCCTCAGGTAGGGCGATGATATCCTGATTGTTTAGGTGTACGTGGATGATATTGTCTTTGGTGGTGTCGTATGGACATCCCTGAGCCCACTACTCCGGTGGGTACTAGGACTGACTACTCGGTGGGCCCCTGGGACTACTCGACTTGTGCTACACGGCACCTGATGGCGTGGAGCGCAAGGATTACGGTGTAGGAGTACTCAGATAGGAAGTTGTGCATGTCTGGAACAATGTAAAGAACTCCTAGATGTACACGACTAGTACTGTCTCCCCAAACCGACTTGTGACCCTGCCTCCCGGGCTATATAAGGCGAGGCAGGGACCTCTCTCTCTCATACGCATCATCTTGTAATCACACCCAATCAATCTAGAGCTACACAGCATACGGGATGTAGGGTATTACGCACATTGTGGCCCAAACTTGTCTAAATTGTTTGCCACGTGTCTCTTCCTTCGAGTTACCGATCTCGGCGAGGCCACATTCATCTACCTTAGGTACTCCCCTTGGTAGGTTGCCGGTTTAAAACACCGACAGCTGGCGTGCCAGGCACGGGATCTCGTCGAAGATCTCATGGTGAACTCGACGGCTTTAATCTTTATCAAGCCAACCGTCGCCTTCAACCGCGACGACACTTTCGTCTTCGGATCCTGGGCCTGCACGGCTTACGGCGCTGGATCCTTCCAACGCCGTCTCACCATGACACCCAACCCGAAGACCGGGCTCGTGACACTTCCCGAAGTAATCATGGGCACCCTCGCTGGAAAATTCGGCGAAATTTCGCTCTACAACCAACACGCCGACTTGGAGCTCGGATCCGCCTCCGACTCGAACTCGACGTCCCCACGGGCCATCGCATGCGAGCCGGCTACTGAGCCATCGTGTGAAGACGTCCCACTCCACGAACACTTCCCATATGGCCTCTGCAACGCTAGCAGGGCCCACGAGGAAGCTCTCGCATCACGCCAGGCTGGCAAGGAGATCGTCCCCGACTACTCTTCGGACTCTAACCCCGCCTCTGGCTACTACTCGGACTCCTCTTACGAGTTTGACTTCGGGTCGGACCCTGTCGAGCCTGAATCCGAGGTCACCACGACTGAGCAACCACTTCAGGACCAGCCACCGGTCTGGTTATAACATCCACGCCCACCGGAAGATTCATCTAGTGGCCAGATCGCAAGCCTGCAGACTTGACAGACTTAAACTCACATTGCATCTCCTACCTCGACTCGCTTCCCTTCCAGGAGGGAACACCCCTAGCTCCAACAGAGGAGCATACATCAACTGAGGTGGCAACTACTGACTCCGATATCGGTACCCCTGACCGCCAAGTCTTCATGGCTGTTGGCGAGACGCCAAGACCTTCAGGGACCCGGCCCGATCGGTACTTCAACGACATCTCAGCAGACGAGTTGTCCGCCAATGCACCTGCGATGAAACCAACGAAGACAAGAATGCCCGACGTGAACGCAACAAGAAGAGAAACAAACGGCGCAGACGTCTCCATGAATCTCTCCCAATCTGAAATCTTGCAGAGACTCTCGACCAAGTCGCCAACCGGTGCACACTACCCCCGAATAGGGCCTCATGTCTATCACTACGATAGCGCGTCAGGCTCAGGGGATAGGCGCAGGCGAAGTTATCGCCAAGCTAGCTGAAGACGCCTACTTCATGAGGGTGGACAACAGGGTTACTCAAGTACCCCCTCTCAGAACTCATGAACCTAGGCACCACGAAGCTACTAGTTGCAGTCCAGCGGATGGTGGACGCAACCGCTCCTAAGGAGAATAAACACAGAACCCCATCCATTCTTGGGCATCAGCTGGAGGACCTTTTCAGGGCGGCAAAAGTGCTGGCGGGGTCGGCAGAAGCTGTGGTGGCGTTAGTCGCGGCGACGGCGGCGGTGGAGGCAGCAGCGGCGGTAGCTCATCACACGGTGCTGGCAGGAGAGCTGGTGGCGGTGGCGATCGCGGGGGCCGAGGCCATGCAAACAGTCACGTCACTGGTATCTCACACGGCAGCTATGATGCCTACCGCAGAATTGAAGAAATACGTCACAAAAAGGCCTCTGAGGCAAGCGACAGCGACGGTTTCCCCGCCATTTCCGCTCGACTCCGCAACCTGCTTCTTCTAGAGAAATTCAAACCTCTGGGGATCACCAAGTATGACGCGAAGCAAGACCCAGTTCAATGGCATAGGTGGTATGCCCTGTCCATTGAAAACGCTAGTGGCAACAACGACACGAAGTGCCTCTACTTCCCTTTCTACCTAGACCAAGCACCGCTCACCTGGCTCGAGTCGCTCGACAAGAACTCGATTAATGAGTGGGACCAGCTCAAGACTCAGTTCACCAGCAACTTCGTCGGCGCCATGGAATGCAAGGGTACTCATATGGACCTGGAAATGGCCAAGCAAGAACAAGGCGAGACGCTACGCTAGTAGATGCGACACTTTTTCGACAAGCGCGCTATGGAAGTCGACGTCACTGACAAGGAGGTCATCAACCTCTTCCAAGACAGTCTCTACCACCACCGCACCTTCGAAGACTTCGGTCGCCGCCACCCGAGTTCCGTTACTAAGCTCAAGGACATGATCACCTCATGGGCCGATGAAGAAGATATGGCAAATGCCAAGTACGACTCCATTCGCAGCAAGAGCAAGCACAACACGGGCTCCAACAGCAACGGCAACAACAACAACAACAACAACAACAACAACAACAAAAACAACAAAGATCAAGGAGTTCGCAACAAAAACAACTACTTGGGTCCTAATCACAAGCGCAAGCCAGACAACACAGTCGTGGCTACCCAGCGCCCTGCGAAAAAAACTCGAAGAAGACCTTTCGCGGCTTCAAAGACTTGTTGAAAGAGAAGTGTCTGTGGCATCTGGAGGGCAATCACACCACCGAGCAGTGCTACCAACTCCAGCGAGCACTCAAAGAAACTCCAGACCCGCGGCCTCCTCACGACAAGAAGGGCATGAATAAAGCCGACGAGGGCAACAACGACTTCTAAGAACCCGACAAGACGGTGAATCTCCTCTTCGGCAGACTACCCAACAGACGGTCTCAAAAGGACACCCGACGAGAAGTTTTGAGCATTAAACCAACGGTCCCGACACCTCTTAGGTGGTCAGAGGTACCCATCACCTTCTCCCGCGTGGATTAATGGAAAAGCTTCTCCGAGATAGGGTGTTTCCCACTCATCCTGAAACCAGTAGTCGCGGGCTCCAGACTCAACAAGGTCCTTATCGACGGTGGAAGCAGGCTCAACGTCCTTTTCACAAAGACCTTGAAGAAGATAAAGCTCGACATTACCCACATGCTCACCAAGAGCACATCGCCTTTCTACGGCATCACCCTGGTAATGCGGCTATTCAACTAGGCTCAGTGGTCCTACCAATTACCTTCGGGGAGACTATGGAGAACTACCACACCAAGTACATCAAGTTCGAGGTTGCGGACTTCGAGACTTCCTACCATGCCATTCTTGGCAGACCGGCTATTGCCAAGTTCATGGCGGTACCTCACTACACCTACTTAGTGCTCAAAATGCTAAGTCTCGCCGGAGTGCTATCACTGCAAGGGGGACTTGAAGATATCCTTCGACTGCGACACAGAAGCCGTAGAACTCGCAACCACTAATCAAGTACCCAACGCAATGATAGAGATCTACGCTGCATCCAAGAAGCTTGCCCCAACTGAACTCAAGATCCCAGAAAAGACTGACATAGCCAACAAGCCTCAACCATCTGAAGAAGTTCAAGTCAAGGCGATCGACCTTGGGACAGGCGACAACAGCAAGACTACCATGATTTGGGCGGGTCTTGACCCGAAATAGGAAGACGCGCTCGTCAGCTTCCTACGGGCTAACCGAGACATCTTCGCCTGGAAACGAGTGCACATGCCAGGGGTGCCCAGAAGGCTGATCGAGCACTCACTCAATGTCGACCCTAAAGCTACCCCCAAACGACAACACCTCTGCCGTTTTGCCGACGATCGACGGGACACCATCAAGAAGGAACTCGCCAAACTACTCGCAATCGGCTTCATCAGAGAAGTCTTCCATCCTGAGTGGCTCGCCAACCCCGCCTCGTCCTCAAGAAGAACACGAACGAGTGGACGATGTGCGTCGACTACACCGATCTCAACAAGCACTGCCCCAAGGACCCTTTCGGGTTGCCACGGATTGATTGAGTCATCGACTCCACAGCGGGCTGCGACCTGCTCTGCTTCCTCGGCTGCTACTCCGGGTACCACCAGATTGCCATCAAGGAATAAGACTAGGAGAAGACCGCATTCATCACCCCGTTCGGCGCCTACCGCTACACAATGATGTCGTTCGGGTTGAAGAACGCCGGCGCCACCTACCAGCGAGCTATCCAGGCGTGCTTCAAGAAGCAGCTCAACAAGAATGTGGAAGCCTATGTGGATGACGTGGTCATCAAGACCCGAAATTTCGACACGCTGATCGCCGATCTTGAAGAGACTTTCGCATCCTTGCAGGAGTACCAGTGGAAGTCAACCCCAACACATGCGTCTTCGACGTACCCTCAGGGAAATTTCTCGACTTCATCATCAGCCATCGCGACATCAAAGCCAATCCCGAGAAGATCTTCACCATCACCAACATGAAAGCTCCCACCTGCATCAAAGACGTGCAGAAGCTCACCGGGTGCATGGCGGCCTTGAACAGATTCATGTCGAGGCTTGGGGAATGGGGGTTCCCTTTCTTCAAGCTATTCAAACACCAAGAGAAGTTCGTGTGGACCCCAGAGGCGGATCAAGTCTTGGCTCCGCTTGAAGACTTCCTGTCCAAGCCACCAGTCCTCACAGCTCCTCGCAAATAGGAGCAGCTATTGCTCTACCTCGCTGTGACTACTTATGTGGTCATCACTGCCATCATTGTTGAGCGGCAGGAAGACGGCCACGCCTAACCAGTCCAGCGACCAATTTACTTTGTCAACGAGGTCCTGTCAAAATCAAAGGCACACTACCAGCCAGTGCAAAAACTACTCTATGCAGTACTCATCACCTCGCGGAAGCTTCGTCACTACTTCCAGGAGTACTCGATTACCGTGGTTACCGACTACCCGCTCAGCAACATCTTACAGAACCAAGATGCTATTGGAAGAATCTCCAAATGGGTAGTCGAACTCAGCGCCCTCAACATCGACTTCAAGCCACACACAGACATCAAATCCCAAGCGCTAGTCGACTTCATGGCAGAGTGGCGGGAGAATCAGCTACCAACTTCAACCGAGCGACCAGAGCATTTACTTCGACGGATCACTCAAGCTCGAGGGCGCAGGTGCAGGGGTACTCTTGATCTCTCCAAAGAGCGAACAACTCAAGTACGTTCTGTAGATCTTCTGGAAGGTCTCAAATAATGAAGCCGAGTACGAAGCCCTACTACACGGGCTCCGCCTTGCAATATCATTGGGCATCAAGCGACTACTAGTTTACAGCGACTCCGCGGTGGTCATCAACCAAGTTAACAAGTCTTGGGATCGCAACAAGGAGAACATGGACGCCTACTGCCTAGAAGCCCGCAAGCTCGAGAACAAGTTCTACGGTCTCGAGTTTCATCACGTCGTCCGTGACAACAATGTTGTAGCAAACATCCTGTCGAAGCTTGGTTCTACTCGCGCACAAGTACCTGCAGGAGTCTTTGTCCACGAGCTTCACACGCCATCCATCCCAGAGCCGGTGCACACAACCACTGACCCAGCGCCTTCTCAGCCTGTGCAGGAGGTCATGATGATCGACGTGGACTGGCGACAACCCTTCATCAACTACATCCGCGAGCAGAAGGTTCCTTGAGACAAGAACTTGGCCGAGCAACTCGTATGTCGAGCCAAGTCCTATGTACTAGTTGGAGACAAGCTCTACAGGCGGGGAGCCACTTCTGGAGTACTCATGAAGTGCGTTCCCTGAGAAGAAGGCAAGGACATCTTGGAGGAGATCCACAAAGGCGTCTGCGGCAGCCATGCGTCTTCTCGCACACTGGTCAGCAAAGCTTTCCGACGATCTTTCTACTGGCCCACAGCCCTAGGTGATGCTGAGGAACTCGTCGGAAGGTGCCAAGAGTGCCAGTACTTCGCCAAGCAACAGCACGTCCTGGCCTACAAGCAGTCACTATACCACCAACCTGGCCTTTTGCCTGCTGGGCGCTCGACATGATTAGGCATCTTCCGACTGCACCAAGAGGATTCAACAAAGTTCTGGTGGCTATCGACAAGTTTACCAAGTGGATCGAAGTCAAGCCGGTCACCTGCCCAAAGGCCGACAGAGTACTCGACTTCTTGGACGAGCTCGTGCATCGCTACGGACTACCCCACCGCATCATCATAAACCTAGGTTCCAACTTCAACAATCACCAGTTCTTGAAATATTGCGAGAACAGCGGGATCAACGTCTGGTATGTCTCAGTCGCCCATCCTCGGGCCAACGAACAAGTCGAACGTGCCAACGGGATGGTACTAAACGCTCTCAAGAAACGACTGCACAACGCTGCTAACACAAAAGGGGCAAGTGGATCAAGGAACTATCCAATGCACTCTGGGGGCTTCGTACACAACCTACCAAGCCGACAGGGCAGTCACCTTACTTCCTGGTCTACAGCTCCGAAGCTATCCTACCTGCCGACGTAATGTAGGAATTGTCGGCAGTAGAACAATACGATGAAGGCATCTCAGAAGACAGCAGACAAGTTGATATCGATGGAATCGAAGAAGCTCGTTGTGCCACCCTTGTCCAGTCAGCAAGGTACCAGAGGGTATCCGACGCTACCATGATCACAACGTCAAGGAACGCTCCTTCAACGTTGGTGACCTAGTCCTCCGCTGCATCCCAAACATGGAAGGACTACACAAGCTCAGCTTAATCTCTAAGGAGACTGGACCAGGCTCCTACTGCCTCCAGGCACTTGAAAGCGACGACATCAGCAATTTGTGGAACATCGACCAGCTCTGTTGATTCTACGTGTAGTCGCTCAACTACTCTAGGATCTAAGTCTGTATGACTACTCCCGTGCTCCTTGCCATAAGCGGCCTCCTGGTCCAGGCACTAGTCTCTGGACTGCACCACTCCAAGATCCAGCGTTACCAGCTACTAACAGATCACGGGCTTCTCATAGCATCAAGGACTCTAGTGGCGGTCTACAAGACCATGTATTCTAGATCCAGCCTATACGGCTAATAACGGATCTCCAGCTGTAAGCGTCCATGGGTCTTAGCACCACTTAGCCATAGGCGGCCTCCGGGTCCGGACGACTACACTTGTAAAATGGCCCTGGCCATCCAGGTGTACTTTTTTCTCAGTAATAAAGTTTGATTCCTAATCGACTAATTTACTCGCCTCTCAAGCCTCCATTATGGAGTACTACTACTCGCGATATTTCCATGGTTGGGTACTCCGCACACTTAACTTCGAGTAGCGGCAACGAGTACTCATTTCACACACACACATCGTGGATAATTTTTCATTCATACCTTAAACAAGTTCTTAACAACTTTGTTTATATTACATATGCTACCAAGAGCTAACCCTACAGGACCTACTATTGAAGATTCAGCTTCTCTACGACTTGTTCTGCAATCAGTGCCATTTGCTCCAGCAACTCCTTATACTAGTCGTCTGCGCAATTCGCGGCAAGCCCTCCTAGCGACTACATCTACCAGAGCCTTGGGGAAGTACGACTTCATATATGCCAAAATCTGGTTGGGGATCGACTTCGCTAGATGCTTCACGTAGGTTGCCAGTCGACCGGGGGCTTCCTTCTATCGGTCCACCAGTGGAGCATTCTTGGGCCCGCCTGGATGTGGCACCAGCAGTCTCGCAATTGGAAGCGCGGCTTCCTCAAGCTCTTTGAGTTGGCCAAGCAGCTTCCCGCCGTCTTCGTTCAGCTTCTGCAAAGATTTATAACAGTTCACGAGGCTTCGCGAAGATCCATGTGATAAACGCACTCATGGGACATCTGCTTATATTCATATTCAAGTACCTCACAGGCATCCTTCTCTCGGTACACGATATTCTTCAGATCAGTCTATGATGCCTTCAGCTGGTCTACTCGGGCCTCAAGCTCTGCAAATAACCCAAGGCAATGTTGGACTACTACAAGGTACCCCCAATAAGTACTCAACAGTCTAGCGGGCGGCATACCTTTCTTCTTCTGGTGCAGTGACTTGTTCTTCCGAATCAAGTCATCGCTCTTCGCTTGCATCTCTTGTACCTCATTATGGTACTGAGTGAAGGCTCCATCCATCTTTGACTGTAACAAGGCGGAGTGCTTCCTGGCCTTGTTTACCTCCTCCTCCAACGCCTCTGCGCGGAGCACCATGACACCATAGCCCTGGAGCATGTCAGATTTTCGTCGGGATCTCTCCATGACATCCTACACAAGACAGCAATCAGTATCGAGTACTCAACAGATCAGGGAACTCGACTACTCAAGGTGTTGCGACGTACCGTCATCCATTGCTCCGCACGACGCATTGACTCGAAGTTGCGAGCCACGGTCGCCGGGTCAACAAGGTCGTCAGCCAGAAGTTCCAGTCCGTCAAGGCTGGTTGCGGCCGCCTCTGACATAGGCGCCGCACGGATTGGCTCTGCATCTTGGATTTCTGGTGATCGAACGACCATGTCCTTTCTTCATTTCGGGAGCACATCAACATCTACCCCCTCTACGATCTCAGGGGGCTTCAGAAGCTCCCGAACCGGGAGCTGCTCCCTCTGGCACCTCGGCCACGGGCACGACGCTCTCAACTTCTCCTGCAGTCGTTTCCATGGCCACGGCTTCAGGGATCGTGGATCCTTCGACTTGTGCTTTTTGTCACCACAAAGCACACAAAGTCAGAATCTAAGTCTACGACTACTACATAGGGCGACTACCATTGGCGTAGTTCACGTACCTTCTACCATGGTGGCTTCCTGCGCGTAGCCTCCGCGGCCTGCGCTACGGTCTCGGTCTGCGGAAGAGGTGCGGATTCCTCAACTTCCGCCGACCAGTCTTCTTCACCAGCTGCTGCACTGGGTTCTTCACCTTCCTAGGACAGATCGGTGGATTTCCTGCATAACACAACTCTGATGATCAGCCAAGCAAGATCATAGATCTACATAAACTACTCGTAGATTGGTTATACTCACAAGCTTGACCAGACAACAGTCACGGTCGGAGCGCCAAGTATGCTTGCAATATCAACAATTCCAGCTTCCGCGGGCGCCTCTTCCTCAACATGGGCTACCTCTGGCCCTACAGCTCCAGCAGTTGAGGAGGGTTCTGACCTCTTCTCTTCTGTCGATGCTCGCAGCTCGTTGGCGATAGCTGCTTGCTGTGCCGCCTCTGGCACAGTCGCATCAGTAGTGGGGGCTGGACTCTGGATCTTCTCAGTCGCCCCTCCCATCGTGTCCCAGGTTTCTTTTTCCCCTTGGTCCACGGGGTGGGACAAGGGAATATCCTGCGACAACTCAAGATTCAACTATTAGCACTCTATGGAAAGTATTCAACTACACTACTCGAAGAACTCACCTCATGGGAGGTTGATTCGGTAATCTTCAGTTTTTTGGCGGCGTGTTTTCGCGCCACGTTGCGTAGCCTCCTCGGCGGCGTGGGACGGCTAGCCTCCAGACTAGCCGGCCTCTCAACGATGAGGGGAATATTGGGCAGTCTAGGACGGTTGAACCTGGACCGCAGCTGAAACCGCTCCTGGAGCATCTCCCCATCTTCGTCGTCCGAGGTGTCTTCAATGGTGACGGTGTCGTCACCCTTGCCGACTTCGCGGCGCTCCTTCGCTTTGCCTTTCCCCTCCTCCGGTACATCTTCAAGTCGAGGGGGGAGGCGGATCGGACATATACTTGGCGACGTCATCCTGCAGACAACAACTCATGTGAGTGCGACTACGCCAGTCAAATCAGTACTCAGAGGCTGAAGTCATGACTACTAACCTTGTTTGGCGGATATGACGTGGAGTACTCTAGGACTGGGCAAGGTGTGTACGGTGGCATGTCCTTGAATATCTTCCCCAGCCTCTCGACAATGTCATCATCATCGACTTCGCCGCCGGGCATCCTCGACGAGTCTTCGTCGCCTGTATACTGGTACCTGAGGGTGTTGCGGGCCATCAATGGATGCACCCTCCTCTTCATGAAGCTGAAGGCCATGTGCTCGGCCCTCAGCCCTGCCTCTTTAAGGGCCTTGATCTTCTTCATTAGCTCGAGTAGTTGGATACCCTCTTGCATTGTCGGCTTCGTGTTCCACCACGGCCTGTGCTTCGGTTGCTTCCCGCTCGGCTTCGGCAGCTCCGGATGATGGTTACAAATATAAAACCACTTGGCCTTCCAGTCCTGGTTCGACTCTATCAGCTTATATGACAAGTACTGGTCAGCCGCATCTTCACGCATCTGAATACCTGCCCCACCAACTACTCGTCATTGGTACTTTGCCGCGGCTTCACTCGGAAAAACTTCCGGAACAGAATCCAGTGGGGCTTGATTCCCACAAATGCTTCAAAGAAATGCACGAAAACAGAAACGTGGAAGATGCCAATGCGTTTAGATTCAGGTACTCGATGTCGTAGTACCTGAGAAGACCTTTGAAGAAGTCACTTATCGAAACTGCTACCCCGCACTCCGCGAACCTGGCAAACATTGGAATCTCATATGGATTCTTCTCCATTAGATATGGGTCGCCAGTGGCGACGCACCTTAGATCCATCTCCTTCTCCCGCAAGAAGCCGCTATTAACTAGGACCCGCAGATCTTTGGTCTTGAGTTTGGATTTCTTCCATTCCTTGGCCCAATTGGGATGCAGGGGAGATGTCGGCGACGTCTGGGGCAGATCCCTCCGCCTCACCCTGGGACCTCTTCTTGCACGCTCCGGTCTTCGAGCTCTTGGACGGAGATGCCTTCATCCTCCAAGTGCAGGGGGTCTACACTCGCATTCACTCGAGGGGCTATGCTGGTGGCGAACGGTGGCGGCGCACTTGGGATTTCTCTCTCTCGCGCGGCGGCAGTACTAGCAGGGCGGGGAAGGAGAGCCTATCGAATAGATCTATTCGAGCGACTGCTACAGAGGAGCATGAAAAACCCTAAGGGCTTAGGGGCTTATTTATAACCTAACAGGCGGCATTTCAATGATTGAGCAGATCAGCGCTGGCGGGGTGACTCAGCAGTGGCTGCCCGACTGTTCAGCTTCCGGTACTCGATGCTATTCATCTCGATGACTCGACTACATCCGTTTGATTTAATGGGCTACTACAATACTCAAGACCCACTCGGGATGCATTCTACAATCAAGATGACCCTTCAATTCGAGAGGAAGTACTCGACTCAAGGCTCGGGGGCTCCATGCCACGTGTCATTCGGTTTTTTCTCCGGATGTTACGGGATAAGATTGGTGGCACTTCAAATTGACGCTCAGCTTGAATCTATGATTCGACCTAAGGCTCGGGGGCTACATTCCATATGGAATGCAATTCTCTGAATCGCATTTTCCATATGGTTCCTTCGTCAAGACGACACAAGTTCTATTGAAGGCTTCAAGAGGAGAACTCGAGGACACTTGGAGACTACTCGGGAAGACTTCAAGACTACTCAATGATCTGCTGGAGTACCTTCTAGCCTCGGAATGCTTGAAGTACCCATGAGGGCTTTTGGCTTGCAGTGCTTAGGGACGCTTGGGAACTACTCGTCAAGGCCATCAAGACTACTCGAAGCTACCCTACTCGACTACAAAGTACTTGGGGGCTTGTCGTATGGACATCCTTGGGCCCACTGCTCCGGTGGGTACCATGATCGACTACTCGGTGGCCCCCTGGGACTACTCGACTTGTGCTACATGGCACCTAATGGCGTGGAGCGCAAGGACTACGGTGGAGGAGTACTCGGATAGGAAGCTGCGCATATCCGGAACCATGTAAAGAACTCCTAGATGTACACGACTAGTACTCTCTCCCCAAACCGACTTGTAACCCTGTCTCCCGGGCTATATAAGGCGAGGCAGGGACCCCTTTCTCTCTCATACGCATCATCTTGTAATCAGACCCAATCAATCTAGAGCTACGCAACATACAAGAAATAGGGTATTACGCACATTGCGGCCCGAACCTGTCTAAATTGTGTGCCACGTGTCTCTTCCTTCGAGTTACCAATCTCGGCGAGGCCATATTCATCTACCTCGGGTACTCCCCTTGGTAGGTTGCCGGTCTAAAACACTGACAGACGGTTTGTCTCACTCTTTGGTTGCTGTTGGGGAATTCAGGAAAACCCGTCACCCTCGAAACATTAAGTTTAACAAAGTTCTCAAAGCATGTTTTTCAGGAGCAGGGGATTTGCGATTCTCGGAAGCCTGGAACCTGAGAAGTTACGAATTCACGAATGTGCAGAATTCGGGAATCTTGATTCGATGAAGAGGCGGAGCCACGAACATGCGGGAGCCTGGAATCTCAATTGTTGACGGTCCGAACTTCGGGGAACTGCCGATTCGGGAATCTGATGAAGACTCTATTCGGGACTCAGACGCGTGAACACGCACGAACCTGTAGAGAAGCGAGAGCCACTTCGGGAATCTGTTGAAGACCTAGTTCAGGGATTTTGGGCGAAGACATTCATGAATCACGGGGGAAGCAAAGTCAAAGTTGTAGTCCCAAAAAGTCCGGGTTTAGAGTGGGAACTAGTGGCAGACTTGTAAATATGTTGGGTGGGAAAAGACATTCTTGTGTGTGTTCACATTAGGAATATTCTCCGAGCCCGAGGGTATTATCGGCATGTAAAAGTCCCTTCATCTCCCTATAAAAGGGGGCGCAAGGGCACGTGTAAATGGATTCAGAGTTTTTTGGAACTTGTGCCTCTTGCAGAGGAGTTCACATTCTCTTTGCGCTCCTATTGTGTACTTGAGCGTGTTGAGAACTTTCACTCGTGTTAGGGTTGTATTCCGAATTTTTCGGGTACCCCCCAACATTGGCGCCCACCGTGTTCCAGCCGAAAAGAAAACTCACGATGCCACCTCAGAAGAAGTCAAAGAAGACTGCTCCAGTGCAGGCAAACCAGGAAGATCGCCATCTCACCCAGGGGAACGAAAACTCGTTTGTTCCTGAATCCTCGAACGTAACAGACCAGCAGCGAAGAGAGAAGCTCGAAGCCCTCATGAAGGCAAGAGCAGAAAAGACAGCTCACATCCAAGAACAACCTGCTGAACAGCAAGAGCACGAGAATGTTGATGCTGACGATGATTCCATAGACAGAGAGCTAGCCATGGTCCACCAAAAGATACAACAGCTGCAGAAAGACAAAGAAAAGTTCGCGGCTCAGTTGCAGGCGAAGAGAAAAATCTCTGAAAAACTAGAGCAGCTGAACAAAGCAAAAGAGCAAATACAAGCAATACAGAGAGAAATTGACGAAATGAAAGAACAAGAGAACAGCTCCCTGTGGCAAGAAACACCGCAGCGGAACCCTGCGCCTGCAAGAGAATCCCCGACAGAAAACTTTTTCGCGGGAAACGGAGTCTCACACTTCGTGGATTCTGAATCACCGTCGTCAATAGGGCGCAAACAAGCACCTTGGCCGCCGAAGTTCAAGCCGATCTCTCTTCCCAAGTACAACGGTTTCGGAAACTCCAGGGCGTTTCTCATGAGATACGAGTCGATTGTGAATTCGGGCGAGAGGAGATGATGTTGCACTCGCCAAATCCTTCATCATAGCTTGCGAAGGACCGATCGAATTGGTACTCACCGCTGCCTCCACACTCGATCTACAGGTGGGTAGATCTCAAAACAAAGTTCATGCAAGCGTTTCAGATGTTCCATGACACAACAGCCGAAGCCTCAGATCTATACAACTGCAAGCGGAAGGACGGGGAACCCTTTGCGAAACTTCGTGAGAAGGTTCATGCAACGAGAGGTCTCGGATCCCCGACGCTGATGACAAGACAACGATCAAGGCACTGATCAAAGGTCTCACCCCAGGGCCAACGGCTTCCCACCTCACAAGAAAGAAGCCTGAGATAGTTGAAGAACTATTTCGGGAATTGGAGGATTACATTCTGTCTGATGATGACCACCGCAAGAGAGTAGCCGAACGAAACGAGGCAAGACAGGGCGGCAGAGATATGACCTGGCGAGCACCACCCCAGCTTCCACGAAACGTAAACAGTGTTGGAAATCCTCAGCAACAACAAGAAAGCAGGCCAAGTGCCAGGGGAGGATTCAGTCATAGAGGAAGGGGGAGAGGAAGAGGAACCCCAAGCCTCCCGAACCACAACCCAAGAGATCCCCACTTCTACTGCCAGTATCATGGAAGAGGCCACAGCACCGAAGGGTGCCCAGAGACAAAGAAGAACATGGCACGAATCCAACAAGAGAAAGCACTGATGAGCATTGCATCCTCGATGCCAACCCAGTTTCGGCCGAACTTCCGCAGCCACGGTTCGTGAGTCCGCGATCCAAGCTCGTACCGGTTCGACGAATTTCCACAATCGCAATCAGCATGGCAGCCTTCACAGCAATTCTTCCCTCAGTCGCAAGCGATACAGTCGATCCAGCAGCCGCAGCCCATTCGGGAAATCTTGCCACCCCCTCTAGAAAGCTCATCAAGGCCTCAGTCAAGTTCGGGACCTCAGAACTCCAAAGCATTGCCATCGTTCGGGACTATCATGCCAATCACAGGTGGATCTGCTATGGAATTTGAAACAAAGAAGCAGCGAAACAACTACTTCAGATCCGTGAATACCATCATCAATGATGGCCCGCCGGCCCGCCGGAGTGGGCGAAGGTGCCAATTACCTTCACGAAGAAGATTTCGGGTTGAAATCCACGATCCACAATGATGCCATGGTGATCGAAGTCAACATTCTTTGGATGGGTCATAGGAAAAATCTTGGTGGACAACGGGAGTTCGGCGGACATCCCGTTCCCGAAAACATTTGAGAAAATGAATCCGAGCCAAGCACATGTTGGACCCACCGAGTACCCATTGCAGGGGTTCGGAGGGAAGCCCATCAAGCCGGTTGGAAAAATATCACTCCCAGTTTCTTTCGGAGATCTTGAGAATGCCAGAACGGAGAACCTCACCTTTGATGTAGTTGACATATATCACCCGTATCTTGCGATCTTCGGTAGAGGTTTCATGAACAAGTTCGATGCTATCATAAGGCAACAGTTCCTATGCATGAAGATGCCTGCGCCCAAAGGGGTTATCACAGTATTCGACAATCAGCAGGAGGCCAGGAACATAGAAAAGGGCCACACGCCTGGTCAAACGAATGTGTATCGGTACCGAAAGCCGCTTGAAGAGAGGAAGGAAACCTATGAAGAGCCGAAGCGGGACAAAGAGAAAAATAACATAGCCGCGAGAAGATGAAACAAAGAGAGTGTATCCGGATGACATGCCCGACAGAGCGGTCATAATAGGGGCGAACCTCGGCGCCGAAGAGGATGATGAACTCATACGCTTCCCGAACGAAACAAGGATGTTTTCGCATGGTCGGCCAAAGATTTGCAAGGCGTTGACGGGGACATAATCGAACATGTCCTCGAAACGAGATGACAAGATACCACCCAAGAAGCAAAAACTTCGGAAAATGTCCGACGAAAAGGTCAAGGCAGTGGAAGCAGAAGTTCAGAGGTTACAGGATGCCCAAGTGATCAGAGAGGTCAAGTACCCAGTCTGGTTAGCCAACACTGTGCCAGTCAAGAAGAAAAATGGCAAATGGAGAATGTTTGTGGATTTCACCGATTTGAACAAGGCATGCAAGAAGGACGATTTTCCCTTGGAAAGGATAGACAAAATCGTGGATGATGCAGCCAACAGTGAGATGCTTTCGCTCCTTGACATGTTCTCTGGGTATCATCAGATCAGAGTTCGCAAAGAGGACGAAGAGAAGACAAGTTTCATCACTCCTTTCGGAACGTTTTGTTTCGTAAGAATGCCGGAGGGGTCGAAGAATGCAGGATGCATGTTTTCGAGAATGATAGCAATAGTACTACACCAGCAAATTCGGAGAAACATTCTGGCATATGTGGATGACATAGTCGTCAAAAGTGTCCAGAGAAGGGACCATATCAGTGATTTAGCGGAAACATTCGCGAACATGAGGGCAGCAAACTTGAAGCTAAATCCGGAAAAATGTGTGTTCGGCATTCACAAGGGGAAAGTTCTTGGATGCCTAGTTTCAACGAAAGGCATTGAAGTGAACCCTGACAAGATAAAGGCTCTAATGGAAATGCAGGAGCCAGTTTCAGTAAAAGATGTCCAGAAGTTCACAGGGAGAGTGGCTGCCCTCAACAGATTCATCCCTAGAGCCGCAGAAAGAAGTTTACCATTCTTCCAAGTTCTCAGAAGTGCCAAGAAATTCCAGTGGTCCGAACCTCAGAAAGCGGGCCTTTCGCGGGCGAAGGACTACTTGTCCAACATGACCAAGCTCTGTCCGCCCGAGCCAAAATCGCCGCTTCTGCTGTACGTGTCTGCATCAAATTCAGCAGTAAGTGCAGTGCTGGTACTGGAAAAGGAAGAAGAAGGAAAGCTCAGGCAAATTCCTGTATACTTCGCCTCTGAAGCATTGTCTGGTTCCAAGGTTTTCTATTCCGAACTGGAGAAGATCGCGTATGCGGTCATCATGGCAGCAAGAAAACTAAGACATTACTTTGAAGGCCACAAAATAAGAGTTATCACCAACCAACCATTAAGTGACCTGTTCGCAAACAGGGAGGCATCCACCCGAATCATCAAGTGGGGTGCTGAACTCTCCGAGTATGTGGTGGATTTCGAAAGAAGAAGTGCAATAAAATCGCAAGTTCTGGCAGATTTTGTCGTGGACTGGACCTCACCTACTCAGAATCTTGAGGAAAATATGCCCGAACCTTGGATAGTGCAGTGTGATGGAGCATGGTGTTACAAGGGGGTCGGAATTTCGGCTGTTGTAACATCCCCGACGGGCGTGGTCATAAGATATGCAGCGCGGCTCGTATTCGCGAGCAATGAATACTCCACGAACAACACAACGGAGTACGAAGCTCTCTCGCCGGCATTGAGAAAAATGAAAGCCTTGGGGCACGAGACCTTCATAATCGAACGGATTCGAAAGTAATCCGGGAACATATCGAGAAGGAAAGCGAGGCCGGGAATCCGAGTTCTCATGAAATATCTTGAAAAAGTCGGAGAAATGGAAAGACACTTCAAAGGGTATTCGATCCAAAGACATCCCAAGGGATGATAACAATGAGGCGGATAAGGCGGCGAAGGCGGCGGCCAGAAATCAAGAGCTACCACCGGACGTGTTCTTTGAAATCATCAGAGAACCCTCCATCAAAGATTCAAGAACACAAATCATGAATATGGTGGAAATTCCAGACTGGAGAGCAGAAATAATGGCCTACCTGAGGGGACATTACGAACCACAAGATGAACTGGAGGAGAAAAGGTTGAAGCAAAGGGCTCGAGGCTATACAGTGGTAAATGGGGAATTGTACAAATCAGGAGTCACTGAGCCTTGGCTACGTTGCATCACCTCCGAAAAAGGTCGCGAACTCCTGAAAGAAATTCACAGTGGATTTTGTGGGGCACACATAGGCACCAGGGCTTTGGCTGGCAAGGCGATAAAGCAGAGATTCTATTGGCCCACCATAAACATCGACGCCAAGATGTTGGTTCGGCAGTGTGAAGCATGCCAGAAGACGGGAAATCAGCAGAATCTGCCATCAATGCCAGTTCACTTAATTCCTCCAACCTGGCCTCTGCAAAGATGGGGCATGGACCTAGTAGGCCCGTTGCCAACAGCTCAGGGTAATTGCCGATTCGCGGCTGTAGCGGTCGACTATTTCACGAAGTGGGTAGAAGCAAAACCACTCGCGAACATCACGGCGGCAACGGTTCGAAATTCTTTTGGCGAACATAGTCGCGGGTTCGGAGTTCCTAGAGAAGGCGAGCGGTTGACAATGGCAAACGGTTGACTGCTACACCTTCAAAGAATACTTGGAGAACCCCGGGCACACAAGCGAAATTTTCGTCAGTATATCACCCACAGTCCAATGGTGCAGTCGAAAGAGCCAATGGTTTGATTTTTTCGGGAATCAAGAAATGTTTATTTGATCAGAAAAAGGGAAAGTGGGTGGATGAACTTCCGAAGGTGATTTGGTCTCATAACACCACGGTTTCAAGGGCAACAGGTTTCACGCCTTTTCGCCTACTCTTCGGGACTGAGGCTATGACGCCAGAGGAGATCAAAAATGAAAGCATGAGAGTCTTGAAGGGAAAAGAGATAGAGGAAATTGATAAGAAGGTGGAGAAAGACATGATAGAGCTGACAATCCTTGAAGCGGCAGAAAACATTGAGAAGTACCAAAGAGAGACAAGGGCATGGAGAGACAAAAAGGTGGTCTGAAAGGACATCAAAACTGGCGATCTTGTCTTGAAAAGAAAGAAAAATTGGGAGAACCCAGGAAAACTTCATGAGTCATGGGAAGGGCCTTACATAGCTAGGGAAACAGATATGCCAGGGGCTTTTCGCCTAATGGAACAGACTGGCGAAGAGTTGCCGTATTCGTGGAACGCCGATAGCCTAAAGAGATATATTATCCATGAAAAACCTAGTTGTACATAAATGTAGTAGGTAGCAGTTTTTCAATTTTCGTAAGTTTATACTTTAGGAAGATAAAAACCCGAACCACGTGTCTATAAGTGACTTCGGGGAAAAACTAGTTTTATTTCTTAATCATAGTACTAGAATAAGAAGGACCGTACTCTTTTCCTTGCAAAGGGGGCTCTAAATCAAGAGGCAAGGTTTTTAACGAGGCGGGTCCCATGTAAATACTCTTTCTGATATATATATGAAAAGAGTCTTCCCCCAAATTGCATGTTTCGTATTGTGTGTCGCGGAAAGTCCATCGTGAAAAAAGAAAAGTTCGTGAGAAAGGGCTTCCTGATAGCCGAAATTCCATCGTGAAAAAAGAAAAAGTTCATGAGAAAGGGCTTCCTGATAGCCGAAATTCCATCGTGAAAAAAGAAAAAGTTCGTGAGAAAGGGCTTCCTGATAGCCGAAAATCCATTGTGAAAAAAGAAAAAGTTCGTGAGAAAGGGCTTCCTGATAGCCGAAAATTCCATCGTGAAAAAAAGAAAAAGTTCGTGAAAAGGGCTTCCTGATAGCCAAAAATCCCATCCATCAAGGGATTCCCACCAGAAGAGGCCCGAGACAACAACAAGTTGTGGCCTAGAAAAATCCCATCCATCAAGGGATTCCCACCAGAAGAGGCCCGAGACAACAACAAGTTGTGGCCTAGAAAAATCTCATCCATCGAGGGATTCCCACCGAAAAAGGCCCGAGACAACAACAAGTTGTGGCCTAGAAAAATCCCATCCACGAAGGGATTCCCACCAGACAGTTTGCATGATAATTCCGAGAAAACGAATGTCTAAGGGTTCGCCTATGTATTCTCACTCAGTTCAGATTGTTGCAAATTTTTCAGGTATCGTCATTATAAGAAAAGGACAAGGGGATCCATCGGATGTTCACAGAAAAATATTGGTTGAAGCAACTGAGGGTTGCAACTTCAACCGAGGCAAGTCTGCCGATCGGGCCAAGTCCACAAAATTCGAAAAACAAATTTTGTCGACTTGCACGACGACAGTCGAAATTTTCAAAAATTGACGAAAACATCTCTTAAAGACGCGCTAAAGAAGTTCGCGAATAGTAAGATTCGTGAATCTGCAATCTAGTTTTCATGCGAAACGGCAAGGTGGGGGAGGGTGACGTTTTTTCAAAGAAAAAACACATACATTGCCTTATTCGCATAAAACTTCCGAACAGTTCTTTGATAATTACAACACTTGGCGTAAAACTCAAAACGAAAGCTCAACAACATGTCCCGGTTTACAAACACTGTCTTCAGCCGTATCGCTAGCGTAGGCGAAATCAGATGCATCGGCTAAGGGGCTAAGGGGCTCCGTCTTGAGAACCTTCGTAGACGGCGGAGTAGGTAACACAGAACGAACCTTCTTACGAAGTAAGAAAAACGAGGAAAGATCAAAACAACCTTTACAAAACTTAAGCGAGGCCTCAAGCCAAAAATCGGAAAAATCTTGTTCAGGATGCGCTTGCTTGAACAGGCGCCACGCTTCACCACTAACGAACATATTATCCCGATGAAACCGAAGTGGTAGCACGTCCTGCGCAGGCCCAGCTTGCAGGACCTGCGCAGGTTAAAATTTACAGAACATTTGTTCAGGAAAGTTTGATGAATCTACATGAATATACAACCAGTCTCGAGTTCACTCAAAAAAGTCTAGACATATCACTTAGTTTGTAATGTCCACCTTCGGCGAATCCTCCTCTCGTTCGGGAGCTTGTTCGCCGTCGTTGCCGCCATCACTGCTGCTGCTGCTGCTGCCGCCGCCTGAACCGTCTTCGCCGGACTCACTCGAACCCGCGCTAGAAGTTGATCATTCGGGAGACGCGGCGGCTCCTCCTTGATTCTCCTTTTCCCTCAGCTGCAAAAGGAAGAAAAGTGTGAGGAGGGCTCGAGAAACCGGAACACCTGCGACGAACATAAGTCACGAAATCGGGCAAAAGAAACTACCTCGGCAAGCTTTGCCCGCGCAATAGTATTAACGATATCCGCCCCACCGACCAGCCAAAACTCTTTCGCAAACTTCGCCTTGATAGCCAAAACGTCGGGGTTTGCTCGAAGTATCGCGTCGCTGGTAACGCTGGGGAACTGAGAAAGGTTCATGCGAAACTTCGCCAAGTCCACACAGTTGTAATCGTGAAGGATCTTCAGGATACTCTCCACAGAGAAAGCAACGGCGAAGTCACTGGCACCAGATATCACCTCGGTGAGAGCCTTGAATTCGTCCTCCAGCCAATCCATGAAATCGGGAATGTTAATGTCATCCGGCAGGGGGGCTGGGCGAACACCGTACTCATTCAAGGATTTCTGGTACTCAGCATAGAGCAATTTCAGCTTTTCCAGAATTTCCGAAGTGTTTTTCTTTGAAGCTTCACCTTGCTTTGTCAGTGCCTTCTCAAGATCCACGATCTTCCGATCCTTTGTGCTCAGTGACTTGGCAAGGCTGGCGTTGTTGATGCGAAGATCCTCGGCAATTTTCATAGCCCGCTCGTGTTGTTGCCGAAGCTTTTCGATCACACTCAGATCATCTTCGTGGGATTTCTGAGCTTTCTCCAGTTCTTTCTTGGATTCCTCGAGCGCGGCCTCTGCGATTTTCTTCTCATCGTGACTCATTTTCAAAGCTTCTGCCTGCTCAGCCACCTTCCTTTCGAGTTCAAGGTTCGTAGATTGCGCAAGAGAAAAGTTACGCTCCAGCTCCTTGGACTTCTGAGCAAGTTGTTCATTAATCTTTTCCTATTTGAGAGCCGCTCTATGGCAACTTTTCCAAGCATAGAATACTTGAGGGTATAATCCTCGTGGAAGCGTGCAAGCTTGGAGGGAGAGTAGGAATGCAACAGATCCTTGAATTCTGAACAATTCAAGAATAAATCTCAGACAAAGATTCAACAATCGTAAATGACGCGAAGAGGCAGCGAGGATGAACGAACCTTGCTTGCTAAAGTGTTGCATGGTGACTTGTTTAGTCGAACCCGAAGAGGCCCTCTCTTGAGGTGAAGGAGTAGTTTCGGAGATGGAGAGAGGCCTTTTTTCGGAGCTTTGAGCGGCTTCTTCGGGTCGTTCCGACGCCTCCTCTCCTGTTTCATCAACAATTGTGGATGATTTCCATAGAGTTAAAAATCTGGACGTCTTGCCCCCAACGCCACTTGTCTCGAAACCAACACGCAATAGCTTGCCGCGGTGAGACGTACCAAAGCTTTTGTTAAAAGCGGCTAAAGAAGGAGAGGGCGCCTGGTCTTCGGGGACTACCTCCCGAACTTCGACCAAAGGAACATTTTCGGCGGAATGGCCCTCCCTTTGAATAGTGCGCTCAAGGTCCCGGGCGAATTCAGAGGAAACTTGATCAGCAGCAGCGACCTCAGCAACAGGGGTCTTGGCAGCAGCAGGGGACTCAGGGTGAACAACAACTTCGGCAGCAATAATGGGCTTCTCAGCAACAGCAGGAGACGGCTCCCTTCGGACTTCGGGAGCAACATCTGAAAAGGAATCAATGTCCACGAATTCATTTTCGGAACCAGCAGGACAACTGTCTTGAAAGTTAAATAATGGCCAGAGGAAAACACCTTTAAGGCTATCTGTCTCCGTGAGGGTGTCGTCGTCGAAGGCGGATGGGACCCGCCGAACTCCGGTGGAGGAAACTTTCTTCACAGCTTTCTTCAACTTTTTGCGGCTCATCTGGGCAAGCCCTGAAGCAGCTTGGAGTTCAGCTTCCGAAGTTTGAGGTTCAGAGGTCTTTCGCTTCCGCTTCGACGACTCAAGAGATCTGGTCCTTGAAGGCTTCACTCCCGAAGAGGTTCCCTCGGTGGCAGGCGACGAGCTGCGCTTCGACGATCTGATTCGGGGAGCGTTGATGGGGGCGGCTGAGCAGCTGGCCACAGCAACGGCAGGAATTTTCAATTTGGGGCCTGGACCTCGAGAGTCAAAAAATTTATCACCGCTGATCTCCGAAAAGACGCGATTAATCTTTTTCTTGTGTTTCACCAGGGCCTTGTACGCCTTGTACTCATTCATGGTATATTCGCCTACCATGACGGTGACCCTCTTTTCCACTTCGACCATGAAGTCCTTGGCGCTCTGGCCCTCGCGAAGTTTGATCCCGAACTTCGGGAAAGGCACATTCTGATTTGCCCAGTTGACGTTGTAGTATACGAGTTCGGAAGGGGACCAGCCGTTCGAGATAGGCCAGATTCGCGCGGCGACAAATTCTTCAATAATGTCGCGGCCGCCAAGTATCGTGCTGGCCAGATGAAATGCACTTTCGCAACTTCTAATTCCCAAGGCCCGCTGGTTGTATCTCCCGACGTTCACTGCAGCAAGGGGTGTGATCGGGCTCATCAACCTTCAAGTAAAACCAATAAGACCTCCAATCGTCTGTGAGGTTGGTCTTGCAGCAAGGAGCGATCTGGATTCGAGTGATCCCCTGTCGGGTGTTCTGGCGTCGCGTGTTGAAGGTGCAGCACGCGTGCTGACTATGGTAGAACTGCCCGTCGTCGCCCTTTATAACTTCGGGGGTGATCACCAGCTCATAAAACCGAGTGAAACCGTCGACGATAGGATTGCAGCCGAAGGTTTTCAAGATCCAGATATACTTCGATACTTCCAAGAAGGATGTCGGGGTGAGCTGGTGGATCTTCACCGAAAAAGCGTCAAGAATCGCCGGCAGGACGGGATCACAAGGGAACCTTAGCCCACAAACGAAGAAGTCCCGAAACACTACAATCTCTCCCTCTTTGGGAGTAGGAATCAGTTCGTCGAGAGGGGCGTGCCCAGCGCCAGGGGAGAAAAACCCGGCCCTCTCGTACTCGCGAATCATGTTGCTTGTGACCTTAGATTCCCCGAATGCGATCGAAGGCGGCAATGGGCCGGAAGTCCTCAGCATGACAAGATCGTCGACATCGGCGTCTACTTCCCCGACTTCTTCGCCACCGTCGGACCCAACTTCCCCATCTTCGCGACTTCGGGAGCTGCTGGGCGAACCAGGATCTTCGGCTGGTGTAGCGATCTCGGCAGCTGGGTCGAGTGGGAGACCGGCAGCGATGAGCTCTTCGGTAGTCATGGGCCTAGCTGTACTTTTAACGCGAGCCACCTAACCAAAAATTACAAACATTCAAACAGGTGAGAATAATGTTCGAAAATGAAAACTCGCGAAATCGCGATGTCACTACACCTAAATTTAACGAACTAACGAATCAACGAAGCATAGATAAAAATACCTTAGAGGAGCACGAACAAGGCCTGGAGTTCGTAAGCTTTCAAGCAGAAAACCAGAATCCGCGAAGAGAGAGAGAGATGCGCGAATCGTGAAAAGCTCGAGAGCGGTAAAAAATTTTTTAAACGAGCGAGCGGCCCGCTATTTATAGGGCCGGGAGGGGTAGTTCCGCGAAGTGCGTCTCGATTTAACCGCCTTTGGCTCCCCGGGCGACGCGTGTCCCCTCCGACGTTCCGAGGGTGACGTTTTTTACTAAATTTCTGAAAGGTTCGTGGAATCGGATCGTCGGAGTCAACCCGCTTCCCCGAGGGGCTAGTGTTGGGGAATTCAGGAAAACCCGTCACCCTCGAAACGTTAAGTTTAACAAAGTTCTCAAAGCGTGTTTTTCAGGAGCAGGGGATTTGCGAGTCTCGGAAGTCTGGAACCTGAGAAGTTACGAGTCGCGAATGTGCGGGGTCGGGAATCTTGATTCGATGAAGAGGCGGAGCCACAAACATGCGGGAGCCTGGAATCTCAATTGTTGACGGTCCGAACTTCGGGGAACTGCCGATTCGGGAATCTGATGAAGACTCTATTCGGGACTCAGACGCGTGAACACGCACGAACCTGTAGAGAAGCGAGAGCCACTTCGGGAATCTGTTGAAGACCTAGTTCAGGGATTTTGGGCGAAGACATTCATGAATCACGGGGGAAGCAAAGTCAAAGTTGTAGTCCCAAAAAGTCCGGGTTTAGAGTGGGAACTAGTGGCAGACTTGTAAATATGTTGGGTGGGAAAAGACATTCTTGTGTGTGTTCACATTAGGAATATTCTCCGAGCCCGAGGGTATTATCGGCATGTAAAAGTCCCTTCATCTCCCTATAAAAGGGGGCGCAAGGGCACGTGTAAATGGATTCAGACTTTTTTGGAACTTGTGCCTCTTGCAGAGGAGTTCACATTCTCTTTGCGCTCCTATTGTGTACTTGAACGTGTTGAGAACTTTCACTCGTGTTAGGGTTGTATTCCGAATTTTTCGGGTACCCCCCAATAGTTGCAAGGTTTGCAGAGGACATGAGCAAAGAATTCGAGATGTCTATGATGGGAGAATCGCAGTTCTTTCTCGGGCTTCTGATCAAGCAGGTGAAGGAAGGAACCTTTGTGCATAAAGCCAAGTACACGAAGGACACCCTCAAGAAGTTCAAGATGGATGACTCGAAGGCCCTATCGACACCGATGAGTACGACTACAGGGCTGGATGTAGACGAGGACGGAGAGCCCATGGACCAGAAGGAGTACCAGAGCATGATTGGCTCCCTCTTGTACTTGACGTTGATGAGGCCGGACATGCAGTTTTCTGTGTGTATGTGCGCTCGTTTTCAGGTGTTGCAGAGGACTTCACATCAGCAGGCCATCAAGTGGACTTTCTGGTATCTTTGATACACTCTTGAGCTTGGTCTTTGGTACTCGGCATCTGTTGGTATTTCTTAATATCGATGCTAAGTTTAGTCCCTAGCAACGATGCCAGAAATGACCAAATGGTAATCCTAATGATTACAAGAGTCCGCAAGCGCATGGAAGTACCATTGTAACATTTCCCCAAAGGAGTATTCAAAAGGGTATCGAATCCATGGAAGGCTAGGTGGATTAACAAGTTAAACACTATTGCAATGAGCATAAATCATAGACGGAAACAAACCAGACACCCAAGTGCAGGGGTGAGATATGATAGATAAGTTGGTAGTGTGAACACACAAACACACACTCTCTAAAGGTGCTAGGCTTAGGAGGCAACATACGAGTTAGTTCTAGGTTCTAAAGTACTAAACACACAAATTTAGTAAGATGAGTTAGATACACACTAGCATTGCATGACTACTGACTCAAGCACCTACGTACAAACGGGGAGCTAACCTCCTGCGTCACTTACGCACGACTCTGGTTGTTAGACTTTAGACTCCTATAGTGTATCCGAATGTTGGGGATTCCAGAAGGGTCCAACGGCTGTCACTACCATGGCCTACCCCAGGTCAAACCGTGGGATACACTCATAAGTAACGTAGCTATACAACCCAAGCACCACACTTACGTTGTTAGCAGGACCCTGACCGGCCCATGCTATTGTGACCCAGGTCAGAGCCACCAGATAAACCAGCCAATTACACCGAGTATCGTAGCTTGAACACGAACTTCATACAACACGAACATGGAATCTAACTGGATCAAACTAGACTAGGTACACAAACGGATTTGTGTTTTCCTATGTCTATTCAACAAGATCGAAGGGTCGTGTTCGCGAAGAACACGAGCCTCTAACTTGTGAACAAACACCAAAAATATGAGTAAGTCACTTGTCAACTGGATCGAAAGGTCTTGTTCATCAAGAACATGAGCCTCTAAATGATGAATAAGTGAAGAACACATGGCCAAATCACCCATGTATACAAGAAAAACTTTATATAAAATAGTTATATAACTGAAGTAAAGCAAAGTCATACAAAGAAATAAAGATACAAGAGAACTCATACCTAGATCCCAAAGTAGACTTTGAACCTGAAGTAGAACTACTCTAGCCTACCTCCTAGTCTTAGAAACCAAAAGTGAGAGAGGAGGAGTAAGGTGTGTTGGTAAGAAATGAACCGCCTCCCCTTCTATTTATAGGCTTGAGCACCAGTGTAAAGAGGAGCCAAACACCCTGGGAATGGCCTCTAGGACCAATGGGGAGGCACCACGTGGAAGCCCCTGAGTGGGGGGCTCAAGGTCGGTTCGGCCGACCTGTGGGGTTGACCAACCCCCTGTGGGCCCCACTCAGGGTATGTTTCCTCTGGGTGGTTAACCTGTGGGCCTTTAGGTCGGTCCCTGGTGTACATGTGCTCTTGAGGCGGTTTAGGCGCTCTGGTGGGCCCATGGATCCATGTGAAGTCCACGTGTCATGCTGTGATTCATCGGAGCTTGCCTCCCTTAGATTGGTGACATGTCTCGCATGCATGGCATTTGAGGTGGCGACCCCTCCTTAGCTGAGGTGACGTGGCATGAATCATAGAAGATGAGTTTGCTACTTCTTTTATGCTTATTTTCCTACAATCACATAATCTCCAAGGACAAGTGGAACTACATTATTCTTAACTAAAATGCATGTAAGAAATGCCTCTTGCTCCTTTATTTATGAGTAAATTGACGGCTAAGGTAAGCACTTAACAGCCGTCAACAACTCCCAAAGCTAGCCTCTTGCTCGTCCCGAGCAAGACACTAAAGACTTAGGTTGGATGATCAGGAGTTGCTACGATGTCGTGTTCCTAATTTATGACAAGCATACAACTATGTACTCTATCAAGGATTGAATGAGTTGGATTTAATCTTACCTTATGCTTGATTGATATGGGGCTTGTAGCTTCACCTATCTTGGGGAGTTGAAAGATAGAATGGTTGTATAGAAGTTACTAGTCACATGGACCTTGATCAGTTTTCAATCCGGAGGTTTTGCAAATTTTCGCAAAGAAATCAAAGTTCCTCAAGTAATACTCTCGGGTCGCTCATTGTGTATGATTCCTCACCAAGGCATTATCTTGCCTTCTTTCTCCACCTATTCCTAATAAGCTGATATGTCAAGTTGTAGGTAGGGAAAACATGTGGCATACCTGTTTCTCATGTATTGTCGAGTCAAAAACCTAATCCTTGGGAGCAACAAGTCATACAACCTGATCAAGATGTGCATGTGTGTATATGGTGGATGGATGATGAACTCCTTTTTGCATATGATTCTCTCTTCTCCTTTGAGGTCTTTGAGACATGGGCTATGTCTCTTGATTCTCTCTTTTTTTTCTTTCATGCTCTTGAGCATGTATTGTTTTTTATATGCATAGCCCATAGTCCTTGTTAAATATTTTTGGAGAGAGAGTAGTCATGGAACAATGCATAGAGCTTTATTTGTGGAATGGATGGGGGATGGATGAAATGATGGGTGCTAACTTCCGGTGTAGAAGTTTAGCATATAGTGGTTGTATACATGATCTTGGTCATGGGAGCATGACAAGTTTCTCGCCGAGGGTCATAATAATTCGACAAGACTCAATGAAGAAAACAAGTAGCATATGTGGAATCTAACAAAAGCTAGGATCTACATATGGCTTTAGATAGGAATTTTTCATCATCGAGGAACTTATCATTTTATCATTTTCGAAAAGAAAACTTCGGATATCAAACATCACTTAGCACTAGTTCATAGCAACCCTATTATACCATATCGTACCTCACAACAACCTAGGCAAAGGTCATGCTTTTGCTACCCACAAGTTTCAAGCTATGATTTGATCATACAAGCCAACAAACTCAAAACTAAAATAGGGTACTAAGTTGTAACAAGGCATACAAAAGGAATAAATAGAACAACTATTCATCATTTAAACCATGGAGAACAAAAGCATTCTTACCACGCATATGAAAACAAACTAATTTAGTAAAGCAAATAAATATTTTTGGTCTTTTTAATTTTGCAGATTTTATGTGTTTTTAGCATATTAGATTCTGAAAATAAAGATACAAGTTACCTCAGAGTGTGGGTCCTCCCACAAGCTAACTTCAGGCTCACTACTTTGGAGGGGGAAATCCCATCCACCAGTTGTAAGCTCTTTGCTCCTCCAACTGCTGCTGTTGTGCCAGCTCGATGGCGTGAAGTCTCTCGCCAGACATACGCCGCCACTCCCGGGTGGACTCAACGTGTTGGTGCACCATCTCCTCCATGTCACTGACTCGGATGTTGAGCTCGCTCATCTGCTAAGTGAGGGTAGCCCCATGAGATGGCAAGTGCAGCTCGAACGACGAAGACGTCGTGTCCCCGTAGGCAGTACCGGCAGGCATAGCCCACTTGCAACTGCCTACACTAGCCCAAGCCGAGCTACTCGCAACCTTCTAGTACATTGGTTGATCCCAACAGGGAGCATACCCGGGAGTAACCCCAAGCATGTACTCGGTAGAGGTCCACGTACCGGGCGGAGGTGTGGTAGGCTGAGGCTGTGGCTGAGGTGACGGCTGTGAAGACGGTTGTGGTGGTGTTTGTTGTGCTCTGGCTGCTCTCCTCGACGCGCTCCTAGTAACCCTGTCACCAGAGACACTAGAACGACAAGGTTCCTTGAGAGGAACGGTTATTGGCCCTTGGTCGTACAACTTAAAATCCGAGTTAGGTAACCGAATTTGGTTTGTATCAGCAGGGTAGAAGAAAACCAAAGAATCATCTGAACCTTTCTTAAGGTTATGCCCCTAAGTTAAATAAACCTCATCGATCTGAGTCCGGGGATTAGCAATGGAGGGCACATTGGGCCCTTACGTAACCCCAAGATTCGTGAGGATGCGAGAAATCAATGACGTACACTCAATATAACCCTTAAAATTCATCAACCACTGTCAAGTCATAGCTTGAACAGGGCAGATCTTGATCCGTCTGACCACGGCATATAAGATCATCATCTCGTCAATGTGCACGGTTTGAACATCATCCCTTGGAAAGGGAGTGCTAGCGAACCACTTGTGCCATAGTTGGAGAGTAGGATGCAAGATATTGTTGCACCGAGGTGTCAACTTGCCATGAACAAGCCGACCAGAGAGCTCTTCCCAAAAATTTTCATGATTAAAACTGTTGCAACCTTGCTCAAGAGAAATAGCGCAGTGATGATGAAAACCGAGGGTGCAACTAAGATCTTTCCATGAAACTCGATACGGAACTCCATGAAATCAAAATGAAATACCAGATGCATCCTCTTGAAGAGTGCAGAGAAACTAGATGGTGATAGGCCTAGAACCAATCTCCTGAACTGGGACAAAACCTTTCCAACCTAGAGCTTGCCAAATGGAATCAAACTTGGAGTCCATACCTGTTTTCTCGTGAAGGTCTGGGTCGAACTCCTTGGTGTTGGCGAAGACTCGGTCGTTGATGAGAGCGTAGGCTTGCCTCTCGCTATCGTTCCTCAAGTCGACGAAGGCGGCGTCGACGGTGTACACTTCTTCGGCTCGTGGTGTAGGGAGCTCCTCCTCTCCTTCTTCATGCTCCATCCACATTGGGCTCTGTGTGGCTTCGGAATGGCGAGACGAGCTCCCCCTTCACGTGAACGGCGTGAGCGAATCAACTTCCGGAATGCACCAGAGGCCCAACTCATCTTGCACAACAATCGGACAACACGAGCAACACGGTGATGGGTTAGTGAAATCGAAATGAAATCCTTACCGAGCTTGCTCCACCAATAATCAATATTTCAGCAACACTTGGAGAGAATACTTAGCACCTCAATCTCGAGTGAGAAATCCAAGAAAACCAAAGAGCAAGAACAGGAGGGGGAGAGAGTGATGGAAATGGGTGAATGGGTGAAGACACCCCACAAACCCCCTGGCATTTACAGGCAACGGAGCCAGGCACCGAGACATGGGCCGTGTGTAATGGCTAGGAGCCGTTGGAGGAAGGAGGGCCGAAGTAGCCATTAGCCTAGGTCGGCTGACCTGTGGGGTCGGTCGAACCTACCTCGGGTCCGCTCGACTCTAGCTTTTTACAATGGCTCTCTAACGGTCATGTGGTGGCCCGCCTAGGTGTCCTAGTCCAAATTCGCCCAAAATCTTTTCAAATGAATTGTTAAGGATTTTACAACTCAAATTTTTTTTTCAGAATTTTTATTTGAAAAAGGGAAATTGGCTAAAAAATTCTAGCATGTAGATGCAATAATAGAAAATTCAAATATGCATTGGGAGAATTCAAATAAAATTTTGGAAAGGGAAATACGAGATAACTACCAATTTTACCTTTTGGCGAAAGTTATCACCATTTTAAGTCCGAGAGCAAGACTTTTCTCGGTGATCAGTTCCACTCTTCACCCCACTCCTGAGAAGTAGAGGGGTGTGACTTCTGTACCTCCCACCACACCTTCTGTGTTTTCTTTGACTTTCTTGGTGCGGTCAGAGTTTGCTTGAGCTGGGGTTGTGCCTCCACCCATTCCCCAATTTGCTCATCATTTCCTTGCACTGAATAGCATTGCTCTTATGTTATTCGAAATCGGAACATCAAGTTCTTCCCAATGCGGAAGCGAATGGTAACATTTCCCACATTGATCCCCGCCTTTACGTCACTTAGGAATGACCTCCCAAGAATGAGCAGCATTTCCGCATCATCCTGCATATCAAGGACCACAAAATCCGTGAAGATGCAAGATCCCCTTTGGATGCCGGATCGATGCATCAGCAAGTTGAACTATCTTCGAGGTTGGAGAAAGTGCAGGATATCCCAGTCTTTCGAACATATATAGCCTTGGATATGGGACTGACACTCGTGCCAAAATCACAGAGAGCATTCCTGATTTTCTGGTAGTATATCATGCAAGTGATAGCCGGATAACCAGGGTCTCTCCTGTGCACAATTGCTGAAGATTCTCATGGATCAATAACCTGTTGTATGGGTCTCCCTGCATAGTCAGCAGCTCGTGCCCACCCAGATTGCTTACCCCATCTAGCGGACACTACATAAACATTTTCACAAGAAGACACGAGTTGCCCCGGAATCTTCCCGTCTTCAGCAGAGGGAACCAAAGCAGGTAACTAAGCCAACTGGGTTTCTATCATTTTAATAAGGCTGTAGCGAACATGGCCTCATATGCCATTAGTTCAAGTATGATTTTGGTGATTCATGACATCATGATCAATGGGACTAACCATATTCTTTAGCATGTCTTTGTAGACATTTCTAGGTCCCAAGGATGCAAGAAACCACATGCCAAATTGAGAAAGGAAAATAAAAGACACTGTCGGATGAACCGACGGTACCATCGGTGCATAGCGTCGGTGTAGTTGGTACACTGCACAGCAGACAAAACGAAGTTGGCACCGTCAGATGAACCAATGGTCCAATTCCTAGATGCGCCGGATGAATTGCAGAGGAGGAGCACCAGATGATCTGACAGTCTGATTGAGGACACCGTCGGTCTATCTGACGCTCAGTTTGAATCAAGAGAAAGACGTGCCAAGACGAAGTCTTCAGCACCGGATGAACCGATGCCTTGGTTAAGGGGAAACGACGGTCTATCCGACGGTCGCGTGGAAGCTACGAGAGACGTTTTGGCCACGGGGTCTTCAGCACCGGATGAACCGACGCACCGTCGGTGTAATGCGTCGGAGTAGCTGTGTCAGCGGATCTTCAACGACTAAGTTACGTGGAGGGCACCGGATGAACCAACGCCAAGAAAAAGCATAGCATCGGTTCATCCGACGCTTACCTTTTCAGTGGTCGTTAGCCAACGGCTCTTTGAGTGCCTTGGGCTATTTATACCCCCTCCACTCACCCATTTGAGGTTGCTGGATTGTGTGGAAGTGCAGACTTAGCTTAGAGCTGAGTGAGTGCAAGGTTGTGCCAACCTTGCGAGATGATTCTTGAGTGAATCAAGGTGTACAATGTGCACCGAAAGCCTTGGGGCCTAAGTGGCTCAACGACAATCGTCATCGACCCTCCGGCTTGGTGTGGAGCAGCGAGAACACTTTGTGCGGGGGACGTGGAGACCCCCTTCCTTGGTGGAGAAGCTCCTTAGTGGAGGCGGCATCAAGGTGACCAAGGGAGCTTGGTAAGTGCCTAAGTGGCTAGCCTTTGTGGCGAGTCAAGTGGTGCTCTTGGGAGAGACTTGGTGACCGAGAAGCAATACTCTTGTGTGAGTGCTTCAACAACGTGGACTAGGGGTGGTGATGAGGACATGACACCCATGCATACGACCATGATTGGTGCATGGAATGGAGTAGAAGAAGTCCAAAAAGGGTGTTCAAGTCGGGGATGAGGCACGAGGCTAATCCAGTTCGAGTCCCCGAGGTGGAGGCCTAAAGCAATTCAAGTTCGAGCTCAGTTCGGAGTCCAGGAGCAGTGCGCAATAAAACGGACGCCCAGGTCGCATACAGAGTCGGTTTAGGACGTTCTATGTATGGTTGGAAGCACAATTTCATACAGCTTCCAATGGCACTGGACTCATGCCAAAATTACATCGGAGTCAATGGGAATCATCGAAAGAAGTGGACGTCCAGAATCTGCCATGGTGCTGCGCCAATACCTATTGGGTTGTTGGCCCAACAGGAGGCCCATCTGGGCCTACCCTCGGGTACTGTAGCCCCACCCCTCGTGGCGTCCAGGGGCTGTGTCCCCTATTTATATAGCCCCTTCATTTATTTTCAGACTTGAGTTTGTTTTACATGTTAGCTTTTGCTACAACCGAACAGCCGCATAGCGCTACCTTCGTGTATTGCAGATTCCACCTTCGAGTGATATTAAGATTGCTTGCCTCAGATTCTTGTTTGTTCTTCGATTGCGTACGGGAATTGATCTTCGTGATCAGGCTGATCTTGCGCCGGCAAGGTTGGTAACCATCGGGAGTTGGTTCAGCGATTGCATTGGCGCTTTGAGTTTGCTCGTCGTAGTCTGATCGTGAGGGTCAACAACCACCAGATCGGATTTATCTTCACTCACCGAAAGATCAGGCACTCCCCCTCTATCAAGTGGTATCAACTTTCTAGGTTGATCGGTGAGTTTATTGAGTGTTTGTTTTAATTCCTATAGTCCACAAAACAAAACACAAATTGAGATAGGTTAGATCCTTGTTCCAGTAACTCGTTTTAGCCTTGCACCTTCATTCAATAATTTTCTTTGTTGAGTTTGTGTGCTTGTTCATTCAATTGTTGCTGGTAACTCGTGTTTTAGCTTTGTTCTTTTTTTCTCTTTCTGCCTTCTAAACCCTAGCCGTCATTTTTTTCTCCTTCTCCGCTGCCCTGCCATCACGCCGCAACCACCCTCGTGCGACTCCCTGGCCATGAGCCATGATTGCTTTCGATTTCGTTTCCTCCCGTGATTGGCAAGAAAAAAACTTCCGTGATTGGAAAAAAAGGAAAGTTATAAAAGAAAGAAAAAACAGAAAAAACAAAAGAAAAGTCCAAGGGAGATAGACACCGAACCGGACTGCACCAAGCCTCTCGCGCACACGGTTTTCCCTAGGTCGCAACCTATCCGTGAGGAACACGAGTACGATGCTTGTGGTTCCTCCCAAGGCACGGCAGTGCCGCTCTTTTTTCCTTCCACCTTCCACCGAAACTTCCCCCCTCCCCATGGTTTGATCTTTTGCTTTCATCCGCTTTCGCACTCATTTCCAGCAACGTTTGATCATGTTTAGCACTATAATTCAACTTCGCATTATTGTTCGATTGTGCTAATCCATCAATTGAGTGCAGCCTTCCCTAAACCCCACAAAGTTCTACGCCGATCAAGTTTCATTTCGCCAGGCAATCACTCCTCCAATCTTTCGCAGGTTCCACCAGTTGGTTGCAGTTCTCCTTGTGTGCTTGGTAAGAACGGATAAAAATTTGATAACAACACTAGTTTGAGTGTCTTGTGAGCCGTTCCACCCCTGTTTTGTCGTCGATTTTGTTTTGTGTTTGCGCTAACCATGGCAGAAGACATAGACAAGAAGGATGACCAGCCGCAAGCCGCTAAGACCAAGCTCAACACCATTGTGTCACACCTCGATGCAATGAAAATGTTGATCACAAGTTTACAGCAGGAGATGGATGCTAGAGACTTCAGTGGACGCGCCTGTCGTGCGTGCAACCATGGTGGTAATGATTCTTTTGCTAAGCTTTCATTTACAATTCAACCTTACAATGGCAAATATGATCCAGATGCATATCTTGATTGGGAGTTAGAGGTTGAACAACATTTTCATGCCATGATATTCCTGCAAGTGCACAAGTTACGACTGCTATTAGTGCATTTACTACTTTAGCTTTATTTTGGTAGCATCATGAATATAACCAAATACACCCCACCACCTAGGCTGAATTAAAAGCTGCTATGCGACGTACATTTGTGCCTTCATATTATGCTCGCAAAGCTGAACGTGATGTGCAGGGACACCACTCGACGACCAATACTAATCATCTTGCAGGACACAACTCGACCCCCAGTTTCGCGGCCGCTTCTCCAGCTCTAGCCATGGTCACTCCTCCACCAGAGGCACCACATATCCCTCTGACCTCTGTTAATTTTGAAATTAAATCAGATAATCCTGTTTTGCTTGCTACACGTGCTGATTTTGATGATTTAAGTGATTCTCAGTTGCCATGCTATGCACTTGCCTGCTCTAGTGTGCTCATTTCGCTTGATAGTGCGCTGTCTTTAGATATTCCCTATGTGGCTACTAACTCTTTTGCAGGACAGCGCCCGGCATCTAGTTCAGATCCTACCCTTCCCGTGACATCCACGCCTAGCATTACACCGCGAGAGGGGACGACCACACCTGCAGCACCCTCGACCACAGGTGGTGCTCCACTCATGGATGGTGAGACCTCTTTTGATGTGTTGAAATTTTCCACAGCTCATGCTATCATAGAGCAATTGTTAGTGGACCCTATTCTTGATTTCTCTTTGTCATGTGATGGTTAACTTGATGTTCCTTGTGATAAAGATGATTTGTGTAACAATGTTTTTGTTGTACATGCTTTAAAACCACACACTTGTGCTGACATTAAGCATGCCATTCATATTTCAAACACGACTAATGAGATTGAACTGTCATCTTCTTTACATACTTTGGGTTACATTGAATTTGATGTTTTGTGTAATCTAGATTTTTTGGAAGATATACTTTCTAAATATGCTAATTTGCCATGGCTTTCTACACACACATATCATGTGGAAAATATACCAATGAAGGACATTATATGATACATTGAGTGTACATTTGTGACAATCTGAATTACCATTTGTTGTGCATAATTTTGATCCACTAGAGGGCAGCCATACTACATATTTTATTCCACATTCCCCTAGCTCTGTTTTGGTGAAACAAGTTTCCTTCCAAGAAGGGGAGCATTGTTGCTCGTTACCTATCCCTGCTTTGTCTTTTGTTGGTACTAATCTTTTGCAGGATAGTGTTGTCCAACATTATGTGTCGTCCGATCACGATGCTTACATGCTCACTAAATTTTCTATGCAAGATGACATATTCACCAATTGGAAACATGGTGACATTCCTCCTCACAATAATTTTGATTTCCTTTGTTTTCGAAACCCCGTTCTCTCTTGTGTTGTCTAGGATCGGTTCCAAGTACAGTCGACGCCGAGGACGACTTTTCATCAAGAAGGAGAGAATGATGAGGACATGACACCCGTGCATATGACCATGATTGGTGCATGGAATGGAGTAGAAGAAGTCCAACAAGGGTGTTCAAGTCGAGGAGGAGGCACGAGGCTAATCCGGTTCGAGTCCCCGAGGTGGAGGCCTAAAGCACTTCAAGTTCGAGCTCAGTTCGGACTCCAGAAGCAGTGCGCAATAAAACGGACACCCAGGTCGCATACGGAGTCGTTTTGCACGTTCTATATATGGTTGAAAGCATGATTTCATAGAGCTTCCAACGACACCAGTCTCATGCCAAAATTACACCAGAGTCAATGGGAGTCATCGAAAGAAGTGGACGTCCAAAATCTGCCACGGCGTTGCGCCAATACCTTTTAGGCTGTTGGCCCAACAGGAGCGTCGCCCTCGTGGCCTCCAAGGGCTACGTCCCCTATTTAGATAGACACTTCGTTTATTTTCAGACTTGAGTTTGTTTCACAATTTAGCTCTAGCTACAACCGAACAACCGCATAGCGCTGGCTTCATGTATTGCAGACTCCACCTTCGAGTGATATTAAGATTGCTCACCTCAGATTTTTGTTTGTTCTTCTATTGCGTACAGGAATTGATTTTCGTGATCAGGCTGATCTTGTGCCGACAAGGTTGGTAACCATCGGTAGTTGGTTCAGCAATTGCATTGGCGCTTCGAGTTTGCTCGTCGTAGTCGGATCGTGAGGGTCAACAACCACCAGATCGGATTTATCTCCACTCACCAAAAGATCAGGCACTCCCCATCTATCAGGTGGCTTAGTGCCTACCGATACCACAGGATAAATTGCGTGTCCAGAGTTTGCTTCCTCTCATCCCCTTTACGTTTCCGCATTTACATTATTGCAATCTTTGCTTGCCTTTACTTTCCTAGATTAGTATCATGCTAGGATTGGCTATAGGTTGCAAACCTTGTTTTGGGATCAGAGCTTCACACTAGAACAACCCTACTTGCACATCTAGATAGTTTGTTCTAGTTTATCTTTGTGTAAAAATAGTGAAGTCATAGGTTAAGGTTTTTAGTTGCCTAATTCACCCCTCCCCCTCTTAGGCTACGAGCATCTGATTCCTCACAAAGGCTTAGCTAGTTCTTAAGAGTAGAAGAATGGCTATCAATTTTAACATTAAGGTAAGCACTTAACAACCGTCAACAGCATCTTCCTCCCTTCCGCTCTTGGTTTTTCGGATGCTGATTTTGCGGGGTGTCGTGTCGATCGGAAATTAACTTCGGGTACTTGCCAGTTTTTGGGTTCCTTGCTTGTTTCTTGGTCATCTTGCAAACAATCAAGTGTAGCTTAGTCTACCACAAAAGCCGAGTATGTAGCTGCTGCTAGTTGATGCTCCCAGTTGCTTTGGATCATATACACGCTGAGTGACTTTGGTGAGTGGACCCATGTTCCTCTAATGTGTGATAGCATGAGTGCCATTAGTGTTGCCAAAAATCTCGTGCTACACTCCAGAACCAAACATATATAGGTGAGGTACCACTTCTTGAGAGACAATGTTGAGAATGGAAACATAGACCTCATCCATGTGGCAACCGAGAGGGACTCCACATATCTAGGGGTAGATTGGTCATTTGCCCAACCCAGAGGGACTCCATATATATAGCTCTAGGGTTTTAGGGCAAACCATCCATCTGGACTACTTCTCATTTCCTTGCTCTTTAGGCTTAGATTTTCTACACCATTTTGTAGAGAATCTGACCTCCTAGTGTATGGAAGTTTCATGGTTGCATCGATTTCCTTCTTGTGGCTCAAGTGATTTTCGTGCCTTTTTTGGGCTATTTTTGTTGTATTTTTTATGTGGCTGGTTCCTTCTATTCCGAGGTGTTCACGTTCAGATTTCTTTGTTGGGATCATGGATACATGCCTTATGCATCTTTGTGCTTGATCTTGACCCCTCAAACTCCAGATTTGGCCTTAGATTTGAGGATTTCGGGTTGTTCCCTAGCTTTGTTCATGAGCTCGGTTTGTGATCGATTCCCGGTGTTTCAGTTGGTTTGAGGATCCAAGTTTTTGTGCATAGCATCCCCTAGGGATGCTTCACATCTCCCCCAAATCTTGTCTCAAACCGTGCAGCCGTTTGGGAGATCCGTGGTGGGTGCCGGACAATCTGTGGGGCTGACGAATGGTCAGTGAGGTCTGATTGGACGGATCATATTGGCTGGTGTGTTTCTGGTGGTTCTGGTGTTTAATACGGACAGTTCGTCCTAGCTTCACCGACGGTCCGCTGTAACCCACAAACAGTCCGCGACCTCTATACGGACGGTCCGTCCAAGGCTGGCATAGTTGGCTAAGTCCTTTGCCTCTAGAGTTGTGCTTCCAATTTTGATTGTGTTGGGAATTGCTCCTAGGGTTGGTAGGTCCGTTGTGACAACACGACCATGGCAAGCTCGTGTGGGAATCCTTGGTTGTGAGTTTGGGGCATAGTTGAGTTCGACTCTTCAGAGAAGAATTTTTATCAGCTCCCATTCACTCCCCCCTCTCTGGTCGCCTAATCGGTCCTTCAACGTGGGATTCAAGTCATGAGTGGTGATTAGCGGGAGGCTGCACTGGGTTCGTGGGGTTTGTAGTGGTTCACCACAAAACCACTAGGTTACTCGGTTGATCCACAAAACCGAGGCCAAAGACTCGACAAGGAGGTGCGGCCACTCAGGCCGGTTCAACCGCCCAGAACGGGCGGTCAGACTGCCTGAGCCGGTCTAACTACCCAGGCGGCGGTCTGACCGCCCAAGTCGCAGCCACCGAGAAGCTTCGAAGAGGATGACACGCGGCATGATCGCAAGAGTTGTGTTGTATCCACGCAGGCTTGCGGTGGATGTGCATCCGTCCGATGGTGTTGAACTGAAGACTTCCAAAATTGCCCTTGAGGGGCTTGTATCCCTAGTATGCTAGTAAGGGTAGTTTAGTCTTTTGGTTGCCCCCATATAAACAGAGTTGTGGGATGGCAGCCAACTCTTGGAACCCTATCTCATTTCCCTTTGTCATTTTGCCTTCCTATTTTCCTTAGGATTTTCTAGGACTAGCTTGAGAGCTTTATGGTGAGATCTTGAAAGAGGGATGGATGATTGGGAGGCACGCTATTGTATGTGTAGATGATTCGGTGTGGTTCCTCAAGGCCTTGTGATGTCTCTCCCATTTTCACTTTTTGGTGATTTTCAGAGCTCTTTCTTGTGATTTTCGTGGTGGAGTTTTGAGGGCGATTTCTTGCGGGATTCTTGTTGGGTGTCACATATGAGGACTTTGTGCCTCTTTGTTTGGTGACCCTGCCCCAGCAACCTCCTTGAATCAGCCTCGATTTGGTGGTTTTTAGAGTTCTTCGAATTCATGACCTAGAGGACCATGATTCACGATTCCCTTTGATTGATAGTGTTTTGGTGGATTTCCTTTGGTGGAGAGGTTGCCTAGGGGGTAACCCAGCTATCCCGAAGTTTCGCTGCAATCCGTGGGCTGAATCGGGAGATCGAGTGATGGGAAGTTGAGGGTTGACCAGTGGCTAGATTTTCTGGGTGGGGCGGTCGAACCGCCACAAGGGCGGTCTAACCTCCCTGGGTCATCTAGGTTGAAGTTTTGGTTTTGCTGGATTTTCCTCTGTGAGTTTGTTCGCCTTGATCAGAGGAACGTTCTCGTGAAATCTTGGCTTGTTTTGGGGTAGTTTGCTAGGTTTTCCTTGGAAGTGATTCTTGTTGGGTACATGAGGTTAGACTTCCCATGTGAGCCGGTCTAACCTCCCTAGGCCTTTTGGGTGAATTTTTCTTGTTTTAACCAAGATTCTCTGGTAGCTAGAGGATTATGTGGCTAAAATCGTGGAGAGTTTTGGAGCTTAGAAGCGGGCTTTCGGTGGATTTCTTGGTTACTAGGAGCAGGTGGTCTAACTATCAAATGGACATCCCTGGGCCCACAACTCAAGTGGGTACCAGGACCAACTACTCGGTGGGCCCTTGGGACCACTCGACTTGGGCTACACGGCACCTGCTGCCGTGGAGCACAAGGACTACAGAGGATTATTACTCGGTTAGGAAGCTAGACATGTCCAGATCCATGTAGTGTACTCCTAGCCGTACACGACTAGTACTCCTTGTTGACGGTTAATAGTTTTATCAAAGTTTGTTTATGACTTGCAAGCGGACAAGTCTCCCGTCGTAGTCAAGGGACCCTTCTTCCCTCGAGTGGTGAACCCAACGTATCGAATCTGTGGAACAAATGTGTGACGCAAAAGTTGATCTAGTAAAGCCAAGTAACTCCAATCATTGGTAAAAGAAACCCTAATGCATCTAGATGAAAGACACGAAACTAATCTAATCTACTAAAGATTGGAGATAAGAAAGTAAAATTGGGTAGATAAGCCGATCTAGAAAGATCGGGGTAAGCCTTTTGTTGAAGTTCCAAGCAAGAGAAGAAGTAGCAAATCGAATCTTATAAGAAGCCTCTTTAAATCGTGGTTTCCCGTCCAAATCCGAAAACATCCGCCTTTCGGAACCCCCGTTCTGTCACAACGTATCCCTACTCATGCAGGGAGTCTAGGGCGAGTCAAAAGACAAGTCGAGATTCTTTCGGAAGATCCGGCGTGTACCTCTAGCCACCGCAGCTACAAGAACACCCTATGTAATCTATCTCGAGAATAGAATTGGAATAAGCAAAGCCGATCGAAAAACGAAATCTTCGAGGAAACACTTGATCGCTAGGAAAAGATTTAACTTGATAATTCAACTATGACAATGTTACATACACAAGATCACCACCGGGATCCTTCCTTGATCTTGCTTCTAGCTCCGGGAACTCCGACGTGGTTTTCCGTGCAAGGTTCCCACATCGGCTAGGGAAACCCTAGTCAACTAGCTCGACCCTCTACTCTCCGAGATGGTGTCCCTCTTTTCTCTGCTCCTCGGCGGCCGATGACGAATTCGATCCTGCATGGCTCTCGGTCAGGGGGCTATAAATAGACCGAATAGCGTCTAGGGCAAAGGAGGGGGCAAACGGGCCCTGGACTGGGCTGGGCCGCCCGGCCTGGGCCGGCCGGCCGGGCCCATCCGGACCCGGCCCCGCGGCCTCCTTTGTTCTACGTCGTTCTCTTGCTTCCTCGATGTTTCCCCCTTCGCATGTAGGTCCATGTCGTCGTTTCTCTCCGAATTGGGCATAACTCCTTGTCTTGCAAGATTCGGCACTTTTCGAGTTAGGTCCTCGGAGTTTGTCGTCTTCTCGGATCAAGTCCCCGGCTTCTTGGAGTTAAGTTTGCTTCACCGCATGACTTGTACGGGGCTTCAAGGTCTTGTCATAAGGTGCTTGATGAACTTATCCCGAAAGTCTTGCTTTCAACGCTAAAACCCTGCATAAACACTAAACTCCAAAACCGACATGCACACGTGAACTTGTTATACCACGGGGGTTAGTACCAATGGATAAGGTATAAAACCTATGCCAACACCGAAGGTAAACTCATGGCTAGGTTGACGGATTTTCACCGTCAACATCTCCCCATGCTTAAACCTTGCTCGTCCTCGAGTAAGCCTACGATGGATATCATCGTTGCCCATCAATGTTTAAACCTTGCACTTGATCATACATGAGAAACCATAATGCTCTCGAAATTTTAATTCGTTAAAGTTCAATAATGTACTAGCCTTCATCTCTACGGAGGGTAGATTCTTAATTAAGCTTATCCCACAAGTATTAACATGCTCACAAAGTTTAAATAGATCTCAGAATTTTTGAAATAAAGAACGAGATGAAGAAAAGCTAAACCAAGTTCACAAATTTAAATCATCTTGCATATTGCTCATGAACTCTCAACTCGCTTGTCTCTCAAGCCTATAATTCTACTCCTTTCCCTCACACATAACATATATGTGTGGTAGGCTTTATATGGAGCTTTGCGAAAGTTTAGTCCTACCAAAATTTTAAAAATGAGATATCGTCAAAACAAGACAAGCTTCTCATGGTCTTACCGAGACTCGTCAAAAAGGTCATTGGAAAAATGATGTTATATCAAGGAGGGGAGAGAGAAAAATACACACACTTTAGATGAGTGGACATGTGCAAATGGCAAAGGGTGATCCCGAGGCAAATGGAAGTCCTCGTTATCGGATTGCACATGGTTGGAAAATGAAATGGATCTTTTAATCTTGAAGCCTTGAATTTTCTAATGCACTTTAGAAAACCGGGGAGTTCACTTTACGCATACTCATATTTTTTTCTTTCTTCTTCTCATATATCTCTTTCTTTCTTTCTTTTCCTCATTCATCAATTTTTTTTCTTACTTTTTGTCATACATTCAGTAACGAGACTTTCATACCGGAGTTTTGATTTTTTAATTTACATCCCTTTAAGATTTTTTTAATTGCTCCCCTTTGAACTCTAAAATTGCATCGTACCTACCTCTTCCCCCATGCTTAGACGTTGCTCGTCCTCGAGCAAAGAGGCGGTAAATAAGGTAGGTACCAGAAATATTTTTCCTTTGAGAGATACTTGGCACCGTCTTGCGATCTTCCTTGAATTGATGATCCATTCTCAACGATAGGTTGTGGTCAAGGAGGTAAACACAAAAGATGATATTTGGTTTTAAGGGTGGATATCCGGCGAGGTTTGTGAGATCTCTGATGCGGGGATACACAATGCACGGATAAAAGGCTAGCAAAAAGATAGATACGCAAAAACGGAATGACCAGCTTCTTAGTCTCGGGCTAGAGAAATCATGGCCTGCAATAACTCACTCAAAAATAAATCTTGTACACTAAGGTTTATGCACTCAAATATATATTAGGCTCTAGATAGGTTGAGCAACACACAAGTGATATTTATGACAAGGTTAGCAATATTTTTGAGCATAAAAACCATCTTTAATCTATTCATAACATGAGAGCACATAAAACACTATGGGTCTTTATTTTAATCATAACCTCCGCTAAAGATTAAGCTAGCATTTAAATAAATTCAGATTCGTATTTTAAGAGAGCACTAGCTTTAACATGCACAAATCAATTACAAAGATAAACAAAGCGGCAATTATAATCATATATCATCATGGCACAAATTTTTGTAACTTTTCTAATGATATAAACAAGGTGGTGTCTTTATTAATGATGAAATCAAGTTGAAATATAAACTGAAAACAAACAAACACACTTGCTGAAATTTAAATAAAAACAGAAAAATATTACGCAAACACAAGCAAACAAAAGCTGAAAATTACAGAAAAAGGGAAAAGAAAAGAAAACTAAAGTTTTTTAATCTTCCTAGTCCTCCGCCGGTGGTTGGTGTTGATAATCTTGATAGTAGTACCCTTGCTCGTAGTATGGTTGGACATCCCCTCCAACGAATTGATCCTGCTCCACTAGATGAAGGCGTCCAAGCTCATAGGCAATATTTGCATTGCCCTCACCAAGTTGAGCTGCGTTGGCTTGGATGGCTGCGACGTTTTGGGTGTTTCTCGCAACATACCCTCCAATTATGACCACGCTTTGTTGCGGTTGGGGATATTGTGCGTAGGGCTCCGGGAAGTTTACGTTGGGCACCACATAATTTGGTGGGGTACCGGTGCACCACCCCCCATGCTTGCGCTTGTGGCCCTCCGTAATAACTTGGCGGAGGAGGAATCCCACCGAAAGGTGGCGTAACATTGGGTTGCGCACTACCCGCTTGTGCGGAGGAGGATCCCTCCTCTACGATTCTTCCTTTTTTATTTTTCCTTGCCGGGACAAGGAGTCCTTCTTCCAACCAATCTTCCCTCCCTTGGATGAAAAGTCTAAGCCTTGCATCCAGAAGGGGTAGGTTCACCGTGGCTAAACGAAAACCTCCTCTCTCATCTCCACTAATATATTTTCCTTGTCGCAAATACTCAATGCCGAGAGAGGTTCCACACAAAAGATGTTTGGGGTTTCTTGTGATCCCCGGCCGTAGGGAGAAGGCCAACATAGAGAGGTAGCACCACGAACCAATATGTCCCGCTCACGATGTTGCCTCGCAACACCAACGGTTGATCATAAGGTATGAGGGGTCCATTGGCTGCTTGGCAATTAAGGCCGAGTAGAGCCAATTCAACTCCGTGTTGGTCACCTTCGTCTCCCTCATCCTCTCCAATACCCTCTTGCACATCCAAGAGTGAAATATTCGGATAATGGGATTGCGGATGCAATTGCATTGTTGGTGGGCTTCTCCGGAGATCAAATTCCGAAATCCATCTAACATGCCGGGTGGCACGTCAACTTTCTCCGGAGCTCCCTTATGGAATCCAAGTAGCTCCCTAACGTGCTCATAGGGAACCACTTGTTGGACTCCCTCCAAACGGAATGATAAGCTTTGCACCCCATCATCAAGGATAGGTGCAATGGTCACCAAGATTTCCAAGGCGAACTCCTTGTGGGTGTCTGCCGATACTCCGTTGGAGAATTGCACCCATCCAAGGTGCCCCAACATGTAGTATATGTCGGTGCCAAAACCCAAGTTGTAGAGTGCTTGGTCGTCGAACTCGACGTTGGGCACAAGCCTCTTCTCAAGACGAGAGAGCCTCTTCTCCTCCTCCTCCGACAATATGATGAAGCCATACGAGGAATATATCGGAGTGTATGGAGGTGGCGCGGTCGAACGGGTCGATCGTCATGGTGGCACGGGCGGCACCTCCATGTGCCCTTGAGGTTCGGTAAACCTCATGGACGTGCTCCTTGTTGCCCTCATGCCACCGAGGAGGAGAGCGTCGTTCCTCCTTGGTGGTGGTGCCCTATCCGTCTCCATGCTCCGAGGAGACTCGGAAACCGAGTGCCTCCTCGAAGACGTCATTGATGTCGGCTTGGATGACGATGAACCCTTCTTCTTGGAGAAGAGACTTGTGGTTTTCTTCCACATGGCTGCTGCACTCTTCTCTCCACTAAAACTCCGGGTTGCAACCGGTAACTAGGCACTTAAAATCTTACTTCGGGATGTGGACTTTGAGTGGATTAAGGTGGTGGATTTTTTTGAGCTATCAAGCTTGGGAAGGTTGGCTATGTCTACGGAGGTTTTGGGCACACAAACTTGAACACACAAACTAAGGAAGGAGAGGGAAGCTTGCCTGCAGAAAACGGGAGCCGGGGGGCTCCTTAAGTAGGGGAGGCCGGCCGGCCTGGGCCGACCGGCCTAGGTGGCTTCTGGCTCCTCCCCGCCTCGGCTTTCTTCCAAAGACGATCATTTCTCCTCTGCAACTTTCTTGCCCGCGTGCTCCACGAGTTGCACCGCCCAAACGCTCTCGTCCACTCCTTTTCTTGCATTATTGGTCCTTCCACTTGATGCTTCATGCTTTGAGTCATATCAATGCTCCCTTGCTCCACTTGCTTCACATGCCACCATGAAATTCCTGCAAAGTTCATGCTTGCCGCCCACCATGCTTGTCCTTTGCATGTGGACTTGGGGAAAGTTGATGAAAGAGTATCCAATGGTGCATGCATGATCAAATCAAACTAGATTGCCCCCCTTTAAGTGTGTTTAAGGTTAAGCACTCCTCTAATTTCGAAATTTAAAAATATTTTTCAGAGCCATGCAAGAGCTCAAGCATAAATTTAGAGAAGTTTTTAAACCATTAAAAACAAATGTAAGTCGAAAATATTTTCCGACTACATTGATATCGGTCTCACCGGTATAGTTTGCCTTCATCGGTTGAGAGCAAACCTTTCCTGGCTTGATCATGGGGGCATAGGTTTAGGTTCTAATTTTGGCTAAAAGAGAGAGATTTTGAATAAAACAAAATTAGATGAGGCTTAGAAAAATTCTAATCCTAGACAAACCAAGGATATGGATTTTTAAATCAACCAAAAGTTTTAATTTCTAGGTTCACGCGAGTCCTACCACGTGCTGAAATTTAAATAACACCTAGGTATAAGTCGTGGCTCTACTCGTGTGGTTTTATCATGAAAAATAAGTCAACCACAGCACCATAATAGGGGTGAAAGGTTGAGTTAGGTTCTGAAATTATTTGGTTGTGGTTTCTTGAAAAGAAAAGAACAAACAAGCACATAGGAGGGTTCATGCAAAGGGTTTATGATCAAGCAAAATATTCAACCAAAAATTATGTCTCTATTGTTGTTCAACCACTTTAAGTCTAATGTCTTTGCGTAATAAAACTCAAAACTAAATTATTAAAATGACTCGAAAACCTGGAATCGGGTTGTCCTCCCGGTAGCTTATTCTTAACTCGGCGAAACGGGTTGCCTCCCGCCTAGCGCTTCGTTTATAGTCTATAGCTAGACTTCTTCACTTGATTACTTCAGATCAACGCTCTTTGGGGGTGTTGCAATCTTGGGTACCCACTTCCGCACCATCTTGGGCGCGGGCTTGTCTTTCGGCTTAGTCATTTTTTTGGTCTTCACAGGCGGCTTTTCTTCCTTTGTCTTGACAGATGCAACACCTTCTTTCATTTTCTTTACGTTCATTTTTTTCAGCTCCTTCTTCTTTTTCAGCCCCTCCTTTTTCTTTGGTTCTTCCTTCACTCCAATCATGTTGCATGCCTCGATTCGTGGACGAAACTTGAAGGAACTCATTTCTCCGTTGATATTGAACGTGATCTCCCCCTTGCCAACATCAACAGTAGCTCCCACGGTCTTGAGGAAAGGCCTCCCAAGGATGAGCGGCGGCTTCTCCCTCTCTCCCATCTCGAGCACAATGAAGTCGACGGGGATGAAGTGGTGTCCGACCTTCACGGGTACATCTTCGGCAATGCCCAAGGGATAGCGAATGGAGTTATCTCCCAACTCCAAACATATACTTGTAGGCTCCATTGGTAGGCATAGCTTCTCGAACACATCCCTCGGCATGACGCTCACACTTGCTCCAAGGTCGCATAACGCCTTCTCGAAGTTGAAAGAACCAACCGAACATGGAATTGTAGGGCACCCGGGGTCCTTTTGCTTCTCTAGCCCATTAGCAATAGCGGCACTACACTCCTCGGACATCTTAACATGATCTACCCCGAGTGTTGCTATCTCATATTTATTTGCAAGTATGTCTTTAAAGTAACGAGAATATGTAGGTACTTGTAGGGCATCTAGTAATGGCATGTTGATGCTAAGTCTACGCACAACTTCCACGAACTTCTCAAAGTGGTTGTCAAGTTTACCTCGGAAGTAGCGTGGCTTGAGTTGTGGTATCCTTGTGTCTTCCTCCGGCATCTCAAATTCGGGCTCTTCGGTGACGATCCCCGTAACCTTCTCTTTAGCAACTCCTTCCACCTCGGTGGATGGTTTAAGCTTCCTTGCTCCCGCGGAACGTTCCGGATCTTCAGTCTCCTTCCCCGAACATGTTTGAATGGCCTTCGCCGATTCGGGACTTTTAGGTTGTCCCGTAAGCTTCCCTTCATCGTTAGTGAGGCGCCCCGCAAGTTGTCCAACTTGCGTCTCGAGCATCTTCATCATGTTGAGCACTTGATGATTGGAACTTCCGACCTCCGTCACTTTGCTATCGATGTTCTCCAACACCTTGTCTATGGTCTTGAACTTGGTGACGGTGTCCTTGTTGATCTTAGCTTGCTCATCCATGAACTCCTTCAATTGTATACGAAGCAGAACCACGTTAGGAATAGATGAGCTTGCATTAAATTGAGGTCTACCTTGCCCGTAGCGGAAGTTCGGCAATTCTCCCTTCCTCATGTAGTCGAGCGTTTTGGCTTCCTCCGGACAATCTTTGCGAACATGGCCATACTCTCCACATTCTTCGCATGTGGATCTTGCTTCGGCGGCCTTCAAGTCTTGAGCCTCTTTCTTTTCTATCTCCATCTTCTCCAACCTCCTCATGAGCGAGTCGATCTTGCCTTCAAGTATGTTCTCTTTCTCCACTTGCAAGACTCCATTGATGTTCCCCGTGGGTTGAACCGGATGTAGGCGCCCAGATGACGCCCATGTGTCATTATCCACGACCTTTTTGAATAGCGTGAAAGCTTCCGTCGGTGTAAGCTCGATGATAGATCCTCTCGCTGATGCATCGATGATCATCCTTAACGCCATGGTGAGTCCTTGAAAGAACTTTTGCACGAGGTCTTCCTTCGGGAACTTTTGATGTGGAACCGCCCGAGTGTACTCGTTGAAGCGCTCGAATGCCTTCGAGATAGTTTCCGTAGGATATTGAACAAGGTGGCAATCTTATTATGCAAGCTTTGAGTTTTACCCGGCGAGTAGTATTCCTTCATGAAAGCCTTCATCAACGTGTTCCAATTTTGCACCGTCTCCGCCGGTTGAGAGTGGAGCCATTGCAAAGCCTTCCCGAGTAGTGAGAACAGAAAAAGCCTTGCCCTCATTTGATCTTGAGTCACCCCATCCATGTTGAAAGTCTGACATAGTTGAATGAACGCTTGGAGGTGAAGGTTCGGGTCCTCTTTACCGATGAAGGGTGAATGTTGCACCATGCGGATTGTTGAGGTCTTGATCTCAAACGGTCTTCCGATCTCCTCAAGGTTCAAGATTGGTAGGTCGATGATGTCCGGGGTGCATAGCTCCCCAATCTTGCGCTCTTGCTGTGGTTGGTCACCCATCGGTGGAAGTCGATTCTTTCGAGGACTTTGAGGTGGTGAATTCTTCGGAGATTCCTTCGATCCTTTGTCTTCCGACTCTGAATCTACAAAATCCAGCTTTTTAGCTTGATGTGCTTCACGTCTCCTTAGCCTGTAAATTTTATCTGGATCATCCACAAAATTATCGGGTTTGTTGGAGAGGTAGTTGTCCATCTCCTGTTAGGGTTAGCAATAAACAAAGTATGCAAAAACTAGAAAGTAAAAACAAATCTATAAAAACTAGGGTTAGACAAACTAGATTACATGTATTTTGAGGATGATCAAAGTTTAGTAGATGCAAAAAGAAAAACAAAAAGAAAACTGAAAATTACAAAAAGGCAATAAAAAATCAAATCTTGATCACTTGTTCCCCGGCAACGGCGCCAGAAAAAGGGGCTTGTTGACGGTTAATAGTTGTATCAAAGTTCGTTTATGACTTGCAAGCGGACAAGTCTCCCGTCATAGTCAAGGGACCCTTCTTACCTCGAGTGGTGAACCCAAGGTATCGAATCCGTGGAACAAATGTGTGACGTAAAAGTTGATCTAGTAAAGCCAAGTAACTCCAATATTTGGTAAAAGAAACCCTAATGCATCTAGATGAAAGACACGAAACTTATATAATCTACTAAAGACCGGAGATAACAAAGTAAGATTGGGTAGATAAACCGATCTAGAGACATCGGGGTAAGCCTTTTGTTGAAGTTCCAAGCAAGAGAAGAAGTAGCATATCGAATCTTATAAGAAGCCTCTTTAAATCGTGGTTTCACGTCCAAATCCGAAAACATCCGTTCTGTCACAACGTATCCCTACTCATGCAGGGAGTCCAGGGCGAGTCAAAAGACAAGTCGAGATTCTTTCGGAAGATCCGGCGTGTACCTCTAGCCACCGCGGCTACAAGAACACCCTATGTAATCTATCTCGAGAATAGAATTGGAATAAGCAAAGCCGATCAGAAAACGAAATCTTCGAGGAAACACTTGATCGCTAGGAAAAGATTCAACTTGATAATTCAACTATGACAATGTTACATACACAAGATCACCACCGGGATCCTTCCTTGATCTTGCTTCTAGCTCCAGGAACTCCGACGTGGTCTTCCGTGCAAGGTTCCCACGTCGGCTAGGGAAACCCTAGTCAACTAGCTCGACCCTCTCCTCTTCGAGATGGTGTCCCTGTCTTCTCTGCTCCTCGGCGGCCGATGACGAATTCGATCCTGCGTGGCTCTCGGTCAGGGGGCTATAAATAGCCCGAATGGCGGCTAGGGCAAAGGAGGGGGCAAACGGGCCCTGGACTGGGCCGGCCGGCCTAGGCCCATCCAGGCCCAGCCCGCAGTCTCCTTTGCTCTACGTCGGTTCCCTTGCTTCCTGGATGTTTCCCCCTTCTGCATGTAGGTCCATGTCGTCAGTTTCTCTCCGAATTGTGCATAACTCCTTGTCTTGCAAGATTCAGCACTTTTCAGGTTAGGTCCTCGGAGTTTGTCGTCTTCTCGGATCAAGTCCCTGGCTTCTTGGAGTTAAGTTTGCTTCATTGCATGACTTGTACGGGGCTTCAAGGTCTTGTCATAAGGTGCTTGATGAACTTATCCCGAAAGTCTTGCTTTCAACGCTAAAAACCTGCATAAACACTAAACTCCAAAACTGACATGCACACGTGAACTTGTTATACCATGGGGGTTAGTACCAATGGATAAGGTATAAAACTTATGCCAAAACCAAAGGTAAACTCATGGCTAGGTTGACGGATTTTCACCGTCAACACTCCTCTAACAAACCAACTTGTAACCCTGCCTCTTGGAGTATATAAGGCGAGGCAGGGACCCCTCTCTGATCATCCGCATCATTTGGTAAACACACCCAATCAATCCAGAGCTGCACAACATACAGGACATAGGGTATTACGCACCTCACGGCCTAAACCTATCTAAATTGTGTGCCACGTGTCTCTCCTTCGAGTTGCCGACCTCGGTGAGGCCACATTCGTCTACCTCGAGTACTCCCCTTGGTAGGTTGCCGGTCTAAAATACCGACAGCTAACGCGCCAGGTAGGGGATCTCGTCGAAGATCTCATGGTGAACTCGACGGCTTCCAACGTCATCAAGCCAACCGCCGCTTTCAACTACGGCGACAGCTTCGTCTTCGGTTCCTAGGTCTGCACCGCTGACGGTGCTGGGTTTTTTCCACTGCTACCTCACCATGACTCCGAACCCGGAGACCGGGCTCGTGATGCTTCCTAAAGTCGTCACGGAGCCACTTGTCGAAAAATTCGGTGAAATTTTGCTCTGCAACCAAGTCGCTGACTTCGAGTCTGGATCTGCTTCAAACTCGAACTCGACATCACCCTGGGTCCTCACATGCGAGTCGGCTTTTGAGCCATCGTGTGAGATGATCCCGCTACATGAAAACATCCCATACAGCCTTTGCAACTCCAGCAGGGCCCACGTGGAAGCTCTCGCTCCATGTCGGGCCGGCAAGGAGATCGCCTCCCAGTACTCCTCGGACTCCAATACCATACCCGACTACAACTTGGACTCCTACGAGTTCGACTTCGGTTTGGACCCAATTGAGTCCGAGTCCGAGCTCAACATGACCGAGGAACCGTTATCTGGTCTTGCTGCTAGCTTGGTCATCACATCTACTCCAGCCGGCAGATTCATCTACTGGCCTGACCGCAAGCCCGCAGACCTGACCAATGACAACTCGCGCTACATCGCCTACCTCAAGACACTCCCCTTCCAGGAGGGGACACCACTAGCTCTAAACAAAGATGAGCACACTCCCACCGAGGTGGAGACTACCAACTCCAGCCTTCGCACTCCAGACTGTGAGGTCTTCATGGCAGCTGGGGATGTTGGAACTTTAGTAAACCAATCCGATCGGTACCTCTACGACATCTCGGACGACGAGGAATCAGCTAACACACCTCCCAATGAGACTACCAAAGATAAGAATGCTCGGTGTGACCGCAACAGGAAGTGAGTTGATCAACACCGACATCTCCGAGAACTCTCCCATCCGGAACGTCAATGAGGCTCTGGATCAAGTCGCCAACCGGGTGCACACTACTCATGAGCAATGCCTTATGTCTATCACCACGATAGCATAGCAAGCCCAGGGGCACCACGCAGGTGAAATCATCACCAAGCTTGCTGAAGACACCTACTTCATGTGGGACGACAACAGGGTCGCCCAGGTACCCCCTGCTGGAAACCACGAAGCCACTAGTCGCAGCCCGGTAGACAGTGGACGCAACCGTGTCCACGGAGAACACTAGTCAAATCCTAACCACTCTAGGTCTGCAGCTGGAGAACCCTTGCAGAGCGGCAACAGCCAGGGCGGCGCCGGCGGCAGTCACAGTGGCGCCAGAGGTAGTCGCGGCGGTGGCGGTGGCAGCAGCGGTGGAAGTTCATCTCACGACGTCAGCAGAAGAGTTGGTGGTGGTGGCGATCATGGAGCCTGAGGCCATGCGAACAGCCACACCACCAGCAACACACATGGTGGCTATGACGTTTGCCACAGGATCGACGAGATCCGCCGTAAAAAGGCTACTGAAGCAAGCGACAGCGACGGCTTCCCTGCCTACTCTGCAAAACTTCGCAATATGCTTCTTCCTGAGAAATTCAAACCTCTCGGGATCTCCAAGTACGATGCGAAGCAAGACCCGGTTCAATGGCTCAGGTGTTATGCCTTGGCCATTGAAAACACTGGTGGCAACAACGATGCCAAGTGCCTCTTCTTCCCTTTCTGCATGGATCAAGCTCCACTCTAATGGCTCGAGTCACTTGAAAAGAACTCGATCGATGAGTGGGACCAGCTGAAGGCTCAGTTCACTAGCAACATCACAGGTGCCATGGGGCGCTCAGGTACCCGCATGGACCTGGCAATGGTCAAGCAAGAACAAGGCGAGACACTACGCCAGTACATGCAGCGCTTTTTCGACAAGCGCGCGACCGTAGTCGACGTCACCGACAAGAAGGTCATCGACCTCTTCCAAGATGGACTCTACCACTGTCGCACCTTCAAAGACTTCAGTCGCCGCCGCTCGAGTTCCATCACCAAGCTCAAGGACATGATCACATCATGGGCCGACGAAGAGGACAAAGCGAACACCAAGTACGACTCCAATCGCGGCAAGAGCAAAAACAACACGGGCGGCAACAACAACAACAACAACAACAACAAGGAACACGGGGGTCGCAACAATAACAACTACTCGGGTCCTAACCACAGGTGTAAGCCATACAACACAGTCATGACTATATAGGGCTATGCGAAGGACAACTCAAAAAAGACCTTTGGCGGCTTCAAAGACTTGCTCAAAGAGAAGTGCCCGTGGCATCTGGATGGCAACCACACCACCGAGCAGTGCTACCAGCTCCGACGAGCACTCAAGGAAACTCCCAACCCACAGCCTCCTCACGACAAGAAGGGCAAGAAGAAAGTCGATGAAGGCAACGACAACTTCCAGGAACCCGACAAGATAGTGAATGTCCTATTCGGCGGACTACCCTCCAAGCGTTCCCAAAACCTCACTCTACGAGAAGTTCTAAGCATTGAACCAGTGGCACCGACACCTCTAAGGTGGTCAGAGTACCCATTACCTTCTCCCACGCAGATCAATGGACAAGCTTCTCTGAGCTGGGACGTTTCCCACTAGTCCTGAAACCAATAGTCGCGAGCTCTAAACTCAACAAGGTACTCATCGACGGCGGGAGCGGCCTTAACGTCCTCTTCACCAAAACCTTGAAGAAGATGAAGCTCGATAACACTGACATGCTCACCAAGGGTGTGTCACTGGGTAATGCGGCTAATCCACTTGGCTCAGTGGTCCTGCTAGTTACCTTCATGAAGACCAGGGAGGATTCAACCGAGTCTTGGCGGCCATCGATAAGTTCACCATGTGGATCAAAGTCAAGCCGGTCACCTGAGCAAAGGCTGACAGAGTACTCGACTTCTTAGATGAGCTCGTGCATCGCTACAGGCTGTCCCATCGCATCATCACAGACTTGGGTTCCAATTTCAACAACCATCAGTTCTGGGAGTAGTGCGAGAACAGCGGGATTGACGTCCGGTACGTCTCAGTCGCCCACCCACGCACCAACGGACAAGTCGAGCGCGCCAACAAGATGGTACTCGATGCCCTCAAGAAGTGTTTGCACGATGCAACCAATACCAAAGGACGCACGTGGATCAAGGAAATACCCAACACACTCTGGGGTCTTCGTACTCAACCTACCAAGCAAACAGGGTAGTCACCCTACTTCCTGGTCTACGGCTCCGAAGCCATTCTACGTGCCGACGTGATATGGGAATCCCCGGCAGTGGAACAATACGACGAAGGCATCTCAGAAGACAGCACACGGGTTGACATCGACAGCCTCGAAGAATCCCGCTGCACTTCCCTCGTCCAGTCAGCATGGTTCCTAGAGGGTATCCAACGCTACCACGATCTCAACGTCAAGGCACGCTCCTTCAATGTTGACAATTTAGTTCTCTGTCGTATCCAGATCACAGAAGGACTACACAAGCTCAGCACCCCATGGGAAGGTCCCTTCTCAGTCTCCAAGTTGACTGGACCAGGCTCATACGGCCTCCAAACACATGAAGGCGACCACATCAGCAACTCGTGGAACGTCGACCAGCTGTGTCGCCTCTACACTTAGTCACTCCACTACTCTTCAATGGGTCCAAGTATATACGGCTACTCACGGACTCTTCGCTGTAAGCGGCCTCTCGGTCCTGGCACTAGTCTCTGGACTACTCTTCTCCAAGATCCAGCGTCAATGGCTACTAACGTGTCTTGGACTGCTTAGAGCGCTGAGGACTCCAATGGCGGTCTGCAAGACCATGTAGTCTAGATCCAGTCTATACGACTACTAACGGATCTCTAACTGTAAGCGGCTCAAGGGCCCTAGCACCACTTAGCCGTAGGAGGCCTATGGGTCCTGGCGACTACACTTGTAAACGACCCTGGCCATCCAGGTGTACTTATTCATCAGTAATAAAGATTGTTTCTACTCAACTTCTGTACTGAGCCTTCTAAACATGCAGCTTCTACCAAGTACTAATACTCACAACTTCTCCACGGTTGGGTACTCCGCGCATTTCGCTGCAAGTGGCGGCCACGAGTACTCATTTCATACATAATACATGGACAACTTTCATCGATAATTCAAACAAGTTACTGACTACTTTTTTGTCTTACATGAATTACCCTAAGCTATTTTCTACAGGAATTTCTACTGAAGGTTGAGATTCGCCGCCACTTGCTCAGCAATGGGCACCATCTTGCCCAGGAGAACCTTGTATTGATCATCAGTACAGTTCGCTGCAAGTCCGTCGGTGACCACGTCCACAAGGGCTTTGGGGAAATATGAGTTCATATACGCCAAGACCTGGTTCGGAATCGACTTTTCCAGATGCTTGACATACATCGCCTAGCCTGCCTAGATGTGGAACCAGCAGCCTCGCAATAGGTAGTGTGGCTTCCTTGAGTTCCTTCAACTGGCCTCGGAGCTTCTCACAACCCTCGTTGAGGTTCTACAGAAGATTTATAGCAATTTACGAGGTCACGATCTGAAGCCTCCTGAAGCTTCATGCGCGTGATGCATTCATGGCGCGGCTAGGCGTAGTCGTACTCAAGTACCTCTCTTTTGTCGATTTCACGGTACATGATATTCTTGAGATCTGTCTCCGACGCCTTCAGCTGGTCTACTCTTGCCTCAAGATCTATAGACAACTCAACACAGTGTGAGATTACTCCAAGGTATTGCAATAAGTACTCAAAGACTTTGGCGGCAAACGTACCTTTATTCTTCTGGCATAGCTACTTGTTCTTCCAGATTAAGTCATCCTTCTTCACCTGCATCTCTTGTACCTCGTTGTGGTACTGGGCGAAGGCGCCATCGAGCTTGGATTGGAGCAAAGCAGAATGCTTCTTCAACTTCTCAAGCTCTTTCTCCAAGTCCTCAGCACGGAGTACTGTGTCATCGTACCCCTGCAAAAAGATCGGACTTCTGGCGAGACCTTTAAACAACATCCTACACAAGACAGAGCAGTCAATGGGTACTTTGTATTTTGCAACACAAGGCTACTCAGAGTACTCGCAATTAATCCATTGCTCAGTACGGCACCATGACTCCATGCTCCGAGCAACAACAGGCGTGTCGATGAGGTTGTCGTCCAACAGCTCCAGACCCCCACGGCTTGATGATTTCACCTCTGGCATGGGTGCCGAACGGATTGGCGCGACTTCTTCTATGATGGTCTCGCGGACGACTACGTCTGTGCTTGCCCTAGGGAGCGGATAGACCCGTGTCTTCATCCTCATCTCAGCGGCTACTGTAGTCCCCAGCTCGAGGGTTGTTCCTTCTGCTGTCTCGGCAACTGGTTCTGCAGGCTCCATCTCCACAGTAGATGCCTCCATAGGCATGGACTCAGGGATCGCAGCTCCTTCGGCTTGTGCTCCTGCTAAGATGAGCGCACAAAGTAATTTTAGCGACTATGACTACTACGCATAATGACTACCAGTGGTGACAGGACATTTACCTTTGACTAAGGTCGCTTCTTGAAGCATTATTTCCACTACGACTTCAGCTTGTGGCGGGGGCATAGGTTCGCGCACCTCTGAGTCGTGCTCTCCATCAGCTAGTGTGCTGGTCTCCCCACCATTCCACAACAAGTCTGTGGATTTCCTGCATCACGAAGTACACCATCAACAAAGCATGCTTGACGACTACATAACTACTCAAGAGTTTAGAGAACTTACAGAGCTGACTGCACTACGGTCACAGTCGGAGCACCTAGTATACTGGGAATATCAACTATACCAGCTTTGCTTGTCGCTTCGACCTCAGTAGAGGTCCCTATTGACACATCTTATCCTATATACTTATAAGTCAACTAAACATGAGAAAAGGGCATAAATGTTAATATCAACTTAGAATAGGGTGCCACTAGCAATTTTTCTAGAGATTTGGTAAATTATATAAATCCAGGAACCATTCGGGAAAAGTGCTAAAACCGGAACTCAATGTGACTTAGCACCTAAGAAAGAAGCATCTAGAAGGATCACGGACCCACCTGGCTAAAGTGGACCCCGAGGGGGTCCCACCCCAGCCCGAGCGGCATGGTGGTGGGGCCGGTCGCCCCCCCCCGGGTCCCGAACCGCCTCATCTTCTGGAATGTTCCTCCACTGCCTCCTAGGATCAATCTAAACCACATGTTTAGGTCGGTTTGATCCTACAGCTCTCAACACACCCTCAGGACTATATAAGAAGCCCCCCTGCCTCCTGGCAGAGGCATCTAGAAACTCATCTAGAAACCTAAGTTTGCATACACCAGATCAAGTCATCAAGTCAGAGATACTACACCCTAGAAACACCATATAGTACAGTAGCTAGATAGTCTAGATCTACGAGGACGCAAGGCATCTACTTGGCTCCTGATCGTCTAGAGGCTGATCGTGATACTGATCTAGCTTGGCTCTTGTAAGTTCTTATCTAGTTCCTTACATTTGTTATACAGACATATGTTCTTATCAATGATTACATTCGACATTATATGCTTTGGTGTTTATTATGATTACATGTTTGGCATAGTTGATTTGCCTTTATATTCATGTATGGAGTCGTATAGCCCTCACCTAGATCATTTGTTAACATGGGTGAACGGTAAAGACAGTGTAAGTGTGGTGCTTATATTGTATTTATCTGCGATTGCACCCTATATGTCGGGTCGTGTGGTAGATCGTGGTGGTGACAGCACTATTGAGTCCTTCGCAGTCCCCCCCCCCATGTATAGGACTAGTGGAGCCTTATACTGTTTGGGTTGTTTCAAGTTTCGCCCTTGATCCTCCTGGATAGTCTCTCCATGCATTAAAATAATAATTCTTCTTCCATGATTGTTAAATGTTTGCACTAATTATAGTTTAGAGTTACCGAGGATTATCCTCTCTAACCAGACTTTGCTATATTTGTCTTTCTATAATGACACTTTCTAGCTGCTCATGATGTTATGACTTGAACAATACAATCAATATCTTTATCTTTATGCGACTTACCCCTGTTTATAGCAATTGATAAATTTTGGCCACTCTACATTATAGAACTGAGAGATGAGCATGTATTAGCTATTATGGATTAGAAAGACTTCTTTCCCTATGGTAGAATATAAATATGATACCTTGTGTTACTCCTGGTTAAAATGCTACAATGGCATATTCATATCTGTGCGCTTGCGGATTCCCTGTTTATATATATCTTCTTTTCTAGAGATCCAAGGCATATGTAAGAGTACCATATCTAGTATTTTCTGGCACACCTGTCAGGGCTGACAACCTATATCGAATTGTGCTATGAATCGTATCAGAGTTCACCTTTTAGTTTAATCTGAAAGCAACATCTGATATACACTTAGCATCTTGTTAAGATATACCTTTGCATTTTTGGTGCCATCGATAGAGATGGATCTTATATCCGTTTCTAGTCGATGACGTTAGCAATGTCAACATGCATTTTTGGTGTCGTTGTCGGGGAAAGAAAGTCTATAGCCTAGATGAAAAGTTTTCGTAACAACATGCATGCATCTCTCACACATAATGTATCGAGAACCCAAATTATCATTGCTTAAATAGGTTTACCCTTGTTCTTTCCACTTTTGTCTATCTTATTTAAGGGTAATGTATGAATAAGAAACTTCCAGAAAACTTCGTTTTAGACCCAGAGAAAATCTTAAGGAAGGCAAGGTCAAAGCTGAGGTCTCCTGATTCTTGGCCCACGACTTGTGCCTTGGAAGATTCAATAGCGCGAAGCTTAACACCCACGTTTGAAGTAATGGCAAACAAGTCCCTACGTGAATACTCCACACCGACCCCGGACAACATTCGTACTGGTCCGACAGTCACTGTAGGAAATGCTGCTTTTGAGCTCAAGCCTACAATGATCAACATGGTACAAGCTAGCCATTTTTTGTGGAAAAGCTCATGAAGATGCCAACAAACACCTTCAACATTTCTTGGAGATATGTAGCATCTTCACGATCATAGATGTGCCAAGTGATGCAGTCCTACTTCGTTTATTCCCATTATTATTATTTGGGTGAGCGAAGCAATGGTTTTACTCCAACAAAGACAAATTTACAACTTGGACATTGTGTTCTACTGCCTTTCTGGCAAAATTCTTTCCTATAGGCAAAACCAATGCCTTACGGGGGGAATTTCAAGTTTCCAGCAGCAACATGTTGAATCTGTTCCTGAAGCATGGGAGCGCTTTTAAGACTACATTTCAGAATGCCCACACCATGGAATGGAAAACTGGTTGCTCTTGCAGACCTTCTACCACGGTCTCTCTGCCAACACCCGTGAAACGATGGATGCTGCAGCTTGATGTGCTTTCCTGTCCCTTACATTTACTCAAGCTACTAACCTTGTGGAAAAGATGGCGTCTAATCAAGCTTGGAACGAGGAACTTCAACCCTGCAAGAAAGGAAGAGGAATGCACCAGCTCAAGGAGGTAGACATGCTGTCTGCCAAAATGGATTTACTAATGAAGAGGCTTGAAGACAAAGCCCCTGAGACGAAGGGAGTCATGCAGCTCTTCGAATCTCGCATGACCTGTGAAGAGTGTGGAAACATTGGACACTAAGGGAGTTAATGCTCTCAGCTGGAGGAGGACGTGAACTACATCAACAATAACAACCAATATCATCCCCAACAGAATCAAGGATGGACTCGGCAGAGGACCAACTACCCAGGTAACTATTCAGGTAATTATCAAGGTAATAATTCTTCCAATAATTTCTCACCTTTAAGAGACTTAGTCCAAAACTAGGGTAGAATTATGGATAATCTATCTAAGAAGTTAGCTTCCAATGATAAAATGCTCGAAACTATTAGTAATAAAATGGAAAGTTTTTCTTCTGCCATCAAGAACCAACATAGCTTTAACAAAATGCTAGAATCTCAGATTTCTCAGCTGGCATCATCTGTTCCCACGGCTAACCCAGGTAAGATTCCGGGCTAGCCGGAAGAATTAGAATCTGCAAATCTTGGCGATATCTACTATGCAGATCTGTGTTCGAGTAAGATAGCAGAACGCCCAAGATGGACTAACTGTAGCATGCTCGCCAAATGAGGAAATCCAGGAAGGCCCATCATCACCATCACTATTGGAGCCTACACCTTCAAGAATGCACTTTGTGACTTTGGGTCTAGCGTCAACATAATGCCTAAGGTCATATATAAGAAAATCAATGGTTCACCTTTATTGTATAAAACCATGTGCTTGCAGCTTGCAGACCTGTCACTATGCTACCCTGAGGGCATCCTATACGACATATGTCTAGGGGTAGGATGCTCCTACGTGGCTGCCGACTTCGTTGTGGTTGAGACTGGGGGAAGTGAGAACGCTCCAATCATTTTGGGATGTCCATTCCTTGCCACAGCCAAAGCCATCATCTACGCCGACGCCGCTAAGATCGTCTTCACCATCAATGAGAGAAAGGAGAGATTCAATTTCAAGAACAAGATCCTAAAAGCTCCTGCACACCCCCGATATCCTTACCCCTAAGAACACGAGCCAGATGTCGAGAAAAAGAGAAGAGAAAGAAGGAGGAATAAGAAGAACAATCGACCTCAACCGCATGTGGAGGAAGTTTGGATGATCAACACGATTCAATTAGAGAATGAGAACTTGTTCCCTTCACCAATACTGCCAAAGCTTGAAGACCCTGGAGCTCCATCAATCCAATGCTCCATCAATCAATGGAACTTCCAGCGAGTTTTCTGCGACACGGGATCAGGAAGCAACCTAATGTCTAAGGTATCCTACGAATTAATGTATGGTGACCTGCCTTTGTATTCCACATATATAATATTGCAGATGGCGGTTCAATCACAACAGTTCCCGGAAGGAATTGCACGAGATGTACCTGCCAAGATAAAGGACCACTGTGTCCTGAGTGACTTTTTAGTCATAGACATGGGAGATGAGGAAGATCCTCCCATCATGCTTGGAAGACCGTTCCTGAACACAAGAGCAATCATCTACATCAGGACTGGCAAGATCCACTTCCAGTTCAGAACTGTAAAGGTACGCTGCCACTTCAATACTTATACTAATCCTGAGCAGCCCAAGAAGAACAAGACACGGAAACGCCTTCAGAAATTACAATGCAAGCTTAACACAAAGTTGACGGATGTCAAGAACATTGAAGAAGAGATTAAGGAGAAGTCCACTCAGCTTCTACCAGCCCAGTGTTCTGAACCTGTTACTCCAGAAAGGTCTCCACTGAAGAAACAAGTTTGGAGAGAGAAAGATCAAAGTACACCTTCGGAAGACCAATCACTACCCGCATCATCAACTGATCAAGCAATGGCCACTACATCTACACCATGGGAGTAAGTACTCTAAACTCTCGCTGAGAGGTAACTCGATATTTATCTTTATATTCTGCATATTTAGATTAGCTCGTCTATTTCCCTATACCTACATTGAAAAACATCACAAAAATATTTTTCTACTTTTGCATTCTTTAAGGCCCGATGTACTCTGTACTATGGCGGCATAAAAAATAGTAAAAAATATTTGCATTCACATGTTTTTGTTTTCGCATCCCTTTTGCATATAAAATTCACAAACAATATGTGGGCACATGAAGGTCCACACATTTCAGAAAAAACCCAAAAAGAAGTGGGCACATGAAGGCTCACAAGATAATCCTAAAATTTGTTCCTTCGGGTATGTGCGAGACTAATATTTACAGAGAGAAATTAATAAGAACCTGAGGGCAAACAAGTTCCAAGGATGAATCAACAATAACTTCAAGATCCAACTTGGGGGAGAGCACCCCCAGTTATCACGATAAGTATCACTATCCTATATTTTTTAGCTAGTTATTTGAGTATTAGTTAAAAGTCTTAGTTTGAATAAAATGCTAGAGTCTGCTAGTTGGTTTTTCTGTTTAAAAATGATCTTGATGATATATGCTTGGAGATGATGAATAGTTGCTCCGCTGTAATTCCTTTTAAAAGTGCTTAGTTTTCAGACCTACATTCTCTTGAAGCTTAAATGCTTAATTTGCTCTAAACCCAAAACATGTGCAAGTACATGCTTAATCTGAGTTTAGGCTTTGAAAGATGATTCATGAAAAGTTGAGTTGTTATTTATCATTTTCCTAGAGAAGCTTGATTCCTGGATTTATCCTAAAAATCATGAAAGTTTATATGATGAGTTCCTGTGTCTATGATCCTTAAGAGCTTGTCCTACAAATCAAGATCATTCCATTCTAGCATTTACAATGCTTTCGACATGGAAGTACGCATTTTCCAACAAGCCATATAGCTCATGCAACCCTAGGATATATCTCTCTCAATGTTAAAAAGGATTCTGGGGCTACATTCGACATTAAAAAAATAAGAAGAAACAAAGAGAGGAAAAGTGAGAAGAGAGAGGAAGAGAAAAGAACAAGTGTCATACTAGGTGAGAAGGGCCTACCTCCCTAAAAGAAATAAATTTAGGGATGAATAATGGACATGTGTCTGAGGGTAAGTAGAGCCTACATCTCTAAGGAGAGAGAAAATGGACAAAAGTCCGAGGCGAGTAGAGCCCACCTCTCCAAAAATGGAAAGCCCAGATCTTAAAATATTAGAAAGAGAGATATAGTCCAAGCGCTAGGCTAGCTTACCACCTTTCACCCTCATCCATCCAACACTATCCTCCATACATATCTTTCCAAGTGTGACTCCATGCTTGAGAAGGTCATAAATATGATCTCCGAGTTTTATCCGAAAATGTGCAAAACCCCGGGATGATAGCCGATCAAAGAATTTGAGATATATTTCTTGACTTTATTGTATTGTCTTTATTTGCTCAAGATTTATGAAAAGGCTATGCTTAAAGGTTGAAGGTAAGAGAGCACAATCTTGTTGAGGAGAATGGGTTTTTGAAAACCATAGTACTTTTGAGGTGTGAAAGAGTTGTAGCAACTTGAGGACCATGTGTGGTTCGAGGACCGGTGGATGGTCGCTTCCTTGTGTGATGACTGATTGACAACGTTGTGTGGACTGATTCTTGGCTAAGTATTGCAGGTGCAGGTTGCGGCTTGACTCGTGTTGGTGCAGGTGAAGAGCAAGCACGAAAGGTCATTGCTGGTGAGGCCTCTAGGTGTGGAGAAGACAAGTAGCCTTCGTTCGAGGGACCCGGTGGCCAGTGGGGTCAAGTGCAGGCTGCATGGTGGCATGAACAGCAAGATGAAGTTGTGGACGGTTTCTTGGTAGAGCCTCAAAACCAAGGTCGAGCCGGGACTACGTGGGAGCTGAGTCATGAGTGGAGATTGGCGGAGGCTACACCGAGTTCACGGGGTTTGCAGTGGTTCACCAGAAAACCACTTGGTTACTCGGTTGAGCCACAAAACCAAGGCCGAAGACTCGACGAGGAGGTGCGGCCACCCAGGCCGGTTCAACCACCCAGGAGGGGCGGTCAGACCGCCTGGGGCCGGCCAGATTGCTCGGGCTGGTCTAACCGCCCAGGGGGGGTCTGACCGCCCTGGCCGCCGACGCCGAGATGCTTCGAAGCGGAGGACACGCGTCGGGATCGCAAGGCTTGCGTCGAGGCTAAGCAGGTTGCGCTCGCTGGGCATCCGTCCAATGAAGAAATTCCGAAGACTTCCAAATCCGCCCTTGAAGGGCTTGTATCCCTAGTTATTAGGTGAGGGTAGTTTAGTCTTTTGGGTGCCTCCATATATACTCATTGAGTGGATGGATGGCATCCAACTCTAGGAACCCTAGCTCATTTGTTTTTCCATTTTCGTTCTCCTTTTTCCCTAGTTTTTCCTAGGACTAGCTTGAGAGCTTCATGTGAGATCTAGAGAGAGCGATGGATGTTTGGGTGGCAAGCTAGACCTTGTACGAACCTTCATGGTATGTATAGATGGTTCGACGTTGTTCCTCAAGGTGGTTTTCCCGTCCTTCTTTGTGGTGATTTTCGGAGCTCTTTGTTGGCGGTGTTTTGAGAACGATTTCATGGGGTTTTTGGTGGGTGTCATGTATGAGGATCTTGTGCCTCTTTGGCTGGTGACTTTGCCCCCAAATCTCCTTTAAATCAGACTCGATTTGGTGGTGTTTCGAGTTGGGCGAGTTCTTGACCTAGAGAAGCGATTTCTTCAATTCCTCTTGATTGTGAGCGATTCGGGTCGATTCCTTTGAGGTAGAGGTTGCCCAGGAGGTAACCCAGCTATTCCCGAAGTTTTGCTGCAATCCGTGGAGTGATTCGGGAGATCGGGCGCGAGGAAGTTGGGGTTTGACCCGCGGGCTGTTTTTTCCGGGAGAGGCGGTCTAACCGCCCGGGAGGGGGCGGTCTAACCGCCCGGGCTTTCCGGGTCAAAGTTTTGTTTCGCGGCAGATTTTCCTCTTTGAGTTTGTTCGCCTTGATCGGAGGAGCGTCCGGGTGAAATTTCGGGTCGTTCTCATGCCGTTTGCTAGGTGTTCTTGGTTGGAGTTCGTTCTTCGGGTACGGGAGGTTAGACCGCCCCCGGTAGCTGGTCTAACCGCCCCTAGGCCCCTGGGTGGAGTTTTGGTTTTCGCCAAGATTTTCTGGTAGCTAGCATGGCCCTGACCAGAGATCTCTGTTGGTGAAACCGTGGTGCGTTTTGGTGCTCGAAGAGGTGTTTCGGAGAATTTCTTAGTTGCCCCGTGGAGGCGGTCTAACCGTCCCCTATACCCGGTCTAACTGCCCCCTCTGGACAGCCGGCTTTCGAGTTGTTTCCGCTGTCGTGGGTGCGTGTGTGTTGAGGTTGCTGGTAGTGTTTGTTCTTAGGACCAGTAGCACTCCAGTGGCTATGTGGTTTTGGCAAACGGAAGGTAGAAGTGTGGAGCGTGTGATTTTGGGGGTCCGACCGAGCGAGTTCATCTTGTCGGAGTTTCAATCTCCTTCGAGAAGAATTTTTATCCGCTCCCATTCACTCCTCCCCCCCCTCTCTGGTCGCCTAATCGGTCCTTCAAGTGGTATCAGAGCAGGTTCGGGTCTTTGTTGACTCTAACCAGTCTAAGATCCAAGGATGGCGTACCAGGAACGGGGTTCGGGTCCCCCACACTTTGATGGTAAGAACTACCAGATGTGGAGTAAGCGGATGGGTGCGTTCCTCCGCGGAAAGGGTCAGATCCTTTGGGATGTCACGGTGGACACAGGCTATGTCCAGCCGATGGACTTCCTCGCTCCAGGATCGAGGGATAGGTTCGACGCCAACAACAAGGCAGTCGACTACTTGTCCTCCACAGTTCGATCGGGTGCACACCGAGCACTTGGCTTGTAGAATTTGGACGGTGCTGAAGGAGGCTCATGTTGGGAATGCCCAGGTTCAGGCACGGATGTATGCGACCTACCGGAGAGAGTACGAGAACTTCACTCATCTCCCCGGTGAGTCCATCGATGCCTTGTTTCAGAGGTTCATGGTGGTTGTGAACAACATGAGGGCCAATGTGGACGTGCTCCCGTACGATGATCATGATAGAGATGTCAAGCTCTTACACTCTTTGGATCGTACAATATGGGGCGGAAAGTTCGAGGCCATTGTGGAGTCGGAGAAATATGACACTCTGACGGTGAACGAGCTGTTCTCGAAGCTCAAGTCGGCTGAGGTGGATAGGGGCATGACTGCCAAGCTCGAGGGTCCGACTGATTCCCATAGTCTTGCCCTCGTTGGCGGTTCGAAAGGAAAGGATAACACTAACCCATCCACCAGGATGTTCTCTTTGTCCACTTTTATGTCTATGCCAGATGAAGAGTTCGATGTGCTTGGAGAGGACGAGCTGGCGTTTCTGACGAGGCAGTTCGAGAGGCTGCACAAGAACCGAGTGAACATGAGGAGGAACACGAGGACATGCTTCCAGTGCGGCAAGCCATGACACTTCGTCACCGACTGCCCGGAGAAGGTCGAGAACAAGGACGGCTACAAGCACAAGCCCAGGAACGATGGCAAGTACCGGTCGAGGCGCGACCACAAGAGCAAGTATAAGAACAAGCACAAGGACGAGCGACGATCGAGGAAGAAGGAGAGCCGAGGCAAGGCCCGAGCGATGGTTGGTGCGAGCGACGTCGACTCCAGTTCCGTGTACTCCACCTCGAGCTCGAGTAGCAGTGAAGACAAAGGTGATCGTCGCAAGGGCAAGAAGGCGTCCAAGAACCTGAGCGGGCTGAGCTGCTTCGCTAGAGACGGCCCGCACCATGGCGCTGAGCTCCGGCAGCAAGAAGAGCACACAGAGCGACTCGGACTCTGAGTCCGACGACGAGGTGCGTGATGAGCTTCCCTTCTTGCGCCAGGAGAATGAACGGCTCGGTACTTTGCTTGATAATCATGATGACATGCTTAGAGAGGCAAAGAAAATGAGAAAAGAGCTTAGGGCTTCACTCGAGGATGCTAGGACTAGAGTGGCTGAGCTAGAAACACAGGTGCTTGATAGCAAGCTTGAGATTGATTCCCTTAAGGCTAGCCCTGTTGTTTCCGATGAGGTTGGTTGTGCTGATTGCTCCATCTTTCTTGCTGATCTTGCTTTGTTCAAGGAAAAGCATGCCTCCAAGTGCGAGGAACTAGATGTGCTTAGGGTTGAAGTGGCTGAGCTTAAATCTAGATCTGCTTTGCTAGGTGCTTGCACTTCTTGCCCTGTTTTGCATGCTAAAATTGATGAGATGCATGCTTATACTAGTTCTCTTGAGGCTAAATTGAAGGAACCCATGCCTACATCATGCTCTACCTGTGAAATGCATGCTTTGAAAAATTTGGAACTTGCACATTATGTTGATCGTTTGCAGGATGAGAATGATGAGTTGAGAAAGTTGATGGGTTGGCTGTCTGGTCATGAGCCTCAGTTGAGAATGATGATCGAGGCACTTAAGAGGCATGATGGTGAGGGACTTGGGGCAAACAAGGTTGATGAGGGAAGTGGAGAGAATATCCCAGAGCCACCAAAAACCAACCACAAGAATGATTTCCCTCCTAAACCCAACCATCTAAGGAACCGACTAGACACAACCCCAGCTCCACCTGTGTTTCCTACACCCACAAATGATCTCCAAAAGCCTATCAAGTTTGTGAGCACTTCCGGGAAAGTGTTCTTTGGGAAAGTGAGTGAGAAGGCTAGTGAGGAGAAACCGGTGGAGAAGTTGAGTGGAGAGAAACCAAGTGAGCAGCCCCAATCCAAGCCTAAGCCTAAACTTGTGAGGTTCCATTGTGGCTATTGTGGGAAAGAGGGTCACAAGGATGAGTTTTTCTTCAAGAGGAATCGGGAAGAGAGGATGGCAAAGGAGTGGGCGAACAAGGATAGGTACAACCCTTCCCATGGTGTACATAAGCCTCGTATGCCACTGCCCAGGGGTAAAGCTGTGGTGAGAAGTGTTCCGGCATGGGGAGATGCGAGTTCCCACAGCCCGAGGAGCCGTTGCGGAGAGGGCGGTCGGACCGGCACCGGCTAGGCGGTCGGACCGCCCGCCCGGAGGGGGGCGGTTAGACCGCCCTGGCTAGGCGATTCAACCGCCCCCCCCCCCCCATTTCTAGGCGGAGTGGTTTTCGAGGTGGTGAGTCGAGAGGTTTCAGCTCTGGAGATAGTGGTGCTAGTGGTTGGTCTGGAGAGTCAGCAGGTGGTCAGTTTGCTAGGCACTCTCCCCTCGAGTTCACTACAGGGATGGGAGGAGTCGTAGCTTTGAGAAGGAGAGGAGGGACGGTCCACGGGTCGTCTTTTGTGGTTTTGGTCCTCCTCCAGGAAGCGAGGGGTGGTTTCCTCGGAGTGGTTACCGAGGTGGTGTTCGTGGTGGTAGTTTTGGTAGGATAGATGGCTTGATGTGTGCTAACCCCACTTTCGAGCAAATGGCTCGGCACTGGTTCTACTCTTTTGGTACTAACCCCAGTGCTGAGTCGTTTGTTCGCTCACGTGCTCATTTTTGAATTTCAGGTGGGAGACTTGAAGAACATTTGGTTGATTGACTCCGGTTGCTCGACGCATATGACCGGAGATAGGGGGTGGTTCTCAAGTCTCGTCCCGGTGGTGACGAAGAGGTACATCACTTTTGGGGACAATGGGCGTGGGCGTGTGCTTTCAGAAGGTGAGATTAAAGTGAGTGACAAGATCACTCTGAGGCGTGTTGCTCTTATTCAATCGCTGGGGTACAATCTGCTTTCTTTGTCTCAGCTGTTGGATGAGAGTTTTGAGGTGTTGTTTCGGCCCGATGGTTCTCGGATTTTGGACTCTCGAGGGGACCTTGTTTGTATGGTCGTTCCCGAGGGCCAGGTGTTTCATGCTGATTTTTCTCAGTCTTCGGGTGTGGAGTGTTGTTTCTTGGCTGGTTCTTCGAGTGAATTGTGGAAGTGGCATAAGAAGTTGGGTCACTTGAGCTTTGACCTTTTGTCTCACTTGAGTAAACACAACTTGGTCCGAGGATTGCCACGGTTGAGGCTTGAAAAAGAGTTGGTTTGTGCGCTGTGTAGGCATGCCAAGATGGTAGCCTCTTCTCACCCGCCTCTCACTGAAGTGATGACTGAGCGTCCATGCGAGCTGCTCCATATGGACCTTGTTGGCCCAGCTCATGTGCGATCTGCGGGTGGGAAGTGGTATGTCCTTGTTGTGGTGGACGACTATTCTCGGTATGCGTGGGTGTTCTTTCTCGAGGATAAGGGGGAGGCGTTTGGTTTTGTTCGAGATCTAGTCTTGAGGTTGAGGAGCGAGAGGCACGGAGATGCCATACGAGCTATCAGCAGTGATAATGGCTCGGAATTCAGAAACTCTCATTTTGAAACCTTTTGCCATGACTTGGGTCTTGAGCACCAGTTTTCGAGTCCGTATACGCCTCCCCAGAATGGTGTTGTGGAAAGGAAGAACATGACCTTGTGCGAGATGGCTCGAACGATGCTTGATGTGCATAGGACTTCGACGAGGTATTGGGCTGAGGCGGTGAATACCGCGTGCTATGTGTCGAACAGGATCTACCTCAGAGTGCACAAGAAGAAAACATGCTATGAGTTGATGCATGGTCGCACACCCAAGGTGAGTCACTTCCATGTCTTTGGTTCCAAGTGTTTCATTTCGAAGAAAGGCGGGAAGTTGGATAAGTTTGAGGCTAGGTCTGTCGATGGTATTTTCTTTGGTTATGCATCTCATTCTAGAGCATATCGTGTGCTCAATCTTGAAACTAACCAAATCGTGGAGACTTGCGAGGTAACCTTCGACGAGACAGAGCCACGTAGTCAGCTTGTCTTTGAGTGTGCAGGTGATGATGAGCTTGGCGAGGAGATCTTTCAGGAGGAGGACCATGAACATGGAGACGATGAAGATGGCGGTGCGGTGCCCCCGGCTGAACATGTACCCACTACTTCGACTACGGTGGTGGACGGACCCTCTACTACACCTACGATGACAAATCAAGAACGAGGAGAAGCTGATGTTGAGGGGGAGGTAGCTTCGAGGCGAGAACCTCCCTGACGAGTACAAGTGGATCACCCAGCTTCGAGGATCATCGGCGACGTGAATGAACCCACTACACGGTCAAGGGTTCGAAACAACTCCCATTTCGCTCATGCAGCATTTGTTGCTACTTTTGAGCCCAAAGATATTGGACACACACTATCTGATCACAATTGGGTTAATTTGATGCATGAGGAGTTGGAGAACTTTGAGAGGAATCAGGTTTGGGAGTTGGTTGACCCTCCCCCAGGGTGTAAGCCGATTGGTACAAAGTGGGTGTGGAAGAACAAAGAGGGAGAGAAAGGTGAGGTTGTGAGGAACAAGTCGAGACTTGTTGCTCAGGGGTTCAGTCGAAGGAGGGGATTGACTACGAGGAGACCTTTGCTCCCGTAGCCCGTTTGGAGGCGATTAGGATCCTTCTAGCTTTTTCCGTGGCTAAAGGGTTCAAGTTGCACCAAATGGATGTGAAGAGTGCTTTTCTGAATGGTGTGTTGGAGGAAGAAGTGTATGTGAGGCAACCTCCGGGGTTTGAGAGTGAGAAGTACCCCCACCGGTGTAAAAGTTGAGGAAGGCGCCGTATGGGTTGAAGCAAGCGCCTAGAGCTTGGTATGGTAGGTTGAGGGGGTTCTTGTTTGAGAGAGGTTTTGAGATGGGGAAGGTCGATCGGACCTTGTTTTTGCCGGGGCGGGGCGAGGAGATATCCCGATTGTGCGGTGTGTACGTGGATGATATTGTCTTTGGTGGCTCGTCTAACTCTCTTGTTGCAAGGTTTGCAGAGGATATGAGCAGGGAATTTGAGATGAGCATGATGGGCGAGTTGCAGTTCTTCCTCGGGCTACAAATCAAACAATCAAACGAAGGAACATTTGTGCACCAAGCTAAGTACACCAAGGACATTGTGCGGAAGTTCAAGATGGAAGATTCCAAGGCTATGACGACGCCGATGAGTACGACTACAACTCTTGATGTGGACGAGGAAGGTGAACACGTGGACCAGAAGGAGTACCGGAGCATGATCGGGTCACTCCTCTACTTGACGGCGACGAGGCCGGACATACAGTTCTCGGTGTGTTTGTGCGCTCGTTTTCAAGCGTCTCCGAGGACTTCGAATCGGCAACCGGTGAAGCGAATTTTCAGGTACTTGCGTCACACTTCCGACTTTGGCCTTTGGTACTCCGCGTCCTCTTCTTTGGCGCTTCATGGTTTTTCAGACGCGGATTTTGCCGGGTGTCGATTGGATAGGAAGTCCACTTCTGGGACTTGCCAGTTTTTGGGTTGTTCCTTGGTGTCTTGGTCTTCCCGCAAATAGTCGAGTGTTGCTCAATCCACTACTGAGGCAGAGTACGTTGTTGCTGCTAGTTGTTGCTCTCAGCTCCTTTGGATTTCATACACCATGAGTGACTTTGGTGAGGAGTATACCCATGTTCCACTTCAATGTGATAGCACCAGTGCCGTGAGCGTTGCAAAGAACCCAGTGTTCCATTCCAAAACCAAGCACATAGAAGTGAGGTATCATTTTCTGAGAGATAACGTAGAGAAAGGAAAGATAGCTTTGATCCATGTACCCACACATGACCAACTAGCCGATATTTTCACCAAACCCCTAGATCAAGCAACATTCACTCGTTTGCGGGGCGAACTTGGTGTGTGTTTGATTTCTTGAGTTCGGTGTGTGGGAGCTCCTTTGTAGCATATGTATAGTTTCCTTTGTGCATCTCTTGCATTTGGCATGGCATATGTAACATGATGTATAGGCATCCTTGTATCTTAGATTGCATGCATTTTGTATCATATGCATTGGATAGGAAAAGCTTCTCCTATATACATTGTTCACCATGGGATGCTATATTTGTCTTTGTGAGCTTGTTTGGTATGCTATGGTTAGTTTATCTTAGCTCTTGATGATCTTGATGAATAATCCATGGTTGATGGCTATGTTTTTTGAAAAATGTCACATATATGCTCTCTCATGTGTAAACGCCTTTATATGATCTTGACATGTTTTAGTGGCTTTGCTATGCTTAATTTGTGGTTGGATAGCTAGTTTATTGATCATATGGGGCCAAAGGCTCATTTGCCATCATGAATGTTTAGCCCTCTTGCTTCTTGTGGAGGGGCATAAGTTCCTTTTTGTCGCAAAGACATTTCATGTACCAATTATGAATCTGAAAATGAAATGAAAAATGCTTGGAAAATATGCTCACATGTCATATGTGCTGAAATTAATTTGCTTTGGGTGCTAAACCGTTGCATGATGCCTACCAATGAGAAGTCTCATACATAGAAGTAGGCACATGGCTCGGTGGCTTTGACATGACATGAGGTGTTTGTGGGTGTTTGTGATGGTCTTATGATTAGAATGGCTGTCCTAGGATGAAGTTTGTGTGGCTTTGCCATTTTGACATGTTTTGCTCATGTTTAGGTTTTTGCTTGTGAGAGAGTAACTTTTCGCAAAATTACTCAAATCCTTTTTAGCCTTGTCCAATGGTTGTGAAACTTTGTGATCACGTAGTTAAGGTCATTACGAACCTGTAGAGTATCTAACTTGCTCATTTGGACTTGTGTAGCCTCTTGTGATGAATTTTGTATATTTGAGAAGCTATATGTTGTAACTTTTCGCATTTTGCCTTGATTCATGCATTGTCAACAAGGGGGAGAAGTTTGTGCATGCTTTGGGCACCTGGGAGTGTTTAAAAGGTGTTCCAATTGGTTGGGGCAAATTTTGAGCAGTTTGGTACAGGGCCGGACACATGGGGCGGTCTAACCGCCCCCAAGAGGTCAGATGTGTTGTAGGCGGTCCAACCGCCAGGGGTAGGTGGTCTAACCGCCTTGGGCAGAGTGAGCAGGTTTTTTCTCTTTGTTGCATTCCCGTGTTGCATTGTTGCATTTGTTCAGGGGGAGTGTGCTTTGGCTCAGGGGGAGCTTGCATATGTGCAGGGGGAGCTCTTTGTGGTGTTCGAGCATTGGTTTGGTGGTTTGCGCTCCTTGTTTGAGCATGGTTTTGTCTCGGATGTGTCGAGCCGTTGCCCTTGCCTAAGGGGTCCGAGACTTTTCTTCTTCAAGTGATCTTGCTTTTCACCTTTCTTTGGTTTTCGATCGCTTGTTGAGGTTTCTTTTCTGTTGTTTCTTTTCTTTTTCTTTTCTCTTGTGTTACTTCATGTGGGTGTTGTCAATGCACTCATCAAGGGGGAGATTGAGGACCATGTGTGGTTCGAGGACCGGTGGATGGTCGCTTCCTTGTGTGATGAGTGATTGACAATGTTGTGTGGACTGATTCTTGGCTAAGTATTGCAGGTGCAGGTTGCGGCTTGACTCGTGTTGGTGCAGGTGAAGAGCAAGCGCGAAAGGTCGTTGCTGGTGAGGCCTCCAGGTGTGGAGAAGACAAGTAGGCTTCGTTCGAGGGACCCGGTGGCCAGTGGGGTCAAGTGCGGGCCGCATGGTGGTATGAACAGCAAGATGAAGTCGTGGACGGTTTCTTCAAAACCAAGGTCGAGCCAGGACTACGTGGGAGCCGAGTCATGAGTGGAGATTGGCGGAGGCTACACCGAGTTCACGGGGTTTGCAGTGGTTCACCAGAAAACCACTGGGTTACTCGATTGAGGCACAAAACCGAGGCGGAAGACTCGACGAGGAGGTGCGGCCACCCAAGCCGGTTCAACCGCCCAGGAGGGGTGGTCAGACCGCCTGTGTGACGCCCCAGGTTTTTAATTACCGTCATTAACGCTAATGACCGGATCAGTCGAGTCAGACCGGTCAAACATCGGTCAAACCTAGGTCAACCTGGGTCATCACCCCGGAAACCTCGCCAATGAACCCTAATGAACCCCTTGACCAAGTTTGCACACACCCGTAGTGGACCCTTGGTCAAAGGCACGGTCAAAACCGGCTTAACCGTTGACGTCAGCGAATGTCGTCCGGAACTTTTGCCGCGTTCTCCAAAATTCGCCTAAACACTTCAAAATCTACCTTTATGAAAGTTGTCCATCTTGTTGAGGGACACAACTTTCGTGTAGATTGGCATTTCAAATTTTGGGTGGAACTTGGTGAAAAACTTGATCGACTGACAGTACCTCCTGTTTTCCAGAACAGGCCGGCATTCAATGTTGGCACGACGTTCCTGCAAAATCCGTTGAGAAAAACACCCTAGAGCCTTTTTAGAAGTTGTAGAGGGTGACTAGATCTACAACTTTCGTGTTCACTACTTGGTCAGGTTCTGTTCAAGTTTTTGGAGAAAACTTCGCTTGAACAGGGCGAGTCCGAATATTTTCAGGCGCTCCCGCACCGCCGCGCGCCAGCCGCGCCGGCCGCCCGCGCCGGCCGGCCGCCCCGGGGACTACATTGCAAAGCAGTGATTCTTTTCAGGGGCCTAACTGCGAAAGGGTAACTCCAATAGTATAGTGATTTTGCTGTTTCTTGTAAATTACGTAGAAAATCACAGAAAAATCAGAAAAATGCAAGGCCAATTTTGTTGGATTCGTGGTGACTTATTCTACAACTTTTGTTATTCTGGCTTGAGCTAATTCCTTTTAGTTTTTGCATGAAAAATACAAATGTGAAAACCCTAGATCTGCAATATCTCAAAAACCATAAAGTTATGATGTAGCTAATTTTTGGATATGTTGTGTGTTAGGTCATGAAAGCGCCTATGCCAAAAATTGCACAAAGTTATGATGTAAATCTTTTTCTAAAAATGTTTTTCCATTTTTGGCAGATCTGCATAAATGATTTGTCTTGTTAAATATATTTAAGTTTTTGAGCTCAACTTGTGCACACTGTCTTGTAATATCAAAATACACATCTTGTGAATTAATCATGATTTTTGGATTAACAGAAATAATTATTCTTGATTTATGCATGTTTTCCTTTGTAAATTAATAAACCAAGTTCAGTAGAGATTCCATGTGAACATGCTGGTTCTTTAGACTTGTTTAGGACCAGAGAGCATGCACAAGAAAGTTTGGATCATTTTGATGCTTATTTATTTTTGTATGCATTTAAAATGGAATCACTAGCTAGCCTTTGATATTTTCCATAACATTTAATTTCCTAGCCTCCAACACTTACATGTGGGTCCAATGGACCAGTATAGCTGCTAGTAGGCTTAAGAAACACTACTTCAATTTTTGGTAATTTAATTGCTTAATAAAAGCTTAAAAGCCCTTTTTAATATTAAAGAGAAATTAAATAAAGAAAAGCCCTTATTTAATTCTTTTTCCTTTTTGAAAGTATTATCTAATTTAATTAAAAGATAATCAATTCTCATTGCTGATAAGGAATTAATTCGAGGACAAAAATATTATTCATATCTTTGCTTGTGAAAGGAAAAGGATTAAAGCTTTCACATGAAATGACAAGTACAACGGAACCTTTATTCAATTGTGCAATAAAAGGATAACCCATGTACAACCAATAACCTTCCTAAAAGAGAAATCACCAAACCACCCATGATTAACTTGAGGGTAATTGCAAATCATGCTAAAAAGGTTAAATATACCTACACACTACTGTTGGTGAATTTTAAATTACATTATTCACATATATATGTACACAATCACCATCAAAAAGAATAATTAATAAGAGTTGCATATTGTTCCTTTATGGAAGAGTATGCTGAATGTATTCTTTGCTAGGTGAATGTGTCCAACAAACACACCCCTGGTTGTCATATGTTGTTTGAAATTAATTAAATTAAAAATCGTCAATTAAATCTCGCATTTGCATCCTCGTGTAGATCTCCCGAACGGTAGCTGTACGCGTGTGCCGGAAGGAGGAGATGGAGGAGCTGACGGAGACATGCGCCACGTCGTTGTAAAGCAAGACCTGGACCAAAGTCCAGAAGGGCCCAAGGCCAACCTTGCCATCGAAGGCAAGCCCCGGATCAATAACCCTGTTTCTAAAATTTATGCAATTATTGATGCTATGATTGTGCATTTACATTTTAGGAGTTGAATGAAACCCTAGATGCATGATCCCTAGGTACCTATGTTCTTTTACTAGTAGGCTAGGTCGATAGCTGCTATGCTATAGGACCCGGTAGAAGTCGAGTGATGTTCGTCACTCGCGAGAATAGGTTCCTAGATAGGAATCATAAAATATCCTTAAATGGATTGCTCATGTGGTAAGAGCATGGGATTTGGGCTCCGGTCCAGTGGCTTTCGTGGGCTAAGCTTTTGAACGTACTAAACATATGCCGGGAATGGGACCGGTAAGCCTAGTACCCGATTGACGCGGTAAGGGAACCTTTCCCTACTAAACCTGGGGCACTTGTGTCCCCCTGCTCACAACAGTGTGGTACCTGCGTGAGTCTGGACGTTCGTGTGGGAGCGATCCAGTAAAACCTTGTACCAAGGAATGTAGGTTCCGCTCCCGAGCCGAAGATTGACGGGAACGGCCTGGGAAAGTTGTCCTTTCGGGGGCAGCCTACCGTGTGTTTGGTACCTTGCAAGGTTTAAATCAATCGATTGTCGGCCTCTCACCTTTATCCGAGACTGCTTAATCAACTGGCCATGATATCCCATAATGATGGAACTCGAGGAATATGGTTGGACGAATTAATTGCTTGTCCAATTCTTGATTGAATTAGTTGGCACACTTAGAAATGGTAATCAACTAGAACTTGTGCTAAAAGATTGAAAGTAAGGATCTACTCTTAGCAGCTGTTTAGCAAAAGAAACTCCACCGGCCAAAAGCCTTTCATGTCTAGAGGTTGGTGTTATAGTTTTCACCCGACGATTAAGTCTTGCTGAGTATTAGTATACTCAGCCTTGCTTTAAAAATGTTGTTGCAGGTGTGTTTGACCGGAAGGGTGACGACAAGTGATGACATCACGGATGGCCTCCTGTGATGTCTACCGTTGCGCTAGTTTATTTTATTTCCGCTGTTTTCAAACTCTGAACCTTTACTCCATGTCATGAACAATGGTTTGTAATAAATTATGTTAGTTCACGTTGTACTCTGGACTTGCCTTAGCGTGACTTTTAATGCATGTATCGATCCTCTGTTCGATGTCCAAGTGATTTACCGGGCGTTAACCCGGCAACTAACGACAGGATGATACTTTACTATTGCTTAATGACCAAAGTGGATCGGTCTTAGGCGATAGTACGGTATTTTCCTGGGCGGGTTGTCACAAATTTTCGGTATCGTAGCGACTGCATGCACCAGAGTTTAATTAACAACTGTAATCACATGATTTTCGAATAAAATTTGCCAAGATTGTTTGGTTTGCAAAATATGTTGGTCCGTTAAGGATAAACTAGACCGAGAGGCCCTAGAGGGAATTTTGGGTTCTTTCAGGTGGCTTAAATAATCTATGGTTTATTTTGCTAACTTCCAGCACATTTTACTTTATGTCAGACTTACATTCTTGCACAACCAAACTAGATGAGCCACGTATCTTATACGTGTGTTGTTCCGCATCACGGGAATTGCGAGGGTTGATGGAGTGATCCATTCCACGGATCCCATCTTCGCGTCTGTTATGAGTTGTGTGTCGCCACGTGTTTCATACGTGTGCATTCCGCATGTCGCTCATGCGAGGCAAGGATACACTCCATTCGAACGGAGGGTGTCCGAGGTTGGACGCTGTCCATGCAGCGGCTTAACGCATGGATGCCGTTTCTATAGTGAACGGTAATGTATGTGGACGCTTTCGTGACGTGCTGGCACGGGAGGTTCATTTTCTGCAGGTACATAACAACGCTTCGTTAGTCGTTAAGCAAGTACCGTATAGCTCTCGACTAGTTATTATAAGGAGAACCGTAATTGTTGCCTTGCCACCGGCACTAACTTCGATTTTTGGCTTGATTGCCATGTGAGGTCGGATAGGACGTCTTGCATGCATACTAAAAATCGAAACAACTAAATGGACCCAAAACTAAATTTCCATATGCTCTCTAATGAACATTTTTGCTAGTGTGTGCTTTTTATAAACTAGATTACCTCTCATACCTAGCTGTCATGCTGCCGAAATTTTGAAAAGTTTGTTTACCTTGTGCTAGGTTTAATTAAACCAAATTGTTAAAAATAGTTGCTCCTTAGTTAGCCTAGCTTGTAGCCGCAAGTTCCGATCTTGTTTCTTTGGTTTGGTTCACACTTTCCTAGGCACATCTAGGTTCTGTATCGTCCACCTTGTTTTTTTTCTTGTTCGATGCTCAACCTTAAAAATTAAATAGGTGTTAAGGAATTTATTGTGAACCGGGAAAACTCGGGAAAAGATTTGAGGGTGTTCTGGATTTTTGGTTATGAATTTTTGTTCACAACTACCAGAACTTCATGTCATTATGTATGTGGGCTCGCTTCGAGTTCTAGCATGCAATTGTGCCCGTGTGCACATGACTACCCTGTGTTACCCAACATGAGAAAAGAGAACTTTTTCCATTCTACCAGGCCGTGGGAATGTCTTGTTCTTAGAATTCAATCTTCAATAGTGATTCTCCTATCAACATGTCATTTCCGTCGACTTGTATTTCACTTCAACCCCTTGTCCTCAGACATGTTGAAGCACTAGGGTATTCTTCGTATTGATATCCTTGTCCTGGTTACTTCAAACTTTCAATCTGAGCCTATTCTCATGGTCTTGCTCACAACCTTTTAAATAAATGAATAAATAAATAATTAATTATGTCTCTTCTTGAGCATGCATTTGCATAGCATGTGCATTGGGAACCTTGGGTGAACTAACATGCATACGCTTGGAGTGTTTTCAATATCTCCCACTCTATCCTTTGTGTTTTGTGAAGTTGTCATCCCATAACTAAAGGTGCCGCGACAGAGCCTAGGGAATCGTGTGTGCTGCAGCCACACGACTGCCACTAGGAGCGCGCTAGGTATCTTGGTTGTGAGAAAGCAACTCGCCACTCAAATCCTTCTCTGCCTTTGATTGTCTTCGGAATCACTAACTCATCATATGGGTAGCCGAGTCATTCTAACGTGCATCATGAGCACCATACCGCACAAGCATGTGTATCGCATCAACTTTTTTCACACCTTAAAAATAATGAGTTGTTAAAACCTCAAATTTTACAAAGTAAGTAAAGGTGTGAGCAAGATGGTTTTGAAGCCCCCACTTGAAGTCATCTTTCATGCAAGAAAGTGTGGAATTCTTTATTTAGCCCCCATTTGGCCTTCCTTTTCTTCGTAGTGATCTTTTGGAAATCCCTGTCGACTCGGCCTCATGCCGCCAATCTCGACGACCTTGTAGCATCAATTCTATTCCTGCTAGCCAAGTGTAAACAGTAGAAGCAGCAAGCTCTTGAGCAGTCAAGGTTCTCGAATAGTCAGCAGGAAGAATCATCCATTGTGTATTCGTTCTTGGCCATGCTCATAACTTTCAAATCCTCAGAATCGGGCAAGGAAGTAAACCCAGGATCGATCGAAGCTTTTTGCTATGTTTCCCTTGTTGCTATCGTGAACGTAAAGTGTTGTACACTGAGCTTTTCTCATTGTGCTCCCCATCACGGTCGATTATTTAGACCATTGAACCCCATCGCCATCAGTGTCACGACCATACAACTCCATGACGTTGCTCTACCATTGATTTCCGCAACCGTTTTCACGACGCCGAAACCTCACGAGCTGACCATTGTCGAGCTCCGTGTTGCCTACACCAGAGACCCGACCGGGTCAACTGACCGTTACCGCCCCGCAGCGGTTATAAAATGGAACCTTTTACTTGGAACCGCTGATACGAAAGCTCCATTTCCATCCAAGCTCGGCAGTATCACTGTTCTTGTTCTCCTTCCACCTACTTCAATCCCCTCGAGCAAGCTGTTCTCCCGTATTCGTTCTCGACGTCGAGAAGAAGCTCAGAGCAGACCGAAAGCAGAAATCAATCCAAGCTGCCACCCATGACTCCGCCTTCAGAAGAGCTCGAGTCGTTTCGCTGGACATTGTTAGGGATGTACCTCTGTATCGTAGGAGGATTATGTCTGCTATTAGTTGTGCATGTGCACATTCATCGTCCGCTTCCTCATGAACGGCGATGAGGTAGTAAGAGGACACACCTTGTACCTTTTTGTTCCATCTGCATTCCCGATCATGGGATGTGTGGACAAAGCTTTATCAAATCGATATTGTGACTGTTTGGATGTCCGATTCGCATTTCTTACCGTGAACGAGTCTCGTAGAAGTATGTTCGAATTATAAGTTTCTGGGTGAGATTCGGAACATGTACTAATTAGGGACTTAAAAATTTTCAGATGTTCAGACCGGCATGGAATAACCCCTATGGTTTTGATGCATCAGGTAGTGGTGATCTTACGCTACCGCCACCCACGATGTTGACTGAAGCTTTCGTAGCAGCACATACCGAGGTGTTGCGCCAACTCCTGCAAGCACAGCAACGGACGGCTCAGCAACTACCGCAAATGCCACCGATGCAACAAGAGATCCAACCTTCCAAGCCCTGTTCACCCGAAGTACCTACCCAGGGTGACATAAACGCCATTGTCGGCGCAACTCAACTGTTAGAAGGGCAGAATTCTATGCTGAACCAGATGGTGTCCGATATCATCCAAGGACGTTATGGGAAACCATATCAGAATAATTTGGCAGACAGTCTCTCTCAGTCCTTATCTGCCTCTATGGTCGAACAAGCCCGTTTGTTCAATCTGTTGGAGGAATATGTTAATCAAGACCAGCCCCAAGCCTCCGACTCCATATTACCACCTTCTCGACTACCAATGGATCTTAGAGTAGAAGAGGATGCAATCCGAGGCAACAAGCGAGTATTATCCGAGATAGATGTAAGTGAGTGGGAAATTACCTGTACGGAGACTTGTCCGCGTAAAGGCAAACAAAGATGTAACGCCAACGAGGCCACTCAACTCCCTGCTAGTGCAACACTTTCGCGAGCCGCGAGGTTAAAAAGGAAAAAGGAGAGGAAGCGGCTCCGCCTTATCAAGAAAGCTCAGCGACAGATCTCCAAGCCCGAAGAAGTTCCTCCCCGTTTGTGCTACAATTGTATACAACCTGGGCATTATGCGAAGGAGTGCCCGAACCCTAAACAGCAGAACCCCGGATCCGCTATCAACAAACCCGGCAACAAGCCAAGCCCTCAAGTGGAGCAAGGCCAACTGAAATTCTTGGGTAATACCTCTATCCCCGAATCACTTCCTCACGACCTCTTGTAGTTTCGAATCTCGGCACGAGATTCTTCTTAAGGGGGGTAGGCTGTGACGCCCCAGGTTTTTAATTACCGTCATTAACGCTAATGACCGGATCAGCCGAGTCAGACCGGTCAAACATCGGTCAAACCTAGGTCAACCTGGGTCATCACCCCTAAAACCTCGCCAATGAACCCTAATGAACCCCTTGACCAAGTTTGCACACACCCGTAGTGGACCCTTGGTCAAAGGCACGGTCAAAACCGGCTTAACCGTTGACGTCAGCGAATGTCGTCCGGAACTTTTGCCGCGTTCTCCAAAATTCGCCTAAACACTTCAAAATCTACCTTTATGAAAGTTATCCATCTTGTTGAGGGACACAACTTTCGTGTAGATTGGCATTTCAAATTTTGGGTGGAACTTGGTGAAAAACTTGATCGACTGACAATACCTCCTGTTTTCCAGAACAGGCCGGCATTCAATGTTGGCATGATGTTCCTGCAAAATCCGTTGAGAAAAACACCCTAGAGCCTTTTTAGAAGTTGTTGAGGGTGACTAGATCTACAACTTTCGTGTTCACTACTTGGTCAGGTTCTATTCAAGTTTTTGGAGAAAACTTCGCTTGAACAGGGCCAGTCCGAATATTTTCAGGCGCTCCCGCGCCGCCGCGCGCCCGGCCGCGCCGGCCGCCCGCGCCGGCCGGCCGCCCCGGTGACTACATTGCAAAGCAGCAATTCTTTTCAGGGGCCTAACTGCGAAAGGGTAACTCCAATAGTATAGTGATTTTGCTGTTTCTTGTAAATTACGTAGAAAATCACAGACAAATCAGACAAATGCAAGGCCAATTTTGTTGGATTTGTGGTGAATTATTCTACAACTTTTGTTATTCTGGACTGAGCTAATTCTTTTTAGTTTTTGCATGAAAAATACAAACATGAAAACCCTAGATCTGCAATATCTCAAAAACCATAAATCCTCTGTAGCTAATTTTTGGGTATGTTGTGTGTTAGGTCATGACAAGCTCCTATGCCAAAAATTGCACAAAGTTATGATGTAAATCTTTTTCTAAAAATGATTTTCCATTTTTGGAAGATCTGCATAAATGATTTTTCTTGTTAAATATATTTATGTTTTTGCGCTCAACTTGTCCACACTATCTTGTAATATCCAAATACACATCTTGTGAATTAATCATGATTTTTGGATTAACAGAAATAATTATTCTTGATTTATGCATGTTTTCATTTGTAAATTAATAAACCAAGTTTAGTAGAGATTCCATGCAACATGCTGGCTTTTTAGACTTGTTTAGGACCAGAGAGCATGCACAAGAATGGTTGGATCATTTTGATGCTTATTTATTTTTGTATGCATTTAAAATGGAATCACTAGCTAGCCTTTGATATTTTCCATAACATTTAATTTCCTAGCATCCAACACTTACATGTGGGTCCAATGGACCAGTATAGGTGCTAGTAGGCTTAAGAAACACTACTTCAATTTTTGGTAATTTAATTGCTTAATAAAAGCTTAAAAGCTCTTTTTAATATTAAAGAGAAATTAAATAAAGAAAAGCCCTTATTTAATTCTTTTTCCTTTTTGAAAATATTATTTAATTTAATTAAAAGATAATCAATTCTCATTGCTTGATAAGGAATTAATTCGAGGATAAAAATATTATTCATATCTTTGCTTGTGAAAGGAAAAGGATTAAAGCTTTCACATGAAATGACAAGTACAACGGAACCTTTATTCAATTGTGCAATAAAAGGATAACCCATGTACAACCAATAACCTTCCTAAAAGAGAAATCACCAAACCACCCATGATTAACTTGAGGGTAATTGCAAATCATGCTAAAAAGGTTAAATATACCTACACACTACTGTTGGTGAATTTTAAATTACATTATTCACATATATATGTACACAATCACCATCAAAAAGAATAATTAATAAGAGTTGCATATTGTTCCTTTATGGAAGAGTATCTTGAATGTATTCTTATCTAGGTGAATGTGTCCAACAAACACACCCCTGGTTGTCATATGTTGTTTGAAATTAATTAAATTAAAAATCGTCAATTAAATCTCGCATTTGCATCCTCGTGTAGATCTCCCGAACGGTAGTTGTACGCGTGTGCGGAAGGAGGAGACGGAGGGAGGCCGACGGAGACGTGCACCACGTCGTTGTAAAGCAAGACCTGGACCAAAGTCCGGAAGGGCCCAAGGCCAACCTTGCCATCGAAGGCAAGCCCGGATCAATAACCCCGTTTCTAAAATTTATGCAATTATTGATGCTATGATTGTGCATTTACATTTCGGGAGTTGAATGAAACCCTAGATGCATGATCCCTAGGTACCTATGTTCTTTTACTAGTAGGCTAGGTCGATAGCCGCTATGCTATAGGACCGGTAGAAGTCGAGTGATGTTCGTCACTCGCGAGAATAGGTTCCTAGATAGGAATCATAAAATATCCTTAAATGGATTGCTCATGTGGTATTAAACAAAAATTAGTAATAACTGTTTCAACTCCCGAAATAATATATGCATAAAAAAGTAGGTATTTTTTGGTGTTAACATAATATAATTTTGCATGGCACAAATATTTTAACTAATGATTTTTTAAATGTTCAAAGCAAAAAGGAATGAGATAAATGAGGAAGGAAAAGGGAAATGTTAACTTCCCGCGCAAAATTACCCTTTAGCCCTGGGTGGTGTTGACGTAAAATCAGCACCTCACGCCAAGCACACAGCAAGTCGAAAAAGCTGGCTTAACACACGTGGCCGAATCCAAAGCGTGCCAGTCAATTTTCCCTGAAACTCACAAAGGATGGAAATAGTTAGATAAAACCCGGAACTTGCCGGGTGGTACAAGACAATTCTGTATTTACGGCCTCAAAGCCAATCAAAACGACATATAGCTACAACAAGCTATCCGTCAAAAACCGAGTATCATTCGGGAACTTTAAAACATGTAAGCAAGGTATAGCCGAATGCATGACGTAAGCATGATGAAAGATCGGTCTTTATCTAAACAACATTGCAAGCACTTGATCATGACCGATTATCAAAAGTCAATCACAATAAAATAAATAAAGGGCGAAGCATGATTACAAATTTGTAGTAAACATGCATGCATAGGCCAAAAGCACTAGTCTACCGCATGTCTAGATACTTTCAAACCCGTCGAGCATGATACCAAACAAGTTAATCCACCGCATGATACGACTTGTTTGAAACCACACCACCAACCAAGAATAGATTAATCCACCGCATGATACAATCTAAACATGGAAAGCTAAAAGCATACATTATTTAAAACAAACTTATGAACACGTTTCATTCATGGCGGGGATCGCCGAATACGGTGTACAGCCGCTTCGGGTTCCGTGGAGAAGGAACAAACTATGCTAGATCAACACGCTTGAACCCGCAACACGTGGCAATCTAGAGAACCACATCGAGTTGAAGATTTGAACATGCGTCATATGGATCGTAAACAAGATAGAGCCAAATCTAGTCAATCTAAATTGGGCAATAAGAGTGTTACATGAATTAAACACGAAGCAAAATCCAAAAGGAACACGTGGTAACTTAATGAATCTATTAGATCTTGCCAAATCTAATAGAGCCGATAACTAGCTCCAAGCTAGATCTTAGCCTACCGCATGGCTCATGATCTAACAAGAAACCCTCTTGAACCAAGCTTAAATCCACCGCATGATACTAAACATGGTAACAAGACTACTTGTATCACGGTCTAAATCCACTGCATGATACTATACATGATACAAGGTTGCCGGTACTTACGGAGGTCGACGGATCGATGGTTCCTCTCGAAGAACTCGACGACTCGACTAAAGGACTCGAAGGTTGGCACGGGGCCGGTTTGTTGTGAAATTGTTTGTTCCCTATTACAAACACTAAGGGTTCATATTTATACCCTTTTCCTAACACGACTCCTAGTCGACCACCAGTACAACATTTATTGCCTAAATCAATGCCCCAGCGCCAATGTCCGTCTTGCACCCGTCATCAGTTTGTCCCTTCCTTATATTCGAGCCACGTCATCACGTATTCCCGAATGCTTCCTCTTCCAAGCGCAAAACAGCCCTTCTGCCCAATGATGGCGTGCTCCCGACCGTAGGCATCTTTACCGAATGCTTTGAGGAAAATTTCCTGACGAATGGTGTTTCCTTACCAAACGCGGCCCATAAGTCAGTCTCTTTCCTGTACCAATTTTTGGTGTTAACATATGCCCCTTCAATTACGGGATAAAAGTGATTTTATTCCGGAATTGGCCATAAATGCTCAACATCTCCAAGCCAAATCCGTGCAACACTTGTTCTTTCCTCTCTCAAACCGTTGGAGTTTTTGCCCAGATCCAAACCCTAGTTCATCAATCCTTCAAGCTCAAATCTTCAAAATGGCAAACCAAGACCAGGCTCTTCAGGTAAATCTCATCCTCCTAAGGCCTATTCGGTATTACTTTTTCGAATTTCATCTCAGATTTTTCCTCTTGCCCTTTCTTGTTCTTGATAGGCTCTAGCCGCTGAAATCTTGATCCCCATCGAGGACCAATCACCATCTTATTTCCTCGGGCCCGTGGGAATCTCCGACCCCTCTGAGTTCATTGCAGCCGAATCTCAGAGGATCCCTTTCAAGGTAGCTTTGTCGAAACCCCATGAATGGCAAGATGCTTTCAAGAACTGGCCCCTGCCCCCAATTGCAGGCTGGAGAAACTGGTACAAGAGGATGCTTGATGATGACAGCGTCAAGACAAGCAATTGGGACAGCCTTCGCATTGCTCATTGCTTGGAGTTATCCTTGGCTGAAACACCAAAAATGAGAATCTTCTGATTGCAGCCTGCCATTTTTGGTCGAATGGTGCCAATGCCTTTCTTTTTGGCCATGGGCCAATGTCTCCCACTTTGGCCAATGTATACATGATAACCGGCCTTGATGTCACAGGATCCGTATACCCACACAAGTACAAATGCTCCTCCAGGCAAACAGGAGTGAAAACAAGAGTTGGATATAAAAGATATATCCAAAAATATATGTCTGACAGCCCTTTGTCTGAAGTTGAGTATAGGGCCTTTCTGAACATGTGGCTATGCAGATTCATCTTCTGTGGCAAAGCCAATGAGCCAACCCTGAACCACATTGTAATGGCTGAGGACCTGGCTACTGGTAACCCTATTCCTCTTGGAAAGTACCTCCTAGGAAGTGTATACCATATGCTTCATCAGACCACCTACCTGATGCACACCAGCCAAAAGATCTCTTGTGTTAATGGCCCTTGGTGGTTTGTTCAAATGTGTCTGCAGCTATATATGCATCAGATTGTTGGTATTGACCTCAACAACCGGCGCTTTCCTTCAGCCAACTACAAGGAAGGGGAAACCCAAAGCACTAAAGGTTGCCAGACTTATGGAGAAGCTGCACCAACCGTGTCCATCAACCAAACATTAGCCAACTTTTTGAGCTCTTCTTCAAAGGTTTTGCCAATCCCCTTTGGCTTCCATATCTGAATAATGATAACTTGACTCTCCCTTGTGAGTTTAGTTTTGAGGCCGGATGCAATGATGTAAAAACTATAGCAATTTTCAATATCTTCATTCATCCATGCATCCTGCCAGCAGAATTTAGTGGAGGAAGGAAAAATCGGAGCACCTTTGAATACTACCAGCCAAATATGATGGTCAGACAACTAGGATGTGGCCAAGTGCCCCCAAGGCTATTCCTTCACGAATTCCTTAAGCCCAGAGAGGATATCAAGGAATCCCTGCAAGCAAAAAGGGTCTTTGAGTATAAGTGCAGCTCAACTGTTTATGCACGTAGGCCCTTTGTGCCAATAACAATATCTCATCCCTCCTTTACTTCTTGGTGGCAAGAATTTCATGATCACATTTCAATGTGCCAGTACATCCTCTTTGTCTTGAACTAATGCCTGATTTCCATCAAATTTCAGAGGTAATATACTTATTTTTCCTTTCTTTTTCAACCATGTCTTTCTTTACTGATCACGATCTTTTGCTATTTTGGCAGGATACAGTACCTGCCCCTCTTGCCAGGACAATCTCCTACAACATTGCAGGCCCAATCTCTGCTTTGGGATATCAATCTCCCACCTTGGCTCAATTGATGTCTAGATATGCCACATCGGACCCAACTCTCATCAGTTCAGCCTCTGACAAAAGGAAAGCTCCATCCCTGGTTGCTCCTTCAGCTGCCAAGAAGAAAAGAACATCCAAAAGAGTTCTTATTTAGGTTAAAATCTTTTCCTTCCTGAGCATAAAACCACTCTTCATCTTGATCATCTTTATTTTTGTGCAATATCATACCAGAACTCAGCAATCACTGGTCATTATAGATTCTGCCAATGTTTCATCCACTAGTAAAAATTTTCACCATCTTATTTTTCTAATCATTTTCTTCATTAGCACTTATCCTCTACTTATTAGTTGCATAGGAAACCTCGGTGAGCCAAAATGTGGGGAGTTCTTCTCCTCAACATGTTTCAAAACCAGCTTCACCAACGATCCAGCCATCCTCTTTTCAAGCAAAAGCTCCAGCCTCACCAAGGATCCAGCCATCATCTTCTCAAGTAGAAGCTCCAGCTTCACCAAGGATCCAGCCATCCTCTTCTCAAGTAGAAGCTCCAGCTTCACCAAGGATGGATCCATCTTCTCCTCAGCCAGAAGCTTCAACCTTACCAAGGACTCCACCAGCTTCTCCTCAGCTAGAAGCTTCAACTTTACCAAGGACTCCTCAAGTTTCTTCTCAACTGAACATCCAAGAGCCTCTCCTTAAGCCTGAAAACTTCCTTCCCCAACTCAGGAAGCTAGGAATGATGTAAGCATGAACATTTATCTCTTTTATTTCCGTCTAATAAATCATCCTTAATTTGGCAAGCTTTTCTTTTCAGGATCAAACTGTATCACCACCCAGCTTTTCTTTTACCGTGGATGACTTAACTGCCGAAAAAGGAGATGAAGCATCCTCCGGCCAAGCTTTATCATAGGAAAATCAAGCAACGCTAAAAGAAATCCTCTCTTTGCTGCAAAGGGATATCCAAGACCAAGTCAGGGACGTTGATCTTCTAGAAGAAGTGCTTGAATCCATCAACCAAGAGCTTCCTGACGATATCAAAGCCTCCTTAGAGCCTATCTCACAATTGGATAATCACTTTGCAGCAGTGAGGCGAGCTCTGAAGAATCAATCCTCCCGACCAGCCCTGGAAGAAAAGAGAGCCAAAGCCAAGCAATTCGTGAAAGATTCGCAAGTTCAGATCCAAAACAATAAGGAATTGCTGGCTAAACTGCAGCCTGCACTTGATTTGAAAATCATCAAAAAAGTTGCACTAGAGGCTGAACTGAAGAACTTGATAGCTGAAATCGAGGCTGACAAGAAGAAGATAGATGAACTTCCTGAATCAACAGAGAAAATCCAAAAGGAAGCTACAGCAGCTCTAATGGAATCAAAACAGCTCAAGACAAAGCTCTCTGCTCTGTCTAACACCCAGGAAGCTGATCAGAAATTGTTGGAAAACATCAGCAGGATAATATCAGATGCTTCCAGTGTAATCTCAAAGTACTTGAGTATATAATTATAACAAACAATTTGTAGCCGAATGCTTCATCAGCTTTGCATTTTGCTCACCATCAGTTTTCACTTTCCAATATTTGTCTTACCTTATTTTAATGAGTAATTTCTGAATGATTCATTTGGCAACTCTGGCCAAACAGTGTTAGACTGAAAAGCAACCCGACCGCAACACAGCCGAATTTCAACCAGTCAAACCGAATACGACCCAGATTGAATCCCAAACGACCCGACGACAGTTTAGTTGAGGGAACCCCTCCAATTCCCAAATTTCTTGGGATATGCACCACGATCTCTGGCCACGATCTCTTTGTCAGTCCCATAAATAAGAACCTTGGGTGCCCCTAGCCTTTCACCAAGTCCTCTGCTTTCCAAGCCTTTGCCAATCTAAGCTTCTCCTCTCTAGTACTAGTACTCCAAAAAAAACTCCATGGCAGGCAGCAGCAACAGGCACAGGGCCAGTGACGAGGCCGAAGGGAGCCGCGCTGGCGCTTGCCGGAGGTGGTGATCGTTGGCTTCTTCATAGCTCTATTTAGATCCCTTTTTGTTTCTGACGATCTTCTTCGTATTTCCAGGCTCATCCAATGGAATCCTACCTCTGCACCAGCCACGACCCCGGCCATGGTGGGCGATTCCTTGGGGTCGTTCGGCCGTTACCACTCCTCCAGCTCGTGCTACAATGATCACGACGCCCACAGGTTCAAGGCGGAACGTGAAGAAACCCGGCGTGAGTTGGAGATCGTCTCCAAAAAGGCCGGAATCGCCGAGCTCGAGTGGGAGCACCAGTGCAAGCAGCTACTGGAGGCCATCGACGGTGAATCTTGTGATTTGTTTAATCTCAACTCAACTTTGAACTAACCGTCATTGCTCTGTGATTACTGCAGATCGCGATGCCGAGCTCAATTGGCTGAAGACGCTGGTGAAGAAGCTGGCGGGCAAGGTGAACGCTCCCGGAGACACACCAGAAGCTCGCCTTGGCACGGTGGAAGACCGCGTCGACAAGGTGGCCCTCCACGGTGTCCGCCTGGGCACCACCCCGGGCCTGGCTGCCATGGCGACGCACACCGGCGTCGACTAATCCACGCGGCCGCGCGGCTTCCACGGTGGCGCGCCGGAGGACGTTGACGACATCGAGGTCATCCTGGAGCACCTCGACGGCCACAGCGATGCCATTGCCGATTCCATTCATCCCCAGTCTGTGCTGAACAGGCTTTTTGATTAGTTTGTACTAGGGATGTTGGAATTTCGGCAACAAATATGAAATTTTATCTTCTGCATTTGTCTTGTGATGATTTCCTTTGATTTGTGTATGCGAACCTTCACTGCTTTGAACGCATTCGGGAACTCTTACTCTAGCCGAATACGCACAAACTCTTGACCCTTGGCGTAGAATTCGTAGAAAATCCTCATTCGGGATACATGAACACTGTTCAATGAAAAACCCTTCGCATTCGGGAGAAACCATGTCGTTTGGCATTCCCATTAATGCACGCCAGCCAGTCATCACTCCCGATGCGCAATCACGACTAATAAAATAGCCCCCTTGGTGCTCTGCAAATCCACTCGCATACACTTCCATCATTTCACGTCCTCCCATCCTCCTTCTCCAGAGAAAAAACCCCAAAGCCATGGCGGACAAGGGGAAATGACCAGTCAAGGAGAACAGTGCCCCATCAAAGAAGCGAACCATTCGAGAGTAATCTTTCTTCTCAATCCTTTCTCTTGTTCTCGATTGCAATCTCATGATTCACCTTTCTTTGTTTTCAACCTCGACTTGCTACCAGAGGAAATCTTTGGAACTGAAGAGATTCCTAAGTACATCCTTTCCGATTCCTCCACTGAAGAAGAAGACGCCACGCCGAAACAGAGGACCAACCACCAACTGCGCCGTCGCATTCGGCATCTAGAACACAACCTGCGGGACATCACCACCCGCTGCAGTGCCGAACGCGAACACCGCATGAGCTTGGAGGCATTGGTGGGGGGTAACATCCTCATCCCTATTTGATTCTCATGCTTAAGTTTCAGATCCCATATTCAACGAGAATCTTTTCCCCTTCTTCAGATGTTTCTGACAGGTACAACAACTTGAAGGCCTCTTGGGACAGCCTGATGGAAGATGCAAATCACGGCAATCCCCGAAGCTTCTATGTTGCCGTCACGGTGGTCTCAGAGTAGTTGAAGAGGGAAGAACTGAAGAGGAAAAATGCGGAGTCAAAGAAATGAAGCATACTTTCGCTTCTTCCTCCAGGCCTTCTGTTTCCCACAGGCTCTCTCTTGTAATCTTAGGTGGCTGGGTTGCCTGCAAGAAACGTTTGTAATGTAAAACATTTTCGTGCTACGGGCAACACACTTTAGTATTGGCCATCTCCTTTTGTCAGGATTTTTGCTCTGAAGGCGGCTTCTTTCCCGAACGCCGGCTGTTTCCATGTTTCTGATGCTTGTAATCCTGATGCTTGTAATCAACGATCAACTTCAATACTAGGATAATATTTTCTTCAAGTATCTCCCATTTATAGCAGCAGTAAACTCCTCTCCTAGTAAAGTTTTCAAGATATATGCATTTCCAGGCGTACATCTAACTACCAGAAAAGGACCTTCCCAATTCGGGGACCATTTGCCGAACGTACTATATTTAGTTCCAATCGGCAGTAATGCTTTCCAAACCAAATCTCCTTTTGCAAATTGCTTGACCTTTACTTTCTTGTTATAATACTTAACAACTCGCATCTTGTTTTTCTCAATATTTTCCAAGGCTTTAAGACGAATCATATGCAAATCTTCTAACTCGTCCATCATTAAGTCATTGTAGTCCTTGGAACTTAAATCCTTTTGCAAAACTACTCTCCTTGAGTCTGATTGCATTTCCCATGGCAAAACAGCATGATGCCCGTAAACCAACTCATAAGGAGATGTTTTTGTAGCTCCATGAGGGGCCATTCGGTAAGCCCATAAAGCTTCATTGAGTATCGAATGCCACCTTCTTGGCTTCTGATCAATCTTCTTTTGTATAATCTTGATCGTAGTCTTGTTTGAAGCCTCTGCCTGACCATTAGCTTGAGCATAATAAGGAGAAGAATTTAACAATTTGATGCCCATACTTTCAGCAAACTCTCTGAACTCTGAAGATGTAAAATGAGTTCCTTGATCAGTTGTAATTGTTTGAGGAATTCCAAATCTGTAGATGATGTGCTCTTTGATAAACTCAATCATGTTTTCTGATGTTACTTTCTTCAATGGAATTGCCTCAACCCATTTAGTGAAATAATCTGTTGCCAAAAGCACAAACTCATGCCCCTTGCTAGATGGAGGATTTATTTGGCCAATCAAATCTATACCCCATCCTCTGAATGGCCATGGCTTGATAATAGGATTCAAAGCTGATGCTGGAACTCTCTGAATATTTCCAAACTTTTGACAATCTTGACACCCCTTGTAATACTCAAAGCAATCTTCTAGCATCGTTGGCCAATAACATCCAGTGTGCCTGATAACTCATTTCATTCGGTAAGCCGATTGATGTGATCCACACAGCCCATCGTGTACTTCACTCATCATCTTCTTTGCTTCTTCTTGACCCAAGCATTGTAGCAACGCCCCATCTAATGATTTGTAATACAAACGTCCATCAAGAAGAACAAACCTTATAGCTTAATACCTGAGCTTCCTAGAGACCTTTCGGGATGGATTTTCCAGATAATCAACAATTTCTTTTCTCCAATCATCTTCTGCTAGATCACTCCCGAAAGCGCACACATCGTTGGCAAACATTTCTTGCCATCCATGAAGCTAATAACTTTATGTCCAGCAGTGGCATCAACCAACAAGTCAGCAACAAGCATTGGATATCCATCCATGGGTGTAGCTCTGTTTAGATCTCTAAAGTCTATGCAAACCCTCATCTTCCCGTTTTTCTTGTAAACAGGGACAATATTAGAGATCCAATCCGCATATCTGCATGGCCGAATGAAATTTGCTTCTATTAATCTCTCAACTTCTTTTTTCACATCGGCCAATACTTCATCCTTGTAGATTTTCTGGGGAGGTTGCTTATAAGGCCTAAAACCAGGCTTGATTGGCAACCGATGCTCAACAATAGAACGATCCAAACCAGGCATCTCTGAATAATTCCAAGCGAAGCAATCTTCGTACTCTTTTAATAGCTTGATCAACTCTTTCTGAAACTTGAATCCAAATTAGCACTGATAAATGTCGGCCTTGGCTTGTCACCATCTCCAATGTCAATTTCTTCCAGTTTGTCAGCCGACATAAACCCACGTCCTAACTTTCCATCAGTTCCATCAAGTGGATTCTCCATTAAAAATTGCTATAAGAGCCGACTGCTTGAATCGGCTGTTGATCACTGCTGACTGGTTCAACAGGACTTTCACCCCAGTCCTTGCCTGAGAAGCAATATATACCTTGATACTCCCAAAAGGTTGGTTCCACGTTAGCCACGCTTACTGAATCATCTGCTTGGACCACTTCTACATCATCATCCACCCATTGAACAAGCTGTTGATGCATGGTAGATGGGATGCAACAATTTGCATGGATCCAGTCCCGTCCAAGCAGCAAGTTGTATGCCCCTTTTCCCTCAATGACAAAGAAGGTCGTGAGCAAGGTCTTAGACTCGATCATCAAATCCACATGCACACAACACTTGGTATCTGAAGGATTCCCAGCAAAATCATTCAGAACTATGCTTGTTGGCGTCAAATCCCCAGGGCTCATGCCAAGCTTCCTAAATGTAGTGTACGGCATCACATTGACCGCAGCTCCACCATCAACGAACATCTTGGTCAATGGCTTCCCATTGACATATCCTCTCAAGTACAGCAGTCTCATGTGCTGATTCTTGGCTGGCTTGTCAAGAGTAGCTTGCTTGGCCAACACAGTTGTGCCATCAGCCCAAATTGCTCAGCCTCATCAATGTCTGGCGATGCTTCCTCCTGCACAACCTGATTAGCTGGAGCCATGAATTCATTCGGCAAGAAGCATACCATGCACGTAGGAGCCGAATGACCAGATCCATCAGGCTTATCTTTCGGACACCACACCTGTTTCCTCTTGATTCCTGCCTGCTTCAACTCCTGATTTCTCAAGCGCTGAACTCTTCTCTTTTGGCTTCTCCTCAAACCAGGTGGGCACCACTGTCCTTTCTGCCAGACATACTCACGATCTTCTTCTTCTTCATGATCAACCCATCTGTATTCAGCATATCTTTTCCTTGGTTGATCATTAACTTAATTTATTTTTATGCGCCGACCGTCACTAGGATGTATCCTTCCAATTCTTTCATGGATGGATCGGCGATTGACAGTATCCTGCCTATATTCAGTATATATGTCACTGCATTCGGGACAATTGTTCAACGTGGGGAGCTTGAAACCTTCGTTCCAGCAGTGCCTGAAGAAAGCACATCCCCAATGCATGCGCTCTTGCTCTCGTGCATGTTCTTCTTGTTCCTTCCTGTGCACCTCTTCCTTATATCTTCGCTTCTCCTCCTCATACCTTTGTTTCTGGTAGCGCTCCTTTTCTTGCTGACTCTGCCACTTATTAAGAAGAATGCGCGAAGTCACCCTGGGTTTAGAAGATTCCCTCATTTCAATTTGACTTTTCAGGATGCGAGGCGCTTCCTTGTAGACTTGTCCAACTGTTACTTGTCGACCAAGGTCAACTGATCCATCCTGCTTCGCCTTCGCTGAAGTCAAAACCTTCACTTTTCCTTTTTCCTCAGCAGTCACCATGTTAACTGAGAATCCAATCATGTTTTGAGGAAAAGGATTGCCATCTAACTTCATTTTATTGTCGAATTTTAGATGACCTTCTTGGATAGCCTTTTGAATCCTCATCTTGAAAACCCTGCATTCATGATAGAGTGAGAATTCTTTTCATGAAACCCACAATATCTCTTTTCTTTCACTCCATCAGGCCGAAGCATAGAATGCCCTTCTGGCAACTTGATTCGGCCTTCCTTCACGAGGAACTCAAAGAGCTTATCAGCCTTGGTCACATCAAAATCATAGGTTCCCTTAGCTTGCTTGATCCATCTCTGGTTCACTGTTAATTGCTCTTTTCCCCACACTATTTCAGCTGCAGCTATTTCCTCTTCATCATCAAATTTCTCTCCCTGATCTGCCCTTTCGAGGAACTGGTTATAGATGTCAGCTATATCACTGTGCTTAGCAAACCTGGAGTCTTTCTTGAAGCCATAAGCTTGGTTGCTCATTAATGACAATTTGTGAGACAATTGGCCAAGATTATCGAACTCCATGCCGAACAGCTTTTCCCGAATAGCTGGCAACATACCCGCTACAGCCATACCAGCCAATTGATCATCTGGTAGGTTCAAAGAGAAGCACATGCTTTTGGTCTCTCTGAACCTCCCGAGGAACTCCATTGGTGTTTCATTATTCCTCTGTCTCAGGGTAGTTACATCAATTAGCTTCTTCTCATTGCTGCCAATGAAATAATGAGCATGAAACTTTTGCTCCAAATCCTTCCAGGAGTAGATTGATTGAGCAGGCAGAGAAGTGAACCATGTAAAGGCCAGGCCTGTCAATGATAAAGGGAAACATCTGATCCTGAATGCTTCATCAGCAGAAGCTTCCCCAAGCTGCATCAAGTATCAGGCTATGTGTTCCACAGTGCTAGTATCATCTTGCCCAGAAAACTTCGTGAGATCTACAGGAGCTTTCACCCTGTGCGGCAAGGCCACCCTGTTATACCATTCTGGGAAAGGAGGTGTATACACATGCCCTTGGTTTTTAGGCTTTAGACCGAATTGATTCTGAAGCACATCGGTCATCCTCTGCATCAGGAGATCAATATTGATATCTTGATTTCCTGTTCCTCCAACAGGCATTCCCGTAGCGCCACCATATCCAGGATTCGAGAGAGCATCAACAGCACTGTAATCCATGAACTCCGAATACCCGGTGACGTACATATTTTTCTGCAACCTATTATTGGCTGGAGCTATTCTGTAAGTAGAATCAGGTTGAACTCCAGGAGTGCCAAGTGCCATCTCTCCATATGTATGTGGATTAGGTATCACTTGATGAGGATTTGACCGAACTAGTTGGCTATCCACGTGTTGAGTTGGCTGACCACTCATGCTTTGTGGAGGCGGTTGAATACTTGTATCTGGATGAACTGGTTGGCCGTTGACAGCAGCAATTGATTATTCTTCAAAATGCTTATCCACACCTGGGCCAAAGACGCCAACCATCATCTGTCGAAAGCTATGCAGAAATGCAGCATTGTGCCTAGCCATTATATCTTCCAAAGCTTTTTGTACCATGCGAAAAACCTCCTGTTTCTCTTCAGCAGATGTGGTATCAGGTTCTCCTGGCAGTAGAACTCTTGGCATGTCAGACTTGAGGTATGGCACACCACTTCTGTTTTTGGAAAATGACATTAGATACTTCTGCTGGAATTGATCAATAGCTTCCTTCAATTGCAGTTGTTGTTCTGCAGACAGCTCCTCTATGGTGACATCCATGACATATTGAATATCAGGCATCTTGATCAACTAAATTGTCCCACCAGGCGTGCCAAAAAGTGTGTAGACGTAAAATCAGCACCTCACGCCAAGCACACAGCAAGTCGAACAAAGCTGGCTTAATACACGTGCGAAATCCGAAGCGTGCCAGTCAATTTTCCCTGAAACTGATAAAGGATGAAAACAGTTAGATAAAACCTGGAACTTGACGGGTGGTACCAGACAGTTCCATATTTTCAGCCTCAAAGCCAACCAAAATGACATATAGCTACTACAAGCTATCTGTCAGCAAACTGAGTATCATTCGGGAACTTTAAAACATGTAAACAAGGTATAGCCGAATGCATGATGTAAGCATGATGAAAGATCGGTCTTTATCTAAACAACATTGCAGCGCATGATTGACCGATTATCAAAAGTAAATCACAATAAAATAAATAAAGGGCGAAGCATGATTACAAATTTGTAGTAAACATGCATGCATAGGCCAAAAGCACTAGTCTACCGCATGTCTAAATACTTTCAAACCCGTAGAGCGTGATACCAAACAAGTTAGTCCACCGCATGATACAATCTAAACATGGAAAGCTAAAAGCATACATTATTTAAAACAAACTTATGAACACGTTTCATTCGTGGCAGGACTGCCGAATACAGCTGTACAACCGATTCGGGTTCCGTGGAGAAGGAACAAACAATGCTAGATCAACACGCTTGAACCCCCAACACGTGGCAATCTAGATTGATTCGAGTTCGTCTATTAAAGAGCACGTGATCCAAGCACCACATCGAGTTGAAGATTTGAACACGCGTCATATGGATCGTAAACAAGATAGAGCCTAATCTAGTCAATCTAAATTAGGCAATAAGAGTGTTACATGAATTAAACACGTTGCAAAATACAAAAGCAACACGTGGTAACTTAATGAATCTATTAGATCTTGCCAAATCTAATAAAGCTGATAACTAGCTCCAAGCTAGATCTTAGCCTACCGCATGGCTCATGATCTAACAAGAAACCCTCTTGAACCAAGCTTAAATCCACCGCATGATACTAAGCATGGTAATAAGACTACTTGTATCACGGTCTAAATCCACCGCATGATACTAGACATGATACAAGGTTGCCGGTACTTACGGAGGTCGACAGATCGATGGTTCCTCTCGAAGAACTCGACGACTCGACTAAAGGACTCGAAGGTTGGCATGGGGCCGGTTTGTTGTGAAATTGTTTGATCCCTTGTACAAACACTAAGGGTTCATTTTTATACCCTTGTCCTAACACGACTCCTAGTCGACCACGAGTACAACATTTATTGCCTAAATCAATGCCCCGGCGCCAATGTCCGTCTTGCACCCATCATCAGTTTGTCCCTTCCTTATATTCAGGCCACGTCATCACGTATTCCCGGATGCTTCCTCTTCCAAGCGCAAAACAGCCCTTCTGCCGAATGATGGCGTGCTCCCGACCGCAGGCATCTTTACCGAATGCTTTAAGGAAAATTTCCTGCCGAATGGTGTTTCCTTACCAAACTTGGCCCACAAGTCAGTCTCTTTCCTGTACCAATTTTTGGTGTTAACAGGTGGTGTTACCACCTGGGACAAAAGGAACCCCTTTTGTCTCGGGTGGTAACACCACCCGAGACTAAAGGGCGAAAATTCGCCTGTAGAGGGATCCCGCGCGAAATACCCCTTTTATCACGGGTGGTCTCACGACCCATGACAAAAGGAGTTCCTTTAGTCTCGGTTGGGAATACGACCCATGACAAAAGGTTGGGTTCTATATAAGCCCCATCGCCGTCCAGATCGGCACTTAGCCGTTTCTCCCAAATTGCCGTCGGTGTCGCCTATCTTTTTCCGTCGTCGTCTCCGCCGTCTCTCCTCGCCGCGCCCCTCCACGACGCACTGCCCTTCTTCGACGCGCCGCTCCTCCCCGATGCGATGCCCCTCCCCGACACGCGCGCGCGTCGCCGTCTCCCACCGCCGGTGAGCTCGGCCCGCGCCGACGTCCACCCCTCACTGACGCGCATCTCCCCGACGCGGCGCCCCTCCCCGACGTGCATCTCCTCCCCGAATCGCCGCCCCCACCGGCCCCCAACCCTCCTCCTCCTGCAGGACCGTACTTGCCGATTTCCAACGATTTTTGCCTGATTTGCGACGATTTCTCCATGATTTGACTCATTGAAGTAGTGTAGAGGTTAGTTACGTCATCCTACCTTCATTTACGGTTGCCATTTTAAGTTATACACCTTGTACTTAGAGTATTTAATTAATTACATTCCCAAATGAGATAAGAATGGTGGTTTTTATTATTTAGATGCATATTGGTCTATGTTTTAATAGAAAAGAAAGTGTTATGATAGATGTATGAGATGTTGTATGATAGATAAAGTTTAGTTCTTCACATTTTTAGCATGTGTACAAATAAGCAGCTAGTGGGAGTTGGGATGGTTGTTTAGGTAGAAATTATTAAATATAATTCAATGCATATTTTAGGTAAAACAATGGCAAGACACTTTTTTGGTCATGGTGGCGGTCGTCGAGGTGGCGATCGTCGAGGTGGCAGCCGTCGAGGTGGCCTTGGTCCTCCTCCTCCAGGGATAACTTCATTCGCGTCGTTAACTTGCCTATCGATGATCGACGTCAAGGATCTGCTCCAAAGATAGTAATATTCTTTCCTTTGTAAATAGGAATTTTATTACAAGAATAATAGTTTTCATTTCATAACATGCAGAATATCGATCATATGAAGTGGTTCCAACATGTTCTCGATAATATTGGTGGTACACCTCCTGTTGGACAATGTGCGATTGTCAGTCCAAACAATTCCATTCAATTAAAAATCTCTTTTGACATACCTGTTCAAGGACCATTTCGCTCCTCGATGTCATCAGAACTCCCCACTCCAATGCTATCGATTGTTGAGTGGGGTAACCCTTCACCATTTAAGAGGACTTATGAAAGGACTGCCGTTAAGAAGTGCTTAGAACAACTTAGCGCTAATGGGTACTTTCTACCAGACTACTCTTACTTTCTAATCAAGGCACTCGAGAAAGGAGAAAGTCTGACAACGACTGCAGAGAGACTTTGTCTCCTGAATCGTAATGACATGGTATGGAGCATAGAAATGTAATTGGGCATTTTTAATTTACTTGTGCTACATTTTTTAATAGTCATATTTTTCTTAACTTTAGAATATCTTTGGTGAAACCTTCGCTGCAATGAGTTTTCATGCAATTCTAGAGCAAGCGTGTGATGTTTTGGGATTTTCTTACATGGAACCAAATCCGGATGTCACAAGAGATGGGAAGTTCCAGGCTCATCTTTCATTTTGCCCGCCGTATCAATGCAACTCTCCACTGTTTGAGATTTATGGAAGTCCATGTGACCGTGAGTGTGAAGCTAAGGAGAGTGCAGCATATATTAGTGAAGTTCTGGACTTCAAGATTGGAGACTTCAACTATGTGGTTTACCTGTTTAAGAAAAATAGAGGATCAGTATGAAACATGTGTTGTGCGTGGATGTACCTTATGTTAAGACTTAAGTATTGATGTACCTTTTAATTTATGTGGTTTTGATGAACTTGTTGTCTTTGTTAATTTAGACTTATGTATTGATGTGTATATAGTAGTTTAAGAAAATAATATTTATTTTCATGTGTATAAATTATTGTGTGTATATACATTCATAAGTTTATATATTTAGATATTTAGGGTTTAATTTATATATAAGTCTAATCTAACTGCGTATATGGTATATATAGACATGTACATACATATACACATGTTCAAATACATATATGTCCATATACGGGTTAGGCAACAATTAGAATATACGCTCAAACCGAAAACAACAAAAAAAGAGAATGAGACCCTTTAGTCTCGGTTGGTATTACCAACCGAGACTAAGGGGGTGGGCGCAGGTGCTGGCGTGCCCCTCCTTTAGTCTCGGTTCGTAATACCACCCGGGACTAAAGGGGGGGCCTTTTGTCTCTGAGCATAGTCCCGACTGGACTTGAGAGACCTATTGATAGAGGCAAAGTGCCCAATCTTTCGGTGAGTGGAGATAACTTCGATCTGGTGGGAGGCGACCCTCACGATCCGACTACGACGAGCGAGACTCAAAGCGCCAATGCAATCGCTGAACCAACTCCCGATGGTTACCGATCTTGCTGGCGCAAGATCAGCTTGATCACGAAGATCAATTCCTGTGCGCAATCGAAGAACGAACAAGAATCTGAGGAGAGCAATCTTAATATCACTCGAAGGTGGAGTTCTGAATCACAGAGGACAACACGTATTTGTGCGTGTTCTGGTGTAGCTAAAGTTAGATGTAAAACAAAACTCGAGTTGTAAAAGATACAAGACTCTGACTAATAAAGGGGGCGCAGCCCCTAGGGGAGGGGTGACCAGCAAAGAGGGCGCCGCCCTAGTGTCGTGGATGCGGGGGTGCAACCCTAGGCGCCCTCTTGGGCCAATCCTAGGCGCCCACGCACAAGGCCTCCTGCTGGGCTAACCTTCAGTCTTTCGGGCCTTCATTCTTCAGCATCATGACGAAGTTGAACTTTCTTGCACGGGCCCGAGTAATTGGCCCAGAAGGTGGTGCCGGTGCTGGAGTAGGAGAAGGTGCTGCTGGTGTAGATGTACTCGTGGTGTCCTCATCATCCTCCCCTTCTTGAACTGAAGTAGTCCTCGACAGCAACTCCTCATCCTCACCAAGATATGGCTTCAAATCATGGTTGTTCAACCGTGACTTAGCTTTCTGACAAGTAGTGCAGCGTGCAATTAGACGCTCAACATCAGCACGCACCCGGGGCCAAAAGAAATGGGCAGCCAACACCCCATTCGTCTTGTAGACGCCAAAGTGTCCCATGAGTCCGCCTCCATGCGCTTCCTGTAATAGCAAAAGACGAACCGAGCTAGCTGGAATACACAACTTGTTAGCACGAAACAGGAACCCGTCCTGTATGTGAAATTTGCCCCATGGTTTGCCATATGAAGACAATGGGCAAAAGCATCTTTAAAATCAGCATCATTGACATATTGATCTTTCACAATTTGCAAGCCAAAGATTTTAAAATCTAACTGTGACATCATGGTATAGCAATGAGACAAAGCATCAGCAATAACATTATCCTTTCTGTTCTTGTGTTTAATAATGTAAGGAAAAGACTCAATGAATTCTACCCATTTAGCATGACGACCGTTCAGATTTGTTTGGGTACGAATATGTTTCAAAGCCTCATGATCAGAATGAATTATGAACTCGTGATGCCAAAGATAGTGCTGCCATGTATGCAAAGTGCGCACTAAAGCGTAAAGCTCCTTATCATAAGTAGAATAATTCAGGCTAGCACTGCTTAATTTCTCACTAAAATAAGCAACTGGTTTTCCTTCTTGTAACAAAACTGCACCTAGTCCAATACAGCTAGCATCGCATTCAAGCTCAAACACTTTATTAAAATCAGGTAATTGCAAAAGGGAAGCATGAGTTAACTTATCTTTCAAAGTACGGAATGTGACCTCCTGCGAATCACTCCAAGCGAATGGCACATCTCTCTTCGTAAGCTCATGTAAAGGAGCGGCAATGGAGCTAAAATCATGAACAGACCTGCGGTAGAAACCTGCAAGTCCAAGAAAGCTCCGAATCTATGTAACCGTCGTCGGTGTAGGCCACTCCTGAATGGCAGCAATTTTGCTGCTATCGACCTCAATGCCCTGTGGAGTAACAACATAACTAAGAAACGAGACACGTTGTGTGCAAAAGATGCATTTATTCATGTTAGCAAATAAGCGGGCAGTACGCAACACATCAAAAACAACACTCAAATGTTTCAAATGGTCTTCCATAGATTTGCTGTAAATCAAGATATCGTCAAAATAGACAACAACAAACAATCCTATGAAGGGCCTCAGAACTTCATTCATCAAGCGCATAAAAGTGTTGGGAGCATTAATCAAACCAAACGGCATAACCAACCATTCATATAAGCCAAATTACGTTTTAAAAGCCATTTTCCGTTCATCCCCCAGTTTCATTATAATCTGGTGGTACCCACTACGCAAATCAATCTTAGTAAAAAGAATGGCACCACTAAGCTCATCTAGCATATCATCATGGCGTGGTATAGGGTATCGATAACAAATGGTGATGTTATTAATAGCACGACAGTCGACACACATACGCCATGAACCATCTTTCTTAGGAACAAGTAACACAGGAACCGAGCAAGGGCTAAGAGACTCACGAATGTAACCCTTATCAAGCAACGCCTACACCTGGCGCTGAATCTCTTTTGTCTCATCTGGGTTTGTACGGTACGGGGCGCGATTTGGAAGCTGGGCGCCAGGAATGAGGTCGATCTGGTGCTCAATGCCACGAAGTGGTGGAAGGCCCGGTGGCAAGTCTTTGGGAAAGACATCAGCGTACTCCTGCAAAAGGTCAGCAACCGCAGGCGGAATATCATAAGATGGTGCATCATCCAGGGAAACAAGCACTCTAAAGCATATAAGTGCATATCATGGCAAATGAGCATCTCGAATATCATCAAAATCAGCACGGGTAGCAATTAAAATAGGAGCATTCAACTTAATTTCAGATTTATCCGAAGTGGATGGTGATGGTTCCTGTGCTTTAGCAGTTTTAACAGCTCTAGCAAGATCATCTTTAACAATTTGTTCAGGTGTCATAGGATGTATAATTATTTTCTATCCCTTAAACATGAGATAATAATGATTCGAACGACCATGATGCAAGCTATTAGTATCATATTGCCAAGGTCTACCTACCAAGTAACAAAGAGCATGCTTCCATAGGAACAACATCACAATCAACATAATCAGAGTAAGCACCTATAGAAAAAGGGACGCGCACCAATCGTGATACTCTAATTTTACCACCATCATTGAGCCATTGAATGTGATATGGGTTGGAAAGCTTACGAGTGGGTAAAGACAACTTCTCGACCAGTGTAGTACTCGCCAAATTGTTGCAGCTGCCGCTGTCGATGATGATGCGAATCGACCGCTCCTGCACAACACCCTTCGTATGGAACAGTGTGTCGCTGATTCTTCTCGGCTAGGGCGACCTGTGTACTAAGAACACGCTGGACAACAAGACTCTCATACCTATCGGTGTCCCCGGGATTGACATGTATGTCCGTCGTAGCTGCATTGTTAGTGGCAAGCAAAGTATGTTCAAGTTCTTCTGAATCACTAGCTGAAGAGTACTCACCATTGTAACGAATGAGTAATGTGCGCTTGTTCGGACAGTCTCGAGCCACGTGGCCACGTCCGCTGCAACGAAAACACGTGATATCCCGTGTACGACCTGTGGTGGGTGCTGCACCTGATGGAAGATAGGGTTCCCGATCTTCCGAAAGGTTCCGATATACGACGATTTGGTGAAGTCGCGACACAAATCGATCCGGCTTCCGAACAACACGTTCAAAACCCCGCAATCGCAGCACCACGTCTCCTCATGTTATCGACCGGCGTTGCACGGCCGACCTCGCTAAGAAGGCTAATCCTTGCCTGCGAATCGAAGAACACAAGCAAGAATAAGGAAGAATGCAACACAATTGCAGATGTATGATTAAACTCACGAGTTGGGGTCTCACAAACCGAAGCGACGACGAAACTGTTCTTGACAGAGTAATCTAAGCAAAACCCAAAACCGAAATGATGGCGGAGGCTGCTGTAATATAGATTCTAGGGTTGTGGTCAACCCCTGGACGCGCCCCCTGATGGGCTCAACGACGATACACGGCCCAAAGGCCAAAAGACGGTGACGCAGCACCGGAACAGAATCTGGACGCCACCTTGTTCGGACGATTCCCCACGAATCAGAAAGAATTTGGGCCTCAAACCAGTTGGATTGGAAGCTCTATGAAATTAACTTTCCAACCATATGTAGAACGTCGAAAACGGACTCCGTTTGTGGCATGGGCGTCCGTTTTACCAAAGACAGCTCCTGGACCCCGAGTTGGACTTGAACTTGAGTTCTAGTGTGGGCCTCCATGTGACTTGGCCTCCCCTTGTTGGTCCTCCACGCCTCCAAGCCTTCCTCCATGTATTTTTTGGTCTTCTCCTTAGTTTCTAATCACATTATAAACAATAGGTAGTAAATCATTCTTAAAATTATTAGTAGGAACACTTAAGAACGAGCTCACCTCTAGGTTTAATTGTCGTGCACGAGCTCTTGTAATTGGACCTTGAATAGGTTGAATGTCCAGCGGAGAAGCCTCGTGCATATCCATAGAAGTGATGTCCTCATCATCCTCCCCTTCTTGAATTGAAGTCGTCCTCGACTCAAGCGCATCTTCTTCTCCCAAGTAAGGCCTCAAATCTGAAATATTAAAGGTGGGACTAATCCCGAACTCGGGAGGCAACTCAAGCTTGTATGCATTATCATTAATTTTCTCAATAATTTTGAAAGGACCATCAGCTCTAGGCATTAAATTGGACTTCCTCAAATATGGAAAACGTTCTTTTCTCAAGTGCAACCATACTAGATCACCCGGTTCAAGTTTCATTTCTTTTCTACCTTTGCTACCAGCAACTCTATATTTTTCAGTCATCTTCTCAATGTTGTGCTTAGTTGTTTCATGCATTTTCAATATAAATTCAGCACGTTGTTTAGCATCATTATGAATTCTCTCATTAGTAGGCAAAGGTAGGATATCAATAGGAGCACAGGGGTTAAAACCATACACTACCTGAAAAGGACTTACCATTGTGGTAGAATGTGTTGCCCGATTGTATGCAAACACCACGTGAGGTAAACATTGTTCCCACATCTTCAAATTCTTCTTCAAGACAGCCCTCAACATGGTGGGCGCCATTTTTTCTTTTATTTTTCCAAAGTACGGTTCATCACCTCCGTTTGCCCATCAGTTTGCGGATGACAAGTGGTAGAATATAACAATTTTGTTCCCAACTTGTTCCACAAAGTACGCCAAAAGTGACTCAAAAATTTCGCATCTTGATGTGAAACAATAGTAGAAGGCATACCATGCAAGCGTACAATCTCTTTGAAAAAGAGGTCAGCAATATGAATAGCATCATCACTTTTATAACATGGTATAAAGTGAGCCATTTTAGAAAATCGATCCACCACAACAAAAATGCTATCCCTTCCCCTCTTAGTCCTAGGCAATCCCAAAACAAAGTCCATAGAAATATCTGCCCAAGGAATAGAAGGTACAGGGAGAGGCATGTACAAACCATGTGGATTCAAGTGAGACTTAGCTTTTTGACATGTAGTGCAGTGAGCAACGAACCGCTCGACGTCTCTCCTCATCTTGGGCAAAAGAAGTGTGTGGCCAAAACATCCTCCGTCTTCTTTGCGCCAAAGTGTCCCATCAAACCTCCTCCATGTGCTTCCTGCATCAACAAATGACGAACGGAACCAACTGGAATGCATAGGCGGTTAGCTCTAAACACATACCAATCATTGATCACAAACTTGTTCCATGTACGTCCCTCTTTACAATTCAGAAGCACATCTTTAAAATCAGTATCAAGCGCATATTGTTCTTTAATTGTTTCAAGCCTAAAAATCCGAGAATCAAGTTGGGACAGCAAAGTATATCGTCTAGACAAAGCATCAGCAATCACATTATCTTTTCCTTTTTTTATGTTGAATGATGTAAGGAAAAGATTCAATGAACTCAACCCATTTAGCATGCCTACGGTTCAAATTACTTTGTGAACGAAGATACTTAAGCGCTTCATGATCAGAGTGTATAACAAATTCTCTAGGCCACAAATAATGACGCCACGTCTCTAAGGAACGTACAAAAGCATATAATTCTTTATCATACGTAGAATAATTCAGAACAGGACCATTCAATTTCTCGCTAAAGTATGCAACGGGTTTACCATCTTGCATCAAAACACCACCAATGCCAACTCCACTAACATCACAAGCAAGCTCGAAAGTCTTACCAAAGTTAGGAAGTTGTAGCAATGGTGCGTGTGTAAGCTCTTCCTTCAAAGTGTTAAAGGACTCCTCTTGTGCCTTTCCCCAATGAAACACCACATCTTTCTTTGTCAATGCATGCAGCAGTGCAGCGATGGTACTGAAATCCTTGACGAAGCGTCGATAGAAACCTGCAAGACCAAGAAAACTTCTCACCTGTGTTACATTTTGGGGCAGCGGCCAACTCTGGATGGCTTCAATTTTCATCTCATCCACCTCAATTCCCTGTGGAGTAACAACATAGCCAAGAAAAGAGACTCGATCGGTGCAAAAGATGCACTTCTCAAGATTAGCAAACAAATGTGCTGCTCTCAACGCATCAAAAACAGCACGTAAGTGTTCCATATGTTCATCCATAGACTTGTTGTAAATCAAGATATCATCAAAGTAAACCACCACAAATCGTCCAATAAAAGCCCTCAAAACCTCATTCATCAAGCGCATGAAAGTACTAGGTGCATTGGTCAAACCAAAAGGTGTCACTAACCACTCATACAGCCCGAATTTAGTTTTAAAAGCTGTTTTCCATTCATCTCCAAGTTTCATTCTTATTTGGTGGTAACCACTACGCAAGTCAATCTTTATGAAAATTATAGCGCCACACAACTCATCAAGCATGTCGTCTAGCCTAGGAATAGGATGACGATATCGAATAGTAATATTATTAATGGCCCTACAATCAACACACATACGCCACGTACCATCCTTCTTTGGAACCAAAAGCACGGGCACAGCACAAGGACTAAGGCTCTCACGTACATACCCGCGGTCCAAAAGATCTTGGACTTGCCGCTGAATTTCCTTAGTCTCCTCGGGATTGGTTATCTAAGCAGCACGGTTTGGCAAAGCGGCTCCCGGGATCAAATCAATCTGATGCTCTATTCCTCTCAAAGGTGGCAGCCCCGGGGGTATCTCAGCTGGAAAAACGTCCTCAAACTCCTGCAAAATGTTAGTGACCGCAGGAGGCAAAGAGCTAGCAATGTCATCAAGTGAAAACAAAGCTCGTTTGCATATCAAAGCATAGCAAACATCATCATCAGAAATTTCAGCATGGTCACATTTTGTTGCAAGCATTACTCCACCCCCTAATTTAATTCCTTGAGTGTCAGATTTATGCGTGGCTTTCTCCTTTTAGGTGGGTACACAGAATTAGCAACTTGCTGATTTTCGGACTTATCATTACTCAAACTAGCAGCTCTTTCTTTATCAGCCTGTACAATTTCGGCAGGGGTCAAAGAAACCAAAGTGATTTTCTTTCCTTTATGCATGAATGTGTAATTATTACTTCTACCATGGTGTGTAGCATCATTATCATGTTCCCATGGACGACCTAACAAAAGTGAACAAGCTTGCATAGGTAACACATCACAGTCAACATAATCAGCATATGCACCAATGGAAAAAGAAACTCTGCAAGTTTTTAATACCTTAGCTTTACCAGAGTCGTTTAACCACTGAATATAGTAAGGATGTGGATGTGGTCGTGTGGGCAAGCCAAGCTTCTTGACCAGATCGGAACTCACCAAGTTGTTGTAGCTTCCTCCATCAATAATCACACGCGCGTGTCGGTTCTGGATGACGAAGAAAGTCTGGAACAAGTTGTGGCGTTGCAACCTCTCAGGCTGCTAGATTTGCGTGCTGAGCACACGCTGAACAATGATGTTCAAATGGCCCGACGAAGTTTCTCCTCCATGAATGACACATTCCTCAACGTCGTCAGTACCATCCTCCTCATCGTCTTCTTCTACGTCTGAGGCGCTGATGTAGCCTCCATCTTCTGTCGCCAAATATGCCCGCTGACTCAGGCAATCCTTCCTCACGTGGCCAATACCATGACAACGGTGACACTGAATGCTTGAAGTGCGTCCCATCGAGGCGACAGATGAAGAACTCTGAGCTGGTGCCTGCGAAACACTTTTACCTGAATCTGCAGCACATGGGGGAGTCTTGTTTGGTGTAGGCGCTACACCACTCGTAGTTTTCTTGGCCAATGGTGTAGATGCTCGAAAGCTCTAAGATTTGGGCAGCCCCGGATGCGCCTGTGTGCGTGGCGCGAAAGATGTTCGGCCGCCGGTCTTTTCCTGCGAATGACGACCCTGCAACTCCTTCTCTGCAAGCATAGCAAACTGGAACAACTGGTTGACAGTAGTAAATTCCTTATAATCAACTATGTCCTGGATCTCATGTCTTAAACCCGAATAAAAACGAACAAGCTCATCCTCGGGTTCCTCAACTATCCCCCAACGCATCAAACCCTTTTGAAGCTCACCATAGTAGTCCTGCACAGATTTATCTCCCTGATCTAAACGCATCAATTTCTTACGCAGTTCTCTATGATAAGAAGGAGGAACAAATCTATCACGCATAGCAACCTTTAGTGCTTCCCAAGTAGTAGGCGCAAGACCTGCAGCAACTAAGCCAGACCACCAAATGATAGCAAAATCTTTAAACTCACTACTAGCTTGTCGAACTCTATGTTGCTCAGGCACAAGGTGGGCATTAAATTTTTGTTCAACCGTCATCTCCCAATCAAGATATCCATCAGCATCATAACTCCTAGAAAATGAAGGTAAAGTAAATTTAACCTTAGCATAGGGGTCTGGGGGAGCACAGTTACCACCTGCGTTGTGAGCATGAACACACCCTCGAATGTGTGCCTCTCGTGTAGCAGCCTCGTCCACATTGCCATGGATGTCATACACTACATCTGGATCTTGTTGAGGTGGTGGACGAGTTTCCAATGCAGCAATCCGATTAGTGAGCGTGGTGATCCGCCCATTCAAACCTGCAATAGTGTCAGCAAGGTGTAGTCCATTAATACTCTCGGTGACGGCTCTGGTGATCGTCTCTCCTATCTCTGTCCGGGTGGTGTCCAAGAGAGTCTGTAGCTGGGTTTGGCTGACACACTCGTTGAAGTCCTTTGGGGAAGCTCCATCATCTCCTGCCATTGTAAACACCAAAAACAGGAACAAACAAAGGAAAGTTATCCCTAAAAAATCTTCTACGAAGGTGTGGTGGTGCCTCTCAAATGAATCAACACTTCCAAAAGAAACACCTTACCAAGCTCTTACAAGGTTTTTACCAGCAAGGCAAAGGATACTTGGAAGATGTATACTGCGATTGCAAAGATCAAGAACCTGTGTTGCTCAGAAGTGATATGTGGAGCTATGGGAAGGCCAAAAATATGAAAGTGGAACACAATTCACAAACAGATAGTAATGTTGAATAAATGTCCAAAGTTACTTGTCCCTAATTGCTGGTCTAATCAAGTCTTAGAACAGTGGTAACAAGCAAAGATGGAACAAGAATGATGATGATGATCAAAGATGGCACAATATCAGCAAGTAGTCAGCACAGCACACGAAACAGCAAGTGTATCCTCTATATGTGTTTCCCGGTTTCGTTTTTTAGCACTAGTAGAAATCAATTTCTTCACTTTTTTCTTTTATTTTTTTGACATTTTTTTTCTCAACCAGGAACACACAAATAGGAACACCACAAAGTATCACTTCAATCAGATGTAAGATGTGATCTATAGAAAATCACGACTGCTCTCCAAAACCGATGCCGAAACTTCAGAATCCGAAACAACTCCCTTTTGTTTTTTTTTTGCTTTTTTATTTTCGACCTGCACCGGCGAAGCAGTGAATCGTATGTGTAAAATTTCGAGAGCTTTCCAGAAAGCACAAGAACGTCTCAATCAGAGTTCCGAGCGAAAAGTTATGCCCGTTTTAAGGAGGACCCTCCGAGTTAGGTTTTTGTGATGGCGTTGGTGAATCGGATGCGAATCGGGTGGGATGAAAATATGGAGTGGCGGCAGCGGACAAAGGGGATCACACAACTGAACCAAAACACGATCTAAACCAGCAACAAAAACACGAACTAGGACACAAACTCAACACTACAGACTCTGAAAGAGAATCATGCAAAAGGCTAAACACGGCTTTAGGACGGGGAAAACCTAATCGATTACACAATCTTTTTTTTTGGCTTTTCAGTGGACTATAGGACGAAGACAAAAACAAGGGTAAGGGTGAACCTGATAGTAAACCAAGCTCTGATTACCAAAATGATGGAAGCTAGGGTTCGCGATCTTCCGAAAGGTTCCGATATACGACGATTTGGTGAAGTTGCGACACAAATCGATCCAGCTTCCGAACAACACGTTCAAAACCCCGCAATCGCAGCACCACGTCTCCTCAGGTTATCGACCGGCGTTGCACGGCCGACCTCACCAAGAAGGCCAATCCTTGCCTGCGAATCGAAGAACACAAGCAAGAACAAGGAAGAATGCAACACAATTGCAGATGTATGATTAAACTCACGAGTTGGGGTCTCACAAACCGAAGCGACGGCGAAACTGTTCTTGACAGATTAATCTAAGCAAAACCCAAAACCATAATGATGGAGGCGGCTGCTGCAATATAGAGTCTAGGGTCGTGGTCAACCCCTGGACACGCCCCCTAATGGGCTCAACGACGATACACGGCCCAAAGGCCAAAAGACAGTGACGCAGCACAGGGACAGAATCTGGACGCCACCTTGTTCGGACGATTCCCGACGACTCAGAACGAATTTGGGCCTCAAACCAGTTTTATTGGAAGCTCTATGAAATTAACTTTCCAACCATATGTAGAACGTCGAAAACGGACTCCGTTTGTGGCCTGGGCGTCCGTTTTACCGAAGACAGCTCTTGGACCCCGAGTTGGACTCGAACTTGAGTTGTAGTGGGCCTCCATGTGACTTGGCCTCCCCTTGTTGGCCCTCCACGCCTCCAAACCTTCCTCCATGTATTTCTTGGTCTTCTCCTTGGTTCCTAATCACATTATAAACAATAGGTAGTAAATCATTCTTAAAATTATTAATAGGAACACTTAAGAACGAGCTCACCTCTAGGTTTAATTGTCGCACATGAGCTCTTGTAATTGGACCTTGAATAGGTTGAATGTCCAGTGGAGAAGCCTCGTGCATATCCATAGAAGTGATGTCCTCATCAGCGCCTGTGGCTGAGGCGGCTCCTGCTGGCGTAGCTGTCTTCTCACGCAGTGTAGGTGTCGATGGCGCAGGGAGAGCAGGTGCTGAACTGGACGACGAGTTTCTACCTGCGAATTGTTAGAATATGTCCTCGAGCGGCGTCCCTGCACTTCGCGTTCAGCTTTGCAAGCAAACTCAATTAATTGGGTCATGTTAGCATATTCTTTATAATCAAGGATGTCCTGAATTTCGTGGTTCAAACACCACGAAAGCGTGCCATTGCAGCGTCGGGTTCTTCCAATATACCACAACGAATCATACCTTTTTGCAACTCCTGGTAATAGTCCTCATCAGACTGAGAACCTTGCTGAAATCGCTGCATTTTGTTAAGCAAATCACGAGCATAATATGACAGCACAAAGTGATGTCACATAGCAGTTTTTAATTGCTCCCAAGTGGTCCGAACAACAGTAGGATTTTTATTCTTGTACTCACGCCACCAAATTAAAGCAAAATCAGTAAATTCACTAATGGTAGCCTTAACTTGATAGGTAGCAGCAATATCATGACATGAAAATTTTTGTTCCACTTCTAATTCCCAATCAAGATATGCACCAGGATCATATTTGTCATTAAAGGGCGGAATTTTAAATTTGATTTTAGAGAAGGAATCATTACCAGCGGGGCAACGTGGTACACGGCGGGCTTTGCCTCGGCGATCAGCATCCTCCTCATCATCACCCGCACATCCTTGGGCCACCAAATCAGTGACCACCGTGTTCAATGCATCGAGTCGTGACACGATGGCGTCGAGCGTCGTCTTGGTGGTGGTCTGCGCGAGATCAAGCTGGTCGAACTACGCGTTGGCCGTCGTAACTGTGGAATCCACCCACTCGTGGATCGTCTTGATGTCTGTGACAAGGCCATCAATCTCATCCCGCATGTCCTGCAGCGGTGTCTTGTCGTCTTCTTGCCATGGTTAGCGCAAACACGAAACAAAAACGGACGCCAACACAGGGGTGGAACAGCTCACAAAGGCGCTCAAACTAATGTTGTTATCAAATTCTTTTCTGTCTTACCATGCACACAGGGGCGACCTGCAACCAACCGGTGGAACTCGCGAAAGATTGGAGGAGCGATTGCCTGGAGAAACAAACTGCTCGACGTAGGAATATGTGGAGTTCTAGGTAGGCTGCACTCAAGTCAAGGATTAGCACACTCAAACAATAATGCAAAGTTGAATGATAGTGCTAAACACGAAACAAACATTGCTGGCAACAAGTGAAATCAAAAGAACAACAAGTAAGGTGGAGAGGGTGCAGCAGAAGGCTATTTTTTTTCTTCTGTTTTTTTCAAAAGTCCTCAAAACTGATAATATGAACACTGAGGATCTCCTACAGCAAAATACCACACACACTTCTCTCTCTCTCTCTCTCTCTCTCTAGAGTAAGGTCAAACTCCGAATATGGTACTGGAAAGAGAGGTGATGGCTCGGTGTGGGGGTACGTAACACGATCAGGGAGAGATAGCTACCAGGGCATGCACGGTGCAGCCCAGAAAGCTTCCAAGCCAGGGGAAACTGTGGCGCAAGACTCCTTCACCAAGACGAATCGGTTCCCGTTTCCCACTTGGACTGTGCGGCGGTCTCTCTTTTTGTTTTTGGAATCTTTTTTTCCTTTTTTTGACTGCTTTCCTTCTTTCTCTTTTTTTCCTTTTTTTCTCTTTTGTTTTTGACCTACCGCACCAGGGAACAGGGATGGGGCGACCGAGAGGCGGCGGCGCGACGGATGTGCGCACGAGGTGGCGGATGGATGAGCAGCGGAGATGAAACTAGGATTACAAGAAAAGATGGAACAAAAGGTAGAAAACACAAGTAACCAGCAACAATTGAATGCGTAAGCACACAAATTCAACAAAGACACTTATTGAAAGAATGTGCAAGGCTAAACGGTTGCTGGGAAAAGATCTAACCCGAAGTAAATTTTTTGTTGGTTTTTTGTGGACTGTAGGAAGGGGAAAACACTAGATAAAAGTCACCGATCAACCTGGAGCTCTGATACCACTTCATAGAGGCGAAGTGCCCGATCTTTCGGTGAGTGGAGATAACTTCGATCTGGTGGGAGGCGACCCTCACGATCCGACTACAACGAGCGAGACTCGAAGCGCCAATGCAATCACTGAACCAACTCCCATGGTTACCGACCTTGCTAGCACAAGATCAGCCAGATCACGAAGATCGATTCCTGTGCGCAATAGAAGAACGAACAAGAATCTGAGGCGAGCAATCTTAATATCACTCGAAGGTGGAGTTCCGAATCACAGAGGACAGCACGTATTTGTGCGTGTTCTGGTGTAGCTAAAGCTAGATGTAAAACAAAACTCGAGTTGTAAAAGATACAGGACTCTAACTAATAAAGGGGCGGCAGCCCCTAGGGGAGGGGCGGGCAGCAAAGGGGGCGCCGCCCTAGCGTCGTGGATGCGGGGGTGCAACCCTAGGCGCCCTCTTGGGCCAGTCCTAGGAGCCCACGCACAAGGCCTCCTGCTGGGACAACCTTCAGTCTTTCGGGCCTTCATTCTTCAGCATCATGACGAAGTTGAACTCTCTTGCACGGGCCCGAGTAATTGGCCTAGAAGGTGGTGCCGGTGATGGAGCAGGAGAAGGTGCTGCTGGTGTAGATGTACTCGTGGTGTCCTCATCACCTATACCCCTCTCCAACCGGGACTAAAGCCCCTCTCCCTACCAGTGCTTATCCTATATATTTATAAGTCAACTAAACATGAGAAAAGGGCATAAATGTTAATATCAACTTAGAATAGGGTGCCACTAACAGTTTTTCTGGAGATTTGGTAAATTATATAAATCTAGGAACCATTCGAGAAAAGTGCTAAAAGAATCAAATCTAGAAAACAACAGAAGGCTCCGGAACTCAATGTGACTTAGCAACCAAGAAAGAAGCATCTAGAAGGATCAAGGACCCACCTGGACAAAGTGGACCCCAGGGGGGCCCACCCCAGCCCGAGCGGCCTGGTGGTGGGGCCGGTCGCCCCCCACCCCCTGGGTCCCGAACCACCTCATCTTCTGGAATGTTGCTCAACCTTGTCCTAGGATCAATCTAAACCACATGTTCAGGTCGGTTTGATCCTACGGCTCTCGGCACACCCTCAGTACTATATAAGCAGCCCCCCTGCCCCCTGGCAGAGGCATCTGGAAACTCATCTGGAAATCTGAGTTTGCATACACAAGATCAAGTCATCAAGTCAGAGATACTACACCCTAGAAACACCATATAGCAGAGTAGCTAGCTAGTCTAGATATAGGAGGAGGCAAGGCGTCTACTTGGCTCCTGATCATCTAGAGGCTGATCGAGATACTGATCTAGCTTCGCTCTTGTAAGTTCTTATCTAGTTCCTTACATTTGTTATACAGACATATGTTCTTATCAATGATTATATTTGACATTATATACTTTGGTGTTTATTATGATTACATGTTTACCATAGTTTATTTTCCTTTATATTCATGTATGGAGTCGTATAGCCCTCACCTAGATCATTTGTTAACATGGGTGAATGGTAAAGACAGTGTAAGCGTGGTGCTTATATTGTATTTATCTACGATTGCACCCTATATGTCGGGTCGTGTGGTAGATCGTGGTGGTGACAGCACTATTGAGTCCTTCGCAGTCCACCCCCGTGTATTGGACTAGTGGAGCCTTATATTGTTTGGGTTGTTTCAAGTTTCGGCCTTGGTCCTCCTGGATAGTCTCCCCATGCATTGATATAATAGTTCTTCTTCCATGATTATTAAAGGTTTGCACTAATCATAGTTTGCATTGACATATAGTTTAGAGTTACCGAGGAGTATCCTCTCTAACTAGACTTTGCTATGTTTCTCTTGTTATAATGACACTTTCTAGCTGCTCATGATGTTATGACTTGAACAATGCTATCAATATCTTTATCTTTATGCGACTTACCCCTGTGTATAGCAATTGATATATTTTGGCCACTCTACATTATAAAATTGAGGGATGAGCTTGTATTAGCTATTATGGATTAGAAAGACTTCTTTCCCTGTGGTAGAATATAAATATGATACCTGGTTTTACTCCTGGTTAAAATTCTACAATGGCATATTCATATGTGTGACTTGCGGATTCCCTGTTTATATATATCTTCTTTTCTAGAGATCTAAGGCATATGTAAGAGTACCATATCCATGCATTTTCTGGCACACCTTTCAGGGCTGACAACCTATATCGAGTTGTGTTATGAATCATATCGGAGTTCACCTTTTAAAAGCAACATCTGATATACACTTAGCATCATGTTAAGATATACCTTTGCATTTCTGGTGTCGTCAATAGAGATGGATCTTATATCTGTTTCTAGTCGATGACATTAGCAATGTCAACAATCCCCTCTGGATGCTTCACAGTTGCAGTCGGGGGAGGGTCTCGGGCTTCTTCAACGGACGCCTGCGAGTCCACGGCGCCTGTCTCTTGTTGTGCCGCCCCTGGCACGGCTTCTTCAGTGGTTGGAGGCAGGCTAACACTCCTTTCAGCCGCCGCCCCACCGTCTCCCAGATGTCCTCATCACCTTGATAAATGAGATCCGAGGAAGGGATATCCTGTAACAGGATAAGTGAACTTGTCAGCACTGGATTACTCGTCGGCAGTACTCAACTTCTCTAGCCGAGCTACTAACTTCGGGCTTGGTGGCCTCTGACAACTTCAATTTCTTCGTGGCGCGTTTCTGCGCTACGTTGCGCGGCTTTCTCGGCGGCACCGGCAGGCTAGCCTCTAGGCTAGCTGGCTTCTCGATGATGACCAGAATATTTAGCATTCCACCCCCCCCCTAAATCTCAACTGCAGCGTCTCTTCGTCCTCATCATCAGAATTGTCTTCAATGATGACGGCATCGTAGCCTTCACCGACTTCGCGGTGTTCTTTCTTCTTGGCCTCTCCCTTCCCCTGCACATCTGCCACAAGTCGCGGCGGGGAGGGTGGGTCGGAGACATACTTGCAACATCATCCTACAACATACAACATGTGTGAGTACGCCTGCGTCAAGCTAATCAGTATTCGGGGACTTCTGCCACGACTACTGACCTTGTTTGGCGGCCGTGCTGCGGAGTACTCAGGGACTGGACAAGGTGTGTATGGCGGCATGTCCATGAAGATCTTGCCCAGCCTCTCAATGATGAAGTCATATTTAACTTCCTCGCTAGGCATCTGGGACGAGTCCTCGTTGCCGGTGTACTGGTACCCGAGGGTGTCTCGAGCCATGAGCGGTTGCACCCTCCTCTTCATGAAACTGAAGACCACATGCTCGGCCCTCAGTCCGGCTTCCCCCAGGGCCTTGATCTTCTTCAGCAGCTCGGGTAGCTGAATGCCCTCCTGCATGGTGGGCTTTGTGTTCCACCATGGCGCGTGCTTCGGCTGACGCTCGCTCGGCTTTGGCAGATTAGGGCGGTGGTTGCTGATGTAGAACCACTTTGCCTTCTAGTCTTGGTTGGATTCAATGAGCTTGTATGACAGGTACTGGTCAGCGGTATCTTCTCATATCTAGATGCTGGCACCTCCGACTACTCGCAGATGGTGCTTGGTTGCGGCTTCAACCAGAAGAATTTCTGGAACAAAATCCAGTGGGGCTTGATACCCACAAAAGCTTCGTAAAAATTAACGAAGATGGAGACACAAAAGCATCCCGTTGAAGAAGTCGCTGGCCGGCAGCGCAAGTCAAGGGGAGGAGGGCGGCGACGATGACGACTAGCCGGCATCTCCGGCTTCATCACGACTCCTTTTCTTCGACGCGCCAGTTTTCTTGCTCTTCGCTGGGGACCCCTTCATCCTCCAAGTCACCAGAGTCTTCACTCGCATTCGCTCGGGGGCTGCGGAGGGGGCGGACTGCAGTGGCGGGCGCAAGCAGATCTAATCTACTATGCGGCGGTGGCAGTAAAGGAGCAGAAAGGGCGAAGACTCAGATCTAATTTGAGGAATACAACTTCTAGGAGTGAAAACCCCTAAGGGGCTTACCAGTTAATTATAACCGGCAAGGCAGCTCAATTCTCGACAGGCAGATAAGGCGCCACACTGGTGACCTAGCGGCGGCAGCCCGACTCTTCGCATTCTAGTACTCGATGCTTTTCATCTCGGGGGATCGACTACATCAATCGGATTCAGTGGGCTACATCAGATCAAGATCCCACTCAGGACACTTCATACAGTCAAGATGACCCTTCAATTCAAGACCAAGTACTCGACTCAAGGGTCCGGGGCTCCGTGCCATGTGTCCTTCAGTTTTTTCTCTGGATTTTCGGGATAAGATTGACAAAACTTCAGATTGACCATCAGCTTGAATCTACGATTCAACCTAAAGCTCAGGGGCTACATTCCATATGGAATGCGATTCTCTGAATCACATTTTCCATATGATTTCTTCGTCAAGACAACATGACTACTATTGAAGACCTTCGAGAGAAGTACTAGGGGACGCTTGGGGACTACTTGAGAAGACTTCAAGACTACTCAAAGATTAGCTGGAGTACCTTCCAGCCTTGGGATGATTCAAGCATTCTTGAGGACTTTCTGCTTGTGGAACTCGGGGACGCTCAAGGACTACTCGCCAAGGCCGTCAAGACTACTCGAAGACATCTTGCTCGACTACAAAGTACTCGGGGGCTTGTGTATGGACATCCCTAGGCCCACTACTCAAGTGGGTACTAGGATCGACTACTCGGTGGGCCCCTGGGACTACTCGACTTGGGATACACGGAACCTGTTGGCGTGGAGCACAAGGATTGCAGAGGATTAGTACTCGGTTAGGAAGCTAGACATGTCCGGATCCATGTAGAGTAATCCTAGCCCTACACGATTAGCATTCCTCTGACAAACTGACTTGTAACCCTGCCCCTCAGAGTATATAAGGTGAGGAAGGGACCCCTCACCTTATGCATCATCTTGTAAACACAATCAATCCAGAGCTACGCAGCATACATGACGTAGGGTATTATGCACCTCACGGCCCGAACCTGTCTAAATTGTGTGCCACGTGTCTCTCCTTCAAGTTGCCGATCTCAGTGAGGCCACATTCATCTATCTCAGGTACTCCTCTTCATAGGTTGCCGGTCTAAAACACCTACACTAACCGCCCCCATACCCGGTTTGACTGCCCCTTCTAGGCAGATAGCTCCCGAGTTGTTTCCACTGGCATGCATGTGTAGAAGTTGTGCCTGCAGGTAGTGTTTGTTCCTAGGACTAGTAGCACTTCAGTGAATATGTGATTTTGGAAAATTGAAGGTTGTGTGTGGAGCGTGTGATTTTGGGTACCCAATCGAGTACATCTTATTGGAGAAGTAATCTCCGTCAAGAAGAATTTTTGTCGGCTCCCATTCACTCCCCTCCCCCTCAGGTTGCCAGTTCGGTCCTTCATTGGTGTGGCAGCATGTTCCTCTTATGTTCATGGCATTCTGTTTATCTGAATTGTTTCTTCCTCCTCATGTTTGAGGCTTCTATTGTTGTGGGTTGCAGCCTATGTGTTGTCGGTTTAATTTAGTGTCTTTCATTTGTGGTTGTAAGCTTACAAGACATTGTAAGAGGAACCGGAACTTTTCCTTAATCTCAAAAAGATGGCATCTCATAGCAACTCATCACCACAAAGATCACACCACCAGTCCACCAACAAGTACCAAACAACAATGATGATCCAATAGCCAACACAAAAATACAAGCATGATACAAGTTTCCCAATAATCATGAGTACCCATTCCTAATCATAACGATTGCTGGAACTTCACCATCTCATGTTTGGCCTCCTACAGTTGTTCCTTCACCATTTGCATCTCCTACAGTGAATTTTTGGTCTTGCTGGCCTCTCTTGCATTTCTTAAAGTTCTTTCAGAAGATCTGGATGTCTCGTCCCAGGGTGAGGACTTTTCTAGGATCTCTAGATAGATTGAAAACTTAATATCACAACTAGCTAGCAAAGAGAAAGAGCTTCAGTACGCACCTAAGAACAACAAAACTGAGGGCAGAGCTGATTCTGCTTATGAAAGACATTGGAATAAATGCATCAATGGACGGGTAGGACATTGAATTTGTTTGGTCAGTCTCTTCTTTTAAATGTTCAAGAAGTTTGTTGTCAGTTGGACTGAAACGGGTACTAATAGGCAAGGGTACCCGTTTCAGTCTAACTGACAATGAACTTCTTGAACATTTAAAAGAAAGGACTAGCCAAACAAACTCAATGCTCTACCCATTCACTAACGCTTTTATTCCAATATCTTTTGTAATTAGAGCTAGCTCTGTACTTAGTTTCCTTGTTGTTAGGTGAGTAGGGATGGTAGCGGGTGGAAAACCCGGTGGGGAGTACAAAACCACACCCGCCATCCATTAGGATTGCAACACTCGTCACCCGCACCACCACCCGTCACGGGTCTAACAATCCCCATTGAAAGGACCTTGATGTCGCCTAGAGGGGGGGTGAATAGGCGTGACGACCAAATTGAACTTTTTCCCCCAAGGCACTTGAGCTGACAGTGCTCCACCGGTCAGACCGGTGGTGGTGACCGGTCAGACCGGTCAAGCACTGGTCTTCACAGATGACATCGGTCAGACCGGTGCGCCTCACCAGTCAGACCGGTGTAGCACAGAGAACCTGCAAAAACTACTTCAAGCACCTCTTGGCTTCTAGCACGAACCAAACTCAGGGTGTGGCTTTTGTAGATGATCACAAGCAGAGTAATGAGCCCTGCACACACAAGTAACACACCCAAGTAGATCGAAGCGGAAGCAAATGAAATATGCTAGAAAAACAACTTAGAGAATAGAACCACACGAAGAAGCAAGGATTTGTTTCCCGAAGTTCACCACCCACTGAGGAATGGCTACGTCTCCGTTGAGGAGCTTGTAAGGGACGATTCCCACAACAAGCCGGGTCTCTTTCAACCACTTTCCTCCTTTCCACTAAGGTGATCTTTTCCACGAAGAGGCAAGATCGCAGCCCTCACAAACTTCCTGCTGCTCACCACAACCTTGGGAGTTAGCCGGCGACACCTAGCCGTCTAGGAGGCAAACCTCCAAGAGTAACAAATGCACCAAAGTTTGTAGACTCGAAACCAAAGTGCTCAAGCTACGGAACCTGCTCTTGTTAGCTCACAAAGTCACTCCTAGGCTCACTTTCTCAACCCAACACAAGGAAGATGGCTTGAATCCACAAATCTCACAAAGAGATGGTTGGGGAGAGCCACTAAGGCTTAGAGCTAGTTAGAAATGGCTTGGGATCTCAAAGCAACAACACTAGAAGCAAGAACCCTCACTTGAAGAGGGCTTGGGGTATTTATACCCCTCAAAGGAGAAAACTAGCCGTTAGTCCCGGTGGCACCGGTCGGATCGGTGCCCTACACCGGTCGACCGGTGTATGAAAAACTAGCCGTTGGGCTAGCGGCACCGGCCGAGCCGGTGCCCCCGACCGGCCGGGGACCTGGTCGGGCCCGAGTTGCCCCCAAAACCTCTTTTAAAGAAACTAGCACTTCACCACCAAGATGAAATGACCCAGGTTAGGTTAGGAGGGTTAGTTAGCACACTCAAGGGCTAGATCTCACTTAGGTCAACTAAAGAGCACTTTGACTTGGTCAACTTGCTAAGTTGCATCCCTCTTGATAGTACGGCGTACCTATACTCAAGAAAAGAGTAAAAGATCTTCGATGACCTCTTGAGCTTGAATAGCTTCAATTCTTGCCATACTTTGATCGATAACCACTTGAGGGCTTTCAACATAGCCTTTGATTTGAGCACGTCCATACTTGAGCTGGTGACTTAGGATCTTTCCATATAGCATAAGAAGGCACACTTGGATCCATGGCCACTCCATGTTGCCAATCTTAACGAGTTGATGACTTGCAAAGCTTCTGTCGGTTAAGGTTTGAATATGATACTTGAAGACCCCACGGATGCTAGACCTTCACCCTAGCAAAACACTTATGGCGGCTTAGCTACGGCCCCAAAGATTGCTTAGTCCCTCACCCTAGACATCTCGGTTGATATCTTCATCACTTATCCAATCCACTTTGAGTTCCACTTTGCTTCACACGCAATTAATCTTCATTTGAAAAACCCTCTTCAAATGCTTGATCTTGATTGACAACGGATATGCAAGCTTCCATTTTTAGAACCATAAAAAGTATACTCATCATCTTGTTCTCTTTCAATAAACTCATGAAGTCTTGCACCATATGCTTATCTTTGTAGATGTGAGCCATAAAATACATCCATATTTAAAATACTTCAAAAATAGCTCATGAATATATAATGAAAACTCGCTCACGATCTTAGACAAAAGCATTAGTCCTTTAATCGCCTTGTCATTCAATTCACCAAAATCCACTTAGGGGCCTAGATGCACTTTCAATCTCCCCCTTTTTGGTGATTGATGACAACTCGATTAAAGCTTACAAATAAAACAATAAAACGCATTTATATTCTTAGATATAGCTAGAGCTCCCCCTTAATTTGTGCTTTGAGTTAGATTTCAAAAGTTGGCCTTAAATGCCATTAGCACAAATTTGGAAGAAAAGACGTGTGAGCTCCCCCTATATCTTAGAATCAGTGGAGTGCAACATGTGTGAACGACAAAATAAAATCCGTGATGCGTATGACAAGATATGCACAAAGCAAAGAAAAAAATGAGCTGATTAGGCAAAGACCGGTCGAGCCGGTGCCCCCCCGACCGGTCGACCGGTCGTGTCCACCACTCGCTCAACTGGGTGGCACCGGTCAGACCGGTGCCCCTGACCGGTCGGACCGGTCGAGTCCAACAAGACACAAAGCAACAGAGGTGCGTGCTATTTGGTCCAAGGTGATCATGCCAGGGTTGCAAGCTGGTTTAGATCACCTTGCTCCATTTAGCCAACACAAACAAACACCATTCAAAGCGTGCATCACAATCTAACAATAAGGTCGCTTAAATATTACAATAAGGTTTAAAACACACAGTGGCACTCATACAAAAGTTCTCAAGTCCACTAGGTTAAAATTCTAACTTATTACACGGTTTCTCTCAATAGCCAGCAGGCACCGGTCAGACCGGTGCAAGGCACCGGTCAGACCGGTGCAACACGTACAATGCCACGACAAAGACAAACTTGAGGCTTTAATCGCGATTCTTCTCCCCCTTTGTCATCAAGCATCCAAGAAGGGCACGGAGAAGAAGCAAAGAATCCTCGATCACCGTTCGTGAGATCCGTCTCCTGGGTGAGAGCTCCCTCCTATTTGAGAGTCATCAAGAATCCAATGCAAAGGAGAGTTTAGGTAAATCGATTCCGAGACGTTGATCTGAGATGGATGAGCTATGGGAGCACAGTTTTTACCATAGAAGAACGGGTCGTAGCCAAAGATCTCGGCGGAGAAGCGAGCGCCCCAATCTTGTACTTGCTCGGGAGGTGGAGGAGGTGGGGGTGCTTGCTCCTGTTCCATGAAGTGAGACGATCCTGCTACGTCCGGAGGAGGAGGTACAAATGGTGGAGGAGGAGGAGGAACCGATGAAGATGATCCTTGTCCTTGCTCAGACTCGAAGAACATGGGGCCATATTGGTTGAGCAAGTCCGAGTTGGCCCAACCTCTCATCCTTTCCTCAAAGGAAGGTATCTCAACCTGAGGAGATTCTGGAGATGGTGGAGAGCGAGGTGGTTGAAAACCTTGGGCATTGTGCATGAGCTTCATCGTATCTCTCATTTGCTTATTAGCCCTTCTTGACCTTTGCTGCTCAACCTGGATGTCATGCTGACTCCTACACATCCCAAAAATGAAGTTGAGAAACTTTTTCAAAGGAGAGGTGGATCTGCGGGGTCCGCCCGGGCCGCGCCCTCCCCACCGGTCGGACCGGTGCTCGGCACCGGCCGACCGGCGGCCGGTCCGAGCACCGGCCCCGAGGCACATCCGGCCGAGCCGCTCCCTCCTCAAATATCTCTTCCTCCTGATCTGGTACATGCTCAATTCTAGGAGATGGAACCCGTGGATTCTTGCTTGGGTTGAGCTTCAGAGGCTTGTGAGTCACATTCTTCGGAAACTCCGTCTTTGCAACCTTTTCGATCATATACATGATGTATGGGCTATAGCTGCAGATCTTCTTGGGGTCCTCGGATAGATGCTTAATCTCTTGCCAAATGAAGTCCCCAACACTGAACTCCGGAGCTCCAGGCCTCAAAGCCACCATCAAGTTTTTCTAAAACTTAGTGATTTCTGAGGGGTTTCCATCTCTAGGTGTGATAGATACCCTAAGTAGCCTATTGAGGACAGCGAAGTAGGTATAGAGGTTCTTCACCTTCCCAAAGTTGGCATGCTCACCGCGAGGGTACATCACGTGCAAAGCATCCTTCTCTAGCTCCCCCTCATCATGGAGCTTCCTCAACTCCCCATCTCCCTGCCATGATCCCAAAGCATCTCAAGAATCTGTGGAATGTAATGGAGTACTTTTGGCCGTTAGTCATCCAAATCATAGCCCTGTCGGCCTCAATGTGACCAAAGTGTACTGTGGCAAAGAACTGGGCGATGATCTCTTTGTTCCAATCTTGTCGGAACCCCATAAGTGTCTTGACCCTTTGCCTCTCACAATTGCTGATTACTTCATCAAAAATAGGGTCTCCTTTCCTTGCCATGTGCCCCCAATCCACATATTGTGCCTTGTGTGTGATCTTGGGCTTCTTTATAATCACTGTAGCATAGTAGTCTTGCTGAAATTTAGCCCAAAACCTAGGGTCCGATGCGGTCTTCCCCTCCTCATAAGGGTTCTTGTCCCTCAGCTTCTTTAGGGCCTTGGTCATGCCAGCCCCGTGATACTTCACCGGCCGATCAGGGTAAATGTAAGTAGGTGGCATGATTCTCAACCTACCCTGATCGTCGTCGTCCTCTTCCATGGCATCCACATCCTCCTCCTCATCCTCCTCATCCTCATCCTCATCACCATCACTGTCTGACCCAGCCTCCTGGTGCCTCCTCAACTCAAACTGACCCGGATAAGTCTCATCTTCAACATTGTCGTCGCTGCTCGTTCCGGTGTCACCTCCTAAGTTAGGATCCTCAGTACTTGTTTGAGCTGAGCGGCGTCTCAATCTCTTGCCGCTGATGTTGACAGTGCTGCCCCCTTCTCCAAAATCACCGGGGATAGCTCCTCGGCGAGTGAGGACTTCCTCTCTTCTTTTCTTAGCCCCTTCCTTTTCCCGCACCATAGCTGCTGTCCTGAGTCACACAAAGAATGACAAGAGCGTATAAGACTCTAGGAAAAAGATTGAATTGAATCGGAATTGAATCTTGAAAGTTCAGAACAATTGGGTCTGTTCTGGGCCACACCCGGTCGGACCGGTGAGGGCACCCGGCCGAGCCGGTGCCACCTGAACGCAGCCAATTGCTCCCACATTCAATACGAGAAAGTTTCGTTAATCTAAGATTTGGTCTAGATGAACAAAAGACATCTTAGAATAGATATGTGTTGAAAAACAAGAAGAAAACACAATTTGGGGGTGGACATGCGCCACCGGTCAGACCGGTGACGGCCACCGGTCAGACCGGTGAAGGCCGTCCGACCCCAATTTGTGATTTCTCACAATGTGTCCAACAAAATGCTATGGATCTATAGGAATGTCTTCTAGGTGATCTCAGAAGATGTTCTACCAAAGGTAATTCAAAACTTTGCACCATGTGAGGAGATCGGGCAAAAGAAAGGTTTGAATACCTTTGGAGAGATGAACTCGAGTTGAATCCGAGAAACTTGAAGGGGAAAGTGAAGAGGGGCCTTGGGAGATCCTTTTGCTTCCAATCTTGAGGCTTTTCCTTGGTTGAATCTTCAAATCTCCAAGGGGTTGATGGAGTTGAAAGAGAGGTGAAGGGGAGGAAGGTGTTCACGGTTTGGAGCCAGAGGTGGGATGGTGAATGAAAGAGGAGAGAGAAGGAAGGGGGGGGTAAAAGGATTCCTTTTACTGTGGCCCCACGAGCTGACGCCGGGCGTCACCGGTCAGACCGGTGACGGTCACGGCCGTCGACCGGTGGATACCGCCGGTCAAGCCAGAGAGGCCATATCGGTTTTTCTGGCCCCCCATCGGTAGAACCGAAGATCCTGATAAAATTTAACAGAGAGTCCTTATCGGTAGAACCGACGCGCCCACGGTAGTACCGACCCTTTTGCTCCTTTTTGAGATTTTGCTCCTTGAAACTTCTCCAAAAATGTTATAGGACAATTCTCATCCACTTAGGTTGCATAAACACGATTATGTGACTTCAAGGTCACCACCGGTCAGACCGGTGGCTTGCACCGGTCAGACCGGTGCGGCCTTGAGAAACAAACTTTGAGCCACAACACAGAATTTCATTTCAATCTTTAGAGATGTTTTGGATATGAGATATTAAGATGATATTGATCCAAGAACCATCAATTTATAGAAGAAAGGAGAATTAACGAATTTATTTGCGAATTCTTGATCCTTCCCAGATTGAGAGAGATAAAAAGAATGGATTTTAGGGACTTGAGAAAATCTTCTTAATTGTGACTAGCCATCAATCAAACAAGGAGAACTATAGTCACAACTAAGTTGATTGGGTCACTAAGACCAAGAACCAAATATTTTTCAAAGAAAGCACACTTCCCATTCATGCTAGTGGATTTTTTGAAAACATCTATTCTATATCACAAAGTGCATGCATCCACTTCAAATGAATGCCCTAACAAGCATATTTGGCTCATATCTTCATCCTCGAGACACAAAGACGAGTAGAAGTAAAGATATCAACCAAATATCTAGAGAGGAGCTCAAGAGGTCCATTTGAAGCAATTACATGCTAAGGATGGCACACTAGCATGATGTTGTGGCCTAGATGCATTACGGTATTTCAATGAGTTTCGTGAAAACATACCTTTGCCTTAAGACCATTTCATTTGTGCATATATTAACTTTCAAACAATGTTAGCTCTTACTTGTTCTTTTGAAAGTTATGCTTATCGAGAGCTTCCTTTGAGATACACAAACGAATGAGACTACAAGATCACTTTAGAAGAAATTGTTAGTCCCATAAGTGACTCAAGTTTTGTAATGAGCTCCCCCTTAAGTAGTGCTAGAGAATTTGAATTTCTCGACCAAGGCACTTTGCTCAATCAAGAACATGTTGAGGCTCACTCCAAAACTTGGTCATAACACACGCCAAATCACCCTTCTTCTTGAGAGTTTGGACAACCCCGGGTCACCCGGGCACTCATGCCGGGTCACCCTGCAGCATACAGAGGCGTACCGGGTCACCCGGGCACCCGTGCCGGGTCACCCGCCCAAGTTGCACTGGTTGCGTTGGCACCGGTCAGACCGGTGCTGTCACATGCGGGCCGGACCGGTGACCACCACCTGACCCATTTTGGTGATTTTTCCTTCCCTTTTCCTTGAGTGAGTGAATATATCATTAATTTCAGTCCTGCAACCAAGGATAAGGCATTGCTCTACTAGAGAGCCGTTAAAGGCATCGAATGGCATGTGAAGGTAAAATTTCATAAAAATAGTCAAAGTCACCACCTCATGCTTTGCTCATGCAAGAAGAGCTTCACATGAGTGTTCACCAAGGACCAAGGTGACTTAGACTCAATTGAGCGCATTAGTTACCGAGATGACATTGATTTCACGAAATATATGAGTTTGCTCTTCATATGGTCAATTGAATTTATCAAGATTTCTAAGTCCTCCAACCATGTGCTCAATGCATCTCTTTCAACCTGCAAGCTCAGTAAGCATTCCTTGGTACCCAACACTTGTTGGGTCCTATTGGGTTAGTCACAAGGTGCTTAGGAACCCAAATAGCTCTCATGCTACAATGAGGTGAACTAATCTCCCTCATATCACAAGTTCTATTCTTATCGTTCCTAAGCTTATGGAAATCATAATGGACAAGGTTTGATTTAGGAACGTTACCATTTGGGCAATCCTTGCCCATGTGACCCTTTTGATGGCATTCGTAGCAAATGCGACTTTTGTTCTTGTTGGTCACCCCATTCCTTGCAATTTCTTTTCTACACTTGCTTCTGAGACTTGTTCTTGGAGAAGGTGGCTTCCTTGCCTTGTTTGCTTGAAGTGGGGCTGCCTCGGCCGGCACCGGTCTTACTCGGTGGCATGCACCGGTCGACCCGGTCACGGTCGAGCCACCGCTCGTTGTTGCTTTTGGGCACGAGTCGGCAAGGTGTCCCTTCTCTCTGCACTTGTAGCACACCCTCCACTTGTTGGAGCTTCTAGGCTTCTTGGAGAGTGACTCTTGTGCCTTGTGCTTGATCGGGCGATAATGGGGTTTGATTTCCCCAATCTTGCTCTTTTCTTGAATCTTGTGATTGTGGGACCTTGTAGTTTGTTGAGGGGTTGAACTAGTGGCGGTTGATCCCTTCCCAAGCTTCTTCACCATGCTTTCACGGTTATCTTGAGAAGGTTGCACTTTGCTCTTCTCCTTCAACACATACAAGTCCTTTTGGAGCTTTTCGACCTCTTGCTTTAGTTTATCATTTTCGGCGAAGCAATGAGGTCTTCACAAGATTCTACAAGTACATGCTCAATGCTAGATTGGCTTGCTTGAGACAAACAATCATTAGCGCTAGATAAAACAACTTGAACTTGTGAGCATGTGCATGTGTGAGATGGAGGTTGTAGAGATTTTACCGATGAAAGCACAACCTCGTGGGCTATCTCTAGTGTTGCATAAGAATCAACAAGCTTCTCAAAGGAAAGTTCAAGTTCATTGTGATTAGCTTGTAGGACCATATGCTCGCTAGTGAGCTTCGCTAGTTTGGCTTCTAGATCATCATTGGCCTCTTCTTCTAATTTAGCTCTACAAGCAAAGGATTTGATGTCATGATCATATTTGTTAGCCAATGTTTCATACTTACAAGCCAAGGATGCAAGTTCGGATTTGAGAAGCTCAAGTTCTCTTGACGAAGAGCTTGAAGCTTCAATCTTTTGGTCCTTAGCCCCTTTGGCTTGTCTCTTCTTCTTGCTTCTCTTCTCCTTCTTGGCCATCAAGCAAGTTGGTGTGCCTCGCTTGGCACCGGCCCGACCGGTGGGTGTCACCGGTCTGACCGGTCCCTGCAGAGGGACAGCGTCTTCGCTTCTTTGCTCTTCTTCTTGCTTGAGGTTTGATGCTTGATGCTCAGTGGATGTTGTAGAGGTAGAGCACATCTCCACTGACTCATCTTCATCATCACTCTCGAGTTCATCCCATTTGGTGTTTACCAACTCAAGTAGTAATTTCCAAATGAGATGAGCATCTTCGGAAATCTTTTTGCTCTTCAAGATAATGTACTTTAGTTCTCTACATACACAGCTACACAAAAGGTTAGTAATAAAGGCATTGAGTTGCTTCTTCTCCAAGTCCATTGGCGAGACACATGTCTCATCCTTTGGAAGGATACTCGCAACCATAATGCTCTCAGCGGTAGGGCCCAAAACCTTAAGAGCAATGAGAACATTACAGCACCAAGAAGAATAGTTTGAGCCATCTAGAGCTAGAGGCTCAAACGGTACCTCACAAGTTGTCGACATCGAAGAACTCCAAGCGGTTAAGCTCGAATCGGAGCACCAAGCTCTGATACCAATTGAAAGGACCTTGATGTCACCTGGAGGGGGGGGGGGTGAATAGGCGTGACGACCAAATTAAACTTTTTTCCCCCACGGCACTTGAGGCGACAAGTGCTCCACCGGTCGGACCGGTGGTGGTGACCGGTCGGACCGGCCAAGCACCGGTCTTCACGGATGACACCGGTCGGACGGGTGCGCCTCACCGGTCGACCGGTGTAGCACAGAGAACCTGCAAAAACTACTTCAAGCACCTCTTGGCTTCTAGCACAAACCAAACTCAGGGTGTGGCTTTTGTAGATGATCACAAGCAGAGTAATGAGCCCTGCACACACAAGTAACACACCCAAGTAGATCGAAGCGGAAGCAAATGAAATATGCTAGAAAAACAACTTAGAGAATAGAACCACACGAAGAAGCAAGGATTTGTTTCCCGAAGTTCACCACCCACTGAGGAATGGCTACGTCTCCGTTGAGGAGCTTGTAAGGGACGATTCCCACAACAAGCCGGGTCTCTTTCAACCACTTTCCTCCTTTCCACTAAGGCGATCTTTTCCACGAAGAGGCAAGATCACAGCCCTCACAAACTTCCCGCCGCTCACCACAACCTTGGGAGCTAGCCGGTGACACCTAGCCGTCTAGGAGGCAAACCTCCAAGAGTAACAAATGCACCAAAGTTTGTAGACTCGAAACCAAAGTGCTCAAGCTACGGAACCGCTCTTGTTAGCTCACAAAGTCACTCCTAGGCTCACTTTCTCAACCCAACACAAGGAAGATGGCTTGAATCCACAAATCTCACAAAGAGATGGTTGGGGAGAGCCACTAAGGCTTAGAGCTAGTTAGAAATGGCTTGGGATCTCAGCAACAACACTAGAAGCAGCAACCCTCACTTGAAGAGGGCTTGGGGTATTTATACCCCTCAAAGGAGAAAACTAGCCGTTAGTCCCCGGGTGGCACCGGTCAGACCGGTGCCCTACACCGGTCAGACCGGTGTATGAAAAACTAGCCGTTGGGCTAGCGCACCGGCGGACCGGTGCCCCGACCGGTCGGGGACCGGTCGTGCCCGAGTTGCCCCCAAAACCTCTTTTAAAGAAACTAGCACTTCACCACCAAGATGAAATGACCCGAGTTTAGGTTAGGAGGGTTAGTTAGCACACTCAAGGGCTAGATCTCACTTAGGTCAACTAAAGAGCACTTTGACTTGGTCAACTTGCTAAGTTGCATCCCTCTTGATAGTACGGCGTACCTATACTCAAGAAAAGAGTAAAAGATCTTCGATGACCTCTTGAGCTTGAATAGCTTCAATTCTTGCCATACTTTGATTGATAACCACTTGAGGGCTTTCAACATAGCCTTTGATTTGAGCACGTCCATACTTGAGCTGGTGACTTAGGATCTTTCCATATAGCATAAGAAGGCACACTTGGATCCATGGCCACTCCATGTTGCCAATCTTAACGAGTTGATGACTTGCAAAGCTTCTCTCGGTTAAGGTTTGAATATGATACTTGAAGACCCCACGGATGCTAGACCTTCACCCTAGCAAAACACTTATGGCGGCTTAGCTACGGCCCCAAAGATTGCTTAGTCCCTCACCCTAGACATCTCGGTTGATCTCTTCATCACTTATCCAATCCACTTTGAGTTCCACTTTGCTTCACACGCAATTAATCTTCATTTGAAAAACCCGCTTCAAATGCTTGATCTTGATTGACAACGGATATGCAAGCTTCCATTTTTAGAACCATAAAAAGTATACTCATCATCTTGTTCTCTTTCAATAAACTCATGAAGTCTTGCACCATATGCTTATCTTTGTAGATGTGAGCCATAAAATACATCCATATTTAAAATACTTCAAAAATAGCTCATGAATATATAATGAAAACCTGCTCACGATCTTAGACAAAAGCATTAGTACTTTAATCGCCTTGTCATTCAATTCACCAAAATCCACTTAGGGGCCTAGATGCACTTTCACATACCCGCCACCCGCACGGGTAACGAGTACCCATCGGGTGACCCACACCCGCCAAACTGCCTCCTCGCGCTGCGCCACACCCTCATCCTGTGCCTACCGCCGCTTCCAACTCCCACAGCCTCGTCGATGTTCCTCAATCCCCCTATCATTCCCCAATCTTGCCGCCACTTCCAACTCCTGCAGCCAAGCCGCTGCTCCCCAATCCCATCGTCGTTGTTGTTCCCCAACCCCACCGCACTGATGTTCCCAACCCCGACGCTGCTGCAATTCCCCAATCTCGCCGCCGCTCACACGGTCCCCCATCCCACCGACGCTCGCCTGCTTCGACATCTCGCTGCCCTGGGTCGTGGAGCTGGAGCCCGATGCGTCGTGCGCCTTCTTCCACGGATGGGGCTCACAGTGGTGCTCCTTGATGAGTTCAAGCAAGATGATAGTGTCGTATGGACCTCCTTGGGCCCACTGCCTCGGTGGGTACCAGGACCGACTACTCGGTGGGCCCCTGGGACTACTCCGCTTGTGCCACATTGCACCTGATGGCGTGAGGTGCAAGGACTACGGTGAAGTACCTGGATAGGAAGCTATACATGTCCTATACTACATAGAGAACTCCTAGCCGTACCCGACTAGTACTCTCTCCTCAAACCGACTTGTAACCCTGCCTCCCGGGCTATATCAGGCGGGGCAGGGACCCCTCTCTCTCATACGCATCATCTTGTAAACACACCCAATCAATCCAGAGCTACACAGCATACAGAACGTAGGGTATTACGCACCTCGCGGCCCGAACCTGTCTAAATTGTGTGCCACGTGTCTCATCCTTCGAGTTACCGATCTCGGCGAGGCCGCATTCATCTACCTCGGGTACTCCCCTTGGTAGGTTGCCGGTCTAAAACACCGACAGCTAGCGCGCCAGGTAGGGGATCTCGCCGAAGATCTCATGGCGAACTCGACGGCTTCAATCTTCGTCAAGCCAATCGTCGCTTTCAACCGCGGTGACACCTTCATTTACGGGTCTTGGGTGTGCATTGCTGACGGCGCCGGATCCTTCCAACGCCGCCTCACCATGACTCCCAACCCGAGCACTTGGCTCGTGACGCTTCCCGAAGTAGTCACGGGCGAACTCGCCGGAAAATTCAGTGAAATTTCGCTCTACAACCAACACGCCGACTTCGAGCTTGGATCCGACTCCAACTCGAACTCGACGTCCCCGCGGGCCATCGCATGCGAGCCGGCTACTGAGCCATCGTGTGCGGATTCCCCACTCCACGAGCACTTCCCATACGGCCTTTGCAATGCTAGCAAGGACCATGCGAAGGCTCTCACTGCGCGCCAGGCCGGTAAGGAGATCGTCTCCAACTACACCTCGGACTCCAACCCCGTCTCCGGCTACTACTCGGACTCCTCCTACGAGTTCAACTTCGGATCGGACCCCGACGAGCCCGAGTCCGAGAACTCCACGACCGAGCAACCGCTGTCAGGGCCGGCTACCGGCCTGGTTATAACATCTACACCCGCCGAGAGATTCGTCTACTGGCCAAATCGCAAGCCTGAAAACCTGACAGACGGGAACTCACGCTGTGTCGCCTACCTCGACTCACTTCCCTTCCAGGAGGGAACACCACTAGCTCCAGCAGAGGACCACACTCCAACAGAGGTGGCGACTACTGACCCCAGTCTCGGCTCTCCTAATCGTCAAGTCTTCATGACTACCAACGAGGCGCCGGGACCCTCAGGGACACGGCTTGACCGCTACCTTGAAGATATCTCAGCAGACGAGTTGTCTGTCAACGCACCCGCAGACGAAACCAACGACGACAAGAACGCCCGACGTGAGCGCAACAGGAAGCATAACAAACGGCGCCGACGTCTCCGTGAAAGCCTCCCCATAGAACCTCAAAGAGGCACTTAACCAAGTTGAAAGTCGGGTGCATACTACCCCTGAACAATGCCTCATGTCTATCACCACGATAGCATGTCAGGCTCAAGGGATGCGCGCGGGAGAAGTCATCGCCAAGCTCGCGGAGGAAGCCTACTTCATGAGAGTTGACAACAAAGTCACTCAAGTGCCTCCCCTCAGAACTCGCGAAGCCGACCATGAAGCCACAAGTCACAATACAGCTGATAACGGACGCAACCATACTCAACCGCACTAGGGCATCAGTTGGTGGACCTTCTCAGGGCGGCAACAGCGCTGGTGGCGCTGGTGGCAGTCGCGCCGTGGTGGTTCACGGTGACGCTGGCGCGGAGGCAGCGGCGGTGGGAGCTCCTCACACGGGGCTGGAAGGAGAGCCGGTGGCGGAGTCGATCGCGGAGGTCGAGGCTACGCAAACAGTCACGTCACCGGTGTCTCTCGCGGCGGCTACGACGCCCGCCGCAAAATTGAGGAAATTCGACGCAAGAAATCCTCCACAGCAGGCGAGAACGACGGCTTCCCCGCCTTCTCCGCTCGACTTCGCAATCTGCTTCTCCCAGAGAAATTCAAGCCTCTGGGATTACCAAGTACGATGCGAAGCAAGATCCAGTACAGTGGCTCAGATGCTACGCCCTCTCCATCAAAAACGCTGGTGGCAACAACGACACGAAGTGCCTCTACTTCCCCTTCTGTCTGGACCAAGCTCCACTTACATGGCTCAAGTCTCTCGAGAAGTACTCGATCGACAAGTGGGACTAGCTCAAGGAGCAGTTCACCAGCAACTTCGTAGGCGCCATGGGACGCTCGGGTACTCGCATGGACCTGGCTATGGTGAAGCAGGAACAGGGCGAGACCCTGCGCAAGTACATGCGGCGTTTCTTCGACAAATGCGCCACTGTAGTTGATGTCACCGACAAGGAGGTCATCGACCTTTTCCAAGACGGTCTCTACCATCGTCGCACCTTCGAAGACTTCGGTCGCCGCCGCCCGAGCTCCATCACCAAGCTCAAAGACATGATCACCTCATGGGCCGACGAAGAAGACAAGGCGAACGCCAAGTACTACACTATTCGCGGCAATAGCAAGCAAAATGCGGGCGGTAGCAACAATAACAACCAGGATCAAGGCGGTCGCAAAAACAACTACTCGGGTCCTAATCGCAAGCGCAAGCCAGACAACAAAGTCGTGGCTATCCAGCGCCCTGCGAAACACAACTCGAAGAAGACCTCCAGCGGCTTCAAGGACCTGCTCAAAGAGAAGTGCCCGTGGCATCTGGAGGGCAACCACACTACCGAGCAGTGCTACCAACTCCGGCGAGCACTCAAAGACTCTCCAGACCCACAGCCTCCTCATGATAAGAAGGGCAAGAAAAAAGCCGACGAAGGCAACGACGACTTCCAAGAACTCGACAAGACGTTGAACGTCCTCTTCGGCGGACTACCCACCAAACGGTCTCAGAAGGCCACTCGACGGGAGGTCTTGAACATTGAACCAGCGGTTCCGACCCCTCTTAGGTGGTCGGAGGTACCCATCACCTTCTCCCGCGCGAATAATGGACAAGCTTCTCTGAACTAGGGTGGTTTCCTCTCGTCCTGAAGCCGGTAGTCGCGGGCTCCAGACTCAATAAGGTACTCATCGACGGTGGGAGCGGGCTCAACGTCCTTTTCACCAAGACCTTGAAGAAGATGAAGCTCGACATCACTCACATGCTCACCAAGAGCACGTCGCCTTTCTATGGCATCGTCCCAGGGAATGCGGCTATTCCACTAGGCTCAGTGGTCCTGCCAGTCACCTTCGGGGAAACCAGAGAAAACTACCACACCGAGTACATCAAGTTCGAAGTCACGGACTTCGAGACCTCCTACCATGCCATCCTCGACAGACCAGCTATCGCCAAGTTCATGGCGGTACCCCACTACATGTACTTGGTACTCAGAATGCCAAATCCGGCCGGTGTACTCTCGCTACAAGAGGACTTGAAGATATCCTTCGACTGCGACACAGAAGCCGTGGAACTCGCAGCCACCAATCAAGTACCCAACGCCATGATGGAGATCCATGCTGCATCAAAGAAACTTACCCCAAGTGAACTCGACATCCCAGAGAAGTCGGACAAAGCCAACAAGCCTCAGCCATCCGAGGAAGTGCGAGTCAAGGCAATCGATCTTGGGACAGGCGACAGCAGCAAGACTACCATGATCGGGGCGGGCCTTGACCCGAAATAGGAAGACGCGCTCGTCGGCTTCCTCCTGGCTAACCGAGACGTCTTCGCTTGGAAACCAGCGGACATGCCAGGGGTGCCCAGGAATCTGATCGAGCACTCACTCAACGTCGACCCTAAAGCTACCCCGAAACGACAACACCTCCGCCGTTTCGCTGACGGCCGACGGGATGCCCTCAAGAAGGAACTCGCCAAACTACGTGCGGCTGGCTTCATCAGAGAAGTCTTCCATCTTGAGTGGCTCGCAAACCCCGTCCTCGTCCGCAAGAAGAACTCCAACGAGTGGAGGATGTGCATTGACTACACCGACCTCAACAAGCACTGCCCCAAGGACCCGTTCAGGCTGCCACGGATAGATCAAGTCATCGACTCCACGGCGGACTACGACTCCGGGTACCACCAGATTGCTATCAAGGAAGAAGAACAGGAGAAGACCGCGTTCATCACCCCGTTTGGCGCCTACTACTACACGACCATGTCGTTCGGGTTGAAGAACGCCGACGCTACCTACCAGCGAGCTATCCAGGCCTGTTTCAAGAGATAGATCAACAAGAACATCGAAGCCTACGTAGATGACGTGGTCATCAAGGCCAGAAACTCCGACATGCTCATCGCCGATCTTGAAGAGACTTTCGCATCCTTGTGAGAGTATCGCTGGAAGCTCAACCCGAACAAGTGCGTCTTCGGTGTACCGTCGGGAAAACTACTCGGCTTCATCATCAGCCATCGTGGCATCGAAGCCAACCCCGAGAAGATCTCCGCCATCACCAATATGAAAGCTCCCACCTCCATCAAAGATGGGCAGAAGCTTACCGGGTGCATGGCGGCCTTGAACAGATTATCTCGAAGCTTGGGGAACGGGGACTACCCTTCTTCAAACTACTCAAGCATCAAGATAAGTTCGTGTGGACCCCAGAGGCAAATCAAGCTCTCGCTCAGCTCAAGGATTTCCTATCCAAGCCGCCAGTCCTCATGGCTCCTCACAAAAAGGAGCAGCTACTGCTCTACCTCGCTGCGACTACTCACGTGGTCAGTTCTGCCATCGTTGTCGAGCGACAGGAAGACGGCCACGCCTACCCAGTACAGTGACCAGTCTACTTCGTCAGCGAGGTCCTGTCGGAATCTAAAGCACGCTACCAACTAGTACAGAAGCTACTGTATGCAGTGCTCATTACCTCGCAGAAGCTATGACACTACTTCCAGGAGTACTCGATTTCCATCGTCACTGACTACCCGCTCGGTGATATCCTGCGGAAACAAGATGCTACTGGAAGAATCTCCAAGTGGGCAGTCGAACTCGGCGCCCTCAACATCGACTTCAAGCCACGAACAACCATCAAGTCGCAAGCACTAGTCGACTTCATGGCAGAATGGCGGGAGAATCAGCTACCAACTCCAATCGAGCGACCAGAGCATTGGGTGATGTACTTCGACGGCTCAATCAAGCTCGAAGGTGCGGGTGCAGGAGTACTCCTGATTTCTCCAATGGGAGAACAAATCAAGTACGTCCTCCAGATCTTTTGGAAGGTCTCAAACAATGAAGCCGAGTACGAAGCTCTACTACACGGGCTCCGCCTCGCAGCTTCTCTAAGCATCAAGCAACTACTAGTCTACGGCGACTCTGCAGTGGTCATCAACCAAGTCAACAAGTCTTGGGACCGCAACAAGGAGAACATGGACGCCTACTGTCTAGAAGTCCGCAAGCTCGAGAACAAGTTCTACGGTCTCGAGTTCCACCACGTCGTCCACGACAACAACGTTGCCGCGGACATCCTGTCAAAGCTCGGTTCTACTCGCGCTCAAGTACCAGCGGGTGTCTTCGTCCACGAGCTTCACGCGCCATCCATCCCAGAGTCGGCGCCTACGACCACTGATCCAGCGCATCCGCCAACTAGCCAGGAGGTCATGATGATCGACGTGGACTGGCGACAACCCTCCATTGACTACATTCGCGAGCAGAACGTTCCCACGGACAAAAACTTGGCTGAGCAGCTCATCCACCGGACCAAGTCCTACGTCCTGGTCGGGGACATGCTCTACAGGCGGGGCGCCACCTCTGGAGTACTCATGAAGTGCGTTCCCCGAGAAGAAGGCAAGGACATCTTGGAGGAGATACATAAAGGCGTCTGCGGCAACCACGCATCTTCACGTACGCCGGTCATCAGCAAGGCCTTCCGACGAGCTTTCTACTGGCCCACAGCTCTGGGCGATGCTGAGGAACTCGTCAGAAGGTGCCAAGGGTGCCAATACTTCGCCAAGCAACAACATGTCCCGACCTACAAGTTAGTCACCATACCACCAACCTGGCCTTTCACCTGCTGGGGCTCGACATGATTGGGCATCTTCCAACTGCGTCAGGAGGATTCAATAGAAATCTGGTGGCCATCGACAAGTTCACCAAGTGGATCGAAGTCAAGCCAGTCATCTGCCCCAAGGCCGACAGGGTACCCAACTTCTTTGATGAACTCGTGCACCGCTACGGACCACCCCATCGCATCATCACAGACATGGGCTCCAATTTCAACAATCACCAATTCTGGGAATACTGCGAGAACAACAGGATCGACGTCCGGTACGTCTCAGTCGCCCACCCACTAGCCAACGGATAAGTCGAGCGCACCAATGGGATGGTACTCGATGCTCTCAAGAAGCGACTGCACGATGCTGCTAACACAAAAGGAGGCAAGTGGATCAAGGAACTGCCCAATGCACTCTGGGGGCTGCGTACTCAACCCACCAAGCCGACGGGGTAGTCACCCTATTTTCTGGTCTACGGCTCCGAAGCTATTCTACCTGCCGACGTCATGTGGGAGTCGCCGGCAGTAGAGCAGTACGACGAAGGCATATCCGAAGATAGCAGACGAGTTGACATCGATGGACTCGAAGAAGCTCGCTGCGCCACCCTTGTCCAATCAGCAAGGTACCTAGAGGGTATCCGACGATACCACGATCGCAACGTCAAGGAATGCTCCTTCAACGTTAGCGATCTAGTTCTCCGCCGCATCTAGAACACGGAAGGAATACACAAGCTCAGCTTGCCATGGGAAGGTCCCTTCACAGTCGCAAAGGTGACTGGACCAGGCTCGTATCGCCTCCAGACACTTGAAGGTAAAGACATCAGCAACTCGTGGAACGTCGACCAGCTCTGTTGATTCTACGCGTAGTCTCTCGACTACTCTGGGGGCTCAAGTCTACACGACTACTCCCGAGCCCTTCGCTGTAAGCGGCCTCCGGGTCCAGGCACTACTCTTCGGACTACTTCACTCCGAGATCCAGTGCTAACGGCTACTAACGGAACTCGTGTTGCTCAGAGCGTCAAGGACTCTAGCAGCGGTCTATCAAGAGACCATGTACTCCTAGATCTAGCCTATACGGCTACTAACGGATCTACAGTTGTAAGCGGCCACGCCCCTAGCACTACTCTAGCCGTAGGCGGCCTCCGGGTCCTGGCGACTACACTTGTAAACAGCCCTGGCCATCCAGGTGTATTCTTTCAGTAAATAAAGTTCGGCTCTTGATTAACTCATTTACTGTGTCTCCCTTAACGGGTCTACTACCGAGTACTACTACTTGCAATAATTCCAGGATGGGCACTCCGCACATACACACCGCGACAACGAGTACTCATTTTCGGAAGATCTTTTTATTAAAAATTAAACAAGTTCATTACAACTTTGTTTATATTGAAAATTGCTGCTACAAGCTAACCCTACAGGATAACTACTGGAGGTTTAGCTTCTCCGCGACTTGCTCTGCGATCAGCGCCATCTGCTCCAGAAGTTCGGTGTACTGCTCATTTGTGCAATTGGCGGCTAGTCCACCCGCGACTACATCCACCGGAGCCTTGGGGGAAGTATGACTTCATGAACGCCAAGACTTGGTTCGGGATGGACTTCTCCAAATGCTTGACATAAGTAGCCAGGCGTCCGGGGGCTTCCTTCAGCCGATCAACTAGAGGAGCTATCTTTGGCCCGCCCGGGTGTGGCACCAGTAGCCACGCGATGGGGAGTGCAGCTTCTTCGAGTTCTTTGATCTGCCCCCGCAACCTCTCACAGTCTTCATTCAGCTTCTGTAGAGATTTATAGTAGTTGACAAGGTCACGATCTGAGGCGATCCAAAGCTCCATGTGCATATTACACTCATGGGCCAGCTGCTTATAATAGTACTCAAGTACCTCGTGTGCATCCTTCTCTCGGTAGAGGAGGTTCTTCATATCAACCTCCAATGCCTTCAGCTGTTCCACTCGGGCCTCAAGATCTACAAACAACTCAAGGGGAGATGTCAAACTACTATAAGGGTACCCACAATCAGTACTCAACAGGATGACATCGGCATACCTTTGTTCTTTTGGTGCAGCGACTTGTTCTTGCGGACCAACTCATCGCTCTTCGCCTGCATGTCTTGTAGTTCATTATGGTACTGGGCGAAGGCGCCAACAAGCTTGGACTAGAGCATGGCGGAGTGCTTCCTGGCCTTATTGAGTTCTTTCTCCAACGTCTCTGCCCGGAGCACTGTACACCATACCCCTAGAGCATATCGGACTTCTGTCGGGATCTCTCCACGACATCCTGCAGAAGGCAATAATTATTACTCGGGTACTGCAGTCGGGCGGAATTCGACTACTCAAGGGTCCTGTTACGTACCTTCATTCATTTCTCAGCCCGGCGCATCGACTCCAAGTTGCGGGCTACCGTCGCCGGGTTGATAAGGTCATCTGGAGAAGTTCGAGCCCATCGCGACTAGTCACTGCGTCCTCGGACATCGGCGCCGAACGGATCGGCTCCACGTCCTAGATTTCCGGCGAGCGGACGACTACGTCCAAGCTCGTCTCCAGCAGTGCATCGTCACGCACCTCCTATGTCACCCCGGGGGCTGTTGTCTCTGCCGGCTCGGTCGCGACCTCTGTGATCACCTCGGCTTCAGGCACGACACCTTCAGCCGGCACGGCTTCGGGGATTACGCTTCCCTCGACTTGTGCCCGTGTCAACACAAGACATACAGTATCAGTACCCAAGGGCTATGACTACTACTTGAGGTGGGCTGCATCAGCGCAGTCTACTTACCTTCTACTACACTGGCTTCCGGCAGCATAGCCTCTACGCCCAGAGCCGCGGTCTCGGCCTGAGGGAGGGTAGCGGACTCCTCGACAACGAGCGCTAGATTCTCTTCAGCTACTGTCGTGCTGGGTTCATCTTCCTACCAGGACAGATCGGTCGACTTCCTGCACAGACAAAATTGGTGGTCAACCAAGTAAGATTACCAAGTTACAAGTACTACTCGAGAAAGGTTTTCACTTACAAGCTAGACCGGACGACAGTCACGGTCGGAGCGCCAAGTATGCTGGCGATGTCTACAAGCCCGGCTTCGGCGAGCACCTCTTCTTCAGCTTGAGCCGCTACTGGTTCTTTGGCACCAATAGTCGCACTAGGTTCTGGCCTTCTCTCCATGGCCGGTGCCTGCGACTCGACAACTCTAGTCGTCCGCTGTGTCATTTGCGACGCAAGTTCTTCTACGGTGGGGTCTGGGCTGTGGCTTCTCTTAGCCGGCTCGCCCACCGTCTCCAAGTCATCTCCTTCCCCTTGATTAACGGGGTCGAACGGTGAAATCTCCTGCGAGAACTCAGAATTCAATTATCAGCATACACAACACTACAAGACAAGTACTCGACTACTCCACTCGAGGAGCTTACCTCTTGAGACGTAGTCTCGGTAACCTTCAAATTCTTGGCGACACGTTTGCGCGCCACATTGCGCGGCCTCCTCAGCGACGCAGGGAGACTAGCCTCCAGGCTAGTCGGTGGATCGTCGACAAGGGGAACATTGAGCAGTCCAGGACGGCTGAACCTGGACCGCAGCTGAAAACGCTCCTACAGCGTCTCCCCGTCCTCCTCGTCGGACGTATCTTCAATGGTGACGGTGTCGTCACCCTCGCTGACTTCACGGCGCTCCTTGGCCTTGCCCTTGCCCTCCTCTGGAATATCTACAAGTCGAGGAGGGGAGTTGGGTCGGAGACAAACTTCATAACGTCATCCTGCAACAAACAGTTTGGGTGAGCACGACTACTACAATACAATCAGTACTTGGAGACAAAGTTCGATTACCAACCTTGTTTGGCGGACGAGCCGCGGAGTACTCGGGGACTGGGCAGGGTGTGTATGGCGGCATATCCTTGAAAATCCTACCCAGTCTCTCGACAATGTCTTCATCGTCGACTTCATTACCGGGCATCCTCGACGTGTCGTCGTCGCCCGTATACTGGTACCCGAGGGTGTCGCGCGCCATCAACGGCTGCACCCTCCTCTTCATGAAGCTGAAGGCCACGTGTTCAGCCCTCAGCCCGGCTTCTCTCAAAGCCTTGATCTTTTGCAGCAGTTTGGGTAGTTGAATACCCTCCTGCATCGTCGGCTCTGTGTTCCACCAGGGCCGATGCTTCGGTTGTTGTCCACTCGGCTTCGGCAGCTCCGGGTGGTGGTTGGTGACGTAAAACCACTTTGCCTTCCAGTCTTGGTTGGAGTCGATAAGCTTGTATGACAAGTACTTCTCGGCAGCGTCTTCTCGCATCTGGATGTCGGCTCCACCGACTACTCTTGGGTCGTTGGCGCTGGGTTGTGGCTTCAAGCGGAAGAATTTCCGGAACAAGACCCGGTGGGGCTTGATCCCCACGAAGGCTTCACAGAAATGGACGAAGACGAAGACGTGAAAAATCCGGTTAGGGTTCAAGTTCAAGTACTCGATACCATAGTACTTGAGGAGACCCTTGAAGAAGTCGCTCGCCGGGAGGGCCAGCCCTCGCTCCACGAACCGGGCGAACATCAGGATCTCGTCAGGGTTCTTCTCCATCGGGTACGGGTCCCCCGCGACGGCGCGCCACATGTCCATCTCCTTCTCTCGGAGTAAACCGCTGTTCACCAGTGCCAGCAAATCTTCGGTCTTCGCCTTGGACTTCTTCCACTCCTTGTTTGGATTAGGGCGTGGGGAGACGTCGGCGGCGATGAATCCCGAGCAGATCCTTCCGCCTCGCTACGGGATCTTTTCTTCCCGGCGCTAGTCTTCATGCTCTTGGACGGGGAAGACTTCATCCTCCAAGTGCACCGGGTCTTCACTCGCATTCGCTCGGGGGCTTCACTGGTGGCAGGCAGTGGCGACGCACGTGGATCTACAGACTAAGGTGCGGCGGCAGTAGTACGGGTGGCTGACCCTGGGCCAGATCTGCTTCAACTAGCTACGAATGTGGGGGATGGAAAACCCTAAGGGTTTCGACCTCTATTTATAACCCAAACGGCGCTGCAACGGCCAGATGGGTAAGTATCGGCAGCTGACTTAGCGGCAGCCGCCTGACCCTTCATCTTCCAGTAGTTGATGCACTCCATCTCGGGGGCTCGGCTATGTCTACTCAACTTCCTGGGTGTCGATAAGATTCAAGAGCAACTCAGGACACATTCTACAATCAAGATGACCCTTCAATTCGAGAGGAAGTACTCGACTCAAGGCTCGGGGGCTCCGTGCCACGTGTCCCTACAATTCGACCTAAGGCTCGGGGGCTACATTCCATATGGAATGTGATTCTTTGAATCACATTTTCCATATGGTTTCTTCTTCAAGACAAAGCGAGTATTATTGAAGACCTTCAAGAGAAGAACTCGAGGACGCTTGGGAACTACTCGAGAAGACGTCAAGACTACTCATTGATCAGCTAGAGTACCTTCCAGCCTCGGGATGCTTCACGTACTCTTGAGGACATTTGGCTTGTTGTACTCGGGGACGCCTGAGGACTACTCGTCAAGGCCATCAAGACTACTCGAAACTATCCTACTCGACTACAAAGTACTTGGGGGCTTGTCGTATAGACCTCCCTGGGCCCACTGCCTCGGTGGGTACCAGGACCGACTACTCGGTGGGCCCCTGGGACTACTCAGCTTGTGCCACACGGCACCTGATGGCGTGAGGCGCAAGGACTACGGTGGAGAAGTACTCGGATAGGAAGTTATACATGTCCTGTACTACGTAGAGAACTCCTAGCCGTACCAGACTAGTACTCTCTCCTCAAACCGACTTGTAACCCTGCCTCCCGGGCTATATAAGGCGGGGAAGGGACCCCTCTCTCTTCTCATACGCATCATCTTGTAAACACACCCAATCAATCCAGAGCTATGCAGCATACAGGACGTAGGGTATTACGCACCTCGCGGCGCGAACCTGTCTAAATTGTGTGCCACGTGTCTCTTCCTTCGAGTTACCGATCTCGGCGAGGCCACATTCATCTACCTCGGGTACTCCCCTTGGTAGGTTGCCGGTCTAAAACACTGACAAATAGGAATGGTGGTACTAATGTGACGGGGTAGGCAGCATCACGGTGGTAAGGGGTTCGGGACTTGGGGTTGGGAAGACGGGATTTTCCGATTGGATCTGGGGGCACTCTGGAGTCTGGAGCCTGGAGAGAACGAGAGAAGTCAGAAGAGCCGAAGAGAGGTGGCAGCGGTAGATGAGAAGTTGAGGAATAATTTGGGTTTGTTGCGCTTATATACTCTAGATGGGGGCCCATCGGGTATCAGGTATGGGGCACGTGAGAACGCACCCGCACACCTTCACCTGATGGGTGAGAAAATTACCCATTAATAGACCCGTGGGGGGGATTTTGCACACACCCGCACCCTAACAGGGTTTTTACCCACGGGTTAACGGGTCGCGGGTCCCCATTGCCATCCCTACACGTGAGTATTGAAGCCCTGCCTCTTTATTATCTAATTGAGATGTTATGTTTTAAATTTCCCTGGAGATCCTAACAGAGTCCTCCCCTGAGACGAGACATCCAAATCTTCTAAAATAACATTAAGATGTTCTTGTAGAAATAAATTCATCCTTGGAGGAAACTCATCTCAATCTGAAAAATAAACTCATCCCAGTCTATAAAAAACCTTAATCCCTTGAACCCAATTGTATGAGTACAGTGAAACAACCACCAAACGCCACAAAACCTAGTTGTTCGCTACCTACATAAAATCAGCAAGGGCATGGTTGTCCTAACTGAACCTATCGATCCATCAAATGATGCAAATTGGAAACTAACTGAATCTAACACCTATGAATTGTGCAAACACTAACAATCGTGGCAGAATTCAGATGTCCCTTCATGGTTTGCAGCTCCGAAACAGTATCTTCAATCTACCAATTCATAAAACGATGGACCTATCAATCCTATCAATATTGCACCTCGACAAAAATCCATAAAACAAGTGGCTTGAAACACATCCAGAAGCTACTAAAATACAAAACCTACTGTAAGACGATCTAAATTGAAAACTAACTGAATCTAACATGAATTGTTTATAGCCTATCAACTTCCAACACCTATCGAAGTGCAAATCTAAAGGTACGATAATGAAATCTAAATCTACCATATATGCTCATCAATTCTCCAGATCCCCAAATCTAGATATCCCCAACCCTAGTAAGATAGGGGAAAATATAGCAGCTCAAATCGGAGGACCAACCTCGTCATGCTGTTTCATCCTCTTGTTGTTGGGAGGTGGCAGTGCAACCATCTTCCCCTCAACGCTAGGATCCGTCATTCCTACCACGAACTATTGCAGATCTACGTAGCGGAAGTTTGAGTGAAGTGTCTCGCAAGCCATTCGATACGTAATTATAGACTCAACTGAAACTTACATGTGGGACCCGGTCACAGTAAATAAGTGGTGCAGTGGTAAATGGCACAAACTTATTCCTCCAGGTCCCTGGTTCGAACCCACGCCATAACAAATTATTTGTGCAACATTTCTCGACCTAACCTCCACTGATCTGGTGAAAATGCTTACATGTGGGACCTTGGAAAATTTTATGATGACTTAGAACACTATATTTTCAAAAAAAAAATGCTTACATGTGGGACCCAATTGAATTTTATGACGACTTGGAACACTATTTTAAAATAATGCTTACATGTGGGACCAATGTTGGTTCATGATGTCGCTGGCTTGGCGAACAGGCTTACATGTGGGACCTTGAAAATTTTATCACGACTTGAAGCACTCCATTTTTTAAAAAAAAGCTTACATGTGGGACCCAACTGAATTTTATGACGACTTGGAAGATTCTACTTTTAAAATTATGCATACATGTGGGACCAAAATTGGTTTATGACGCTATTGCGGAGCTTATGGTGTCACAAAACAAGCATGGAACAGGGAACGCTCAGCTACAATATCAATTGTTATGATGAAAGTTCTTTTTTCACTAAATTTCCTAGAAAGTGAAATATAAAATGAAATCAGCTACGAACGTAAAAAATCAATGACGCTAAAATTTGATTGGGTCACTAATCAACAATTTTTTGTAGTGTATGTCCCCTGAGGAACTGCACGCGTAACTGTGTTTAAGGAAATTAATGGCGTGCCCTTGAACGGCTCTCTGTGGAATAGGAATTCCATTGACATTATAGTCAATATAGGTGGGAAATTTTGAACAGCCCGCGCACGATTTGCCTCCTAACGCTGACAATGGAGTGTCATTGGCGACATGGATTAGTGAACTCGCATCATCTTTGTTGGCAGTTGGGTCCAAGCGGGCGGGTAGTGGTTATCTTTTTATATTGGCTGCTGATGCTGATACATGGGCGCGTCACTATTTTTTTTGGAATGAAACTTGCTTCCCAAAATATTAGAGCCCATAAAACAACACCTAAAAATCATAAAAATACGAACAATTCATATTTGGGCATTTAGTATTTGAATAAAATATCAACAGTCTCAACAGTCACACTTGTGTGCCCAAAATTTTTATAATTCGTTTTTACATCCCATGTTAATGATATAATAATTTGAATAACATCTAATGTGCTCTAAAAATCTACAAATTGACTTGGCAACAAAATTTGGGTACCTAAACTTGTCTTCAAAATTTCAAATGGTTTCGATGAAGGAATAATATACTTGTGTACAAATATCAACATCTCTCACATAGTTTCCTAGAATGTTGCTTGAACATTGAAGCTTTCCACACTTTGCAACATGTTCAAACTCATATGCTTTTGAAAACTTAACAAAACCTTGTGTTCACCTTATGTGACAACCCCATCCGAGATAATTTCGTACTATCACCTAAACCACTCCATTTGGTCATTAAGCGATAATAAAGAATCATCACGTTGAGTGTTGCCGGGTTTACGCCCGGTAAATCACTTGAAAACACAGAGAAGATCGAACGTATGCATTAAAACTCCCATGAAGGAGAGTCCAGAGTGCCTTACAAATTAAAAATCAAATTCCCCGTAGGGTCCATGATTACAAACCATGGTTATTGACATGAAAATAAAAGGTTCAGAGTTTATTAAAAACAGCGGAATTACCTAAACGGTACGATAATATCATAGGAGGCATGTCCATGATGCAATCACTCGTCATCATCCACCCATTCCAGCTCCCAGACGGGTGGAAGTTCTCCAGGCCAAACATCACCTGCAAAACCTGGAAACAACATTTGAAAAGCAAGGCTGAGTATACTAATACTCAGCAAGGCTTACCCATCTAAAAGAAAGACTTTACCTCTAATCATGCAAGGCTTTTGGCTAGTGGGTTTGTTTGCAAAAAGCTACTAAGTAGTGAATCCTTACTTTCACATTTTAGCTCAAGTTCTAGTATAGTGATCATTACTGGATAAGCAACTATTGCAATCATAGTTGTCCAAACAATTAATCAAATAATAATATTCACAAAGTTCCATCATAAAGGGATATCATGGCCAGTAGATTAAGTAGTCTCAGATAACGGTGAGAGGACGACAATCGATTGATTTAAACCTTGCAAGGTGGACCTAAACACACGGGAGGTTCCCTCACTAAGAGTTCACCAACCAGGCGGTTCCCGTCATTCTTCGGTTTGGGGATAATAGCTCACAATCTTAAGTACAAGGTTTATCTGGGCTACGCCACTAAGGTCACCCAGCCTCACGCATGCACTCGGGTGGCGAGCCCGGGGCCGCAACCCTAAGGGTAGTGATAGTAAAACCCCGTACCGCCTCATTTAGGTACTAGGCTTACCGTGCCCATTTCCGACAAGTGTTTAGTACTTTCAAACACTTAACCAATGAAGCCATTGGACCGGAGCCCAAATCCCATGCTCTTACCACATGAGCAATCCATTAATCAATATGGTGATTCCATAAAGGAGATCCTATTCTCGCGAGTGGCAAACATCACTCGACTTGTACCGGTTCCTTAGAGCAAAGCAACTAGTGACCTATATGCTAGTAAAAGATCATAGGTACTTATGGATCATGAAACTAGGGTTTCAATTCAACTCCTGAACATAAATGCGCATAAAATAACAAAGATAATTCAGAAGTGATAGAGGGGGAGTGCCCGATCTTTTGGTGAGTGGAGATAAATCCGATTTGGTGGTTGGTGAGCCTCAGGATCCGACTACGACGAGCAAGCCTGAAGTGTCAATGCAATCGCTGAACCAACTCCCAATGGTTACCAACCTTGCCGACGCAAGATCAGCCTGATCAAGAAGATCAATTCCTGTACGCAATCGAAGAACGAACAAGAATCGGAGGCGAGCAATCTTAATATCACTCGAAGGTGGAGTCTGCAATACACGAAGGCAGCGCTATGCGGCTGTTCGGTTGTAGCTAAAGCTAACTTGTAAAACAAACTCGAGTTTCTATGGTGGCTACTGAGTATATGTGGAGGGACGTCGTCCTAGGGTTGGGGCGTCCTAGGGTGAGGCGCCCCAACTTGGGCCTAAGGCCATCAAACTGGCGACGCAACACCTTGACAGATTTTGGATGTCAACTTGTTTCAAAGATTCCTGTTGACTCAAGACGAATTTTGGCATGAGACCGGTGCCATTGGAAGCTCTATGAAATTGTGCTTCCAACCTCATTTAGAACGTCCAAAACTGACTCCGTATGCGACCTGGGCGTCCGTTTTATTGCGCACTGCTCCTGGACACCGAACTGGGCTCGAACTTGAATTGCTTTTGGCCTCCACCTTTGGGATTCGAACCGGATTAGCCTCGTGCCTCCTCTTCGACTTGGACACCCTTGTTGGACTTCTTCTACTCCATTCCATGCACCAATCATGGTCGTATGCATGGGTGCCATGTCCTCATCATTCTCCCCTTCTTGACGAGAAGCCATCCTCGGCGTCAATTGTACTTGGAACCGATCCTGCACAACAAAAAGGAGAACAGGGTTGCAAGAACAAAGGAAACCAAAAGTATTGAGAGGAGAGATGTCACCATGTTTCTTGCATAGTCATGTAGGCTTCTTGATCGGATATTCGGATGACACACGATGTTTGGCAACATTATCCTGCACAAGATTAGTACCACCAAAAGAGGAAGTAGGCATAGGTAGCAACCAGCAAGGCTCCCCTTCTTGGGAGTAGACTTGTTGCCTATCACTAGAGCAACTTGGATTAATATTTATAGTATAGCTGCCCTCTAGTGGATAAAAATTTTGCACAACAAAAGGATAATTCAGATTTTTCACAAATGTACACTCGACATATCATATATTGACCTTTGTTGTTATATTTGCCAATAGCGTGGTATGTGTGTCTCGAAAAACATGGCAAATCAGCATATTTAAAAAGTTGCTCAAACAATCTAGATTACACAAAATATCAAATTCAATGTAACCTGAAGTATGTATAGAACACTGCAGTTGATGCTCATTGATCGTGTTGGCAATATGAATGACATGTTTAATTTCAGCACAAGTATGTGATTTTAAAACATATACAACATAACTATTGTCAGACAAATCATCTTCATCACAAGGAACATCAAGTAAAGCATCACATGACAAAGAGAAATAAAGAATAGGGTCCACTAACAATTGCTTGATGATAGCATTTAGGTGTGGAAAAATTCAACATAGCAGAGGTGGTCTCACCATCAGTGAGTGGAGCACCACATGTGGTCGAGGACGCTGCAGCTGTGGTCGTCCCCTCGCGCAGTGTCGTGCTAGGCATGGATGGCACTGGGAGAGTAGGATCTGCACTGGATGTCAGGCTTTGTCCTGCAAAAGAGTTAGTAGCCACAGGGGGGATATCTAAAGACGGCGCACGATCAAGCGAAACGAGCACACTAGAGCAGGCAAGTGCATAGCAAGGCAACTGAGCATTGCATAAATCATCAAAATCAGCACGTGTAGCAAGCAAAATAGGATTATCTGATTTAATTTCAGAATTAACGAAGGTTGGAGGGATATGTGGCGCTTCTGGTGGAGTGACCATGGCTAGCGCTGGAGAAGCGGCCGCTGAACTGGGGTCGAGCTGTGTCCTGCAAGATGATTAGTATTGATCGTCGAGCAGCATCCCTGCACTTCACGTTCAGCTTTGCGAGCATAATATGAAGGCACAAATCTACGTCGCATAGCAGCTTTCAATTCAGCCCAGGTGGTGGGGTGTTTTTGTATATATTCATGATGCCACCAAAATAAAGTTAAAGCAGTAAATGCACTAATAGCAGTCTTGTGCACTTGCAGGAATATCATGGCATGAAAACTGTTGTTCAACCTCTAATTCCCAATCAAGATATGCAGCAGGATCATATTTGCCATTATAGGATGGAATTTTGAATGGAAGCTTAGCAAAAGAATAATTACCGCCATGGTTGCACGCACAACAGGCGCGTCCACTGAAGTCTCCAGCATCCATCTCCTTCTGTAAACTTGTGATCAACATTTTCATTGCATCGAGGTGTGACACAATGGTGTCAAACTTGGTCTTAGTGGCCTGCGGCTGTTCATCCTTCTTGTCTACGTCTTCTGCCATGGTTAGAGCAAACACAAAACAAAATCTAAGACAAAATAGGGGTGTAACAGCTCACAAGACGCTCAAACTAGTGTTGTTATCAAATTATTATCCATTCTTACCAAGCACACAGGGGGCGAACTGCAACCAACCGGTAGAACCTGCGAAAGATTGGAGGAGCGATTGACTGGGGGAACAAGATCTGCTCGTCGGAGAACTTTGTGGATTTCTGGGAAGGCTGCACTCACTTGAAGGATTAGCACAATCAAACAATAATGCGAAGTTGAATTATAGTGCTAAACACGATCAAATGTTGTTGGAAACGAGTGCAAAAGCGGAGGAGAGCAATGGAATCAAAACGGGAAAAAAGGTTCGGTGGAAGGGGGCAAGGTGTGTGGCGCAGACCAGAGAGAAACCACGAGCAGAAATTGGCTCGAGGGACGATGGACACTCCTCCATTCCTTTTTTTTGGCTTTTGTTTTTTTTTGACTTTTCTCATTTGTTTTTAATTCTTTCCTATTTTTCTTGCCAAACAAATAAACAAAACAAGGGAAGCCTGCAACCACCAGCAGGCACGAACAACAACGCTCGGTGCGCGTGACACTTGGACTTCCCACCGTGCAGATCGGTATCATCTCCTGGTAAGACTGTCCTCTCTCCTTTTTTCTATTTTTTTACTTTCCTTCTTTTCTGTTTTTTGGGATTCCTTTCTTTCCTTTTTTTGTTGACTAAACTACGCTGCACGGTAGGAAGGGGCTCCGCACCGAAGGGAAACCGCGGTGCGCGGTCTGGTGGGATTCCGAGCAGCAAAACAACGGAGGGAAAAAATGGGGTGTGCGTGGTGGAAAAAATGCGGTGCAAGAGGGGTTTACCGTGGGATGGGAGGACGAGCAATGGAGAGAAAAAAAATAGAGGCAAAAACTAGGGTTTGATGAGAAGAACAAATGCTAACACAAGAAACCTTGAACGAACAAACACACAAACTCAACAACACAAATTATTGAAGGAAAGTGCGAGGCTAAAAGAGTTGTTGGGACAAGGATTGAACCTAGAACAATTTTTTATGGGTTTTGTGGACTATAGGAATTAAAAAACACTGGATAAACTCACAGTTCAACCTGGAAAGCCTGATACCACTTGATAGAGGGGGAGTGCCCGATCTTTCGATGAGTGGAGATAAATCCGATTTGGTGGTTGTTGACCCTCACGATCCGACTACGACGAGGAAGCCCAAAGCACCAATGCAATCGCTGAACCAACTCCCAATGGTTACCAACCTTGCCGGTGTAAGATCAGCCTGATCACGAAGATCAATTCATGTACGCAATCGAAGAACGAACAAGAATCGGAGGCGAGCAATCTTAATATCACTCGAAGGTCGAGTCTGCAATACACGAAGGCAACGCTATGCGGTTGTTCGGTTGTAGCTAAAGCTAACTTGTAAAACAAACTCGAGTTTCTATGGCGGCTACTGAGTATATGTGGAAGGACGTCGTCCTAGGGTTGGGGCGTCCTAGGGTGGGGCGCCCCCAACTTGGGTCTAAGACCATCAAACTGGTGACGCAGCACCTTGGTAGATTCTGGATGTCAACTTGTTTTGAAGATTCCTGTTGACTCACGATGAATTTTGGCATGATACCAGTGCCATTGGAAGCTCTATGAAATTGTGCTTCCAACCATATTTAGAACGTCCAAAACCGACTCCGTATGCGACCTGGGCGTCCGTTTTATTGTGCACTGCTCCTAGACTCCGAACTGGGCTCGAACTTGAATTGCTTTTGGCCTCCACCTTGGGGATTCGAACCGGATTAGCCTCGTGCCTCCTCTTCAACTTGGACACCCTTGTTGGACTTCTTCTACTTCATTCCACGCACCAATCATGGTCGTATGCATGGGTATCATGTCCTCATCAAGAAGTTTAAAGAAACACGTAGGTTAATGAATAAACTGGGGATTGCCTTCGTCAGCACAAGCAGACACACAACCTTCCGGACTTTGGTCCGGGTCTTGCTCTATGACACGTAGTGCACATCTCCTCCTGCTCCCTCGTCCTCGCCAGCCGACATAAACGTGTAACTACCGTCGGGGATATCTACATGGAGGATGCACATGCATTAATTGAAGTGTAATTAATTTAATTAAATCAAAACAGTAGCAAACAGCCACAAGGAGCATATGGTTGACCATATTCACCTTGACAACCATAACAACACTTCTCCTTTTAAAGATTATTAGAAAGTCTTATTTAATCTTCTCTTAATGGTGATTGTGTGCACATCTAAAAGAATAATTAAATTAAAGAACAAACAGCAAGGAAATGTGTTTTCACTCCTCAAATCATTCTCCTAATCTATCCATAGGGTCTAAGCATAAAAAGGATATTTTTTCCATCTATTTCCCTCACAAGCCTAATATAGTTTCTCTACTTTTAATCAACCAACAAGCTTTATAATGGCCCAATAGTGCCCACTGGTCTCCCTAACCAGGAACAACTCACTAGGACAGCAAGCAACCAAGTTGGAACCTTTGAGAATAAACTACACAATTAATAGCAATTCTAGCTAGCATAAATGGCATAAATGCACAAAAATAAATATAACACTTCTGGAGCCAAACTTTCTCCGACATACTCTCTGGTCTAAAACAAGACTACGAAACTAACAAACACATCTATAGCCATTATATATCTTGATCTACACAATTATGATTAAAAACAAGCATAAATCAAGGATAAATATTTATAGCAGTCCAAAAATCATGATTAATTCAGTAAAGGTGCATCTAGGCATAGTATGGTCATTCCCAGAAGTATAGCTCAAAAATCTATATACTTTGTTCTACAAAAATCATCTAGGCAGAAAAAGCATAAATACTAGATAAATCATAATTAAATATTCCTTCAGTAACTTTGTGCAAATTTTTGCATAGGACCTACACATGTTAGTACTCACAACATATATAAAAATCAGCTCATGAACATGTGTGGATTTTGCAGTACAACAGATCTAGGTAAAAGAGATTTCTATTTTTCATGTAAAAACTAAGGATCAAAAGTATATACAAGTTTTGCAAAAGTTGCAGTTCCCGTCACAAAGAGTACAGGAAAATTGGTTTTGCAATTTTTGGATTTTTCTACGATTTTCTATCATTTTTTCAAGCCACTAGACTTAGTTGAAACAAAACCTAGTTAAAGATCTTAACACACGGGTCCTTCTTTCACAGATATGCCCTTGGCATTCACAACCGTGCCCCTACGACAGTGGGCGAGCTCGCCGGCGGCGAGGTGGGGCCGGAGGACGCAAAAAAATGAGCGGGATGTTCGATTGGACTCACGTGGGGTCGATTCGTGCCGGTGGCTTGGCCGAAGGAAGGCCCGGCGGTGGCCGTTGGTGAGGCAACCGCGGCGCCTCCGCGGCGGCGAGGCTTCCGGCGAAATGTGGGGCGGAGCTAGGCCATGGGTGGCCGTGGGAGCTCGAGTGGGGGTTAATGAAGGACCTTAGTGCTTGGGCGGCCCGGAGAGCAAGCGGAGGGGAAGGTTCACCGTGGCGGCGTTAATGGCGACGGCGGCGGCGGACAGTTGTGCTCTCGGGTGCGTGCAAGGGAGAAGCAGCGGTGTTTTATAGGCCATCAGCGTTGCAAGGCAGTTTCACCCGAGCTTCGTGGCCTATAGGAGCAATGGCATGGGCGTGGAGGCGGTGAACGACATGTGGTGGGGTTCCGGCTAGTGGCGGAAGGCGGCGCGCGCGCGCGTGTGCTGCGGTCGCGTGGCACCGGCCTAGTGGTGGGCAGTGTGTCACGCCCCATAGGCACACAGTGCTCGCGGAGCTCGGCCTTGGACCAGTGGTCACGGGCCTGCTCCGGTGTGCGCACCCGGCGATACGGCGGCGAGGCAGATGTGGCATGTCGCGGCACGACGTCACGCGCGGGCTCGCTTGGCTCAAAAACAATTCAAAGTGGCCCTGTTTGATTCAATTTTTCTCCAATGTTTGCAACAGAAGTGCACAAACACTTGAATACAAAAGTTGCTCAGCAACTTACCCTCTGCCATCCCTACAAAAGCTCTAGGGTGGTTTGATCAACAGATCGAGCATAAATTGCAGAGAAACTTGGCAGAAAACTCGACGCCCATGAATAGTGGATTAGCGCATTGACTTGCATTTTTCACCACTTTCCCTTGCAAATCAGCAATGCCACTCAATAGGAAAGTTGTGTGCCTTGACAAACTGCACAACTTTCCCATTGGGAGATTTTGAAGTGTTTAGTCAAATTTTGGAGAACGTGCCAAAAGTTCTAGGATGACATTGAAGGTCAAAGGGGATAGCTAGGGTTTAAGCTAGGTTTTTGAGTTAGGGTTGACCAAAGGTGATTAGGGACTTTATTAAGAGAGTCATTAGCACTATTTGGCACTGAGCAAAAACACGGGGTGTTACAGTCTACCACCCTTAATAGGAATCTCGTCCCGAGATTCAAAATTCAAAAGGTAAGCGGGGAAAGCTCACTTACGAGTTTGACTTGGTATAAAGTCCGGATACTTGGTGTTTAGGAAGTGCTCGGTCTCCCACGTAGCTTCTTCTTCGGTATGGTGACTCCATTGTATCTTGTACATCTTCACCTTTTGTCTCATAGTTTGCCTTTCTTTTTGATCCAATATTCTCATCGGATATTCTGCTAGTGATAGATCGGGTTCTATTTCTGCATTAGTCTCGTCAATTATTTGTGCTTCCGGTATTTGTTCGCACTTCTTTAATTGTGAGACGTGAAACACGTCATGCACTGCTGACAGTCGGTCCGGGAGTCGAATACGATAGGCAACCGTACCGAACTTCTCGGTGACTTCATAAGGGCCAATATAGCGTGGAGCTAATTTCCCTTTTACTCCAAAGCGTTGCACACCTTTGGTTGGAGATACCTTTAGGTACACATAATTACCAACTTCAAATTCCCGGGGAGCTTTAGTCTTGTCATGGTAACTTTTTTGCCTCATCTGAGCTGCTCTCAAATTTTCTCTAATCACACCTACCTTCTCTTCGGCTTCTTGTACTAGCTTCAGACCAAACAAGGTTCGCTCACCCGCTTGTGACCAATTTAGAGGGGTACGACACCTTCATCCATACAAGGCTTCGAAAAGAGTCATCTTTAAGCTAGCTTGATAACTATTGTTATAAGAAAACTCTGCTAAAGCTAAGCATTTGTCCCGAGTCTTGTCAAAGTGAATGACGCAAGCTCTCAACATGTCTTCCACTATTTGATTTACTCTCTCCGTCTGACCAGCAGTCTGTGGGTGATAACTGGAGCTATGGATTAACTTGGTACCCAAAGATTCATGAACTTGTGCCCAAAAGCGAGCGACAAACTGAGTGCCTATATTTGACAAGATAGTTTTTGGAACGACGTGCAAGCATACTATGAGATCAACATAGATTTCCGCGTAGCGCTCAGCTGAATAGGTAGTGTGGCGGGAGTGAAATGAGCGGTCTTGGTAAGCCGGTCCACTATTACCCAAATGGAATTATTTTTCCGGGTTGTGAGAGGTAACCCGACGATGAAATCCATGCTTATGTCATTCCACTTCCATGCAGGAATAGACAACGATTGCATTTGACCTGCGGTCTTTAGGTGACTAGCCTTGATCCTTTGATATGTATCACAGCCGGACACATACTCGGCTATTTCACCCTTCATGTTTGACCACCAAAAATTTTCCCTAAGGTCTCGGTACATCTTGATGCTACTGGGATGAATGGTGAATTTAGAGAGATGAGCCTCATCTAAAATTTCCTTCTTTAGGTCTGGATCCTAGGGAATGACTAACCTTTGACTAAACCATACAACTCCCTTGTCATCCCTCCAGAAACAATTAAATTTGAGATCTCCCTCAGATAAATTCTGTATGATTTTCTGAACCTCTTCATCAATTAGTTGAGCCATAGCAATTCTTTCATGGAGAGGAGATTCGATCGAGACGGCAAAAAAAGTGTCATGCTCGACCAACTCTAAGTTAAGCTTCCTCATTTCTTCACATAAAGCCTCATTATACAGCTCTAGCGTCACGTAGTTGCAATGCTTGTGACTAAGCGCATCCAAAACCACATTAGCTTTGTCGGGATGATAATGGACTTCCAAATCATAATCCTTTATCAATTATAACCATCTTCTTTGCCTCATATTCAGATCTGATTGAGTGAATATATACTTAAGGCTCTTGTGACTAGTGAAGATATTGCAGCAATTTCCCATCAAATAATGCCGCCGAATTTTTAAGGCATGAACAACCGCTGCTAGTTCAAGATCATGGGTAGGATAATTCTTCTCATGGGGTCGAAGTGCCCGTGAGGCATAGGCAATAACCCAGTTCTCTTGCATAAGCATGCAACCAAGGCCAGTGCCCGAAGCATCACAAAACACCTCAAACGGTTTTGACATATTTGGCTGGGTTAACACGGGGGCAGAGGTTAAATGTTTCCTCAAAGTATGGAAGGCTTTATCACAATCTTCACTTCATACAAACTTAACACCTTTCTTCAACAGTTCAGTCATGGGTTTAGCTATTCTAGAGAAGTCCGAAATAAATCAACGGTAATAGCCAGCTAGACCCAGAAAAATGCAGATTTGATGCACCGACTTGGGTGGCTTCCAATCCATGACCCCCTGCACTTTGCTAGGATCCACAGAGATACCATCCTTGAAAATAGTGTGACCCAGGAATTTCACACTATCCAACCAGAATTCACATTTAGAGAATTTGGCACAGAGTTTTTGATCCCTCAAGCGCTGCAAAACAATACGAAGATGTTTTGCATGCTCGGCTTCGTTCTTGGAATAAATAAGGATATCATCAATGAATACCACTATGAACTTGTCCAATTCATTCATGAAGACTAAGTTCATAAGGTACATGAAATAGGCAAGTGCATTTGTGAGACCGAAAGACATCACTAGAAATTCATAAAGACCATATCTGGTAGAAAAGGCCGTCTTCGGAATGTCACTTGATCGAATCTTAATTTGATGATAGCCTGATCGAAGATCGATCTTGTAAAAGACTTTGGCACCAGCCAAGAGGACATCAATGCGGGGCAGGGGATAATTATTCTTTATTGTCACTGCATTGAGTGGACGGTAGTCAACACACATCCGTAAGCTACCATCTTTCTTCTTCACGAAAAGAGCGGGGCTTCCCCAAGGAGAAGAACTTGGACAGATATATCCCTTATCAAGCAATTCTTGCAACTGATTTTTCAACTCAGCTAGCTCTTTGGGTGTCATATGGTAGGGTCTTTTAGAGATAGGTGCGGTGCTAGGTTGAAGTTCTATTACGAATTCGATGTCCCTGTCTGGTGGCATGCTAGGCAAGTCATCGGGAAAGACATCTGAATACTCACACACCACTAGGATATTTTCTAGCTGGATGGCCACTGCAGCATAGGAACAAGGATTTATGCCTTCTGCTTTACGCAAAAACTAGGTGGTGTGACCACTGGTAGGGGAATGGATTTCTATCATTCTTGTAGCAATGTCCAAAATGACTTGGTGTCGGGTCAACCAGTTCATCCCTAAAATTACATCTAGGCCTCCCAATCCCAAGTGAATAAGATTCGTTAAGAAAGTTTTACTATCAAGCTGCAAAGGTACTGCCTTAGTTAGAGCATTGGAGGGAATCCTTCCTCCTGCGGTGGATACAATAAAAGACTCTTTGGTGTGACAAGAACGTAACCCCAATTTGCTCACTAGACCTTCACTTATGAAACTATGGGTTGCTCCAGAATCAAACAGAATTTTAATGGGATGACCACGGATAGAAAAGATACCCGTTAGCACTGCCGCTCCCTCTGGAATGTCAACCATGGTGGTGAAGTTCAGTTTGCCCTGCTTGACATGCACCACGGGTTTCTTGCCTTGATCACCCTGACGGAACCCGGAGCCTTCACCTTGCTTGTTTTGCTTGGGTTTGGGGCACTCACTGATGTAGTGTCCCGGCTACCCACAATTATACCAGCGACGATCTTTAGCAGCATTGTTGTTGTTGGCTGGAGGTGCACTAGGCTTGTAGGGTTGCTGGTGTGCCTTATGATACTAGAAATTCCTAGATGGCTTGTTCTGAGATAGGGTCACCCTCCAGTGTCCAGTTGAAGATGACTAGGGAGGACCCTGAGCACCCTTCTTAACAAAGCGAAACTTCTTGCCTGACCCACTAGCAATGGTGAATCTGTCCTGCCTCTTCCTATCCTCCTGGGCCTTTGTCATGGCATCCTCCTAAGAAATGGCCTTGTTCACAAGGTCCTGATAGCTGTTAGGCTCATAAAGATTAAGCCTCTCATAGATGTCCCCGTGTAGCCCATCACGGAAACGCTCTATCTTCTTGGCATCACTGTCAACATGATGCCCACCATACTAACACAGAGCATTGAACTTCTTAGCATACTCATAAACCGTGTCAGAACCTTGCTTTAATGCAAGCAACTCCTTCATCTTTCTGTCCATGAGACCCTTAAGAATATGATGTTCCTTGAAATCCCTCTTGAATTCAGCCCATGTGATTTGATGTCCCGTTGGGATCATGGTCTTGAAATTCTCCCACCAAATCAGCGTTGCACCACAAAGCTGGAGGGAAGCAAAATTGGCCTTGCGCTCTTCGGAGCAGGGCAAGGTGAACATAGAGAACTTGGCCTCAATGGCTCTGATCCACGCATCTGCAGCCAGTGGCTCTTTGGCCTCCTCGAACGTCGGGGGCTTCATGGCATATAAATGCTCATACTTGGTGACTCGAGGTTGGCTATCAAGATTCTCCTCACGGGGATTGTTCTGCAGCTGCTGAGCAAGTTGCTGGTGCGTTTGCAAGAGCTGACGCATCACCTCAGTTTGGGTGACCATGAACTGCTCCTGGATGGTCATGTTGGGAGGAGGTGGCGGAGCGTCACTCCCACTTGCACCAAAACCATTGGGGGATGCACGGGTTGGTCCCACCATCTGAAATTCATGAGGTTTTCATTATCCACATATTCACAAGCTTGCTTACATTGTCCACAAGAAGAATATGCAAGACGAAAACTCATAATATCATTTCTGTGGAAACTGGATGGTGCAGCTGAGTTAATGAAAAATTCATAACTCTCTGCCCCCTTTAGGAAAAATTCTCAACTTTGGTCAGCAAATGCAAAATTTAGTAAGATCCAACATTGGTATTCAACTCGAGGTCCAATTCCAACGTTATCATGCCCGGACAATTCTGTAACCGAGGTTCTTCCTAGCTGCTTTTACTAGAGGCTGAAATGCATAAGTTTCGCCATAACTCTCGGTACGCTTATGCAAATGTGATGAGTTTTGGTGAGCATGATCTCCACAATATACCACACAACTTTGGTATTCATCACAAGGTGAAATTTTGATCACAATAACCCTAATTCATTCATTGAAAGCAACAACATAAAGGTGTTCATCCAAGCATTACATGATGCGGAGTCTTTGGATCACCTACACACTATGTATATACAACAAAAGCTCATCGCACGTACTCTCCGAGCAACCTCGACCCTTCCACAAAAGCTAGCTGATCAGGCTAAACTAAGAGTACATGATTTTTCTTCTAAAGACAACAACTAGACCGTTAGTGGCCCGCAGCGGAGCCAGCACTAGTGTCCGGAGAAACGGGTGGTGGACCGTCAACACTATCCTCGCTCAAGCCCGAAGCTCCCTGTAGGTCATCCGGAGCGGCAGGGCAGCCGGTGTAGCGATCGGCGGCTGCTGCCCCTGGTGTGCCAAAGCCTGCCACACCTCCACCTCTATCTCCAAGTCAGCCACCTGGTTCTGCATCTCTGCCACGTTCTGCACCAAGGCAAAATGCTGGGCCTCAGTGTGAGCTAGCTGCACCTGTGTCATCTCTAGGGCGTGATCTCTGGCGTGCAGCTACTCCGTGAACTCGGCACGCTCCTGGTGCCACTGGATATGCTCATCCTGAAGCGCAACAATCTCCTGCTGGAGGTGAATGACGGCCTGTCGCTCAAACCGGAGGTCGAGGGGTGAGGACCATGTGTGGTTCGAGGACCGATGGATGGTCGCTTCCTTGTGTGATGAGTGATTGACAACATTGTGTGGACTGATTCTTGGCTAAGTATTGCAGGTGCAGGCTGCGCTTGACCGGTGTTGGTGCGGGTGAAGAACAAGCGCGAAAGGTCATCGCCGGTGAGGCCTCCAGGTGTGGAGAAGACAAGTAGGCTTCGTTCGAGGGACCCGGTGGCGAGCGGGGTCAAGTGCGGGCTGCATGGTGGCATGAACAGCAAGATGAACTCATGGACGGTTTCTTGGTTGAGCCTCAAAACCAAGGCCGAGCCGGGACTACGTGGGAGCCGAGTCATGAGTGGCGATTGGCGTAGGCTACACCGAGTTCGCGGGGTTTCCAGTGGTTCACCAGAAAACCACTGGGTTCCTTGGTTGATCCACAAAGCCAAGACCGAAGAACCGAAGACCACCGTGACCGGGTGAGCCTCGAAGTACTGGCGGAGCTTGCTGCATGCGAGGACCACTGCGTAGAGCAGCTTCTGGATCTGCGGATAGCGCGCCTTGGTTTCGGACAGTACCTCGCTGATGTAGTATACCGGCCGCTGGACTGGTAGGGCGTGCCCCTCCTCCGTACGTTGCACCACGATGACGGCGCTGACCATCTGAGTGGTCGCGGCGACCTAGAGGTACAGAGGCTCGTCGTCCTGAGGCGTTGTTAGAATCAGGGCGTGGGCGAGCGTCGCCTTTAGCTTGTCAAGCGCCTCCGGGGCCTCAACGGTCTAGGAGAAGCGCTCGTGTTTCTTCAGGAGCCGGTAGAAGGGTAAGCCCTTCTCGTCGAGCTGCGAAATGAAGCGGCTCAAGGCGGCAAGGCACCCCAACACCTTCTGGACCCCCTTCAGGTCTCGAATTAGACCCATTCGTTCGAGGGCGGCAACCTTCTCGGGGTTGGCCTCGATGCCTCACTGGGAGACAATGTATCCTAACAGCATGCCTCACAGCACGCCGAAGACACATTTTTCGGGGTTCAATTTCACCCCGTTGGCCCGCAGGTAGCCGAACGCGATGCAGAGGTCGTCAACCAGGTCGTCCTCCTTCCTGGTTTTCATGACTATATCGTCTACGTAAGCCTCAACGGTTCGCCCAATGTGATCCCCGAAAACGTGCTGCATACATTTCTGGTATGTAGCGCCCGCATTTTAGAGACTGAACGACATCGTTATGTAGCAGTACATCCCAAAGGGAGTGATGAACGAAGTCGCGAGCTGGTCGGACTCCTTCATTTTTATTTGGTGGTACCCGGAATAGGCATCAAGGAAGCATAAGAGCTCACACCCCGCAGTCGAGTCAACGATCTGATCGATTCATGGCAAAGGAAAAGAAACTTTAGGACATGCTTTATTCAAACTAGTGTAATCTACACACATCCGCCACTTCCCATTCTTTTTCTTAACTAGTATAGGGTTAGCTAGACACGTAGGGTAGAACACCTCCTTGATGAACCCGACCTTGAGGAGCTTTCGCAGCTCCACTCCGATCGCCTAGCGCCGCTCTTCGTCAAAGCGGCGCAACCGTTGCTGCACGGCGCGAAAGTGAGGTAGGATATCAAGGGAGTGCTTGCGACCTCCCTCGGGATGCCTGGCATATCCGAGGGGCTCCACGCAAAGATGTCGGTGTTGGCGCGAAGAAAGTCAACGAGCACCACTTCCTATTTTGGGTCGAGGGTGGAACTGACCCTCAACGCCTTGCCCTCGGGGGCAGCAGGGTCAAGGGGCACCTCTTTGGTCTGCTCAGCAGCCTCAAAGCTGCCGGCGTGCTTGGCGGTGGAGTCGAGGTCCTCGTTGACCAGCTTCTCCAGGTTCGCCATGAGCGCTTCATCCAGCGCTAGCGCCTCAGCGTGCTCCACGCACTCGACGTCGCAGTCGAATGCGTGCTCGATCGATGAGCCCACGGTGATGACGCCCTTGGGTCCTGGCATCTTCATCTTGAAGGTAGGTGTAGTTCGAGACCGCCATGAACTTGGCGTAGCACGACCGCCCAAGGATGGCGTGGTACGCGCCCCTAAACCCCACCACCTCGAAGGTGAGAGTTTCCTTGCAGAAGTTGTCTGGCGTGCCAAACCAGACGGACAAGTCGATCTGCCCGAGGGGCTGGACGCGCTTGCCTGGCGCGACGCCATGGAACGGCGTCGTGCTGGGCCGCAGCTGGTCCAACCCGATCCCTAACAGGCGTAGAGTATGCACGTAGAGGATGTTGAGGCTGCTGTCTCCGTCCATCAGCACCTTGGAGAACCGGGCGTTCCCGATGACTGGGTCGACTACCAGCGGGTACTGGCTCGGGTTGGGGATGCGGTTCGGATGATCCTCACGGCTGAAGGTGATGGCGTCCTCCAACCAGTCGAGGAAGGAGGGGGGAGTCTTCTCCGCGGCAAGGACTCGTGCCGCTCCCGCTTGCGCTGGCTGTTGGACATGTCCACGGTCGCCCCCCCCCCCCCCCCCCCCGAAGATGAGGAAGACATTCTCCACTGCGGGGAAGCCGCCGGCGTCGCCGTCACCCCCATTCTTCTTGGCCTCGCCGTCCTTTGCGGCGGCGCGGCTGTAGTACCTCTTGAGCAGGTCGCACTGCTCGAGGGTGTGGTTGACTGGCGTCTTGTGGTACGAACAAGGCTTCTTCAGCATGTCGTTAAACACGCCAAGGCCTCGAGGGGCCGCTCGAGGGCCCCTTCGAGCTGGGTCGACAGCGAGGGCCTCGTCCCCGTCATTGTCACGCCCCGGCGCGCGCGCCTCACGGTGCGGCTTCTTGCCTTTCTTGCCCCGCTTATGCTTCGGTTGGTGCTCCTTGGACCCGCTGCCCTCCGCGGGCGCGTCGTCCACGCGCCTGCCCTTCTTCCCATCGAAGATGGCCCCCACCGCCTCCTCGCCAGAGGAGAAGCTGGTGGTGATGTCGAACAACTCGTTCGAGTCGACCGGCAGGCTGCACCCGAGCTTGCGCACGAGGTCCCGACAGGTTGTGCCCTCGAGGAAGGCGTGCACGATCTCGGACTGGGCCACACTCGGGAGCTCCGTGCAGCGCTTAGAGAAGCGTCGTATGAAGTCCCAGAGCGACTCGCCGGGCTTCTGGGTGCACGCGCGCAGATCCTAGGAGTTCCCAGGGCGCACGTACGTGCCCTGGAAGTTCCCCACGAAGGTGCGGACCAGGTCGTCCCAATTATGAATCTGGCTGGCCGGTAGGTGCTCGAGCCACGTTCGCGCCAAGTCGGCGAGGTGCAACGGCAGGTTGCGGATGATGATTTCGTCAGTGGGGCCTCCGCCCAGCTGGCACGCAAGGCGGTAGTCGTTGAGCCATACACGGGGGTCCGTCTCCCCCGTGTACTTGTCGATCGACGTAGGCTGGCGGAAGCGTTGAGGAAAACTCATCGTGCGGATCTACCTGCTGAACACACGGGTTCCCTGGGGCTCCGGCATCGACGAGCGGTCTTCTCGGCTATCATAGCGCCCACCCCGTCGTGGGTGGCAGCCTGCCGCTGCCCACGTCTCTGCGTTGCCCGTCCACCGGGCATTGATGATGTTGCGAGCGTCACTGTCTTGGGCTTGCCCGCGCGTGTCAAGGATCCGCTCCTTGACCGGCGTGCGCCCTGGGTTCGCGGGCTACCCCGCCGTGCCGCCCGCGTGTACTGATGCCTCGGGGCTTTCGCGCGCCCCCGTCTTCTCGGCGCGCTCCCCCGCCGGCAGGTGCGGGACGCTGAGCTCTCGGCCTGCTGCACGGCCGCTTGCTCGATGAGCGCCTGTGCCTCGCGGTGCAGGTTTCGCGCCTCGGGTGTTGAGGGAGCGGGCATGGCCTGCAGCAGTGTCGCGGCAGAGACGAGCTTTTGTCTCACTCGCGGGGGAGTGTTTGGGTTGTCGACGTCGAAGTCGACATTGATGCGCTCGCGGGCGTGTTTGCCTAGTTCGCGCGCAAGCTCGCCGCGCGCGAAGGCTTCTCTGGCGATGGAGGAACGAAGTAGCCGCACCGCGCGGTACTCCTCCGCGAGTTTGGCTTCGAGCTCGCGTGCTTGAGCCAGCTGCGCGTTGATGTCAGCCCCCCTCGACAGTGAGGGGGGAGGCGCGCTTGGCCCCGCACCCTGGTGCGGTCCAGTTCCCGGACCGGGGGGAACCTCTCCGTCACCGGCTTCTGTCACATTCGCGGTGTTTGCTTGGTCGTTGGTGAGCACGATGAAGCACTCCCACGTGGGGTCGTAGCTCCCGGCGCTGGAGTTGTCGGAGTAGCCGAACCAGTAGTCCGTGGCGTCGAGGAACCGGCGGAACATCACTGGGTCCGGTACGCCGGAGAAGTCCCACTCCGCGTACCCGCGGGAGGTGGCGGGTGGCAGCTCGCCGGCAGAGCCGTGGGACGACTCGTCGTCGGCAGAGGCACTGAGGTTCCTGACCACCGGGATGTGGCGGCTAGGATGACCTCTGCGCGTCGCTGCGTTGGTGTTGGCGGAGGCATCGTACGCTATCGTGGCGCCGCGCAGACCGAGGGGGAATCGCGGTCCGGAAACCGCGCGTTCCCACGTCGGAGCGGCGGTCGTCTCGGCGGTGATCGCGTCGCGCCGCGAGGCGATGCGCGCGGCCCGTCGGAGCTCCATTCGCGCCTACCGAGAGCGCCGACCGCAGCGTCGACGGCGTCGAGGTGCCGGAGGGCCCACGCGCCGTCCACCACGGGTGGACGCCGGGGTGTCCGCAGTGGGTGCGACGGGGACCGGGTCTGGCCCGGTCGGCCGCCGCGCACGGAGTTCGTTGTGGTTGGTGATGCGCACGAGGTAGCCGTTCCCCGTGGCCTGAAAGTTCGGGCTCCCGAACCGGATTTCGAACCCGGTTGGGAGGGGGTCCGAGCTGCCCATGGAATACCTCTGGCCGCGGTACTCGGTGCGAATCACCATCGAGAGGGCTGGTGGGAGCTGATCTTCAGCGCGCGTCCCCCTACCTGGCACGCCAATTGTCGGTGCGGAAAGTAGTCCCGACACTAAGTAGTAATGAGCGCTGAGATCTGCCTCTCGATGGGCCGGTGCTAAGCAACTAATGACACTGGTTTTTATCCTGGTTCCAGCCGGGGCCGTACGTCCAGCAGTGGCGTGCTCTGGGCACTATATTGCGTTGCACCGTGGTGCTCGTAGAGGGGGGCTACAAGCGTGGCGGGAGAGGAGGCCGGGCCTCCAAGTCCCAGAGGTATTGATTGAGGCAAGTGCCAATATCGTGGTGAAGGCGGAAAGCGTGCGTGTGATCGCTATCCGTCGTCCCCCCTGCGGCTGGGGGACTGCCCCTCCTTTTATAAGTTAAGGAGAGAGCAGTTTACAGGCGTGCCGCACTATTTTCCTACGTGTGAAGGCGTGGCGAGCAGCGCCACGGAGTTGACGGCCGTCCTGGCGAATCTTGCTCCTGTTGGGGCGTCGTGGCGAGTCCTGTGCCTGTACAGGAGCGACTTCGAGGGTAGTGGCGTAGAGGTTGGTCGTCCGGCCGCCGTCCGCGGACTGGCTTGAGGGTGCCGTCAACGGGGGTCCGTACGGGGTACAGTGGCGGGCGTGGCGGCGTCCTGTCCCCGTGCGCTCCAATAGCGTTGGGGATGTCGTCACAGTACCCGGCGTGGCGCTACAGTGGCGGGGATGGTCGCACAAGGCTGACAGCGACGGAGAAGACCGTTCCCGCCGGCCTAACGTCACAGTGCAGTCCTGTGTAGTCATAGAAAAAGCATTCGCCCCATTCGAGGGTTCTGCCGGCCCCCCTTCGAGGGCTCGACGTGTTAGCCGTACGAAAGTAGGCGGCACAGTGCCACGGGACTGACACCAGCCTCTCCGCACAGTGTTGTATAGTGGCGGGGATGGTATTCCCCAGGGAGTCGGTGGAACAGCGCCGGGGCGTGATTCCCAGGTGTGTCAGGGTTATGGCGCAGTCCTGCGGTGTCAGAGCATTAAATGCTCGTGCGTGTGAGCAGGAGCGGGGGTGACATGCGTGTAGGAGTCCTTGAGCTTGCCAGACCTCGCCCGGGGGGGCGTTCAGCCCTCGAGCGAGGAGGACCTCGCCCGCAGGGGCGTTCAGCCCTCGAGGGAGGCGGACCTCGCCCGAGGGGGCGTTCGGCTATGCCGCTCTGGCGGGCCGCGGGGGCCACCAGGGCTGTGAACGTTTAGTGCGTGCATTTTTAGGCTTGTGAGTTAGTTCGCGTATTGCGTTTTTTATGAGTTTTAATCAGGTTTCCCCTGGTTATTTAGGGGACCCTTATGGCTGTCCCTGACAATATTCTCACAGCCCAGGACAGCATAATCTTTCGGTGCAAATTCGGAGACCTAAACAACCTCTAATGGCAAAAGTTTGAATACCAAAGTTGTGCGTCTCGATGATAGCTTCGATTTTGACATATGGAAGGGCCAATTCGGGTCAAGGAGCTAGGAGATATGACCCCTGAAATACCTCCTGTGCAGATAAGTTTGAAACCAGACATATTATCTTCTGAGGCTGTTTTGGGGGATCTTATCTTCGTTTCCAAGGAAAGCAATGAATACAAAAGTTGGAGATAATTTCGTGGCACACATTGTGGACATTGAATTTGCATTATTTGGAGTCGGGCGTGGGAGATATGGTGCCGGCAAGGAAGGGCTGCGAATCAGGAAAATCTGGACGAGGCTGAGTTTATGGAAACCAAGTTCGCTTCTCTCCCAAAAAAGATCTCGTGCAAGGCAAGGTGGAGCACACCCCAAGGCTCCCCAAGGGTATAAATACAACCCCCTAGGCGTCCCAAGATGGTGACCCATTCAGATCCATTCACTAGTGAAGGACCGATTAGGTGACTAGAGAGGGGGAGTGAATGGGAGCTGATAAAAATTCTTCCTGAAGGATGAACTCGGCCTATGCCCCAAATTCACAACCAAGGATTCCCACACGAGTTTGCTAAGGTCACGTAGTCACAATGGACCTTCAATCCTTCAATCGGAGGCTGAATTCGAAGTTTGAGGGGTCATGATCAAACACAAAGATGCACGAGGCAACTATCCATGATCCCCATCAACAAATCCGAACCCAAACACCTCAGAATTGAAGGAACAAGGTGCACACGAAAATCCAACAAAAATAGCTCAAAAATATACGAGAATCACAAGAGCTACAAGAAGGAAATCAATGCAACCATGAAAGCTTCCATACACTCGGAGGACAGATTCTCTACAAAACGGTGAAGAAAATCTACGCCTATAGAGCAAGGAAATGGGAAGCAGTCCGGAAGGATGGTTTGCTCAGAAACCCTAGAGTTAATATATATGAGTCCCTCTGGGTGGAGCAAATGACCAAGGTACCCCTAGCACTTAAGTTGTGATACAAACCCCTCAGGGGCAAATAGGTCATGTAGCACTCCTCTTCATCGCACGGCCACGCCTTCGCCGCAGTCCGCGTCCTCCTGATGCAAGCCCTGCGATCCTGCCACGTGTCCACCGGCATTGAAGCTTCTCGATGCGCCCGGATCCCGTCTACGCCCACCGAGCCTCCGGTCTTGGTTTTGTGGCTCAACCAAGTAACCTGGCGGCTTTATGGTGAACCACCACAAACCCTGCGTGCAGACTCTGGTCATGAGCCGCTACCCTACACCGGCTCATGTCCATGACTTCGTCTTGCTTTTCTTGCCACCATGCGGCCCGCACTTGACCCCGCTGGCCACCTCGTCCCTCGAGCCGAGCCTACTTGTCTCTCCACTCCTCGGAGGCCCTGCAAGGCATAGACCTTTCGCGCTCCCGCTTCACCTGCACCAACGCAAATCAAGCCGCAACATGCACCTGCAATACTCGGCAAAGAGCCAATCCACACCACGTTGTCAATCACTCATCACAGCCAGGAGCGACCATCCACCGGTCCTCGGACGCTCCAGTCCTCAACTAGAGAGTCGCCGAAAGAGGGAGATACACCGACGGAAGCCGACGACCACCGCAAGTCTTCGAGGGTACCTAGAAGATGGCTTAGGCCATCCCTAGCCGCCATGGCCTCCTTGCGAGGTTGTGCCATGGAGGAGTTCAGGAGTCACCCCCAACATATGTCGGGGTATGTACGCACACGATGGTGATATCAATCTACTCTTTATTCTAGTTGTCTCGACTTTGTCCTACTTTAATGCATGCTTTCTTCCTCATATGTGATGCATCCATATGTTCATAGTAAGATTAGATCTATTCGTGGTGATTAGTCTACATCTTGCAGATACATTGAGGTAGCATGTTTTAGCTAGTTGGTTGATTAGCCTCGTGTGGTAACAGCATGCGGGAGGGAAAAGTTCTAGCAACGACATGACGTGGAATAGAATCGATGGCGAGTACCACAGGAGTCAGTGCAGCGGTCACCAAGTGGAGGAGCTGCAAGTAAGAGCGCTTCGTGGGCATTTGTGGTAAAGCTTTGGGAAACCTTAGGCGTCAACACACACCTCGCACTAGTGACCTTGGGAAAGTAGGCCGCTTGTGAGCCGCCTTTCGGAGAGATGATTACGTGTACCTTTACTTGAGATGCAATCTATGTTTTGATCACTTTTGTGACTAGAACTGTACCTAGAGACGATAGGCCCTAGCTCCTTGGTTGTGTTATCTCATATATGGCTGTGAATGTGATCCACACTTATACCTCATTCATGTCTATTAAGTGTTACCATTTATATGCAATCTACACTTTATGATAGGATTAGATCCTTTTAGCTAAGATGGGAGACCCTAGGTGTTTCATTGGCGATCCAAGGATTGATAAACCTTAGGGGAGTACTCTGAGGGAAAAGCTACAACCGACCTGTGTGCTTGCGGATCGAAACTTGACGCGTGATTTAACCGTCAACACATATGCGCCGGAAGGTGCCACAGATCTAATTATGAAGGATCAGAAACAAATGATGGGCTCATCCTTGATGGAGTGGATAATGATCTGGGTGATAAAATCATATGGCAACACCAACATCAAGCACACCGCAGCCATCAAGGAGAAGGGGAGAATAGAAAGGCGACGGGGTTTGGAAATTGAAAAGCGACGCGGCCATCTAGAACACCCATTAATAAGAATATATGGAAATTGAAAAGGCCCCACGGTTTGGCTACTGATGCTGATGAGTGGACCCGACACCATTGCCCCTATCCCTTCACCTTCCCGCGTAATTGAAAAGTGACGCGTGTTTTTGGACGGTTTTGCTCTCGAAACGGAGCACGAGGTGTAGTGGGTGGGGGTAGAGGTGCTTGACAGTTCCGGTCTTGTCAATATAACTGCCCTTCTGCCTTCCACTACTTCTTCCATAAGCTCTCATCTCTTTCGCTTCTTCTTCCTCCTCGTGATCCACCACTACAATCTCCGATCACCAAGAGATCACCAAGGAGAAGATGGCGTTGAGTGACCCGTCGGCGGCGAAGCGGGGACGAAGGGAGGACAAAGACGATGAAAGTTGCTGACGGAGGAAGTTGGAGAAAGGGAAGGAGCCAGCGACCAAGAAGAAGGAGGCCGACGAGGAAAGGTACGACGACAACACTAAGTTCGTCGTCCACCTGCTCAAGAGCGCGTTCAGGAAGCTTCAAGATGTTGGTGAGGCCTTCGACATCAAGGTGCATCATCAAGTAGACAAGGACCCGAGCACGAAGGGTCTCGCCTTTAGGATCCACGGGTTGGCTGAACAGCTTGAGAACCTCCCCGTGGCCAAGCGAGATGGCCTCCTCATCGGCGACAATGACGACTTTGATGGCGACGACAGTAGCCACGATGGCGACGACGGCGGGACTCTGACGGCGGTGATTGACTAACTGAGACTCCTCTACATTCTATAGTAATAATATGTGTGTGTGTGTGTTTGTGTGTTCGTCAGGTTGTTGGACATGAACTGCTTAGTTTGTTTGTCGATCATGAACTGCTTAATTAGTCTTGTTGGATTTTGTATGTCATGAACTCGATCTAAGAGACGAGGGTAGATCCATCCGTGTCTCCTATAATATGTGTTCCTCTTGTTGTGATGAACTAGAGATACGTTGTGATGAACTAGATCTTAGAGACAATGGATAATCATTGGCGACGAGGGTTAGCGAATCCGCATCGCCTTTGTTGGCAGTTGGGTCTGGGCGAGCGGGCAGCGGTTATCTTTTTATATTGGCTGCTTACGCTGACACGTGGGCCCGTCACTATTTTTTTGGAATGAAACTTTGTAAAGAATAGATGCTCGTTAGCCTAAGAGGGGGAGGGGGTGAATTAGGCAACTTAAAACCTTAACCTATGGCTTCACTAATTTTACACAAATATAAACTAGAACATACTATCTATATGTGCAACTAGGGTTGTTCTAGTGTGAAACTCCCATCCCAAAACAAGGTTTGCAACCTATAGCCAATCCTAGTGCGATACTATTCTAGAAAAGTAAAGGCAAGCAAAGATTGCAATAGAGTAAATGCGGAAACGTAAAGGGGATGAGAGGAAGCAAACTCTTGACACGTGATTTATCCTGTGGTATCGGTAGGCACTAAGCCACCCCTAGTCCACGTTGAAGCACTCACACAAGAGTATTGCTTCCCGGTCACCAAGTCTCTCCCGAGAGCACCATTTTCACTTGCCACAAAGGCTAGCCACTTAGGCACTTGTCAAGCTCCCTTGGTCACCTTGATGCCGCCTTCACTAAGGAGCTTCTCCACCAAGGAAGGGGGTCTCCACGTCCCCCGCACAAAGTGTCCTCGCCGCTCCACACCAAGCCGGAGGGTCGATGATGATTGCCGATGAGCCACTTAGGCCCCAAGGCTTCCAATGAACCTTGTACAACTTGATTCACTCAAGAATCACCTCACAAGGTTGGCACGACCTTGCACTCACTCAGCTCTAAGCTAAGCCTAGCACTAAGCACATACACAAAGCATATGCAAGTCTAAGGATGAGCAATTAAGCCCTTGGATGGATTGGATATGATCTTCAATGTGTCTTAAACTCCTCTGCACTTCCACACAATCCAGCCACCTTAAATGGGCGGGTGGAGGAGGTATAAATAGCCCAAGGCATCAAACTAGTCGTTGGCTAAAAGCTGTTGAAGTAGTACCGTCAGATGATCCGACGCTATCTTTTTCCGGGCGTCAGTTCATCCGGTGCTACTAGCCGTTGCCTCCACCGCACATGACTTCTCTTACACAACTGCTCTGACGCTATGCACCGACGGTCCGTCGGATCATCCGGTGCTGAAGACCTTGCGGCCAAGTCGCCTCTGTTAGCTTCCACGCGACCGTCGGATAGACCGACGCTTCATCTTGACCAAGGCGTCGGATCATCCGATGCTGAAGGCTTCGTCTTGGCGCGTCTCTGTCTTGATTCAAACTGAGCGTCGGATAGACCGACGGTGTCCCCACTCAGACCGTCGGATCATCCGTGCTACCGTCTTTCTTCGCTCTTCCTCTGCAACTCGTTCGACGCTACTAAAAGATGGACCGTCGGTTCATCCGACGGTGCCTAGGGTTTCACCAATGTACCAACTCGTCTAACGATTGCACAGACGCTTGCTGCTAAGGTACCGTCGGTTCATCCGACGATGTCTTTTCTTTTCCTTTCTTGCTCGGTTTTGACCCTTGATTTTCTTATTTTGGCATGTGGTTTTCTTGCATCCTTGGGTCCTAGAAGTGTCTACAAAGACATGCTAAAACAATATGGTTAGTCTCAATGATCATGTTGTCATGAATCACCAAAATCAAACTCGAACTTATGGCATATGAGGTCATGTTCGCTACAAACTTGCTTTCCTAAAATATTAGAGCCCATAAAACAACACCTAAAAAATCATAAAAATATGAACAATTCATATTTAGACATTTAGTATTTGAATAAAATATCAAGAGTGACACTTGTGTCCCCAAAATTCTTATAATTCGTTTTACATCCCATGTTAATGATATAATAATTCTAATAACATCTAATGTGCTCTAAAAAATCTACAAAATGACTTGGCAACATAATTTGTGTACCTAAACTTGTCTTCAAAATTTCAAATGGTTTTGATGAAACTCAACATCCCTCAACATTTGATCAACATTTTGCACACGTTGCAACACCTCACCATCATTGAAGCCCCAAACTTCTTGATCAGTGATATCCTCAGGCCTCATCACATTGGGTGAGAATAGTTTATTTTCCTCAAAAACTCCACCTTCGAATTCATCGAGGTCTTCATCATGGCCGGTAGCATGGTGTTGCACTTCACCTTCATTTAGGCATCCTGCTTTGAGTTCATTAAGGCCTTCCTCGCCATGTTTGTTCAAACACGTGTAATTTTATGTGAAACCACGTGTGACCAAATGATGAAAACTAATTTCCCGTTGTCCGAATTTCTTCTGGCTAAGATAATCCATACCGGGCAAATCATTGCCCGAACACCACGGTTTCTCATATCCTCTTATGCTTAATTGTCCGAATTCTCCCAATCTTCTTGGGGCTGTCTGTACATCCAAGCCCGAGTAGCAGCCGCCATCTGCAATTTCCATACATCATATGAGCATAATTCATCACAAAAAATTGATAATATAAGATAATTAGGACATCTGAAGAATTTCAATAAAAGGGGGCAATTTCCACCTTGACGAGGACTTTCTACGAGGAGAGTGCGTTCGAGGAGGAGGGTCGGAGGTGGTGACAACACGGAGGACGACATTGAGCCCGAGAGGGGGGGACGGAGGCGTCTGCTTTGAATGACGCTACGGTCAGCGTCCGCTGACCCCTTTTGCTGTCGTGCACGCGGCCAACCGGCCTGCTGCAGCGCTGACTTTCTGTGGAGAGAGAGCATGATCCTCAGAGCGCTCACAGCTGGCGCGCGGCAAAGGGGGCAGGCTAGCGAGGACTTCTGAGGAGAGAAAGCGAGTGACCTTCTAAGGAGAGAGAGCAAGTGTTGTCGGAACGCAAATGGCCTTCTGAGAAGAGAGAGTGAGTGTTGTCAGAAGGCGAAGATAGAGATGCACAATAAAAATACGCGTTGCCGATGTGAGAAAAAAGGCGACGCTGGGTGGCAATCAAAGGAGACGAGTCTTAACAAACGAGCATATCGAATTGGGTTGTCATCAAAAGAGACGCGTCCTAACAAACATGTGTCTCAACTACGAAAGTTATCAATAACAGACTTTAAGGATCATTACCAATAAGTATCAATTTCGTAATAGATGCATTTTAACGTTTGTTACAAATAATTTATGTAACGGGTGTTTACAAGCCCGTTACCAGAAGTCCTCATTGGTAACAGGTGTGTTGTAGTGGTAAACCCTAGGGTCGGCCTACCGCTCTTATGAGTAACAGGCGCGAAACAACAACTGTTACAGATGTGGGTCCATGTAACGCGTGTTAAGGACCCGTTATAAATGTTGTGCGACTTATTTGAGGTTTTCACGTAGTGGAAGGGATGCCCACCTGCAGACTGGTGAGCCCCCTCGAACAAGAACGTGGGGCCACGGGTCGCACCTAAGTCGCAGGCTGCATGAGGGGAAGGCCACTGGGTCGGTCTGGAAGCTTCCAAGATAAGAAGCCGGGAGGACCAACCCAAGACGGAAGAGCTCTGGCAGGGTCCAACGGAGGACTTTCGGGGGACAAGGGAGCTACGGAAGTGCAGATGACGCATGCGCCAGGGAGGATCCCCCAAGCACTGCAGGTGCACATGGCATGTCATCGGGTAGTGGGGGAAAAGACTAGGGTACACTCAGAGGCGGTAGGGGAGAGTCCTGTGTCCGTATCGGGGGAAAAACGGACATTGTATCGAAAGGGGTCCTGGAGGCCTACAAAAGAGGAGGTACCCCCATGTATTCAAGTTAAGTTGCACTACAATCATTTCACTAGTCACTCAGCCCCCTAGTGTCTCTTCTAAGTCTTTCCGTACGGCTCAAGAGCCCCACCCTTACTGTTTGGGCATTGTAACCACCAACAATTCCTTGACCAACACATGTTGCCCATCGTCTCCTACTCCTCATGGCCAATGTGTGCACCCTCCTTCTCTTGCTACTCGCAGCCACCGCGCGATGAGTCGGCTCCTCTCTCAAGCCTCGTGCATGCTCGCAGCGATGGCGTCCCCTGCGCTACCTGCATGGGTGGCTGCATAGCTTCCCTGTGGGGTCGAGCTAGCCTGGCGCCCCGCGCACTCGCGACGACAGCACCCCGCGCGCTCGCGGTGGTAGCGGTCCCCCTGCCTGTCCGATGGCCGAACCGGTTCCTCCGCACTCCCGCGACGGGGATCCGATGGCAGAGCACACAGATTGGTGCACAACGACCGAGGATTGATTTGGCAGCACTGGTCAACGCTGATGCAGGTCGTCAGAGGAGGTCCTCCGCAAGCGTTAGGTAGTGGGCCACCGCTCTCCCCGCGGCTAGGGGTGAGTCGTGCGGGCTCCTCGACAACCGTGGGAGCTAAGGGTGCAGTGGCAAGCCTTGCGTAGGCAACGGTCCATGAAGACTGCAGTGGGAGCTCCGAGGTGGCACCGCACGAGACTGATGATGAGCCACACGTGGGCGGCAACATAGCGAGGAGCTGCTCTGCGAGCTCCTGGGCGCGGGTGGTGGCTCACGAGGCCGGCGGTGAGCCGTCCTCCTCCTGTGCTCCACTGATTTTCCAATTTGTTGAATGTTCCTCATGCCATGCTGATGCATGTTATGAATGTGCATTTCAGATGTTTTAGATATTCAAGAACAATGTGCCAAGTTTTCATGTGTGATGTTGTGAAAAAGATCTTGATGTTGCACATGTTGCAAGCGTGTTATTGAGATGTTGCAAATGTGTTATCTAAATGTTGCATTTTGCATAGAGAGATTTGAATGTTTCAATCAATATGAAACCTATGTTGGGGTGGATTTTCATCGCATTTTTCGATGGATGATTATCAACATTTTTAACATATTTTGATGTTGCGGATGTTGATTTTCAATGTTGCGGATGTTGAGTTTCGATGTTGCAGACATGTATTGTTGGGTGTTGTGTCGAGGGGGAGGAGGGCCCGTGATGGTTGATGTTGCACACAACATGGGTCGCAATATAGTCGCAATATGGGGCCACTTGGTGCTGTGTCGAGAGGGAGGAGAGAAGAGGGCCCTGATGTTGAATGTCCGGCGGGGGCAATTAAGGCACGGTGGCTGGATGTCTCAGTGGCGCGTGGTGTCTGTCGGCGGCCAGCAGTCTCAGTTGCCCAACGGCAACCTTGACCTACCTGGTCTTCCTCCATCCTCCGATGGCAGCCCTAGCCGGTGGCGGTTTAGATTCCGTATCTGCGGTGGCTGTGTCGACCACTGTATGCTGTGTTGTCTATGTTTGGTTACCTGACGGGAGCACTCTGAAGGTCCAGTACAACTGTGTAAAGATCCTTTGATCTTTGCAACCAAAGTCCTATCTAGTATAGGTAGTTTGTTGGTCTAGCTACAACATTGTTTATGGGTGCTTGGCAAGCTCGTGTTCGAAATTGGACAAGAATCACTTCAGAAGGTGTGGCATTTCTTTGCAATTTGAAGCAACAATCGGCATGTCACATCATTGTCGTTTACCTGCTTGGCTGTCTACTTCACCACCGCTTAATCTATTAGGGTGCGTTTGGTACAGCTTGTCCAGCCGCTCCCGGAGCTGTTTTTGGTGAAGCTGTATCAAACGGGGAAAAAACCGCTCCCGGAGGGAAGCTCCCGGGAGACGCGCTCTCTAGAGCTTGAAAAGGGCAGCTCCCCCGCTCCACCCGCAGCTCCATGCCCACCTTTCCAACCATTGCCCTCGGGGGGAGGGGGCACAGGCCGGTAGCGGACGCGCAAAAGGCTGGACGACCGGCGGACGAGCGCGGAGGAGGCCGGCGGGCGGGCGGACGCGGAGGAGGCCGGCCGGCGAGCCGACGCGGGGGTAGTTGACCGGTGGGCGGGCGCGGAGGAGGCCGGGGGCGGGCGGACGCGGAGGAGGCGGGCCGCGAGCGGGTGCGGGGGTAGTTGACGGCGGGTGGGCGCGGAGGAGGCTGACGGGTGGGCGCGGGCGCTGTGAGGGAGGAGAGGGCCGTGGTGGTGACGGAAGGATGGAGGAGATGGATAAGGTGGAGAGGTAGATAAGGATGAAAGAAATAAAAGGAAGAAAAAAGGGTGAATAGGAAGGAAAAACGAAAACAAAAGCGAAGAGAAAAAAGAAAAGGAAAAAAGAAAAAGAAAGGGAAAGGGTATTATGGACATTTCACCATTTTATCCACCTTACACAGTCAGGAGAAGCTGTTTTGCCAAATGTTTTTCTAAAACAGTTTAAGCTCCACTGGCATAGCCACAGCCAGAGCTGCCACAGCCGCAGTCACAACTCTACCAAACGCACCCGGAGGCGGAGATGAGGAAGGAAGGTGGTTCTCGGCGGAGGTGGGCTGCCCAACTAATGACTTCAATTATAATGACACAATCTATTTTGAATTATTATGAATACTGAGGGCGTGTTTGAGAGAGCTCCAACTCTGAAAAAACAGCTCCAGAGCTGCAGATCTACGGATCTCCACCATGGAGTAGTTCCACCGTGGAGCTGAGATCCCGACAAGTGTTTGGTACAGCTCCAAATTTTTCGTCATCCCTATGACAACTATGGCCCACACGTAAGGATAATAAAAAATCCTTCTTCCTCATAAAAAACTAATCTGTCAAGAGAATGCAAAGAGTAGCTGCGTGAATAATGAACTTGAATCCTATGAGTGATTGGTGATTCGCATAGCGTAGACGGATTCCATGAACAGAGCAATGGGCCACGCATCGGAGCTGCCGAAGCCCTGCTCGAGGGGCGCAGATCCCCTGCCTTGGTGCGGGGGTGCAGGCTGCGACGCCCGCCGAGGCTAAGGGCGGCGCGGCATCACCGGCTCGGTGGGTGCGGCCTCGACGGGGGGCGGCGGGCGCGGCCTTGCGGGCCGCGGGCGGGCGGGCGCGGCCCCGCCGGGACGGATGGGTGGGCGCGGCGCCGCCTCGCCGGGAGCCGTGGGCCGGGACGGACGGGCGGATGGGCGACCTCCGGCGAGGGCCGGTGATGCGGGGGCGGGCGGCCGCGACGGCCGGAGCGGCATGGCGCGGCGGGCCGAGCGACGAGCACGACGAGCGAGGGGGAGATCGGGGCATGGTGGAGGTCGGGCACGAGGAGGGCACCTGCGGCGTCGGAGAGGGAAAAAAAATAGAACGAATCGTTTTTTATGTAATCAGTGGCAGTGGTGGGTAATTTCACCCAACTCCAGGAAACTTGGATTTGGTGGAGTACCTCTTGAGGCACTCCATGAAAACCATGGAGTTGGGGGTATGCTCTACCTTTTTTCTGGAGCAGATCCACGGTGTAGCTGCTGGAGTTGGATGTGTTTGGCAGAGAAAATTTGGAGTGGAGCTGTTTTTTTATCTGGAGCTGCGTGGAGCCCTCCCAAACACGCCCTGAGTATTAGCATTCTGACGTGGACTCATTTTTAGCATATCTCCCGATACCATTTTAGAGTTTCTGAGTTTCCTTTGATGGCTTGAGAATTCGGAATTGGAATTCCACCCCAATACCGTGCGGTATCACACGGGAACCCTCCCGTCGCCCCTCTCGCATCTCTCTCCGTTTCTCTCGCGACGGCCCTTCGCCCGTCCGCCGGCGCTGCCCCTGCGCCCCCCACCGCCGGCGCTGCCCCTCCGTCCCGCAGCCGCGCCGCCCTTCCAGACAACCTATACATCGATTCAGTTCATACTTGCAGCCTTCCAGAGTTCCAGTGGTCTGCATCCCCTCTAGCGCCCCTTCGACAATCGACGGCCCTCCTCTTCCCCGTGCTCCGGTGGTCTGCATCCCCAGTAGCCCTCTCGGCTGCCGGCCATCCGGGTGGATGGCGAGCGTGTACATCCCGGTGCAGGGTACAGAGGAGGAGGTCCGGGTGGCGCTGGACCAGCTCCCTCACGACGCCTCCGACATCCTCGACATTCTCAAGGCCGAGCAGGCCCCGCTTCACCTCTGGCTCATAATCGCGGTACGTCTCCCCTTCGGAGCTTCCCATCTATCTAATGGTCGGAGTTCCAAGAATTCCCCAACTCTCCTTGGGATTTTTCTTCGAATTTCTAGACCTTCTTGATCTTGGGACTGATTCTATGGGGCGGTGTCGTGGTTGCCCACCCTTGCTTCCTGTTTGTTCCCAAAGATTGCAATGCCTGTTCATGAGTTAAATCTTCTTTTACACAGAGAGAATACTTCAAGCAAGGAAAGATAGAACAGTTCCGTCAGATTCTAGAGGAAGGATCAGGCCCTGGTTAGTTTCTTTAATGCTGTTAATGCTGTTTGTACTTTTTATTATTGAACTGAATAATATTTGATGCTGCCTTTCTAGTTTATTCTTGACTGTTCCTTGAAAGCACCTGGCCTATTTCTCTGTATCTTGTTGAATCACCCCTTTATCTCTGCAGAAATCGACGAGTATTATGCCGATGTGAAGTATGAACGAATAGCTATCCTTAATGCTTTGGGTGCTTTTCATACATTCTTGGGAAAGGTTGAGAGAGCACCACAAAAGGAAGCACATTTCAAAGATGCCACCCAATATTACAATAGAGCATCAAGGATAGATGAAACAGAGCCTTCTACATGGATTGGAAAAGGTTCAACCTTTTTGAACATTTTAAGCCATAGCATATATTTTGTAGCTTTCTGTACACTATCACTTGGTTGTATGATGAATGATTAAACATTGGATGCAATTGGGAGGAAATAGGGAAGGGTCCTTTTATAGTTACAAAATTCACTACTACAAGTATTTTCCACCACATAGTTTATTCTTAATATGATTGAGCAACAACAACAACATAGCCTTTCAGTCCCAAGCAAGTTGGGGTAGGCTGATTCAGCTAGTATTATTTTGATAATGTTGCCTGATATTGTTATTGATTTTGGGATGACACTATATGTGCTACTTCCACTGATTCAAAATAGATGCCATTCTCTCAAAAGACATGCCATCTATAAATTCTATCACTATCACAAATAAATGGTACATTGTTTGAGGAAAACAAATAATTGGTGCATCACTCTTTCCATTGTAGTGTAAATGACATTGTAGTGTAAAATGTCATGTATTTGAATCAGAGGGTGTAATTATTTTTGATAACTGCATTTGCCTTTGAGCATGTATGCCCAGGTGCATGATTAGTAGTACTGTCAATGCCTTTTCCAGCATACTACATTTGGATGATTACAGATTACTCCTTAGTTTTTGTTGATGTTCTTACCAGATTGGAGCTTTCAGTGTGCTGATTTATTGATGCTCCTCTGCAGGTCAACTCTGTGTGGCCAAGGGTGAGTTGCAAATGGCATCTGACTCATTCAAGATTGTGTTGGATGAAGATGGAAACAATTTTCCAGCTCTACTTGGTCAGGTGATTTCCTTTAGGTTGTTGAAGTGGTCCATATCGTAGTGAAATATGGATACTTTCAAATTGTTTCTTGTGTGGTGGTAAATGCTGATGTGTATATTTGAGTGGTTCGCTATAAATTGAGCCAATGGAAGTGTCATGATATGTGTTTCTACAACAGTTTAAACGTATCTTATCTTACAATTTAAGAACTGTTGAACAATTTAATTCCATGCCTTCTCATTGTTTGTTAAATGCTTGCTGTTTCATTCAAACTAGGTAGTCCTTGTCCTACTTTACTTGTATGGAGTTTGTAATAATATTCTAAATTATTGGAACGATTAACAGAAGTTTGGATTCATAAGGATATCTTCTGAATTAAACAATGTTTCCTAAATAACTGAGCATCTGACATGAAGTCTATTATTTCTATCATATGCTGTGTGCTGCTGCTACAGTGACAAGCCAACTTTTGTTCTTGTTCTGGGCACTAAGCTTTGTCGTTCTTTGTTTTCTGGGTGTCATATAAGTATATAATTATTTATTGATATATTTGATATTTATCCATATCCTATTTTAATGTTTAAACTTGTTGCAACAGGCCTCTGTTTACTTTTTGATGGGTGAAGCAGAGCAGCAGCACAAAAAATCCCTGGAGCATTATAGGAACGCACTAGACCTCTACAAGGTTGAGCAAATTACTTTGTTGACCTTTGATAGTGCTGCATTTTTATGACACACTGACATACCCTGTTATATTTGGTACGCTTAGCGAGCTCTGCGAGCATATTCCGATTGTCCTGCTGCTGTAAGACTTGGCATAGCCTTTTGCCGATATAAACTTGGACAAGTAGAAAAAGCTCGGCAAGCTTTTCAGAGAGTTTTACAGGTACACCCTATTTCTTGCGTTGAGCAGAAATTTTGAATCTAAGGTAAGTACCATGCCGTCACCAATTGAACTTAACATTACAGTTGGACCCTCAAAATGTTGATGCTTTAGTGGCAGTAGCAATCATGGACTTGCAAACAAATGAAGGTATGCCTCTGCACAAGTAAGAGGTTACAATCTGAATGTTGCCCTTCCACCCTTTGTTCTAATTCAACTGTTGCAACTTCCTTATAGCTGGTGGGATTCGCAGAGGAATGGAGAAAATGAAAAGAGCATTCGAAATTTATCCTTATTGTACATTGGCACTCAACCACCTTGCGAACCATTATTTCTTTACTGGCCAACATTTTGTGGTCGAACAATTGACTGAGACTGCTCTCTCTTCAAGCAATCATGGACTACTGAAATCACATGCTTACTATAACTTAGCCAGATCATACCACAGTAAGGTAGTATATCTACCAAACTAACATGATGTTCTTTTACTTCTTTGTTCAAAAATTTTGGATATTAAGAATAGTTCCCCACACCGAGTCATGCATATATTTGATATTTAATAAAATGCAGGGTGACATTGAGACTGCTGGACGATATTACATGGCATCTGTTAAAGAAATCAGCAAACCACAAGACTTTGTGTTACCATATGTTGGTCAGCTTCTTGTGCACTTGTTTTTTATCTTTTACAATTTTATGGTGTTTTCACTTCATAACTTCTCAGCATAAATGCGCACGCTTTCATCAGATACGAAGATATATTTATTATCTAAATTGCTCTGATTCCTACTTTTGAGTTGTGATATACTGCTGATTTAGATGCATTGAATTTTTGGTGGACTTATAATGAGATCTTCTACATGCTAACTAGCTTGATTAGATTGTTCAATTTTTTAGGATCCTTGTTAGTTAACTTGTTCCTTAGCATCTGTTACATGTTACCTTGATTCTTCATTGTTTTGACCCTATGATCATGAGTGGACCAATATCTGCTAGTAGATCTGAGCAACACTTATATTTTGTGCAGAATTATATATATGCTTTGAACTCTAAATCTGATGCTTTTATCTTCAAACCACAGCCCAATGAAAGATAATATGCTGTTTCTACAAATTGTTCTGGAATATGTGTGTATATGTGAGTGTGGCCCATATGGCCTGTGTATAGCCCATATAGAGGCCCATGTATAGCTGACTATATACCCACCCTTCTAGGGTTGGAGGAATAACACAGAGAATTATTCCTTCTACTGTTTGTATTAGAAGTCCATAATCAACACTGAGCAGTAGCACATCATGAGTCAGCACTTATGCACATGTTGTGTCTATTTATGCTGTTCCTCAGCACCGAGTCAATCAACTGTTAAGCACAATATAAGATCCTTAGACTAGTTAATTTGAGCGCATTTGTGTAATACAAACTGAACAGCTCCAACTCCAGCCTGACAATAGACTAACTGCATCACTGTGATGGGAGGATGAATTTGTGGGAGGAATTGTTCTTGGATTATAATCAAAGAAGGTAGTAGGCCGCGGCCCTGGGCCTCGCCGGCGCGTCGGAGCCGTGATGGAGCTCGACGCTGCACCGGGGAGGCAGGGCAGAGGCTACAGGTACGATACAATCCAAGCTTGATCCCCGCTAACCGAAACCCTGGGCTTATAAGACTGCCCCTAGCTAACCAACTCCCTAACAAAACTCTAAACCAACTTATCTCCCAAGCTAAACAAATCTTATCCTAACTACTCTGCTTTTCCACCAGCTCCCCTGTTTCTCTGGTGTCTGCCAAATACATAACATCTCTCCCTCCCTGGAGAAGCAGCTCGTCCTCGAGCTGAAAATCAGGGTACTGCTGAACAGAGTCATCGAGATCCACCCAGGCAGACTCAGACGGTGGCGCTCCCTTCCAGCGAACTAGGATCTGACGACGCCCCCGAGCCAACCTGCCTTTGAGCACCTTCTCAGGTTGCACCAGCACGCGCCCATTCTGAAGAGGAGGAAGTGCCGGCGGCTGTACAGGCTGCTCCCCATAAAAAGGCTCCAGCAACCCCACATGAAAAACATCATGAATTCGGGCCCCAGCCGGTAATGCAAGCTTATAAGCCACCGTCCCCACCCGCTGCAGCACTTGATACGGGCCAAAAAACTTCGGCCCCAACTTCCCTCTACCCTTCACCTGCAACAAAGCCACTGGCCTATGCAGCAGGCGCAGCCACACCCATTGCCCAGGCTCAAACTCCACCTGACGATGACTGTGATCATACACCGCCTTGTAGTGCTGCTGGGCTTGCTCCAGACGATCCTTCACTTCAGCCAGGAATTCACCCCTGTCGTTGAGGGCTTTTTCCACTGCCGGCAATTTAGCTTCACCGGGCGCATATGACCTAACAGACGGGGGCGGCCGGCCATACACCAATTCAAACGGTGATGTTTTGATGGCCTGCTGGTAGGAAGAGTTGTAGCAAAACTCTGCCTAGGGCAGCCACTCCAACCAGTGCCGCGGACGATCCCCAGTAAGGCACCTGAGATACATGGCTATGATTTTTTTGGCTGCCTCAGATTGACCATCAGACTGAGGGTGGAAGGCGGAGGACATCTTCAGCTTAACACCTGCCAGAGCGAACAATTCTTGCCAAAACTCACAGGTAAACACGGAATCCCGGTCACTCACAATGGACGCTGGAATACCATGCAGACGCACAATCTCAGCGAAGAATGCATGCGCCACAGAAGTAGATGTGTAAGGGTGTCCCAGAGGAATACAATGCGCCGCCTTAGAAAATCTGTCGACCATCGTGAGAATGACAGACTTCCTGTGCACCTTAGGCAGCGCCTCAATGAAATCCATGGCCACATCTTGCCAAACTGCGGAGGGAACACCGAGAGGCTGTAACAGGCCGCCGGGCTGGAGATGCTCTGTCTTGTTACGCTGACACACGGCGCACGAGCGGACGAAGTCCTGAACCACTCGACGATCATTGGGAAAATGAAAGTCTGCTCTCAGCCGGTGCAGCGTCTTGTACACTCCTTCATGGCCCGCACCATGCACTAGCTCCAGAATGGCACGGCGCGAGCTGGACGATGCTGCCACATAAACACGACCCTTGAACAGGATCAACCCATTGACCATGGACCACTGGTCGCTCTTGGCACCCCCACGGATGGCGTCCCGTAGCTGGGACAAGGCAGCGTCCCCATTGATCTCCTGCCGGATGTCGTCGAAAAGGGAAAACTGGGGGGTGGAGAGGGACAACAGCTCGCCTGATAGCTTGTCGCGGCGAGACAGTGCGTCCGCCACCACGTTCTGTGCCCCCGGCTTGTACTCCACCACAAAATCAAAACCCAGCAGCTTGCTGACTCACTGGTGCTGGGGAATCGTCGTCAGTCGTTGGTCGAGGATGAAGCGCAGGCTGCGATGGTCGGTGCGAACCACAAAGCGGCGGCTCCAGAGATAAGGCTGCCAATGGCGCACCGCCTGAACCAGCCTAATGAGCTCTCGCTCATATGCGGCCAGTTTCGCGTGTCGAGGTGCGATGGGCTTGCTGAAGAATGCGACGGCGTCGGCGCCTTGATGGAGAATCGCGCCGAAGCCGGAGCCGGAGGTGTCGCACTCGACAATGAACTCGCGGTTGAATGTCGGCAGTTGGAGGACAGGTGCCGTCGTCAATGCCTGCTGCAGTGCACGGAACGCACCCTCGGCGTCGACGTTCCACCGAAACCCATCCTTCCGCAGCAGCGCTGTGAGTGGTGCCACTATCACGCCGAAGTCCTTGATGAACCGGCGGTCGTACCCGCCAGCCCAAGGAAGCCCCGGACCGCCCGTGGCGATCTAGGCCGTGGCCAATCCAGGATGGCCTGGACTTTCTGCCTATCCATAGCGACTCCCTCTCCGGAAATCACATGGCCCAGGTACGCCACCGCTGTGAGCCCGAATTCACACTTGGAGCGCTTGAGGAAGAGCCGATGATCCTGCAATGTGCGGAACACTGTGCGGACATGGCGGAGGTGGTCCGACCAGGAGGAGCTGAAGATTAGTATGTCATCGAAGAACACAAGTACGAACCGGCAGAGGAACGACAGCAGGATGTCGTTCATGAGGGCTTGGAACGTCACTGACGCGTTGGTGAGGCCGAAGGGCATCACCAGGAACTCGAACAGGCCCTGGTGTGTCCTGAACGCCGTCTTCTCAACATCGTCGGGGAACATCAACACTTGGTGGTTGCCCGAATGCATGTCGAGCTTGGTGAAGAACTTGGCGCCGCGTAGTTCGTCGAGCAACTCCACCAATGGGATGGGGAACTTGTCCTTGATCGTTGCGTCGTTGAGAGCCTGATAGTCGACGCAGAATCTCCAGGAACCGACGGCCTTGCAGATGAGTAGCGCCGGTGAAGAGAAAGCCGACGAGCTTGGGCGGATGACTCCCTGCCGTAGCATGTCATCACACTGCCGCTCCAGCTCGTCCTTCTGTGTGTGGGCGTATCAGTACGGCCTGACCGCCACCGCACCGGCGCCCGGCTTGAGACGAATGCGGTGGCTGAGATGTCGTCGTGGTGGTAGACCTTGGGGCTTCGCAAACAGCCTCGCGAACTCCTCCAGTAGCTCATCCATGAGTGCGCCTCCTGGGCTCGAGAGCGACGCAGCAGCAAGGCCCGGCGTCACGTCTGTGCCGTGCCAGAGCACGCGTCAGCCCTCGTGGACGAACGCCAAGGTGTGGCGCATGAAATCCCAAAGTACAGGGCCCAGCGACGCGAGCCACTAAATGCCCAACACCATGTCATACTCGCCGAGCGGGAGGGCGTGGACGTTGACGTGGAACGCCTCGCCGCCGATGTGCACCACTTGCTCCGTGGCGCTGCCTGGAGAAGGAATCCGGTCGCCGTTCGCCACGGTAACCGAAAGGCCAGTGCCCGGCTGCAGAGGAACGCCGGCGCGCTGCGCCATGTCGACGTCGATGAAGTTATGCGATGAGCCCGAGTCCAGGAGCGCTACGACCAGCGCACCACCGATGGAGACGAAAACCTTCATCGTCTGGATGCCCTTCGCACGGACGCCCGTTACTGCGTGCAAGGAGATGCCCGGAACGACGAGCGCTCCTGAGAGCACCGCGCACTCGATCTCCTTTTCCGCCTGTTCGTCCTCGACCTGAGAGCCCACGACCTCGAGGATGAAGAGTTTCTTGCAGCGATGGCCGAGGACGAACTTCTCGTCGCAATTGTAGCACAGTCCTTCGGCGCGACGCTGTGCCATCTCGGTGGGTGAGAGACGGCGACGCGGCAGGGTTGTCGCCATGGGTGTGGACTTGCCCGTCCCCTGGGCGGCGGACGCGGCTGATTCAGGAGCGCCCCCTGCAGGGAGCAGCCTGGAAGCAGAGGAGCCGGACGCGGAGAAGGCCGGCGCTCGCGTGCTGCGGCCCTGCAGCTGGTCGGGCGACGCCACCAAGAGGCGCTGCTCGTAGGCGCGTGCATACATGATGGCGTCGTCCAGGGACTGAGGGCGGCGGAGGGCCACGTCGGTCTTAAAGGGATTGCCCAGGCCCGCCGTGTACATCTGCACCAAGTGCGGCTCCGTGAGGTCTGCATCGCGGCAGGCTAGCGACATAAATTTGTCAGTGTAGTCCTCGACGGTGCCCGTGAGGCACAGACACATCATCTTGCCCACGGCCCCATCCGTCATTGGTGGCCCGAATCGCTGCTGCACCAGCTGCGCAAATCGGCGCCAGGATGGAGTGTCAGACGTCATCTCCAGCCGGTAGAACCATAGCTGGGCGGCGCCAGCCAGGTGCATCACCGCGTACCAGACGCGGTGGCGCTCCGGCGTGTTCTGGCCGCGGAAGAAGGTTTCGCAGCGGTTGAGCCAGGGCAGGGGATCCTCCTTGCTGTCGAATGTGGGGAACTCCAGGCAGGCGCGCGGATGGAATCGAGTGTCGTTGTAGTCGTCCTCCTCCTCGTGGAAATAGTCCCGCGGCGGCGGCCAGCCCGCGAAAGGCGGCGGCTTGGGGCGACCCTGCGGAGGCGGGTCGTTGGCGGCGGAATCGAGCGCGGAGTCCTCCTCCTCCACGGGTGCTTTCCCCTTGCGCTGTGCCTTCTCCACGCGGATGACCGCGAGATTGAGCGCCCGGACCTGCTGCGTGTTGTCGTAGGCGGAGGCCTGGAGGGCGGTGACCTTCTCTGGCAGCGCGGCGAGATTGGAGGCCACCGGCACCAGCGGGGACAGGCGGTCGACTTTGGCGCTTAGGTCCTTGACGGTGACGGCCATGTCGTCGAGCTTGGTCCCCAAATTGTTGACCGTGTTCGTCAGCTCGCGGAGGCCGTCGGCGAGCGCCTTCATGTCGTCACCCATGGGCACGGAACCAGGCAAAGCTGATACCAAGTTGTGATGGGAGGATGAATTTGTGGGAGGAATTGTTCTTAGATTATAATCAAAGAAGGTAGTAGGCCGCGGCCCTGGGCCTCGCCGGCGCGTCGGAGCCGTGATGGAGCTCGACGCCGCACCGGGGAGGCAGGGCAGAGGCTACAGGTACGATACAATCCAAGCTTGATCCCCCCTACCCGAAACCCTGGGCTTATAAGACTGCCCCTAGCTAACCAACTCCCTAACAAAACTCTAAACCAACTTATCTCCCAAGCTAAACAAATCTTATCCTAACTACTCTGCTTTTCCACCAGCTCCCCTGTTTCTCTGGCGTCTGCCAAATGTGACGCCATACATAACAATCACATACACAACTGTCATTTCTAATTTTCAATCTTATCCCCTAGGTCCACTAATGACACTTGCATCCTAGATTAGCAGGTCATTTTGGAGCCCTTTCTGTACTTTCTGTTTGTAACACAATATGATCTCATCCAGGACTTGGTCAAATACAATTAAAATTTGGAGACCTCAAAAGTTCACTAACTAGCTTTGAGAAAGTGCTGGAGGTACACCCTGAAAATTGTGAAAGTTTGAAGGTAATGTATATTCTCATCTGTTTGTAGCATATTTTTGTATTTATGAAATAAATTTATATTTACTCATCTAGGCTATTGGGCACATACATGCAAAATCTGGTGAAACTGAAAAAGCTATAGAAACCTTCAAGAAAGTTACCCGGATTGACCCCAAAGATCATCAGGTACTAATTTCTCCTTTAATATTTTTTTAGCATTGCAAAATCATAATCTTTGCAAGTACTTTCCAAGATGACACTGATGTAATTTTCAATTTTTCAATCTATCTGGCTATAAAAGAAAATATTGGCCAAGATAGTTCGACTGTGCACGACCCAAAATATCACTTTACTGTGACTGGAAGGAATATTGTGTATTATCACTTTGAAATTTGTATCATATAAAGCTTCAGGAACTAGGCACAGTTTGTGTGAGAGACTTCGATCAAATGATGAATCCATGTCCTTCCATGGATCTTGAAATGCTGATGATTAGAGAATTTGGAATGCTAGCATCTTACAGTTAGTTTGTTGCAGTCCGTTTGATCTGGTCCACAAAAGATGAACACCTCATTGGCCCTAATGTGCAACTTTAATTTCTCTAAACATGTTGTATCGCTATTAATTATTAGTATATAATGACAAACTTATTTTACTGTAATGGTGATTTATCCATTTTTTACCCTTGTAGTTGCGTCAACTCCAGTTACATGCTATATTTTTTGTAGGAAAGGATAGACATTCATACCAGAATCGAAATATGTAAAATGGATATTATTTTGTTGTTTAGCTTAGTGGCGGATCATGGAGGAAAATTCAGAGGGGGGCCATACAGATAGAAGTTTATCAGTAAATTCCTGTTGACTATTTTTGTGCACCATTGAGCTGCTAAAGTGATGTATCTGGCATGAAGCATCTCTGGATGATGAGTGTGTCAAGAGTGATAAACTAAAAGTTTAATAAAGCTATGTACAATGGAAGCTTTGATAATTTTTTATTTCAGTCTCAGATTTTATGAGTTTGGTTTTATTCCATTACTTGTGTTCTTGTTCAGTCTCAGTTGCATTCTTGCAATCTATTTCTTGGGCATGCCTCACCTTTTGTGGTTGACATTTTGCATATAACCCAAGTCGATGAAACCACTTTGCAGGCATTTATGGAACTTGGTGAATTGTTGGTAGAATCTGACTGGATTGCTGCTATGGAATACTTGAAGATGGTAAGCTTTTCAATTGGCTGTTTATTGTTGGGTTTGACTTATATTCATTTGACTGATATCATATTCTAGTGTAGTTCTGTATAAGTTACTAAGAGTCCCCTCCCATTCTTTCCAATCAAAACATGCACACTCGACATAATTAATCATGAAAAATTATCTTTGTGAGCTCTGTTTCCATCAACTGTATGACTGAATACATAAAGAACTGCTAGTTCTGCAGATCTATTTACTTATGTATTCCTTCAGCTGTATTTTTACTGTCTTCTTTATGTGTTTTTTCTCAATTGTGGAGTAAAACAGCTTTGCTCTCTCAGAATCTGAGTTCTAGGTTGCACTACATTATATCCTTGGCATGATCATTCATGAAGTTTTAGGTGCATCAGCATGATGAACCATGGATGTTGTAAATACATGGGCTGGTGTTTCTCTAAGTTGCTCTATCAATTTATGCTTTGCTTCTTGTCAAAGCTAATAAGTTGTTGCATCTTTTGACTTTATCTTGTTAGTGGACTGCTTGCCTCTGTTTTTGGGTACACTGCACCCCCTGTTCTGTTTCATTCGTAGAATATGATATCTTAGTGCTTCACAGGCCCGTAATCTCCTCAAGAAGGCAGGGGAGGATGTTCCTGTTGAGTTGCTTAATGGAATTGGACTTCTTCATTTTGAGAAGGGAGAGTTTGAGGTTTGCTTACTGCTCACTCAATATTATGATCTATCATTGATACATGACACTACCTCTATTATTGTACTTTCAGATGGCTGAACAAAGTTTTAAGGAGGCACTAGGTGATGGTCTTTGGGTTTCAATTATGGATGGGAAAGCAGGTAGCTCTATGGTCAACTGGAGTGTTCAGTATAAAGATCAGAGTTTCTTTCATCAACTTGAAGAGGAAGGTGTGCCTCTTGAGTTACATTCAAATAAGGTCACCACACTGTTTAATTATGCAAGATTACTGGAAGAACATCATGATTCTGTCAGGGCAAGCCTCTTTTACCATTTCCTTATTTTCAAGGTACTCTTGCTCCTCTCCCCTCTGAAAGATCATGATGGCACACATACACTGATCATTTTTATATGACAGATAAAAGAAATTTTTCATGTCAAAACTAGATCTTTTGTGTTTTCAAATTTTTGCATTTCTCCCATTCACAAAAGCTTGATGCTTCTGACCAAATTATGCACTGTAGCATGCTTTGGACTCGTTTTATGAATGGAAAAAGTCTAAATAACCCCCTTAGGGGTAGGCGTTCGGGTTACCCGATTAGTTTGGGTCAGGTAATTAGGGTTTTGAGAAAATCATTACCCGATATCAGCTCTAGAAAGTTCGGGTACCCGCAAAAAATCGGGTTCGAGTTATACCCAAAATACCCAAAATCTATAATCAAAGTATACACTCAAACACACATAATTTTGCATTGCATAGACTAGTAGTTTGTGTTGAATTTCAACTACAAGTTGAGAAGAATAGTATATTATAGTCACTTGTTCAAATTAAGAGAATTATATTCTAATAAAGTGACAATTTCAAGTGTTCAACTAACAACACGTGAATAAATACATAGACAAAGGCAAATTTTGGGTAGTTTGGGTACCAAAGTGTATTACCCGAATTACCCAAACTAATTTCGGGTAATCACAATCACTATCCGAACTTGGGTAATTCGGGTTCGGATTTGGGTAATTCGGTACAGGTAATGGGTATCGGGTATTTTGCCCAGGCCTAAACCCCCTGATGTATTGGGGTTCGATCGACGATCGTATCACCCTCAACTTTAAAATCAGATTTTTAACCATTTAAAGACCCACCTAGGGTGGTTTTGGCCACACGGGCACGCTGAGGTGGACAGAAATGATGATGTGGACTGGCTGGCATGTGTCTACTTGTAAATGAGCAGGTTTCTTCCCTTTTACCCCTATCTCCCATGGCTCCGCCTCGGCCGGCCCACCGAGCCAGGAGTCCATGCCTGTCTGCATAACCCCTTTCGTGCCCCCACAGCCTACCGTCACGCCCCCTCCTGGAGCCCACTAGAGCTGTTGTCCTCTGCCCGAGGTGCTATGGATGCCAGTACCTTTTGTGTGCCCGCACCATGCTTTGCCCCCACAAATCTTCCCACGAGGCCCTGGCCATCGTCCGCAGCAGGGGAGATGGGTGGGGATGTGCGACCGAGCTCCCCACCAATTACATCCCTGCACAGTTCACAGATCCACCACCGGCATATGGAGCGGAAATCCCCAAATCGGAGTTCAACCAGATTCGAATTAGGAGTTCCATGGAGAGAGATGAGTAGGGTGGTCGTGAGGGGAGGGGAACTTGCTGGTGAGGTAGTCATGTGAGATTAATTGATATTTTCAGAGGGTATCAACGCGCTACAGACTTGACCTTGCAGCAGTCGATTCGAGCAGGCCAGAGGTATCTGCCACCGCAAAGGCCATGACTAGGCTCACCCAGAGCTCTGGTGGAAACAAGCACGGGTCTCCATCAACCTTCGTGCAGGCAAGGTCGGGCAGACGGAGGTTCAGGAGGGAGTCACGAGGATGAGCGGATGTCATCAGTGGGAGGGAGAGGTAAGAAGGTTACATAAAGAAAGATATAAAAGAAAAGGAAAAAAAACTGAAAAGCGGGCCCGAACGTCACATTGTCATTTCTGTCCAGCATGACATACCAATTAAGCAAAACCTGATTACAAAACCACTTTAGGGGTTATATAAACGGTTAAAAAAGCTTGTTTTGTAGATCAAGGGGTGAAGTGAACCACCATGTATACGTTGGGGGTTATATAGACTTTTTCCATTTATGATATCAGAAGAACAAATGGTGTGGCATGAAGTTTGAGACATGAAGTTGCATAAGTAATAGAAGTAGTATTGGAAAAAAAATGTACCTCTTTTTTTCTTGAACAACGCAGGAGAACTGCGCCATTTCATTAAGGTAGAAAATAAAGTACATGAGTCAGGCGACACACACACACTCACTGGACAAACACAACTCCAAACTGCGCCACAACAGCTCTCAAATGTTAAAATAACTATTTTAGAGTGTTTTTCTTCTAAAGGTGCTGTCTACTTGTGAATGGGGTAGTAATTGTGCTGGCTTCCTAATGAAATACTAAAATATATTTCTATAGCAAAGGGGCTCACGGTGCAGTGGCAAAGGCCACTGGCTGGTTAGCTCCGACCCAGGGATCAATCCCTAGGTGCTGGCACAATTTGTGAAAAAATAAAAAAAAATCTCCTCGCCGGTCCAATGTGCCAAAGCACTGGTCAAGAGATGGCCCAGGTCGGCCTGAGGTGTGTATGGCCCAGGTAGGAGTCTCACGGGTTATGTTTCCCAGTGTCAGGGCGGGGTTCAGGGATTGTCTGGCCTACGTGAGAAGGCTTTCTTCTTACATGTAATTCCCGAGGGCTGCTTGCCCCTCGCAGGTCGAGTTTTATAGCATTATGTTTGTTTTAGTTGGATTTCCTGTGCAGCAATGAATACTCCTGCATCTTTTGTGTTGTGCTATAATTTCCTTCTTTTTCAATAACAGTACCCTGACTACATAGATGCCTACCTGAGGCTAGCGGCTATTGCGAGGCAAAGAAACAATGCCCAGCTGAGCATTGAACTGGTATGATCTTCTGTCATTTCTTTTGGTTTAATTGAGAAAAATATTGATGTTTTCGTTTTCAGGTAGGTGATGCTTTAAAGATAGATGAGAAGAACTCGAATGCATTGTCTATGCTTGGAAATCTTGAGCTCCAGAGTGATGAAACCTGGCTTACCGCAAAGGAGCATTTCCGTAATGCTAAGGAGGCCACCAAGGGAGATGCCTACTCTTTGCTTCAATTGGTATGTAAGCTATTTCACTTAAGGAAATTTGTTTACACTATGAAACAGTTTACAGCAATAATGGGCTTTCAGCCTTGCTAAGATTGTTCATTTTCATCAGGGTTTCTCAAACTATATGTAAATAAAACTGGTGAAGCAGAATTTTGTCTAAGTTTTAGTGGCTGTAATTTGAACTGAACTGTACAGATTCTAAAGGCTATTTTGCCCCTTTGGCCAAAACAAAGCTTGCACAAATCCACATCTGTCATTGCGGTGGTACTTCTGCCCACTGGATAATAAAATTGAAGTGAAACTGAAAATGTGAACTCATTTAATCAGTTGTTGCATCTACAGCAAGTCAACAACAAACAATTTCATGCATCATTTGCATGTTTCTACTTAAAAGTTTCATATCTACGTTAGTTTGCCATGCATACTTTTGTTATCAGTTATATGCATATATTCTTCTTTTGATTAATGCCTTTTAATTTTATTGAAGGGGAACTGGAATTACTTTGCAGCCAATCGCCCGGAGAAAAAGGCCCCAAAATTTGAGGCTACTCATAGGGAAAAAGCCATGGAACTCTATCAGAGTGTATGCTGCTTTATGCTTTCATTTCCACTGTGTTATTTGTACCAGTTAAAATGGACGGTTCACTATTATGAAGTTTACATTCAGATTCTTCTTTTATTAATGCTCAATTATCTTTTAATACAAAGATACGCAGCTCTCCTGCGTGTTCGATAAAAAAATTTAAATGGTCGATTCATGTGGCATATATTAGATTTTCCTAATGAGATACGTTGCAGAAAAATTCTATGTTTGTCTGTATGTAAAACTTTTCTTTGTTCAAACTGCTAGGACTCATGTTTGTCCATGGCCTTAGGAGAAAATGTTTCAATTGTGTACCCATTGAGGGTATAGAGTGTAGCTGTTGCAGTTTTTCCACTCACTGCCTTTAATTAAATGCTTTGAGAAATGATAAGTTGGTTGTTCATATTATTTAATAGCGGGGTATGGGTGGTCACTGCACATCTGCGCATGGTAGCGTTGCAGAACGGAGGGAGTAATATAACACCCCTCAGAGGTCCATCTGCTTTTATAACCCTTTAATATGCTATTGATTATCTGGGGCTTTCTGCCAATACAGCTTGGATGGCTACTTAGCTTTCTTATGTTATCCATTTGTAACTCCTCACCACATATGGTATTTGATTTTTCTAGCCTGCAACTGGATTTCAATTGAGAAAAGGAATTTTTATCTCAAATAGTGGAAATTTGCCTCATATGTTGTTGCTTGCTGGGAATTTACATATGGGGGTTACTGTTGGATTAATCGAAATTAAACTTCTGTAAGCACCTGACTCTAAAACTGGTCAAAGTACCAAATAGGTACTAGCATTTTTGTGTTTTTTATCCTTTATTTTTTTGTTGTAATTTTGTTATGAGAGAGAGAACTACATTGCATAATATCACTTTGGATCACTGTTTAATTTCCTATTGGAAATTTATCATGGTGATTGCATAATATCGAATAAAATGGTGCAATTTGGCTGCCCTTTTTTTTAAAACCTCGAATAAGCAGGAAAGCTGCGGTCATTTCATTGAATTAGAAGACAAAGCTTATGTCCACCGCACCTCTTAAGTATAAGAATGACCTGAATTTGTTCAGTATTTTGCTGTCTTTATGCTGATTGCTCAGAAGTAAACCATAATGTTTTATTAGTACCGGAGGCCACTTAAGTGCTAATGTTGTTCACTTTGGGGATCTAAATATACTTTCTAGGTGTTTACAGCTGTAGTACGTACATCTTATTCCATACTTTAAATAGGGTGCTATGTGCAAAGTTCGTCTTGTTTATCAAATCCCTTAATGGTCCATTCTGATTAAGTTGTACATTTGCCAGCAAGTACTAAAGCAGCATTGTAGTAATATGTTCGCTGCAAATGGTATTGGAATCTTATATGCTGAAAAAGCCAAATGGGACGTTGCCAAGGAGTTGTTTACACAGGTCAGGAGGGATGTAAAGTTCATTGTTCCATCTTGCTACTGTATATGAACTTTAAATAATTAAATCAGCAATTTGAAATGAATTAGGTGCATGAAGCTGCATCTGGAAGTATATTTGTACACATGCCTGATGTATGGATCAATCTGGCTCATGTATATTTTGCTCAAGGTCATTTTCAACAAGCAGTTAAAATGGTAAGTTCCCTCCCTTGTCTGTGGCACATGCGTCAGCTGTGGCAAAGTTACTAATTCATGCATATATACATAAAAATTCTGAGGGGATGTTGCTAATTTTTTTTCTTGTAGTACCAAAACTGCTTGCGGAAGTTCTTCTACAACACAGATGCAACTATCCTTTTATACCTTGCCCGAACACACTATGAGGCTGAGCAATGGCAAGACTGCAGGAAAACTTTGCTGAGAGCTATACATTTGGCTCCATCAAATTATTTGTTAAGGTTTAATGTAGGAGTGTCAATGCAGAAATTCTCAGCTTCTACTCTACAAAAAACAAAACGAACAGTTGATGAAGTGAGTACTGTTTCTTTTTTGTTTACCTTGTCTCTGATTATTATATAAATAACATACTGGCAATAAAACCTAAGAACTAACCTGTTTGGATCTTGTTGTGTTTAGTCCAAACCAAGGTATTGGCAAGCGGTAGTTTTAGAAACCAAAGACGAGTGAAACCATGGTTTAGAAAAAGAGGCCCAGATCTGAGTTTCTGTAATCTGAACAGACTTAAGTTTAGCAATGCCTTAGTTTTTGGAGTACAAGAATTGTTGCTTCCAAACCAAACACCACAGTTTTCCAAAGCCAAAGTATTCGCTTTATGAAACCTTAGTATTTTTTGTTTCAGAACACTAACAAAACCTTGCATCCAAACAGGGCCCGTGCTGAAGCTAACTTTTGATGCATTAGTTAAATATCCTATGAAAAAAACCTTGACCTCCGAGGGGCAAGGCCCCTCCGCATTGCATGGTAGGTAGGTCTTCCCACGCAGGCCCAGAAAATCCCCGAACCCTGGCCCCGCCCTGACACTGGGAAACATAACTCGTGAGACTCTTGCCTGGGCCACACACGGTCCTCAGGCCGGGACTGGCAAGGGGATTTTTTTTATTTTTCCACAAAGTGTGCAGTACCCAGAGATTGAACTCTGGTTGGAAGCTCCCCAGCCTTTTTTCATGTTCACCTTGATTGGATTTGCATAGAAATGGGTCAGCTCTGACATGAAATTAAAAAACCCTTATACTTTGTTTTTTTCTTCATCGAAATTGTCATTTCTTTTATGAGAGCTCTTGATAGGATTACAGAACCTACCGGCGATCTCTCGCAGCGCGTATGGATGATTAGAGTTCGGTGGGCGAGAGCGAGGGCGGTGCCAGCGCGCCGTGGAAGTAGGGGCGCACGGGTAGGAGGGAGGAGGAGGTCAGGCGGCTAGGGTTTGGGCGCAGTTGAATCTCCCGGTTCCATGAGGGAATCCGGAAACAATAGATTGTTTTTGCTTAATCAAAACTAAGAGTTTACAAAAGTATTTATGACCCTTCGACTTTTCTAATTAACCCCAAGACTTGCTGAAATAAACGAACTGGGCCCTCGGCCCCCTGTCCGGCGCGCCCCCCTAGCCACGTCTTGCGCGGCGCCGGCCGAAGGTGAGGCCGGTCATAACAGCTCTTGACATTGATTTGACAACTTCATATTATATATTAGTTCATTCATCAGAAATATTCAATAATTCTCTTTTTACAATTTCTAATTTTAGGTTCGTGCCACAGTCAGTGAACTTCAGAATGCTATTAGAGTGTTCAGTCTATTGTCTGTTGCATCTACATACCATTCCCATGGTTTTGACGAGAGGAAAATAGAAACTCATGTTGAGTACTGCAAACACTTGCTTGATGCTGCTAAGGTTCACCGTGATGCAGCTGAGCAAGCTGAGCAGCAAAACAAGCAAAAAATGGAAGTTGCCCGTCAGATTGCTTTGGCAGAGGAAGCTCGCCGAAGGGCAGAAGAGCAGAGGAAATTCCAGGTCTATCTCTTTCTGCATTTACTTCAATGACATTATTTGTTGTTGAAGTAATCTTGTTAATATAGTATTTTTATTTAACAGTTAGAAAGGAGGAGGGAAGAGGATGAGCTAAAGCAAATAAAGCAACAGGAGGAACACTTTGAGCGTGTGAAGGTATTTTACATGTTATTATGCATAAATTAGAGGATACTGTTAAAAATGAGGATGTCAAAAGAGGATACTCCATCTCATTAATTCTTGCACATTATCTTTCATTTAAAATGCTATTTTATATATGCCACTGGAAACCATGTATGAAATAAACTACTTCCTAGTGGCAACCTAGAAAAAAATCATTATTTGGAACTTGGGAGTATTAATTATGCTCTTCTGGTCACCTTTTTTGTTTACCACCAAAGGTATTCTTGGAGTATGTGTGTGTTGGCCCATGAGGCCTGGCCCATATATAAGGCCCATGTACTGTCTACTATATATCCCACCCTCTAGGGTTAGGGTAATACACAGGAATCATATTCTCTTACTTGGTAATAGAGCCATTTTTTTCCCGTTCCTGGGAGCTCTTCCGTGCGCCGCCGCCGCTCCCTTCCTCTCCCGAGCTCCCCTCCTTCCGCTGCCTGAGGCGCCCCCGGGGAGGTCGCCCATGTCGATCTCCGCCGGGGGCTGCACCCTCCTCTGATCCACGCCCCCCACAACTGCGTCCGTCGTCGTCGAGTCAAGCAAGCAGCAAGGGACCTACTCTCCAACCGCCGCTGCCGTTCGCCTTGTAGCCGCCCTGGCCGCCGCCGTTAGCGCGCCGGGGCCTCGGCATCGCGCGCGGCCGGCCTCGCCGCCGTTCGCCCGCGCGCTGCCCGGCCGCCGCCGCTAGCGCGCCGGGGCCAAGGCGCGAGCGCGGCCGGCCTCGCCGCCGTTCGCCCTGCGGCCGCCCCCGGCCGTCGACGCTAGCGCGCCGGGCCTTCGCGCGGGCGCGGCCGGCCTTGCCGCCCCTCCTCGCCCGCGGATGCGGTCGACCCTAGGCCCCCGCCGCCCCACCTCCCCGCGCCTCCCGGATCCGCCCCCACCTCCGCCCTCGCCTTGGCCGTGGGTGCGGGCGGGGGGGGGGGGGGGCACCAAGCGTCACTGCCGTGGCCGCGTGGGATCCCCTGCTCGGATCCGCTGCCGTGGATCGTCACCACCACCCTTTGTTCCCTCTGCCTCTCCCCTTCTGTATCCTATGGCTTTGGCTATGTCGGGAAGAGATAAGGAGAGGAGTCGAGAATCGCTAGGGGGCACCGGATAGTGTACCAAGGTTCCTGCTGCTGCTGCTGTGTATCCTTTTCTTCTCCCGATCAGAGATCGGATTGCGTCGCCCTGCCAATCGTCTTCGCTCGTCGTTGACACTCCCGAAGGAGTGTTGTTCGTGGTCAAGCCATCTACCGGTATCGCCGCCTCTTCAGGCAGTGGTGCCCCTCACCGTCGGACATCGTTGAGCAGGCGCTCGATCCGCCTCCGCGCCTCCAGCCTTCCTCGCGCGGTCACCGCTGCCGATGTTGCTGAAGGAAGACATTGTCACCACCCCTGCTCTGAGCGCGACAACAGCTGCTTTGCGCCGTCGCCACCCCTGTCCTCAGTGTGACCTACGCGACAGCTGCTGCAACTTGTGCTGTCGCCACCCTTGTCCTGAGCGTGACAACTGCAGTTTGCGTCGTCTACCGTCGCCATCCACCGCCACCGTCCTGCTGCTGTCTTCGGTGAGTTGCTGCTGAGTTTGTGGATTTGAGCACTTCGTCGACGCTTCGACCTGTGCCCCTTCCATGGCTTCGACCACGATTACCCCCGCCTTCGGCTACCTCGGCACTATAGGGCTTTTATCTGCACAGGTCTCCAGTTGAAGCTTTCGCACTGGTGTTCCGACTGCGGGGGAGCTAGTCTCCATTGTTCTCCAGTCTGTCTGTCCGTGTTGCTACCGCTACGACTGCAGGGGGGGCTTTGTCCCCAAGTGTACTTTCGTTCCTTTCGTGTCCTATCTTGAAACTCCGTTGTGTCGGTAGTTCAGACTGCGGGGGGGGTGTTGGAGTATGTGTGTGTTGACCCATGAGGCCTGGCTCATATATGAGGCCCATGTACTGTCTACTATATGAGGCCCATGTACTGTCTACTATATATCCCACCCTCTAGGGTTAAAGTAATACACAGGAATCATATTGGTATGTTCTGATATTATTGTTTTTTTGGTCAGGAACAATGGAAAACATCAAGCAACACCCCTGGCAAGAGAAAAGATAGATCCAAGAATGAAGATGAAGAGGGGGTAAGTGAAAAGAGGAGGAGGGGTAACAAGAGGAGGAAGGATCAGAAGACAAAGATGCAGTATGGGGAAGATGAAGGAGATGAATACAGAGATGAACCAGAAGGAGAAGATGACTATGCAAACTTGTCGAGGGATAATGGCGGTGACAATTCGGAGAGAGCTCCTGATCACCTTCTTGCTGCTGCTGGTCTTGAGGATTCTGATGCTGAAGATGACATGGTAGGGTTGTGGTCTTTTTCATACTCAATTCGTGTTTCGTTATTTTTCTATTGACCTTTTCCCTGCCCATGTGTTTTTTCGGTTGATACTAATATTGATATGCATGACATTGGAAAAATTTAGATGCCCAATTCTTCTTATTTACAGAAAATCAAATTGCCTGCTTCGACTGTTTAGGTTCACAATAAGCTACCCATTGCCTTACAGATTGTTTTCTCCTGCAGGGACATCCTCAATCTGCTATAGAACGGAAGAGACGAGCATGGTCAGAATCTGAAGACGACGAGCCAGTCAAGAGACCAGCAGCACAAGCTAGCCCGGGTACGAATGATTTGAGTGAATGAAAAGAACAGAGGGATGTTTAATTGGGTGTGTTTCGTTGGCCTCCAACTTGCCCATGGTCACTCCCGCGGTGCAGAACATGAGGTCAGTGTTTGTTTAGCTTGCAGACTTGTGGCATGCGGCATACATGTAGTGATTTTGTACGCTGAAACTTGCTGAATGTGCGGCGCTCATTTTTATCTTCTGTAACCGATTGACAGTAATCTTGTAATCCAAAAGCTCCTACATAGATAAGTCTGGCAGAGATGACCTAGGTACACATCCGTTTTATGGAGGTGTTTAATAGGTTTCTCTTATAAGTTATAATGTTACATGGAAACAAACCATGGAAAAAATAGCGCGCTATGAAAAATAGCGTTGTTCATTTCTAGATGCTATTGCGGTGCTATAGCCGTGCTATAGTGGCAGCTTCACACCATAGCGGCAGCTGGCTCCTCATGCTATAGCATTGCTATAGCGCCACTATAGTGTGCTATTTGTTTGGAACTAGAAAATATAAAAATAAGTTTGTCTTTATTTACTGAATCACTCTGATAATCATATGTTCATATCACATTCACATATGATATATCAATATGTCATAAATCATTCATAATCATAAGTTTATATCCATAACTGAGAAAATGATAACATCCACATCCACCATAAAAGTTTTAACAGTCAGTCACAACCTCACAGGGATTATTAAAGTTCACAGGGATTATTAACAGGCCAATTTGGGTGGGCCATCTTTTTTTAAAGAATTCGATGGGCTTAGCCACCAATAGCGGCTAAATAGTGCTAAACGACGCTATTTGCATTTCACGGCGCTAAAGCGCCAAATAGCACCAATAGCGTGCATAGCATGAAAAAGGACAATAGCGTTGCGGTATTTGCTTTGGCGGTGCTATAGCGCGCTATTTTTTTCCATGAAACAAACCCTTTTCAATAGAGATGGAAATGCATAAAACCCAAAACCTGATTGTTACACACGAAGCTGAGTAAGAAGCGGAAAGGGGACATAGTTGTCGACATGGCCTTAACTATTCCGTGTCTATTTTCGTTGGACTAGTGTGTTGCGTGTGGGACCCAGAGGTCAGTGTTAGCGCTCGTGGGGATTAAAGCCTAGCACTTGATCAGAACCTTTGATCAGAACCTTATGCTTGTTATCTGAATAGAACTCGAGAATAAACTCGAGAGCTTGCCGTCAGGGTTCGTCGCCTGGTTCTCCCTCATATCTCTATGTCCGATTGCTATCGATCTCACACCGGTGATCTCCATCTCGGCCCCGGGGTTGTTAGAGATTCATCTTTCCTCGGCCTCTTCTGTCGTTTACCACAGAATTCGGTCGATCCGGGTTGGAAAACAGGGTCGGTTTGGGTCAAATCGATCGGTGTGCTGCACAGCACCGGCCACTGATTTTGATTCCCTTGTCATTTCTACGCTACCCCAACTAGGATTTGCGGGTGGTTGGTCACGAGGTTGTAGATTCTTCTTCCTGATCTGAATTTTGGGAGTTCGTGTAGGTGCGCAAGCGTCGAGATTGGTTTGGGGAGAGGGCGCTGTCGTTTCGTTTGTTGCGGCTGGAATTCCTTGGTGCAGAATATTGGACAAACACCACACACTAAAATGGGGTTGACCTTTCATTATATAGGCCGGATACGGTTTGGAGTACAAGTAATACAATACAAGACCATATACAACACTATATATCTAACATCCGCCCGCAGTCGCAGGTGGATCCTGGCAAACACCTAGATTGAACCTAAATCAGTAAATAACTGTACAAGAAGACTCTTAGTCATAATGTCAACAAACTGGCGCAACGAAACGTGGAGAACACGAACTTGGCCTAAAGCCACCTTCTTGCAGACGAAGTGAATATCAATCTTAATACGCTTTTCTCCTCGCGAAAAAAATCTCAATATGCTTTATGTTCGTTGATGATGAACTGGATTGGCAGCAATATAAACTGCACTAACATTATCACAAAAGACGAGCGGAGCCTTTGAGAGAGGAACATGAAGCTCTTGAAGAAGTTGTCGCAGCCAGCATCACTCAACAACAGCATGAGCAACAACCCGATCTTCTGCCTCTGCACTGGAATGGGAAACTGTAGTCTACGCTTCGACGACCATGAAACTAGTGTATCGCTGAGGAAGACACAATACCCAGGGGTAGAACACCGAATCAGGGCACCCAGCCCAATCAGCATCAGAGTATGCTATAAGAGAGTCAATCATAGCAGTGCCAATCCAAAAACCAAAGGACAGGGTACCCTTCACACAGCGTAGAATGCGCTTGAGGAAAGCCAGATGAGACTCCCGAGGATCATGCATGAACAAACATACCTGCTGAACAACATAAGCAAGATTTGGGCGTGTCAGAGTGAGATACTGAAGAGCACCGGTCAGACTCCGGTAAGTAGACACATCAGCAATTGGCGCACCATCAGAAGCAGACAACTTAGCTTGGTATCAATAGGCGTCGTCGTAGAGTGGCAATCACTCATGCCGACACGACGAAGGATCTCCAAGGCATATTGACACTAAGAGAGAAACAACCCATCTGAAGAACGAGTCACAGTCATGTGTAAGAAATCATGAAGATCCCTAAGATCTGTCATAGCAAACTCACTATGCAGACGGTCAATAATGTGCCGAAGTAGAACGTGAGAAGAAGCAGTGAGGACAATATCATCCACGTAAAGAAGAAAATAGGCAATGTCTTCACCATGCAGATAGACAAACAATGAAGTATACATAGCTGATGGGACAAAACCCAGTGATCAAAGATATGTTGCAAACCGCTTATTCAAGCACGAGGAGCCTGCTTCAATCCATACAAAGACTTTTGAAGGAGACAGGCATAATCAGGATGTGCGGGGTCAACAAAACTTGGAGGCTGCTCACAGTTGACTGTTTCAACGAGATACCCATGAAGGAAAGCATTCTTCACATCCAATTGATGAATGGGCCACTGACGAGAAACTGCAATACTCAGCACGGATCCGAATCGTACCCTGTTTAACAACTGGGCTGAAAGTTTCATCATAATCAACACTAGGCTTTTGATTAAATCCCCGAGCAACCCAACGAGCCTTATGCTTGGAAAGAGTGCCATCAGAATTATACTTAACTTTCCAAAGCCATCACCCAGTCACAACATTGACACAGGAGGACGAGGTACAAGTCACCAGGTACCATTGTCGACCAGTGCCTGGAACTCATCAGCCATCGCCGCGGGCCAGTTGGGATCAGCACGCGCACTGCAATAATTACTTGGAACAAGAGAGGCAACTGTAGATGTAGCAATCTATAATTAACTGGCTGAATAGTACCAGACTGAAGACGTGTCAAATGGTGTATAGCTGCAGGAGGCGGATCTGTGCTGGTCATAGGTCCAACGGGAGGCGATGGAGGCGACAAGGAGACCGAGGCACCACCAGATGAACCACCAAACCGCGTAGGACCATACTGAGGGTCGTGGATGTGCACAAGACGACGACCGTAGACTTGACCAAAGCACCCAAATAGAGGAGCGGCGGCAGGTGGTGGCATAGGAAGTGCCGATGCTAGGGCGGGCGCAGGTGAGGACGCCGACGCGGGTGTAGGTGCCGAAGCGGACGAGGACGAGGTCGCTGACTCGGGCACGGAGGGTGAGGGTGAGGGTGAGGGCGTCGGCACGGGTGTAGGCAAGGTTGCCGACGCGGGCGCGAAGGGCTCGGGTGAGCGCGCAGGCATGGACGAGGATGCCAGCGCGGGCAAGGGCGCGGGTGCCGACGTGGGCGGTGGAACACTCCCGCCTGTGCTATAAGACGCCGAAGGTCCGAGAGGGGGCACGAAGACACGCCCACCAGGATCTAAACGTGGTCACTCGACGTCCATTGTGGACGGAGCAGCCGCAGGAGAGCCACCAACTACATCATTTTAGTAGAACAAGGTGCAATATCGATGTCGTCACCTAGGAGAAATCAAAGGAGCAGGTGGAGGGAGCAGGTGGAGGGAGCAGGGGATGCACTGGCAAACAGAAAAACCGACTCGTCAAAGATGACATGTCGCGAGATGATAATTCGTCACGTAGCAATGTCGAGGCAGCGATACCCCTTATGCGAAGAGGGGTAGCATAGAAACACGCAGGCTGCCGATTGAGGCACAAGCTTATGCTGTGACGTGGCTTGCAAGTTAGGATAACACAAACAGCCAAAAACACGTAGATGCTCTTAAGCTGGCGGGGAACCTTAAAGACGGAGTAAAGAAGCTCGTGACTAATGGAGGAGGATGGTTGTTGGTTCATAAGATAGGTGGCTGTAGATAGCGCCTCTACCCAATAGGCTGGCGGCATAGAGGCTTGGATGAGGAGAGTGCGCACGGAGTTGTCGAGCATGCGAAGTTATGGGCAGGAGAGGTGAAGAACTATGTTGTGCGCAACAAGGGTACTATGCATGGCCTTGTTAACAAACTTGGTGCCATTATCAGCCTGAAGGCATTTAACGAGTAGGCTGAACTGAGTACGAGCAAAAGCAATGAAATCAACAATGTGTTGATGCACCTTAGACTTGCTCTTGAGTGGGTACGTCCAACAATAGTGCGTAAAATCATCCATCAAAACCAAGTAATATTTGCAACCAGATAAACTAGGAACCGGTGATGTCGAGAGATGTCCAGACATCACAGTGAATAATCTCAAAGGGTGAAACAGTTTTAGATATAGAGGTACTAAATGGGAGACGCACATGTTTGCCAAGCTGACAGGCATGGCAAAGCAAGTGATCTTCTTTATTACACAAAATCAAAGAGTTTTTCCTAGGTGATGTGATGACTACTGGACCAGGACGATCGAGACGACGATGCCACATGGAGGTGGATGCGGCGAGCATGGCGTGGGGGGCTGCAGGGGCGACTGAGGGGATGGTGTATAGGTCTTGGGGTTCCTTAATAGAAAAACCAAAGGCATCAAATTCAACGGAACAACTATTGTCGCGAGTAAATTGACAGACTGAAAGTAAACTGTGGATGATGGATGGAACGACAAGGACGTTGTTCAATAGGAAATTAGACGTATCGGTTTGAAGAATCGAGGAACTTCTAGATGTGACTAGAATACGTGCACCATTGCCTATAGTAATCGAAGAATGAGCAGCAAGAAGACGGGACAGAAGTATACCATCCGTGGAGTGCATATGCGCGGAGGCGCCGGTATCCATCACCCATGTGTTGCCCTAAAGAGCGAGCTGCAGGATCGCAGCCACCAGTCCAGCCGTCTCCCACGAAGGGCATTGGGCCGGCGCCTGAGGGAAGGAGCCGAGGGCGGTGTTGGCCTGCGGAGGAGGGCGAGCAGCCCTTGTCCGCCGCGCCACTGTCTACTGCTGCCATCGCCAGTGCCCTGCGCCCTTGGAGAGCCTCCAGATTGATGCAAATCCACGAGCCAGCCGTGTAGGGGGTGCGAGATTGTTGTTGTCTGCTGCCATTATTCCTCCCGCTGTTGTTTTTCTTGTGCCACTGCTGTCCGCTGCCGCTGTTGTTGCCGCTGTTGGCCTGCTGCTGTGGATGCTGAGGCTGCTAGGGCTTCTGTGTCGGCAAGGAGCGGCAGTCAGCGCCGTTGTAGCCGGAGGAGGATGAGGCGACGAGAGCGTTGGCGGCCTCGACCTTGGCCTCATTCTCCAGGCAAAGCTCCTTCAACTTGAGTTGGTCAAGGGCGATGGAGAATGTCATGCCGGCAGTGCCGGTGATGATGTCGGCAGCGGTACTAAAACGCGAGTTGACACCACGGAGCAGGTTGAGGAGGGTTGATGGCGACACAACCTACCCGACGTCACGGAGGGCATTAATAGCCTTCTTCATTACGTTCCCGTAGTCCTTAATGGAGCGACCGCCCTGAGTCATGGTGTGGAAGGTATGACTGAGGAAGATGGCGCGAGGAGCCTGGTTCGCCTAGAAGTGAGTCTCGATGGACGCCCATAGGTCACAAGCAGTCTGATCTGGCGCCATGGTGAAGTCGAGGACAACATCAACAACGGAGCCGTACAGCCAACTGCGGATGCAGAAGTCAGCCTTGTTCCAATCATCCGTGCGTGGGTCGGGAGGTGCCGTGCCGTCGACGTGTGCGAGAAGACCGAACTTCCCGCACAACGACTCGAAGAAGGCCTTCCACATGGTGTAGTTGGGGGAATGAAGCTCCAGCTCGACGGGGACGTGGGACTGGATGTTGATCATGGCATACTGAAACGACATGGAGTCATCGAGGTTGTCGCCGAAGAGGAGGGAGAAACCGACAGAGGAGTTGGAATCGGAGTTATCAGAGGAAGAGGAGTCCACGTGGGTGACAGAGGACATCCACAGATGCAATCTGTGAGGTGCTGCGCCTGTCCAGGGAGGTGGCAGCGGCTAGGGTAGGGGCACGACCAGGGAGGTGGCGGCACCTGTTGGTGTGGTGGAGACCACAACCAAGATGGCGGTGTGCTGGGTAGAGGAAGAGATGAGGGGTGCGCAGCTAGGGAAGAGGCGGCGCACGCTAGGGTTGGGGTGCGTTTACTGTTCATGTGTGAACATTAACTCGAGGTGGGGGTGGGGAGGAAAAACAGGCTTAGGGTTAGGTCTATACCATGTAGAATATTGGGCAAACACCACACACCCAGAATGCGGGGGGGGGGGGGGGGGGGGGGGGTTGACCTTATATTATATAGGTCGGATACGGGTTGGAGTACAAGTAATACAATACAAGACCATATAGAACACTATATATCTAACACTTCTGTTTTGAGCGACTGGATTTGCGCCTTGTGTTCCAAATCAAGGTTTTACCAAGTTAGATCAAGTTCGCTCGACTTGAGGTGCAGGAACCACGACTCCTCTTAAGCCTTATGTTCAAACTCGAATTCTCAATGAGAAGATGGAGGAAACAACGAAAGCCGATGAAACTCACTGGGACTCAGTTTTGGATACAGTGGATCTGCTATTTACCAATGTCAATGATATGGACACAAACCAACAAAGGTTTGAAGTCAAACAAGATATGTCACAAAAGATTCTAGAGCAGCTCCTGAAAGATCAGCAGAAGTTGACGAAACAGATGGAGGAAATGGGGAAGGCTGTAGCGAAATTGAGGTTGCAGCAGATGAAATCCAGTGATGAGGAACCACCAAGCCCAACGGATTCTGAGGACACAATTGACAATCCTTTTGCTACCCACAAATCTCGTCCAACAGGGAACAAGAAGCCATATCAGCATGGCACCAGTGAAAGGCCACATGGTGTTGAGAAACTGGGGAACAGGGGGTTTCTGCCTAAGATGAATTTTCCTAGATTCAATGGGAAAGACCTAGGAATCTGGAAGGCAAAATGTGAAGATTATTTCAGATTGCTAGACATTCTAGAGAGTATGTGGACCATGACTGCTTCATTGCATATGAGTGACAATGTTGAGAGGTGGATGCAGATGTACAAGATGAAACATGGGCTGGTGTACAAGATGAAACATGGGCTGGGAACCTATGGAAGTTTTATAAAGCTGTGCAAGACAAGTTTGGTGCTTATGATTACCAACACGCAATTGATGCTCTCATGGAACTTTAGCAAACAGACTCAGTGGATATGTATGTGACGGAGTTTGAGGCACTCCAATACCAGATCACTATACACAATCTTGGAATGGGGGACGCTTATTTCATCTCCCAGTTCATTAAGGGCTTTAAACCTGAAATTAGGTACCCAATACAAGGTAGGTCCCAAGTACCATGGAAAGGGCAGTCAGATTGGCCAAAATCCAAGAATCCATTGAAGACAAAGCTAAAGGCAAGTTGGCTAAACAGTTGGGCAATTCAAAGAACTATACTCTGGGCCAAAAGGTTGAAATAAAATTTCAGTTTCCCAATGGGCAATTATCAAAGGAAAGGCAATTAAGAGACTATTATTGAGCAAATAACTTGTGGTTTTACTGTAAGGAGCCCTATGATGCTACTCACTCTGCCAGGTGCAGTAAAAGGCCAAAGGCACATGCTAATGCCATTATTTTGAATGAGTTGGATGTGAATCTCAATGAGGAAATCCTGCATCAGCTAGAAATAGAGGACACCCTCGATGCTGAGTTTGGTTCCCTTTCTCTAAATGCTATGGCTTGTACTGATCATGGTGAAGCCATGAAAATCAGGGCTTTGGTGAAGAACAAGGTCATGTTGGTGCTATTGGACAGTGGCAGTTCTCACTGTTTTATTAGTGCTCAATTCCTTCTCAAGGCTGGAATCACTCCACAACCAGCAGCTCCTAAGCAAGTCAGAGTGGCTAATGGAGGCATTTTGATATATGACAAATATGTTCCTAATTTGGAATTATGGGTGCAAGGGCATTCTTTCACTTGTGATATGAGAGTAATTGATTTGGAAGCTTATGATGCTACTCTGGGATTTGACTGGATCCAATCACATAGTCCAATCTCTCATCATTGGAAAAATAGAACAATGGAATTGTCTCACAAGGGTCAGCAGATTTGTATTACTGCTATCCTACCTGCTAAACTCAAGTTGGAAGAATTACCTGTGGAAAGGCTGGCCAAGTGGTTATTTGGGAGTGATGTTTGGGCAATGTGGTAGATGTTCAACAACCAGATGAGGCATTTGAAATGCTTCGAGATGCAGTGCACGAAGTTTTGCGGGAATTCCAAGACATCTTTGAAGAACCTAAAGGGCTTTCTCCATAAATTCTAGACCATATATGTACTCACCCCTCCACAAAGATGAAATTGAGAGACAAGTTAGGGAATTATTAACAGCTGGTCTTATTATTCCTAGCAATAGCCCTTATGCATCCCCTGTTTTACTTATGCAAAACAAGATGGTAGTTGGCGATTTTGCATTGATTATAGGAAGCTAAATGATATTACTATTAAGAATATGTTTTCTATGCCTTTCATTGATGAGATACTATATGAGTTAGCTGGCACTAAATATTTTTCGAAACTAGATATGAGGGCTGGCTACCACCACGTAAGAATGAAAAAGCAGGATGAGCACAAGACTGCTATTAAAACCCACCATGGACACTTCCAATTTAGGGTTATGCCATTTGGGCTCACTAATGGCCCCGCTACTTTTCAGTTTTTATGAATGATATTCTCAACCCGTTTTGAGGAAGTTTGTCCTAGTCTTTCTGGATGATATATTGGTGTAAAGTCCAAGCCTTGAAACACATGTATCTCATTTGAAATTGGTGCTTTCTAAACTGAGGGAACATAAATTGTTTATGAATGAAGCAAATGCTCTTTTGCTAAAACCTAGCTAGATTATCTTGGGCATATCATCTTGATCAGGGAGTGTCAACTGGTCCTTCAAAGACAGAAGCTATGGTGTTATGGCCAACTCCCACAACTGTTACTGAGCTAAGGGGCTTCTTAGGCTTCACTACATATTACAAGAAGTTTGTGAGGGATTACGAAAGCATTACAAGGCCTTTGACTTGGTTGCTCAAAAAGAAACAGTTCTAGTGGTCCCTTGAGGTAGATATGGCTTTCATTGTTCTCAAACAGGCCGTGGTTTCTACATCTGTCCTAGCCCTTCTAGACTTTGATGTTCCATTTGTGGAGGAAACAGATGCTTCAGACAATGGTATTGGGGCTATCCTGATGCAAAAGGACCAACCTGTGTCCTTCTTAAGTAAAGCCCCAGGTCCTGTCCACCAGAAGTTACCCATTTATGAAAAGGAATTTTTGGCTCTGATAATGGCGGTGGAGAAGTGGCAACCTTATTTGCAGAGACAAGAGTTCATAATCCGTACCGATCACTATCTTATCTTTGTGAGTAGAGTTTACATTCTGATATGCAAAGGAAGGCCATGACCAGACTTATGGGGCTTCAATTGAAGGTTGTTTACAGAAGGGCAAAGAAAATTTGGCAGCTGAGGCATTGTCAAGGATGAGTCACCTATTTGCATTGCAAGCTATGTTAGTAGTATAGCCAGTGTGGATTTAGGAAGTTCTTAATTCCTATGCCACAAGTAGCATAGCTCAAGAGATGTTAACAAGGCTAGCAGTCAAGAGCCCTGATGAGGAGAGATTTTCTCTGGAGGGGTTAATCAGGTACATAGATAAAGTGTGGATTGGCAACAACTCAGCCCTTCAAACAAGATTGATATCTGCTCTGCATTCCAGTGATGTTGGAGGGCATTTAGGAGCTATGCCGACTTACTACAAACTGAAGTAGTTGTTCTTATGGAAAGGGTTAAAAAGGGATGTGATGAATGTGGTAAACCTTCATGATGAATGTGGCGTCCTCCCAAGTAGCTTGAGAAGTTGGCATGTTTTCCCAATGAATAAGCCACTGGACGACTGGTTCGTTGTTTCTAGGGATCATTCCTCTATCTAGCAGAGCTGCAGGAGCGACCTTGATTGTGACCTTTTCATCAATTAGTGGCATTTATGGGTTAGGTAAAACATAGGGCCCCAAATGTTTCTTCAATTGGCTCACATGGAAGACATCATGGAGTGTACATCCCTCATGTAGTAAGAGCATGTAGGCTGCTTTCCCTATTCTTTCCAGCACCCTGAAAGGTCCATAATATTTTGAATGTAGCTTAAGAGATCGATGAGCACTGAGAGATGTATGACGGTAAGTTTGGATCTTCAGATAAACCATATCTTCAATACTGAATTCTCTGTCAATTCTATTTTTATTGGCTTGGTTTTTTATTTGAGCAAATTATCTCTAATGGCTTGCTGAGCAGTTTGCCTATTCTTGAGTTGCTATTGTGCTGAGATATCTGGGCAATCTGGAATGACTACTTCAGATACCATTGGGGGGGGGGGGGGGGGGGGTGGAAATCCATACAGTGCTTGGAAGGGTGTCATTTTCGGAGAGGTATGGTAGAATGTGTTGTACCACCACTCTGCCAGGGAAAGCCAATGATGCCATCTTGTGGGGCTTGTGAAACACATGCATCTGAGTTAGTTCTCAAGACATTGATTAACTCTTTCTGTTTGGCCATGTGTTTGAGGTAGAAGCAGATGTTAAATGAAGCTGGAATCCCATGGATTTGAACATGGGTTGCCAAATAGTACTAGTGAAAACAGGGTCCCTGTCTGTCAGAATTACTTTAGGTAGTCCATGGAGTTTGAACACTTGGCCCAAGAAGAGCTGAGATACTTGCTGAGCAGTGTAAGGACGAGACATTGAGATGAAGTGGGCATACTTTGAGAGTCTCTCAACCACTACAAGTATCACATCTTTGTTCTGTGATTTGGGAAGCCTCTCAATGAAATCCATGGAGATATGAGTCCAAGCCATTTCTGGCAGTGGCATGGGTTGCAGCAGACCAAGGTAAGGTATGTTTTCGGATTTATTTTTGTGACAAACAAGACATTGTTTGACTGTGATTACATGTTGTTTCATTTTTGGCCAGTAAAGGTACCGCTTCAATCTTTGATAAGTGGCCTTACCCCAGAGTGGCCTCCAAAAGCAGATTCATGGAAGCTAGACAACAGTTGTTGTTGCAAAGGACCAGTAGCTCCAACTAGTAACTTCCCTTTATATTTTTTCTCGAACATGCAGGGGAACTGCATATCATTGTATTAATAGAAGAGGAAGAGTCTAACTAACACATTGAACCACCACCCCATAGGACAAAGTAGGACCTGACCACTGACATAACCTGTATTAACCCACACCTCTGACAATGAGCTAAGAAAGGCCCTTAGCACCTGCCATACCCCACAACTGGGCTTCTACCTTGGCCAAGTTCAGAGCAACAACCACATTTGGACAGCCTCCCTTGAAGACACAAGCATTCCAGTGCTTCCAAATGGTCCATACTCCCAAAATGATCAGGGAATTAAGGTCTGCTCTATTATCTCCCAAAACCATCAGTTTGACCTTCGCCCACCACTCATCAAAGGATGTATCAGAAGGCTGTGGCGCAAGAGCAGCAAGACCAGAACTACTCCCTCCGGTTCCCTATTAGAAGTCGTTTTGGACAAGATTTGAGTCAAATATTGGGAATATAAATCATGAATAACTTTTAAGTCGTTGAGTTTGAAAATGTGAAAATCGTATAAATAGATTTGTCTTGAAAAATACTTTCATAAGAATATACATATATAACTTTCCAATAAAGATTTGTATAGAAAAGAGAAGTTAAAGTTGTGCTTTGGTGACCGTGTCGATGTCCTAAACGACTTCTAATATGAAACCGGAGGGAGTACTTGGCAAAAACACAACCAACCAGAAGATGATGGATATCCTCCGCTCCTTGATCACAAAGAGAGCATCACTTTGGATGGGGGAGACCACGTCTAGCCAGTCCATTCGCAGTCTAACAATGATTGTGGACCACTAACCACATGAAAAAACGACATTTAGGCGGCGCCCAAGATTTCCAAATTCGTTCATATGGGCTGAACATAGTGCACCTTGGTATAAAGCATCATAGGCCGAGCTAACAGTGTATGCACCTATAGGCGACAACCTCCAAATGTGCTTATCAGGTGTATCTTGCTGCAGCTCAATTTCCTCTAGAATGTCCCATATAGTGAGGTACTCGAATAAGGCTGCAACTGAAATGTCTCTTTGAATATCCTCCAACCACTGTTCATTTGAAAGGGCTTCTAGAAAAATACGCCTGTTTTCCCTTCTTTTTGGTACTAAAGCATATAAGTGTGGCGCCATATCCTTAATGCTTCTTCCATCTAACCATTTGTCTTGCCAGAACATAGTAATGGCGCCATTCCCAACCTCTGTAGAGATAGCCAAAGCAAGGAGACTCTCTACCTCTTTAGGGCCTATTTGGCATGGCTCCAACTCCAAGCAGAGTAGCTCCACTCCCGAAATCCACACTACAAGAAAAACACTAGCTAGTGACGCAAAAAAATGTCGTTTCTCATTATTACCGACAATTAATGACGCTGGTTGTTACGAAAATGCTCTGTCGTTAATCAAGCGTCACAAATCGCGATTAATGACGAGACCTTATTTCGCAGTGTCATGAGTTTAATGATGCGCATAAATTTGTAACACCAAGGTGTCATAAGCTACATGCCACATCCGACCAAGATCCATCGTGGCTCCGACGTGGCAGGGGGTTATAGCAGTTTCGGTTCGTCACAAATTGAGGCCCGGTCCATGTAAGAGCCTTAGAGCGCCTAATATTGTTGGGCCAATTTTAGCTCGTTTCAGGTTTTCGTGTTAGTTTTTTGGCCATCCCCTAAATGTTTGTTGCACGCTATATTGGGCTATTTTATTTTGGGCCCTAGGGAAGAGGGAAGAAACTAGGGGAATCATCTTGACACCTAAACCCCTAAAATCACGAAGGCTAATGATGGCTTGCATCTGTGAAGGCCCAACGTTGGCAGCCAGAAAGCTAGGCCTAGCTTCCTTCTCTCCAGGGCAGCGGCCTGACAGCATCTGCGGGGCCACCTCCGACTTAGGCAGTCACTTTGGCTACCTCGACGGGCGGCTCTACCTCGCACGACCTAAGGTCCTTTCGCTGCAATACCTTGGCAGGCCCCCTGGGGGATAACTGCAACGTGGCTAAGCTACTCCGCGCCGCCGGGACGTGCAGGAGCAGCGAGGCGGGCAGATCTCCCTTGTTAGATGGTCAGGCCATGATGAGATTTTCCCCTACGTGGGATGCGGACTGCCCCGGCATTCCATCACCTGGATAATGAGCAGTGGCAAAGGACACACGAATCCTTCGCCTGCAAGACATTGAATGACGAGACCCGACCCGACAGGCATCAGAGGGAAGGTTGAGGCTTGCACGAGAAGCCCCGACCTAATAGAACCAGTGCGGTCATGGGTCGGGAGAAGCCACCTTGGAACGGGAGCCGCAACTACGTCGTCCTATAGAGGCTACCATAGTTAGCACAACGTACGACACCAATGGGAAACGGAGGCCCACAGCGTGACACTGTTCTAGCACTGTTCCGGCACTGTTGCTACACTGTAGCAGGACGCCATTTTACCATCTTAACCCTTGTACACCAGCCCTCCTTGAACTATAAAAGGGGAGGCCGGCACCAACATGACGAACAACGAACAAGACCAACATAAAATACTACACACCACAACACCCTTGGAGCACTCACAGCTCACGTTCACATCTAGAGACTTGGGACACTCTCCCTCTATTGACCTAAGCTTGTACCCCCTACTACAAGCCCTTGTGGGCATATAGAACATCCTTCCGAACTAGACGTAGGGCACCCTCTCCAGTGCCTGAACCAGTATAATCCCAGTGTCTCTAAGCCCAACCATCCGGATCAGACGCACGAACATACCAAAATTTACTTGTCAGCGGTATCAAACCCCAATAGTTGGCGCGACAGGTAGGGGCACTTTGTGTGTCACGATGCGAACAAGGGTCCGTATGGCCCATCCCAACGAACAGCCAATGCACAGCACCGTGCTGCGCTTTGGCTCCCTGTACTTCGCCTTCGACGGTCCAGTCGAGTCGCCCGCTGGGGCCGTGTTCTCACGGTCCCAGTCCGACACGGCCGCGCCTCCCCAGGGCCAACCGCCCGAGGAGCCGCGAGCAGCGAAGTCTGCCGCCGACTAGGTTTGGGACCTGGTCGGCCGCAATATGGCCGTCGCCTTAGGGCCTAACCCATCCCAGGAGTTCTTCTGCATCGCGGCGTTCGCCACCTCCATGCTTGTGTTCGGTTTGAAGGAGGTGGAGACGCTGTCTTGGGACGAGTTCAGGCTCTACTACGACTCCGTGTACCCTGAGGGGCAGATGTGGCTCCCCTGGGGTGGGGCAACCCCTCCCGTCACCATAGGAGACGCACGCCCAGTCCCCTCAGAGGAATCCCAGGCAAACCGCGTTGAGGCCGAGAGTGCGCCTCTCGAGAAGAAGGTGCCGACGCCCCACGATCCAAGGCGCGAGTGCTTCGTCCTCCAGCAGCAGACCGACGCAGTCCACTCCACCAACTCCGACGGAAGCTCCACGGAAGGTGAGCCCACTTAGCCCGACGCCTCCGCTAGCGGGGAGCCCCGTAGGCCGGGGGCGACCGCGAACGGTAGTACGCTCACCTCGACGAGCTCGACGAGGCTCAGAAGGCTCTCGAGGAAGAGTAGGCAAGGCTCCACCACGTGCTTGGCGCGGAAGCCGCGGCAACCCCCGCGCGCGAACGTGCACAAGATGTACGCCGCTGCATCATCAACGACATTCACGGGACTCCTGTTACCAAACGGGCCTCTCAGAACCTTGCTGCAGTGGCCGTGCTCCTCCGGGCCGGCCCTAAGCTAAGACGACGACCCCGGAGTAAGAGAAACTCCGTCAGCACCTGCAGACGCTCATCGATGCGTCCGCTGAGCAGTAGGCGGAAAGTTCGGCGTCCCGACGGTGCGAGGCACGGGCACCGGCCCTGGAGCGCTCGATTAACCGCGAGTCCTCACGCTTGTCGGGGCAGTCGGGCCGCGCGGAAAGCGTTCTCTCGCCTGCCGGTCACAAGGTCGAGTCTAGCCACAAGGTCGTGCATGGTGTGTACACATGATAGGAAAGCATATTAACAAAGACAATGTTTTCACCTAGTTCTAAACACCATGTTTACAACTAGGTTGCCAAATTTCTCCATAGCCATAAAGGTTGATAAATCTAGGGTTAAACACCATGTCTATCCCTAGATCATTAACTCTTATAGCACTCATAAGGCCTTATGAAGCATTAGCATGGAAAATGAATCATACATCATTAAGTATATACAACAACCAAGCCAACTATGTGCAAAACATGTATATGCAAAGAAACATCACGTTGATAACAAAATGCAAAGCATGCAAATAAATAAACATGAGCATGAACATGATGGTGGTTCTAAAAAGAAAACTAAACTTAGATTAATAACCACAAGTTGATCATCATAAGATGGTGCCGTTCTTTATTCTCTCTAAGAAAGGAAAAAACAAAAAGAAACGGGTTGCCTCCCGAAAAGCGCTTCATTTAAAGTCACAGAGCTCAACTTTCTCACATACCTTCTTTTCGTTGCATAGCCATGGCCTTTCATGCAATAAGAAAAGGTACTAATGTAGCTTTAATTTACTTCCCATGTTGTGCTTGATTGCTTATAGAAGACTTGCCCAAGGCATCATTTTGCTTCATCGCTATCTCCTTCTTTATCACCCTTCGATGCTGCCTTCACTCCATGAATTTTTATTTAATGTCCAGAACATAAAGTATATCCAATATCTACTCCATTTCATAGTGCACAAAAATTTCTTTCCAATGAGTCTTTGTTTGCTCAAATCGGACTCCGGACAAGAGAGTTACATCCGTTTTACTTCGGCGATGAAATCTGTCCTGAAATTTCAGAACGCGCAACGCTCAATGTTTTCTCCATAACTCCTTGCACGGGTCTTCAAATTCGTTGCTTCTTGATGCGTTGGAATAGAAACTTGATGGAGATTTTGAATATCTCATTTTCTTTATTTTTACACCTCTGAACAAGCTCTCAAATTGATAGAGACAACAACATCCATCGCGAGATTTGGAGAGGTTGATGATTTATCTTGCAACTCTTTAGGCATGACTTCTCTTTTCATTATTCGAGCCTTGTCTACATGGTTAGTGAAAATCAGACCTTTCCCGACATGTGCTTCTTTAAGATCATTAGCTTGATCAAGCGCAAAGTATGATCGAGATTTACAAAATTTATTGTAAACATACGCGTCCATAAGTAACACCACATGCGAATTGTAGCAACAAGTCAAGGTGTAAACAAAAGAAGCATATGTTTCATGCATAACACTTAGCTCATCTTTGGGCAAAGGTTATTTAGGTGTGATATTAATTGGTTCAAACATAAATGTTTCCTCTTTTTCATTCTCAAAAAAACTAGCCTATCAACATGATCATTATTGGAATCAAGCATAGAATTTAAATTATTATTCATACTATTGGTCCAACATGAATATTTGAACATATCATCATTAATACCAATAATATCTTGAGATTTCAGTGTGTACCTTTGCCTCGGAGCTTCCTTGAAAAGAGTGATATTTGGTTCATGTAGTGGTGTTTAAGTCCAATCAATCACAACAAGTGTTGTTGCCTCTTCATCACCATCTTGCAATTTCTTCAACCCATCATGTGGAACATGTAATCCTTCAACTATGTACGCATTCATCTCTTCTTTGAAGTCTTCTTTATCAACCAAATCTTCATCTTCAAAGTCTTGTATGTTGCTTTCTTTATCTCCCGTGTACCACATGTCGTCAAGATCGCTCATCGTTGATTCACTCTTTCCTTCATCCTCGAGTACTTCCATGTCTTGCTTTGCTAGTGTGTAGGCTTCGATAGCACACAAGCTATAACCTTATGAAGAGGGGCCTTTTTGGAGTACTTGCTCTATGTCAACTCCTTCCCATTCATCTTCTAGCTTGAGTCCTATCTTCTCCCATTTATCCTTCAAGTCACTAGGTTCATCACGGTTGTACTCTTCTCTTTCTTCATCATAAATCATCTTTGAGTTGTCAAATCGGTCGATCCATGCTTCATCATCTTCTTCTCTTTCTTCTTCAAACATATTTTGGATCAATTCTCCACTCATCTCTTGATTAAATATATCCTCAACTTGTTTGGCAACGTGTCAGCGTTCCTCCTTCCTTCGGTAGTTGATTAGTGGGGCAAAATCAACTTGAATCCAACCGGACTGATTGAACTCCGCCAATGGTCTAACATTCCACATACTTCGGCCTACATTCATGTTAGTTTCAACACTTTTAATATCCGAAATAACTTCTCTTATCTTCAATTTCTCGTATGGTCGGTTCATATTCCTTGACCTCCGGTTCATCTTTTTCAAAAAATTCAGCAAGCACATTGGGCTTGCTTTTGTCGTTTTGCTCCTCTCGACAACATCTTTGCCAATCTCGTTGTATTCTTTTTCCATTTCTTATCCTTTGTAATATTTGTGCGGCTTCAAGAATTGTTTTATCCATTATATCACTGCCTGCACACATGCTTACAAAACGAGAAGAGTTAGGGGTTAGTGAAAAATAAAATGTATGCAACATCAAGTCACCGGAAAATCCCAAGTTTGGGCCTCGCTCAAGTAGTTCATTAAAATGGTCCCGTGCTTCATCAATTACTTCATCCTCTCCTTGCTTGAAAGTGAGCACTTACCTCCTTAAGTCTTGGACCTTGCTTATGGGAAATAACTTCAAAAGAAACTTCTTCACTCTCATCCCAATTTCCTTTCGCCTTAACGGACGTAAATGTGTACCATCTTCGCGCTTCATCTTCGAGGGAGAACGGAAAAAGATTCCACTTGAACCATGAGGCCGAAACTCCTTGTTGCACCGTGTTGCATATCATCGTGAATTCCTTAATGTGTCTATATGGGTTGTCATCCTCCAATCCTCTAAAGGGATTTGTCGCCACTAACTTGATGATTCTAGGCTTCACTTCCTAGTGGGTTGTATCAAGCTCCAAATCTGATTTTTGCATCTCAATGTCTTCTATTGACGGCATTGCTGGCTCTCTTAGCGACATCTTTTCGTCCTCCGAAGGTGAGGGGAACAAATCCATCTAGGCACTAAAAATAAAAAGAAAAACACAAAAGGTTTTTTTTTCTAGAAAATGAGGGTTAGATGTCAGTAATCAACAAAACTAATACAAGGTTAAACGTAGCAAACTGGCTTACTCCCCGCCAACGGCGCCAGATAAAGGGGCTTGTTGACAGATAAAACTCATATCTACCTACGATCCGCAACCGTACGGACCTACACCTTTTTCACCTCGGGGTGACCCCCAAGGTTCTTGTCAATCCGCAGAGCAAGGGGATTGCTAGCGCTTAACCAAGTACTAATCTAGTTGATGGGAAACCTTTGAAAGGGGTATTAATCTAAAGGTAAAGACAATCTAACCTATGTTAATCTAAGATGTCTAAGGTGAAACTACATGGCAAAGGGTGGACACAAGAGAGAGATTAAGATAGATAAGCGTTCCCTCCCTAGGGTTTAGGATCACATGAACATGCCTGTACTACATGAAAAGGGTGTTGCCTACACTAGCTTCATGGCGGTTATGCGGCCGCTAAGCCTTTTCTCTCCACCGTACTGTCACTACGCAAGGTAATCAAACGCTTTCACGTATAATGACTTCTATACCTAAGCATCCATAGGGTTAATCTAATCACCATGATTACCACAAACCCTACTAAGAACACATGTTGTACATACGTATGTGAATAAAGCACTCACATAGAGACTTTTAAGCATCGAAAGGCACAGGGTTCATGTAGCGATCACATAACATGATAGAGGGGGAGTGCCGATCTTTCGGTGAGTGGGATAAATCTCGATTTGGTGGTGGTCCGACCCTCACGATCCGACTACGACGAGCGAACCCGTTGCGCCAATGCAATCACTGAACCGTACCTCCAATGGTTACCATCCTCGCGGTGCGAGATCAGCCTGATCACGAAGATCGTTTTTCCTGCACGCAATCGATAGAACGAACAAGAAAAATACAACAAGCAATTTATTAATCACTCACAAGGTGGAGCTTGAATTCACGACGGCGGCGTAGAATACGCGGCGGTTCGGAAAGTAGCAAAAGCTAACAATAAAAACAAACTCAAGTTCTAATCTAGAAGGGTCTCTCTAATATAGATGGAAAATAAAAACAACTCGGACTCCTGGCGGCCACCAGGGTAGGCGGCGGTGGACCCTAAGGCTGCATGCACTGCCCCTGGCGCATGCATGGACCTTGACGCGTCAGACAACAGGCAGCAAGCCAGCCACGCACGCGGTCAGCCAGCCACGCACACGGTCAGGCCTCCCCCCACGCGATGCTGTGTCCTGTGCAGTACTGCAACCCGTGGATGGCGCATGATGGCTGATGGCGACGTGATGAATGGATGCATGGTTGATGGCGACGCGTTGGACGGTAGCCCAGCCTCCTGACGCGAACCACTTCTTCACGTACAAAAATTTGATTGTGGCCCGTTATTCTTCAGCAGCAACACAAAGTTTAATTCTCGTGCACGAGCCCGGGTGATTGGTCCTGAAGGTGGCGCCTGAAGTGTTTCTGGTGATGACGACGTAGACGGTGCTGCTGTTGTAGATGTACCCGTATCAGTAGAGATGTCCTCATCATCCTCCCCTTCTTGAACTGAAGTCGTCCTCGACGGCAGCTTCTCATCCTCACCCGTATACAGCTTTAAATCTGCAACATTAAAACTAGTGGAAACACCAAACTCCGCAGGTAGATCAAGAACATAAGCATTATCGTTAATTTTGGTTAGTATCTTAAAAGGACCAGCAACACGAGGCATTAATTTCGAACGTCGCAAGGTTGGAAACCGATCCCTTCGCAAATGCAACCAAACCAAATCACCAGGTTCAAAAGTAACATGTTTGCGCCCTTTACTACCCTGAACCTGATACTTAGCATTAGCAGCAGCAATATTATGTTTGGTCTGTTCATGTAAACTAATCATGTGATCTACATGAGTAACAACATCTATATGCGGAACATCCACAACATCAAGCGTAAATAAATCAATAGGTGCCCGAGGAATATAACCATAAACAATTTGAAAAGGACACATTTTCGTTGACGAGTGTGTGACATGATTATAAGCAAACTCAACATGAGGCAAGCAATCCTCCCAACGTTTTAAATTTTTGTCTAAGGCAGCCCTAAGCATGGTAGATAAGGTTCGATTAACTACCTCAGTTTGCCCATCAGTTTGAGGATGACAAGTGGTGCTAAACAATAATTTAGTGCCCAATTTTTTCCAAAGCGATCGCCAAAAATGACTCACAAACCTTACATCCCGATCAGAAACTATGGTATTTGGAATACCATGCAAACGAATAACCTCTCGGAAAAACAGTTCAGCAACATGGCTAGCATCATCAGTCTTATGACAAGGTATAAAATGAGCCATTTTAGAAAAACGGTCAACAACCACAAAAATGCTGTCCCTCCCCTTCTGAGTTCTAGGCAAACCCAAAACAAAATCCATAGATATATCAAGCCAAGGAGAAGTAGGAACAGGCAGAGGCATATACAAACCATGGTTGTGCAATCGCGACTTAGCCTTCTGACAAGTAGTGCAACGTGCAACAAGTCGCTCAACATCAAAACGCATCCGTGGCCAAAAGAAGTGGGCAGCCAATACCTCATGCGTCTTGAAAACGCCAAAATGCCCCATTAGACCACCGCCATGTGCTTCCTGTAACAACAAAAGCCGAATCGAACTTGCAGGAACACATAACTTGTTAGCGCGAAACAGAAACCCATCCTGCATGTGAAATTTTCCCCATGGTTTCCCATTAACACAATGAGCAAAAGCATCTTTAAAATCCGCATCGTCGACATATTGTGCCTTTAAGGTTTGTAAACCAAAGATTTTAAAATCTAACTGAGACAGCATAGTATAGCGACGAGACAACGCATCCGCAATAACATTTTCCTTCCCATTCTTATGTTTAATAATATACGGAAAAGACTCAATGAATTCTACCCATTTAGCATGACGGCGGTTCAGATTTGTTTGGGTACGAATATGTTTTAAAGCCTCATGATCAGAATGAATAATGAATTCGCGATGCCAAAGATAATGTTGCCATGTTTGCAAAGTACGCACTAAAGCATAAAGTTCCTTATCATAAGTCGAATAACGCAGGCTAGCACCGTTTAATTTCTCACTAAAATAAGCAACAGGTTCGCCTTCTTGTAACAAAACAGCACCGATCCCAATACCACTACCATCACATTCCAGCTCAAACATCTTATCAAAATCAGGCAATTGCAGGAGAGGAGCATGTGTTAACTTATCTTTTAACGTGTTGAATGCCTCCTCTTGGGAACCACGCCAATCAAACAGCACACCCTTTTTTGTAAGTTCGTGGAGAGGTGCAGCGATGGAACTGAAATCACGGACAAACCTGCGATAGAAACCTGCAAGCCCGAGAAAACTCCGAATCTGTGTAACCGTCAAGGGTGTAGGCCACTCGCGAATGGCATCAACCTTGCTGTTATCCACCTCAATGCCCTGCGGAGTAACAACATAGCCAAGAAACGAAACACGTTGCATGCAAAAAATACATTTATCCATATTACCAAACAGCTTAGCAGCATGCAATGCGTTAAAAACAACACGCAAATGTTCTAAATGTGCGTCCATGGATTTGCTATAAATCAGAATATCATCAAAGTAGACAACAACAAATAATCCAATGAACGGTCGAAGAACTTCATTCATTAAGCGCATAAAGGTGCTGGGAGCATTAGTTAATCCAAACGGCATAACCAACCATTCATATAAACCAAATTTCGTTTTAAAGGCAGTTTTCCATTCATCGCCTAGTTTCATTCGAATCTGATGGTAACCACTACGCAAATCAATCTTTGTAAAAAAATGGCACCACTAAGCTCATCTAGCATATCATCAAGACATGGAATAGGATAACGATAACGAATAGTGATGTTATTAATAGCTCTACAATCGACACACATACGCCAGGATCCATCCTTCTTGGGAACAAGTAACACAGGAACTGAACAAGGGCTGAGAGACTCACGAATGTAACCCTTATCAAGTAATGCTTGGACCTGACGCTGGATTTCCTTTGTTTCCTCTGGATTTGTACGGTAAGGTGCGCGATTCGGAAGCTGTGCGCCTGGAATCAGATCAATCTGATGCTCAATGCCACGGAGGGGTGGGAGACCCGGTGGAAGATCGTCGGGAAAAACATCAGCATACTCCTGCAAAAGGTTAGCAACCACAGGGGGAATATCCAACGACGGTGCATCATCAAGAGAAACGAACAAACTAGAGCATACCAGTGCATAGCAAGGCAAGTGGGCATCATACAACTCATCAAAATCAGCACGAGTAGCAATAAGCACAGGAGTATTCAATTTAATTTCAGAATTAACCGATGGGGGCGGGTCGATTGTTCTAGCACTTTTAGCTGCTCTAGCAACATCATCTTTAACAATTTGTTCAGGTGTCATGGGGTGGATAATTATTTTCTGACCTTTAAACATGAAAGAATAATGATTTGAACGACCATGATGTAAACTATCAGTATCATATTGCCAAGGTCGACCAAGTAATAAAGAACATGCTTCCATGGGAACAACATCACAATCCACAAAATCAGAATAAGCACCCATGGAGAAAGGAACACGAACTGTCTGTGTTATTTTAATTTTACAACCATCATTAAGCCATTGAATATAATATGGATGCAGATGCTTACGAGTGGGTAAAGAAAGCTTGTCGACCATCGTAGTACTTGCCAAATTGTTGCAGCTGCCACTGTCGATGATGACGCGAATCGACCGTTCCTGCACAACACCCTTCGTGTGGAAGAGGGTGTGGCGCTGATTCTGTTCCGGCGAGGCGACCTGTGTACTGAGAACACACTGCACAACAAGAGTTCATACCTATCGGCGTCATCTGGCTTGACATGGACATCCGTCTGTGCTGCAAGGTCAGTGGCCAGCAGAGTATGTTAAGTATCCTCAGAATCACTAGCAGAATAGTACTCACCATCGTCACGAATGATCAAAGTGCGTGTGTTGGGACAATCTCGAGCCATGTGACCACGTCCACTGTAGCGAAAACAAGTGATATCCCGCGTACGACCTGTGGGAGGAGTGGTGCTTGTGGACATAGTAGTGCTTGCGGCTTTGGCCGCCTTATCACGAGATGCAGATGTGGCGACAGGTGATGTAGAAGGAACATTCTGATAGAGGGGGAGTGCCCGATCTTTCGGTGAGTGGAGATAGCTTCGATCTGGTGGGAGACGACCCTCACAATCCGACTACGACGAGCGAGACTCAAAGCGCCAATGCAATCGCTGAACCAACTCCCGATGGTTACCGACCTTGCCGGCGCAAGATCGGCTCGATCACGAAGATCAATTCCGTGCGCAATCGAAGAACGAACAAGAATCCGAGGCGAGCAATCTTAATATCACTCGAAAGTGGAGTTCTGAATCACAGAGGACATCACGTATTTGTGCGTGTTCTGGTGTAGCTAAAGCTAGATGTAAAACAAAACTCAAACCCTAATGTGGCGGCGGCTACTGAATATATGAGCTAGGAGGACGTCCTCCTAGGGTTGTGGGCGACTTGGGGTCGGCCACAACATGGGCTTAAGGCCCGACACGATACACGGCCCGTTGGGCCAAAATAAGGTGACGCAGCACCTTAGACAGAAAAACAGTCCGACTCAAAACGACGATTGCGGCCGCCTTGTTGAAGATATGACAGTGATTCCGGACCCATCTGAAAGTAGACTTGATAAGCTTTCCATCAAGTACTTGATCGCCCAAAACGGAGTCCGGATGAAGCCGTGGTGACCTTCACAAGTTGACGTTCGTGCGCAGTCCGAATCCAGCCACATATCCTTCATTCTTTAGCACCATGACGTATTTCAACTCTCTTGCACGGGCCCGAGTGATTGGCCCTGAAGGTGGTGCCTGGAGTGAAGGTGCTGCTGGTGTAGATATACTGGTGATGTCCTCATCAGTGTCCTCATCATCCTCCCCTTCTTGAACTGAAGTCGTCCTCGACGGCAACTCGTCATCTTCGCCCGCGTATGGTTTCAAATCTGCAACATTAAAACTAGTGGAAACACCAAACTCCGCAGGCAGGTCAAGAACATAAGCATTTTCATTAATCTTGGTTAGCACTTTAAAAGGATTAGCAGCACGAGGCATTAATTTAGAACGGCGCAAAGCAGGAAAACGATCCTTTCGTAAATGCAACCAAACCATATCACCAGGCTCAAAAGTAACAAGTTTTCTACCTTTACTACCAGCAACTTGATAATTAGCATTAGCAGCAGCAATGTTTTGGTGAGTTTGTTCATGCAGATTAATCATTTGTTCAACATGTGCAACAACATCTATGTGCGGGACGTCCTCAGCATCAAGCGAAAATAAATCAATAGGCGCCCGCGGAATGTAACCACTTGATAGAGGGGGAGTGCCCGATCTTTCGGTGAGTGGAGATAAATCCGATTTGGTGGTTGTTGACCCTCACGATCCGACTACGACGAGCGAGACTCGAAGCGCCAATGCAATCGCTGAACCAACTCCCGATGGTTACCAACCTTGCCGGTGCAAGATCAGCCTGATCACGAAGATCAATTCATGTACGCAATCGAAGAACGAACAAGAATTTGAGGCGAGCAATCTTAATATCACTCGAAGGTGGAGTTTGATTTATTTGTTAGCTTTAGCTACAACCGAACAGCCGCCATCGTGCCGCCGTCGTGCTAACATTGAAAAATGCATCTTCTGCCATGTTTGCAAAGTTCGCACTAAAGCATAAAGTTCCTTATCATAAGTTGAGTATTTCAAGCTAGCACCACTTAATTTCTCGCTAAAGTAAGCAACTGGTTTACCTTCTTGTAACAAAATAGCACCTAGCCCAATACCACTAGCATCGCATTCAAGCTCAAACACTTTAGTAAAATCAGGCAACTGCAAGAGAGGAGCGTGGGTTAACTTATCTTTCAATGTGGTGAACGCTACCTCCTGTGCATCACTCCAAGCAAAAGGAACATCTTTCTTTGTAAGCTCATGTAGAGGTGCTGCAATGGTGCTAAAATCACGGACAAAACGACGGTAGAAACCTGCAAGACCAAGAAAACTCCGAATCTGGGTAACCGTTCTCGGTGTAGGCCACTCCCGAATAGCATCAATCTTGCTGCTGTCCACCTCAATACCCTGTGGAGTAACAACATAACCAAGAAATGAGACACGTTGTGTGCAGAAGATGCATTTTTCAATGTTAGCAAATAAATGGGCAGCCCTCAACACGTCAAAAACAGCACGCAAATGTTCTAAATGCTCTGCCATAGACTTGTTGTAAATCAAGATATCGTCAAAATAGACAACGACAAACAATCCTATGAAGGGCCTCAGAACTTCATTCATCAAGCGCATAAAAGTGCTGGGAGCATTAGTCAAACCAAACGGCATAACCAACCATTCATATAAGCCAAATTTAGTTTTAAAAGCCGTTTTCCATTCATCTCCCAATTTCATTCTAATCTGATGGTAACCACTACGCAAATCGATCTTAGTAAACGAATGGCACCACTAAGCTCATCTAGCATATCATCAAGGCGTGGTATAGGGTGGCGATAACGAATTGTTATGTTATTAATAGCACGACAATCTACACACATACGCCATGAACCATCTTTCTTAGGAACAAGTAATACAGGAACCGAGCAAGGACTAAGAGACTCATGAATGTAACCCTTATCAAGTAACGCCTGCACCTGGCGCTGAATCTCTTTTGTCTCATCCGGGTTTGTACGATATGGGGCGCGGTTTGGAAGCTGGGCACCGGGAATGAGGTCGATCTGGTGCTCAATGCCACGAAGCGGTGGGAGACCCGGTGGCAAGTCTTTGGGAAAGACATCAGCATACTCCTGCAAAAGGTTAGCAACCGCAGGCGGAATATCCACGGATGGTGCATCATCAAGGGAAGCAAGCACACTAGAGCATACAAGTGCATAGCATGGCAAAGGAGCATCTCGAATATCATCAAAATCAGCACGTGTAGCAAGTAAAACGGGAGCATTCAACTTAATTTCAGATTTATCGAAGTGGAGGGTGATGGTTCCGTTGTTTAGCCATTTTAACGGCTCTAGCAAGATCATCTTTAACAATTTGTTCAGGCGTCATAGGATGTATAATTATTTTTTGACCCTTAAACATGAGAGAATAATGATTCGAACGACCATTATGCAAGCTATCAGTATCATATTGCCAAGGTCTACCAAGTAACAAAGAACATGCTTCCATAGGAACAACATCACAATCAACATAATCAGAGTAAGCACCTATAGAAAAAGGAACACGCACCGAGCGTGATACTCTAATTTTGCCACCATCATTAACCCATTGAATGTGATATGGGTTTGCATGCTTACGAGTGGGTAATGACAACTTCTCGACCAGTATAGTACTCGCCAAATTGTTGCGGTGCCGCATTGTCGATGATGATGCGAATCGACCGCTCCTGCACAACACCCTTCGTATGGAACGAGTGTGTCGCCGATTCTTCTCGGCCGGGGCGACCGTGTACTAAGAACACGCTGCACAACAAGACTCTCGTACCTATCGGCGCCCCCCGGATTGACATGTATGTCCGTCTTAGCTGCATTGTCAGTGGCAAGCAAAGTATGTTCGAGTTCTTCTGAATCACTAGCTGAAGAGTACTCACCATTGTCACGAATGATTAATGTGCGTTTGTTCGGACAGTCCCGAGCCACGTGGCCACGTCCGCTGCAACGAAAACACGTGATATCCCGTGTACGACCTGTGGTGGATGCTACGCCTGTGGATGGAGTGGTGCCTGTGGCTGGGGTGGCTCCTGCCTGCGTAGCTGGCTTCTCACGTGGTGTAGGTGTGGATGGCGCAGGGGAAGAGCGAGGTGCTGAAGCGGGACGACGAATTTCTACCCGCAAAAGTGTTAGAATATGTCCTCGAGCGGCGTCCCCGCACTTCACGCTCGGCTTTGCAAGCAAACTCAAATAATTGGGTCATGTCAACATATTCTTTATAATCAAGGATGTTCTGAATTTCGCGGTTCAAACCACCATGAAAGCGTGCCATTGCAGCGTCGGGTTCCTCCAATATACCACAACGAATCATACCTTTTTTGCAACTCCGGTAATAGTCCTCAACGGAGCGAGAACCTTGTCGAAATCGTCGCATTTTGTTAAGCAAATCACGAGCATAATATGAAGGCACAAAGCGATGTCGCATAGCAGTTTTTAATTGCTCCCAAGTGGTCGGAACGAGTAGGATTTTTATTCTTATACTCACGCCACCGGATTAAAGCAAAATCGGTAAACTCACTAATGGCAGCCTTAACTTGAGAGGTAGCAGCAATATCATGACATGAAAATTTTTGTTCAACTTCTAACTCCTAATCAAGATATGCGACGGGATCGTATTTGCCATTAAAGGGTGGAATTTTAAATTTGATTTTAGAGAAGGAGTCGTTACCGGCGGGGCGGCGTGGTACACGGCGGGCTTTGCCGCGGCGGTCGGCATCCTCCTCGCTCATCGTCACCCACACATCCTTGGGCCACCAAATCAGTGACCACCGTGTTCAATGCATCGAGTCGTGACACGATGGCGTCGAGCGTCGTCTTGGTGGCTGTCTGCGCGAGGTCGAGCTGGTCGAACCGCTCGTTGGCCGTAGTAACCGTGGAGTCCATTCGTTCGTGCATGGTCTGGATGTCGGTGACAAGGCCTTCAATCTTAGTATACATGTCCTGCAACTCTTTCTTGTCGGTGTCGCCTGACATGGTTAGCGCAAACACAAAAACAAAACGACAACAAAAGCAGGTGTGGAACGGCTCACAAGGCGCTCAAACTAGTGCTGTTATCAAATTCTTATCCGTTCTTACCGGCACACGGGGGCGACACCGCAACCAACCGGTGGAACTCCGAAAGATTGGAGGAGCGATTGCTGGAGAAACAAAATCCGCTCGTCGTAGAAATATGTGGAGTTCGGGGAAGGCCGCACTCAATTTGAAGGATTAGCACAATCAAACAATAATGCAAAGCTGAATAATAGTGCTAAACACGATCAAACGCTGCTGGTAACAAGTGAAACCGAAAAGGAAGTGAAAAAGATGGAGGGGCGCACCTCTTTTCTTTTTTTTCTTTTTTTTCGAATTTTTTTGTTCCTTTTTTTGGATTGCTTTCCTTTTTTTTTCTCTTTTTTTGACCTACCGCACCACGGGGCAGGGAAGGGAAACCGAGAGGCGGCGGCGTGACGGTGGGCGTGACGGCTAGGGTTAGATGAAACACAAGTAACCAGCAACAATTGAACGAGTAAGCACACAAATTCAACAAAGACACTTATTGAAAGAATGTGCAAGGCTAAAAGGTGGTTGCTGGGACAAGGATCTGACCTGAAATAATTTTTGTTTTGGTTTTTGTGGACTGTAGGAAAGGAAAAACACTCGATAAAACTCACCGATCAACCTGGGAATCTGATACCACTTGATAGAGGGGGAGTGCCTGATCTTTCGGTGAGTGGAGATAGCTTCGATCTGGTGGGAGACGACCCTCACGATCCGACTACGACGAGCGAGACTCGAAGCGCCAATGCAATCGCTGAACCAACTCCCGATGGTTACCAACCTTGCCGGCGCAAGATCAGCCTGATCACGAAGATCAATTCCTATGCGCAATCGAAGAACGAACAAGAATCCGAGGCGAGCAATCTTAATATCACTCGAAAGTGGAGTTCTGAATCACGGAGGACGGCACATATTTGTGCGTGTTCGGGTGTAGCTAAAGCTAGATGTAAAACAAAACTCAAACCCTAATGTGGCGGCGGCTACGAATATATGAGCTAGGAGGACGTCCTCCTAGGGTTGTGGGCGACCGGGGGGTCGGCCACAACATGGGCTTAAGGCCCGACACGATACACGGCCCGTTGGGCCAAAATAAGGTGACGCAGCACCTTAGATAGAAAAACAGTCCGACTCAAAACGACGATTGCGGCCGCCTCGTTGAAGATATGACAGTGATTCTGGACCCATCTGAAAGTAGACTTGATAAGCTTTCCATCAAGTACTTGATCACCCAAAACGAAGTCCGGATGAAGCCGTGGTGACCTTGACAAGTTGACGTTCGTGCGCAGTCCGAATCCAGCCACACATCCTTCATTCTTTATCACCATGACGTAGTTCAACTCTCTTGCACGAGCCCGAGTGATTGGTCCTGAAGGTGGTGCCTGGAGTGAAGGTGCTGCTGGTGTAGATGTACTGGTGATGTCCTCATCAGTGTCCTCATCACATTCCCGGAGCCGGAAGTGGAGCTTCGCCCTGCAGAAGAGTTAAAAAATGGCTTCGAGCGGCGTCCCTGCACTTCATGTTCAGCTTTGCAAGCATATGAAAACAATGTAGTCATGTCATCATATTCTTTATAATCAAGTATATCATGTATTTCCCGGTTTAAACCACCACGAAAGCGTGCCATAGCAGCGTCATTTTCTTCGAATAACCCGCACCGAATCATACCTTTACGTAGCTCCTGGTAATAGTCCTCAACAGACTGAGAACCTTGTTGAAAACGCTGCATTTTGTTAAGCAAATCACGAGCATAATATGATGGTACAAAACGATGTCGCATGGCAGCTTTTAGTTCATCCCAAGTAGTCGGAACGGCAGTTGGATGTTTAGTTTTATACTCACGCCACCAAATTAAAGCGAACTCGGTAAATTCACTAATAGTAGCTTTAACTTGAGAAGTTGCAGCAATATCATGGCATGAAAATTTTTGTTCAACCTCTAATTCCCAATCAAGATATGCAGCGGGATCATATTTACCACTGAAAGATGGAATTTTAAATTTAATCTTAGAAAAGGAATCATTACCGGGGCGGCGTGGTACACAATGAGCTTGGCCGCGGCGGTCAGCATCCTCTGGATCATCATCACCAACACATCCTTGGGCCACCAAATCAGTGACCACTGTGTTCAATGCATCAAGGCGTGACGCGATGGTGTCTAGTGTCGCCTTGGTAGCCGTCTGCGCGAGGTCGAGCTGGTCAAACCGCTCGTTGGCCTTAGTGACCATGGAGTCCATCCTCTCATGGATCGTCGTGATGTCCGTGACCAGACCGGCAAGCTCTGTGCGCAAGTCCTGTAGCTGTGTGTTGTCGTCGTCTCCTACCATAGTTAGTGCAAACACAAAACAAACACAGATGCAAGAATAGGATGGAACAGCTCACAAAGACGCTCAAACTAATGCCGTTATAAAATTCTTATCCGATCTTACCAATCACATAGGGGCGACCTGCAACCGACCCGGTGGAACTTCTCGAAAGCAAGGCGCAACGACTGATCGGGAACAAGGTCAGCTCGAAGTAGAAATTTGTGGAGTTCTGGGTAGGATGCACTCAGATGAAGGATTAGCACAAACAAACAATAATGTGGAGTTAAATAAGAGTGCTAAACCTGTCACAAACGCTGCTGATCACAAGTGCGGATAAGAACAGAGAAGGGAAAAATAAAGGCAAAGGAGGAAAAAGAAAAGGCACGCTGCGAGCCCGAAACGGTTGCTAATAGAAGGTGCCGAACCGATCGTCCGCTTTCCCTGTCTCTTTTTTTCTGTTGTTTTTTCTGTGTTTTCTTTGCTGTATTTTATTTGTTTTTTGTTTTTTTTCAGGGGACAACGAACCGGGGCAACCGCTGTTGAAACGAACCGATAGAGATGGGGGCCGCGCCGCCGACGTAGGTGCACGCACGGACGGGGGCGGCGGCACGCAAAGCAGAGCGGGAACAGCAGGAGTGCGGGACGCGCAGCGCCGCACGTGGGCAGCGGTAGCGGTCCGCCTGACAAGCTTGGCAGGCTCTTCACGTCAGGCCGGCAACGCAGACCGCACGCAGACGAACAGGGCGCTGTCTAGCAGGCCTGCAGCCGACACGAGAACCAAGGAACGACGGAAAGAAAAGAAAATTATGGCGGCTAGGGTTAGGAGAAAACAAGAAAAAAAACACCGAGATCAGCAACGAAAATAACGATGTTAGCACGCCATTTTAACCCCAACACTTATCGGATGAAAGTGCGAGGCTAAAACGGGTGATGGGACACGGTAATTTTTTTTGTTTGGTTTTGTGGACTATAGGAATTAAAAAAAACACTCGGTAAACTCACCGATCAACCTGGAAAGCTGATACCACTTGATAGAGGGGGAGTGCCCGATCTTTCGGTGAGTGGGATAAATCTCGATTTGGTGGTGGTGCGACCCTCACGATCCGACTACGACGAGCGAACCCGTTGCGCCAATGCAATCGCTGAACCGTACCTCCAATGGTTACCAACCTCGCGGTGCGAGATCAGCCTGATCACGAAGATCGTTTTTCCTGCACGCAATCGATAGAATGAACAAGAAAAATACAACGAGCAATTTATTAATCACTCACAAGGTGGAGCTTGAATTCACGACGGCGGCGTAGAATACGCGGCGGTTCGGAAAGTAGCAAAAGCTAACTATGAAAAAAACTCAAGTTCTAATCTAGAAGGGTCTCTCTAATATAGATGGAAAATTAAAACAACTCGGACTCCTGGCGGCCACCAGGGTAGGCGGCGGCGGACCCTAGGGCTGCATGCGCTGCCCCTGGCGCATGCATGGACCCTGACGCGTCAGACAACGGGCAGCAAGCTAGCCACGCACGCGGTCAGCCAGCCATGCACGCGGTCAGGCCTCCCCCCACGCGATGCTGTGTCCTGTGCAGTACTGCGACCCGTGGATGGCGCATGATGGCTGATGGCGACGTGATGAATGGATGCATGGTTGATGGCGACGCGTTGGACGGTAGCCCAACCTCCTGACGCGAACCACTTCTTCACGTACAAAAATTTGACTGTGGCCCGTTATTCTTCAGCAGCAACACAAAGTTTAATTCTCGTGCACGAGCCCGGGTGATTGGTCCTGAAGGTGGCGCCTGAAGTGTTTCTGGTGATGACGATGTAGACGGTGCTGCTGTTGTAGATGTACCCGTATCAGTAGAGATGTCCTCATCATAACATGTATCCATCTAACCCTAGGGATGAACGGAGACATGACCCCATCATCTTACAAGGATTGAAGCACATAGGGGTGATAGAGACTCTAGAGAACGTCGTCGATGAAGAAGGCGGCGATGAAGCTTGGGAACACCCCTAGGCCAGCGGCTTGGAGTCCTCCTCTTGCTTCCTTCCCTCCGCCGACGTTGATCCTGGCGATGAGCTCATCCAACTCTCTCCCTCATCTTGCGGCGGCGGTTTTTTGGTGAATGGTGTCGGTAGAATGATTGGTTCGATGTGGCGGCGGACGGAGGCAGAGGCAATTTATAGAGAAACACCTAGGTCAAAGGGCGTCGCGAACCCGACCCGAAACAGGCCAGGCCGGCCGGCCTGGGCCGACCGGCCCAGGCCCGTTTTGGCCCTGTTTTTCTTCCTGACGCTTCTCGGTCAATTGTTGACTTGCTCCCTTCTGCATGTGGGCCCTTGACGTCGTCTTCCCACGGTTTAGATAGAGCTCCTTGTCGCGCAAGCTTCAACATCTTTTGTTCAGGTCCCTGGAGTTTTGTGCCTTCACGTTGTGGTCCTTGGGTCATTTGGGGTCATGTTCACCTCGAGTGTTGACTTGTGCCGGGCTTCACATCTCTCATAAAGTGCTCATTGAACTTCTCCCGAAAGTGCTCCTTTTAGTGCCTAAATCCTGTGCAAGCGACATACTCCAAATACCACATTCACAAGTGAACTTGTTACATCATTGGCATCCCTAGTGGCGGGTTAGTTGCAAATCATAATCGAAACCAATGTATAACAAGTATTCTAGATTGACGGAAATTCACCGTCAACAATTCCTGACCTACCCGGACTCCTCAAAGGTAGCTCGAGGGCTTTGGGACTAAAGGGAACCCCAACGCGACCACACCCGGTCAACATCCTCGAGTCCCTACTCTCAGACAGCTACTGGACAGGGCAAGTCCCGTCCTAAGGGTAACCTTGTCGGCCTAAAAACCCCAAGCCTCCCGACGAGAGGAAAGGAAGAGGGATGGAGTGTCAGATTTAAAAAGAAAAAAGCCCCCCGGCTTAAGGAAGAAACCTGCAGGTTATTTATAACAGTTAGCCGTCAGTGCTACTAAACTATTTTCTCCTAATTAGTTCTCATCATCAAGCCATCCCTGGTCCTCCATAGCAGCGTCAACCACCCTCTCGGCAAACTCAACACACCCAGAGATTTGGGGGTAACAGTGGTCTTCATACCCGGGAGCTCATCCCTCTTCGAGCAGCGCACAGTCCAGGTCGGGGTAGTGCGAAAGGAACATGGCCATGGCTCGGTGAACCAACTGCCGAGCCATAGCCACGCCCCGTCCGCATGCGACACCACCGACCATCCCGAGGCATTCGACTAGGGACGACCCTTCGTCAACACCGATGCCCTCTAGAATCTCTACGATGGCCTGGGTAAGAGCCCAGCGAGTTTCTTCCTATTGTAGGAGAGTCGCCTGGGCCGCGGCCGCAACCGGGGATGACATCTTGAGCGTTGTAGCCCTCTCTACAAAAAAGAAAAGGGGAAGAAACACACCAACAGAAGGTACCAATGGGTTGAGATGCAACTATGACTCACCTGTCAAGCCGTCGGCAAGTAACGACACAACCGCCGTCAGCTCCACTTGCTTGGTGATGGCCTCATTCATCCAGGTGGCATCGGCCGCCTGCCGATCCCGCAGCGAGTGCACCTCCGCGCAAGTAGCTGCAACAACAACAATCATGGGTAAGCATATCAGCCAACAGGTACAAGTGACGAATCCAAAAGAACCCACATCGCAGCGCCAGCTTACCGGTTAGCTCCCTAACGCAATCGGTGGAAACCGCTAGCATCTACCTCCGCTTGACGACGGCGACACCAAGCTGGTACCGCAAGGAGGCGTTCTGCTCCTGGGTAGCCTCCAGGGCACGAGTAGAACTGTTCTCCGCCTGACGCTGGGCCTCGGCCAGCTTCGTCACGACCGTCATTTTCTCCTCCTCAACGGTCGCCAACCGCTCTGCCGATGACAAGCGAAGTGACACTAGCTTCGCCTCCTTCCGCTCCACCTCTGCTTGAAGAGCTCCGACCGCTCCCCAGAGCTCGGCTTGCTGGCAGATGAACTGGGACATGGCGTCACTGCGTGCCACAAACCCCCTGTCCAAGAAGCAACCAAAAAAAGAGCAACAATGAGAAAAGTCAAGCGGGATCAGGCTTAAGGAAAGACGTCGGGCAAGAAACACACCATGGCGGCAGTAGCCACCTCTTCGGCCGATAGCTCCCACGGTCTTGAGGAAAGGCCTCCTAAAGATGAGTGGTGGCTTCTCCCTCTCTCCCATCTCGAGTACCACAAAGTCGACAGGGATGAAGTGGTGTCCGACCTTCACGGGCACATCTTCGGCGATGCCCAAGGGATAGCGAATGGAGTTGTCACCCAACTCCAAGCACATGCCCGTAGGCTCCAATGGTTGGCGTAGCTTCTCGAACACATCTCTTGGCATGACGCTCACACTTGCTCCAAGGTCGCATAATGCCTTCTCGAACTTGAATGAACCAACGAAACATGGAATCGTCGGGCATCCGGGATCTTTTTCCTTCTCTAGTCCATTTGCAATAGCGGCACTACATTGCTCGGACATCTTGACATGATCTACCCTGAGTGTTGCTATCTCATATTTGTTTGCAAGAATATCTTTGAAGTCACAAGAATATGTAGGAACTTGAAGGGCATCCAATAACGACATGTTGATGCTTATCCTACGCACAACCTCCACAAACTTCTCAAAATGATTTTCAAGTTTACCTCGGAACTAGCATGGCTTGAGTTGCGGTATCTTCGTGTCTTCTTCTGGCATCTCAAACTCGGGCTCTTCGGTGATGATCTCAGTAACTTCCTCCTTAGCAAATCCCTCCGTCTCGGCGGATGGTTTAGGCTTCCTTGCTCCCACAGAACATTCCGGATCTTCGGTCTCCTTCCCCAAACGAAGTTTGATTGTCCTTCGCCGTCTCAGGACCTTGAGCTTGTCCTAGAAGCTTCCCTTCATTAGCGGATAGGCACCCGACAAGTTGTCCCACTTGTGTCTCAAGCATCTTCATCATGTTGAGCACTTGATGGTTGGAGCTTCCGACTTCCATCACTTTGCTATCGATGTTCTCCAACACGTTTTCGGATCTTAGCTTCCGACCTCCGTCCTTGTTGATCTTAGCTTGCTCATCCATGAAGTCCTTCAATTGTATACGAAGCGGAACCGAATTCGGAGTGGATGAGCTTGCATTAAATGGAGGTCTACCTTGCCCGTAGCGGAAGTTCGACAAATCCCCCTTCCTCATGTAGTCGAGTACTTTGGCTTCCTCTAGGCAATCCTTGTGGACATGGCCATATTTTCCGCACTCTTCACATGTGGATCTTGCTTCGGCAACCTTTAAGTCTTGAGCCTCTTTCTTTTCTATCTCCATCTTCTCCAACCTCCGCATAAGCGAATCGATCTCGCCTTCGAATATGTCTTCCTTCTCCACTTGCAAGACTCATTTGACGTTCCCTGTGGGTTGAACCGGAAGTAAGCGTCCGGATGACACAACGTGTCATTGTTCGCGAACTTCTTGAATAGAGTGAAAGCTTGAGTCGGCGTAAGCTCGATGATGGATCCTCCCGCTGATGCATCGATGATCGTCCTTGACACCATGGTGAGTCCTTGGTAAAACTTTGAACGCGGTCCTCCTTTGGGAACTTGTGATGTGAACCGCCTGAGTGTACTCATTGAAGCGCCCGAATACCTCCGATATAGTATCCGTAGGATATTGAGCAAAAGTAGCAATCTTATTACGTAGGCTTTGAGTTTTATCCGGTGAGTAGTATTTCTTCATGAAGGCCAATTTTGTACCGTCTTTGCCAGTTGAGAGTAGAACCACTGCAAAGCCTTCCCGAGTAGCGAGAACGGAAAAAGCCTTGCCCTCATTTGATCTTGAGTCACCCCGTCCATGTTGAATGTTTGACAAAGTTGGATGAACGCTTGGAGGTGAAGGTTAAGATCTTCTTTACCGGTGAAGGGTGAATGTTGCACCATGCAGATTGTTGAGGTCTTAATCTCGAACGGCCTTCCGATCTCTATGAGGTTCAAGATTGGTAGGTCGACGATGTCCGGGGTGCATAGCTCCCCGATCTTGCGCTCTTGCGTTTGTTCTCCCATCGGTGGAAGTCGATTCTCCCTAGGGCTTTGAGGTGGTGATTCGTTCGGAGATTCTGACGATCCTTCGTCTTCCGCTTTTGAATCTACAAAATCCAACTTTTTAGCTTGTGCTTCGCGTCTCCTTAGCCTATAAAGTTTTTCTGGATCATCCACAAAATTATCGGGTTTGTTGGAGAGGTAGCCATCCATCTCCTGTTAGGGTTAGCGATAAACAAAATATACACAAAATGAAAAATAAAAACAAATATAAGAAAACTAGGGTTAGACAAACTAGATTAGATTGATTTTGAGGATGATCAAAAGTTAGTAGATGCAAAAGAAAAACCAAAAGAAAACTAAAAATTATACAAAAAGCAATAAAAGGTTGAATCTTGATCACTTGTTCCCCGGCAACGGCGCCAGAAAAAGGGGCATGTTGACGGTGTATATTCGTATTAAACTTCAATTGGACTTGCAAGCGGACAAGTCCTCCGTCGTAGTCAACGGGCCCTTCTTACCTCAAATGTGAACCCAAGGTATCGAATCTGTGGAACAAATGTGCGATGCAGGAACCAATCTAATAAAGCCGATAACTTTGATCTTCAAATGAGAATCTTATGCATCTAATCTAGAGAACATCATGAAAATGAATCTAATCTATGAAAGCCGGAGGTAACAAGGATAGAGGGGGATAGATAAACCAATCTAGAGAGATTGGATCAAGCCTTTGTTGAAGTTCCAAACAAAGGAGAAGTAAACAAGTTAAATCTCACAAAAAGCATCTTTAAACCACAGTTTCCCGTCCGACTCCGAAAACGCCCGCCTTTTGGAGCCACCGTTCTGTCACAACGCACCCCTATTCGTGCGGGTTAGTTTAAGGTGAGTTCAAAGGCAAGTTGAAATCTCTCGGAAGGTCAGGCATGCACCTCTAGCCACCACGGCTACAAGAACACCCTCGATGATCTATCTCGAGAATAGATCTTAAGATACGAAAAGCCAATTGAAATCAAAGTCGTAGGAGAAACACTCGATCGCTAGAAATTAGATTGCAACTTGATAATTCAACATAATACATGATACATGAATCAAGATCACCACCGGGATCCTACCTTGATCATGATTCTAGCTGCGGGAACTCCGACGTGGTCTTTTTTGCAAGGTTCCCACGCCAGCTAGGGAGATCCTAGTCAACTAGCTCGACCCTCTCCTCTCCGAGATGGTGTCCCTCTTTTCTCTGCTCCTCGGCGGCGGATGGCGAATGAGTTGATGCGTGGCGCCTAGCCTCGGGGCTATAAATAGCCTAAATGGCGGCTAGGACAAAGGGGGGGGGGCGACTGGGCCTCGAAATGGGCTGGGCTAGCCGGCCTGGGCCGGTCGGCCTATGCCCACTTCGGCCCAGCCCGCGGCCTCCTTTGGCCGGTGTCGGTTCCCGAGTCTTCTAGAGTCTTCCCCCAACTGCATGTGGGCCCTTGTCGTCAGTTTCTCTTGGGATTAGATGAAGCTCCTTTTCCCGCAAGATTCACCAGTTTTCTGGTTGGGTCCTCGGAGTTTTCCATCTTCTCGGGTTTGGTCCTTGGGATTCTTGGAGTCATGTTTACTCATTGCTTGACTTGTACCAGGCATCAAGGTCTTGTCATGTGGTGCTTAATGAACTTATCTCGGAAGTCTCGCTTTCAACAGTAAAATCCTACATAAACACTAAACTCCAAAACCGACATGCACAAATGAACTTGTTAGACCAAGGGGGTTATTACCAATGGATAGGATATAAAATTCATCCCAACACCGAAGGTAAACTCATGGCTAGGTTGATGGAATTTCACCATCAACAAAGGGTCGGCTCGACCGGGGGAGTCCGCCCCCTCGGAGGCACCCTCCGACTTCTTGGAGCTGTCCACGGCAGCCGCTCCCCACGTCACTGCGGTAGGCCCCTGGTTCTCGAGGAGGGTGTCAATGTCTACCGACGGAAGGATGGCGTCGACGTTGGCGGTGAAACACAAGGCCGACTCCTGATGCCTCCGCAGCCTCGTCCCCCGTGGGAATCCCATAGGGTTCTGACCGATGAACTAGTCTGGGTCCTGGAGGTTCACGACAGCGAGACCGTACGTCACCCCCTGGTGCTCCCATGCGACAACCACTAAAAGAACACAGTAGGGGAGCACGCGAAGCCGGTCGTGCAACATCATCGGCTCCAGCCTCACCGCCGTCGTGGAGGTGGCTGTGGATGAGACATTGCTTGGCGAACTCCTACTACGCCTGCTCCGCCCCCGCAACGTGTAGGTGTGCTATCTCCTCCTGGCCTGCACAGCATCAAGGAAAGACATCATCAACCATGGCAGTAATGCTACGAAAACATAAGGGCAAGACCGAGCGAATCACCGGCAACTGAAGCTAGCACGTCCGCTTTGGCGTCCTGCGCCGCCTTTAGCTCCCGCTCGCCGCCCTCAAAGGCGGTCTGGAAGGCGTTGGCAGCCTGCTGCACCGAGTCCGACTCGCACTCCAATAGCATGATGCGCTGTCGCACATCATCCAGCTGAGCCTAGGGGCGTGCTGTAGGGTTGGCCCAAAGATGGGCGTCGTCGACGTTGGTCGCCGGAGGTGCGGCCTCCACGGACGGGCCCCCGCCCTCACTAGGAGCCGGCGGGGCCAGAGGGACCACGACACCAGCCGCACTGCGGGCCTCGAGCCAACGTGCCACCGGTGCGTCGTCGCCCGCGGCCTCCTCCTGCACCGCCCGATGAAGCGGGGAAGCGCCATCACTAACGAGTCGAGGGAGCCCTCTGCCGAACGTTTGTCGCCCGCGATCCGAGAGTTGGGGTTTTGGAAGGACGAGGACTTTGGCAGAGATGAGAAGTGAGTAGGCAAAGAGGCAGCACTAGCAGGAGGAAGAAGAAGACGAGAGGTGCTTCGCTCTGAGCCTTCCCCGGGGTTTTATAGTCGTGCGACGCCCCGTGTGCAGCTATTACCCGGAGGCAAGGATGCACACTCTCTCTCGCTCTTCGTCTTCCCTCTCTCTCCCTCTCTGCTCTTCCACTACCATCACTCTACCAGTCTTGGGGTATGATGCCCACCTACCTTAGTCAACACCAATGGTCCCCCCGACTTAAAGGATGTAGGCAAACCATTTGGCAGGATTTGAAACAAGCATCAACATTAAAGGGACTAGGGGACAATTGCATTAACACAAAGCCCTGAAATTCTAAGGTACAAGAAGGCAGCCCAACGGACCGTGAACAAGTATCGTAATACAAAACACCACCGATATGGCGGTGTTGCGTTTCCCGGCAGGTCAGAGTTGGAGGAGCACCTCGCTGAGCTCCCACCGATGTCCAACGCGGCTCGGGATTCCCTATGGGGACCAGGGAGGTGGTCGACGCCTCCATCGCGACTACCAAGACCCAGGAAGAAGACCAAGTTCCTGAGGCCGCCCCCGAACAAGCTGCCGATGAAGCATCGCTTGTCAAGGAGCAGCCTCATCAGAGAAGCTTGTTTAGGGATGACTTGATGTCCTGCTGCTCCGACAACACTCTGGGAAGCAACCCGAGGTGGTCCATGGCATGCAGCAGGAAGTAGCGGTGATGACACGGACGTAGAGCGGCGGCTCGCGTTGGCACCCCTCCCCTAACACTCAACCCCCATGTTGCCGCGGCGGCTCGAGCCGTAGGGCAGGAAAGGGCTGCCAAGAGCATGCCTCCCCATTCGCTGAACTCCCACCAACATCAGAAGGCTTGAAGGATGGCACTACACTCAGGGGGACGAACCCCCCAGGACGGGAGCAATGGCTGTTTCCTTCCCCTCTCCATGTTGCAACCTTGGAGTCTCACCGAGACAAAGTGGAGCTCCTTTTATAGGGCAGCACCAGCCCAACCACGTGAGGGGCACAGTGGGCACAATTTAGCTTACAAAACAAGCTAAAATGGCCACTCGTCTCGCCAAGCGGTGCATTAAAAGCCTGCTATGCCTCGCCATCACATCAGCAGAAGCCGGCCGCAGTTCCCCGTGACACCGGGTCAAATCCATTGTCCGGTCATGTCGACCTCAAAAGGTGAGCCGGTACTCGCAACAGCTAAAGTAAATGAAAGGACCTTGTGATGCCTAGAGGGGGATGAATAGGATCACTTCAAATTTCTGAAACAAATGCAATGGTTAAAACACCTGTCGGTAGTACCGGTGCGGTGTCGGAACTACCGAGGAAGAAGACGGACTCCTACTAGAATTCCTTTGTAATCCTATTAGGACTCGTTCCGTGTAATCCTACTAGGACTCCTGCCTTGTAACCGACTAGGTACCCGCCCCCTGGACTATATAAAGGAGGGCCGGGTACCTAGCCGGGTACCTGATCCAACCCAACACCAAGCGCAGGGCACCATACTTGATCCCCCAAACAGGACGTAGGGTTCGCCACCTTGGCAGCCCGAACTTGTATAAATTTTGTGTCCCGTGTCCTTGCGCATACCTTCAAGTTCTCGGTCTCCCGATCATGATCCTCACCGCACAATCTACTACCTCGAGTACCCCCTTGGTAGGTTTGCCGGTCTAAAACACCGACACTATGATCCCACCTTCTGATGCAAACTTTGCATCTTGCATTGGAGCCTCTAGGCGTTTGAGCCCTTCTTGAATGTGTATAGGGATCTTGCCATTTAAGCCTCGGCTAATTTGGTCTAGATCTCTGAAAGTGCATCTAGGCCCCTAAGTGGATTTTGGTAAATTGAATGACAAAGCGATTAAGGGACTAATATATTTGTCTAAGATTGTGAGCATGTTTTATTTAGATATTCATGAGTTATTATTGGAATATGTAATTATGAATGAATATTATATGGCTCACAATGGAGAAGACAAATATATGGATGATCCTAACACATAAGTGACAAATATCAAGCCATAAAGGAAGATAAATATTGGGATAAATTGAGAAGGTCAATTCATGGTCTTTGACACAAAACATAACTTGATTAGTTACAAGGTTCATAAAAAGAGAAGAAGATGGTAATTTTCTAAGTTAAATGCAAGGCTTCATGTGTTGATTGAAAGAGGACACAGTGGATTGGGTAAGTGATGAAGAGATCAACCGAGATGACTAGGGTGAGGGACTAAGCAATCTTTGGGGTCGTAGCTAAGCTGCCATTACTGTTTTGCTATGGTGAAGTTCTAGCATCCGTGGGGTCTTCAAGTATCATATCCAAGCCTTAACCGAGGGAAGCAATGCAACTCATCAACATGTTGTGATTGGCAATATGGAGTGACTTATAGATCCAGTTGTGTACTCTTATGCTAGATGGGAAGATCCTAAGTCACTAGCTCAAGTATGGACGTGCTCAAGACAAAGGCTAAGTTGAAAGCCCTCAAATGGATATTGCTCAAGTATGGCAAGATTGAAGACATTCAAGCTCAAGAGGTTAACAAGGTGTTTTCATTTAATCTTACTAGTACAGAAGTTCACATGCATGACAAAACACTTTCATCACGGAATAAGCAAAATTGATCATAGAAAACCTTCTATGACAAATTTATGACGATTTTGAAATCGTTGTAGAACACGCGTCACATTTGACGCACCGTGACGAATCAACCATTTTCGTTACAGAACTACTCCTTTTTAGTGACTGACACATTTTTCGTCATGTAATTGCTCGTCTTCTATGACTAGTGAACATCGTCACTAATTTCGTCATGTAAGTATCTGCCACGTGGCACCATGCATGCTGGCAGCTGACGTGGCTCGGTGCCACGTTGGACGCTGACGTGGCTCGTTTTCACCCTAGACGCTGACGTGGCTCAGTTCTATGCTGGACGCTGACGTGACTCAGTTCCATGCCGGACGCTGAGAGGCTACTACGTGACACTGACGAGGCTGCTACATGGACGATGACGTGGCTGCTACGTTGACGATGACGTGGTAGGTGACTTGGCAAGACATCACCATCAATGTGGCCTTTTTGAACCAACAGAACGAACCCACTAATTGTTACATACAACCCATATAAAATAAAATCAGCACGCCAAATTTCAAATATTTTTCCATCCCAATTCATTCCTAAGAAAATAGAGCCCAATTTATAGCAACAATAACTAACAACACAATGTTTTGCTGAAAGACACTTTGACAAGTTTTACACATTCTGCAGGTAGGGAAACAAGACAATAGGATAATGTCGCCATCAGCCTCGCAAATTTGAGATGCTCTATTTCTTCTTATCAGTTTGAGTACCAGCTGACCTACAACCAAAAAAATTATGTATACAATAACCTTTCCAAAGTCATGTTGATGCAAACATGTATAATGCTTCAGAAACCTATAGAAGTGTAATAACAAGTAACAATACTCAAATGGTGGTAGAGAACAATAAAATGCATGTGGACTCCATGGTTGGTAGTGTTGTACTCTGCTTCCTCGACTGCTATTCAGTGTCTGCTTGTCGAAGTACGTTATCTTGGTCATACTGGGTACATTGTAGGAGTTCTTGGCCGTGCATGTGCCGCAGGTCTGTTGCTTGGATGGGGTTGTTGGCATCGAGAGCGTCAGGGACCCCATGGTCAGGATCGTATTTAGCACGTTGTGCTATCTTCACTTCGTCTCTTATGCGTTGACGCTGACTGCCTTCTACGCGATTAGCCAGCACTGGAGGAGGTTGAGCTCCTGCATTGTGCCTTGGGTTTGCGGCGACGTTCCCCTGGATGTTGGCAGCATTAGCTGCATTGTTGACGACGTTGCCGGCGGCGTTGGCTGGAGCTTTTGCCTGGGCATTATGTAACGACCCGGGTTTTCGGTGAGGAAAACCCGACTCCCTGTACCCTTGTGATAGTCCCTGGATCAGTAGCTATCACGTACAAAACTCATTACAGAATAATATCATTTCCATACAACGAAGTTAGAGTACAAATCATAATATTTACAGCTGAAACAACTCAGTATACGAATTTAGTACAAGCCCCTCGGGCTAAGCGACAACTAGAAATCCTGCATAGCGGTAGCTAGGGCTTCAAGTCTTCATCTTCAATCTTCACCACAGGCATCCTTGAGCGAAGCAACGCAACCCTTCCTTCATGGATTCCTCAAACTCAGACTCTCACTCCAAGTCCAATCCTGCACACTCACAAAGCTATCCCCAAGGAATGGGATGGCAAGGTAAAAGCTCGGGCTTCCTATGCAGCAGTAGCGAAGCATAAATAGAAAACATCTCCATATCAGGCCCAAACCAAACTCTCAAACACAGCTCGGAACCACCTGGTACCCCAGGGCCCCGTCTTCTCATCCTATCTCCATCTAGGGTCGATGTGAGAACTTCCTCTCCTCGCATCTCAATGATTGCAATCGAATCGACAAAGTAGAGGGAGCAACTCTCCTCTAACCGACTACAACCACGGCTCACCACACTCTCAACTACAAGGGGAGGTAGAAATCCCAAAACATGAGGAACGAACATGTCTTCAAGGTTTGTCCATGACCTAGGACACGACTATACGTATAGATCAAAACTCTGCAGAGCGTGTACACCTGTACCCAACTCGGGATGGTGCCCAGTCGGTAGAGAACCGACCAAACCCACCCTACCGTGCGAACTCTCGGAAGTTACGGTCCCATCCTGCATCCGGCCCTCAAAACGATCCCCCCTCAGAAGGAATCACACCGGAACTGTGAAATGCCCCCGTGTGACCACACGGTAGTCGCTCTAAGAGGGTGGTCTCACTCCCACCTCTCCCCCAATGATACCCTCTATCCTGCTAGCAGGTATGGTTCCGCACTTGCCGAGCTCAACTCGGCCCTAACCCCACTCTCGGCGAGGTGGTGTGTACAAAAGCCCTGTCGACAAGTTGATCCACTCGCTTTCAGACCGAGGCAAGCTTATGTCCTCCATCCGTAGTTGAAACCCCAACACCTGTGCTCCAAAAACCGTACAAGTGGGAATTCACTGAGGAGTGCACCGTCATCCCTGATCCTAGATCGGTTGTTTCGAGCTCACCCCCACCAAAGTACCAAAACGCCTTCTCCTGCCGGTTTTACCCCACTCACGCCAAGAACCACTATTCCCATCCCAACACATGCATCGCGAGGCTCAGCGTATATACACGCTTATATGTATAACATAGTAGTAGTAGGGCAATCAAGGACAAGGTATTGAAAGAAGGGCAGTGCAAGGTTCATCAACATGCATATAAAGTAAAGCCCTAGCATACTACATAGCAATGCCTATTAGGTATTTCAGAATCAGTCGGGCGTGAACACCTGTGTGCAAGTAGTTGTTGGAGTTTCCGTAGTTGTACTTGATCTTCTAGCTCGACTCCTCAGCTCCGGGAATTCCTAGATTCGCAAATATAAATAAACACAGTGTCTAGGTGCAAATAACTCCAAAGAGAAGCAATAAAAAACCAAATAACTCCAAAAGACTATCTAACGGTTGCGTCATGATTTTAGAAGAATAAAGAAACAGTTTCATATTTTTATAAGGTAGAAACAATTTATTAAGGATTTTCAAATAAAGAAATTGTTAACACCAAAATTTGGTAAGGAGTATGACATGTGGGTCCGATTCGAAAAAGAGTCCGTCCGGTGGAAGGAAAGATATTTTTAGAGATTTTCGGCGAAGGATCCGCGGTCGGCTATCTGCTCCGGTTCGGCAAAAGAACGAAGAGAGCCGATTTTGCGGGATTGGACGGTGACGTGGCTCAATCGGAGGAAGCGAATGGATGGATAGGCGATCGAGTTTAGTTAGGCAATGAATCCATTCGCAATTGTAATCGGCGGGGTATAAATACGATCCCTGGATGTATGTAACGGACACGTTCATTCCTCAATACACACCGGCCTTACGCCAAACCCTAGAGTCCTTGTCGTGTCGTCGAGTTCTTCGAGAGGGCCAATCGATCCGTCGACCTCCGTGAGTACGGCAACCTTGTATCATGTCTAGTATCATGCGGTGGATTTAGATGCGATGCAAGTAGTCTTGTTACCACGCTTCGTGTCATGCGGTAGATTCAAGCTTGGTTCAAGAGGGTTTCTTGTTAGATCATGAGCCATGCGGTAGGCTAAGATCTAGCTCGAAGCTAGTTATCGGCTCTATCGGATTTTGGCAAGATCCGATAGATTCATTAAGTTACCCCGTGTTATCATGAGTTTTACTTTATGTTTTAATTCATGTAATACACTCTTGCCCAATCTAGATAGGTTTGGATCGGCTTTTTCCTTTTAAGATCCGTGCACGAGCAGGTTTCGTGTTTTTGACACGTGGATCTTGTGCTCTCCGATAGCCGAAACCGAATCGATCTAGGTTGTCACGTGTTGCGGGTTCAAGCTTGCTTTGTGCGTATAAATCTTGAAAGAACCGGGTATCATGCGGTAGATGCAGGTTTTTGGGTTGCTTTGGAGCTAGTCATCCGGTGGATTAGATTTCCAATTCAGTCTGATAGATTTATTCACGTGGTAATGTTTGTTCCTTCTTCATGGACCCTGGATCGGCTGTTCAGCCGTATTCGGTTATGTTTTCATGAGTAGATCACGTGCCTTGTTTGTGCCTTAAGTGATGTATGCTTTTAGCTTTCCGTATTTAGATTGTATCATGCGGTGGATAGGTCTATTTGCGGGAAGTGGTACGTTTTTCATGCAAGTCGTATCATGCGGTGGATAGATTTGTTTGTGATCGTACCCGACGGATCTTAAAGTACCTAGACATGCGGTAGACTAGTGCTTTGATCTATGCGTGCTCATTTAATACATGATCATGTCCGTGCTTTACCTCATTTTATTTAATGATAAACCTCACGGGGATCGGTCATAACTTCATGCTTGCATCTTTATCTATACAAAGACCGATCGTCGTCACGCTTACGTCATCCATTCGGCAGTATTCTTTTTTCCTTTATAATGGTCGGATGGTCGTGATTCTTTGACGAGATAGCTCTACATAGCTACATGTCATTCTTGCTTGGCTTCTTGGCCATAAATATGGAACTGCCCGCGGTACCACCCGGCACGTTCCAAGCTTTGGTATCTAACTCGCTTTATCTTTTGTTAATTTTCGGGAAAAATTGGTCGGCACGTCATTTGCTCTCTCGCGCGTGCGAAGCTAGCTTTTCGCTTCTTCGTGTGATTGGCGTTGAGTGCACATTTTGCGTCAACACACTTTTTGGCACGCCCGGTGGGACCATACGGACCGAATCGGTTCAAGATGCCGAAGTCTCGGACCTCCCCCGGATGTCAACATCGAAGAGCTTTCTCCCGCAGCGAGCATCGGCGGCTCCTAGACGCCGTGAATCAATTTCAGCAAAAGTGTCTCATGTCGTTTAAGAAGAATCGGAGTGGTGTACCATATCCGAAGAGTGGCACCGCCCGAGTCTTTGTTGCCGGGAGAGACCGACGCCACAACCCAACAAGAAAAGGAGGAATGCGCGCGGATCTTCCAAGAGTCGGTAGACAACATGCTCACCAAGCACAACCAAGCTTTCCTCGGGTCGCTCCAGCAGATGATGGTGGCCCTCTTTGGCCCGGGCGCGGGGCAAGCGTTTCGAAAGGCGTACGCCGGAAAGAGCACCGTGGAGCTGGGTGAATCAAGCTCTCAGCCGCCGCCACGAAGCCGGGTGCGGCGGCCTCCCCCTCAAAGCTCCGGGAGCGAGACATTCCAACCTCCTCCGCGAGGCACCGGGGGCGGCCCGATTCGGCCTCGTTGCGAGGCTTCGGGGAGGTCAACCAATCCCGCCGCCACCACGGAGCAAGCACGGGTCGGCCGTGCAACGGCCGAATCCGTACCGGCCTACGTACGGAGACCTAGCGTTCGGCTCACACGGGGCCCCACTTGACCCCGGTCGAAGAATAGCTCCGTCGACCAGCGGCTCCCGAGAAGAATTTGTACGGCGGTGGCTATCATGAAGTGGGAAATTACGGGGCGTTCGACGCCTTCCCGCACCCGGGGTACGCGCGGGCTGCGGGCGCTCGGGGAGGAAGATGCCCTAGCACGCAAGATGGCCGAATTGATGCGAGAATCGGTTCGGCCTCAAGCCAAGGATGCGGGGGCCCCACCTACGAGCCGCCGTTCCCCAGTGGTACTATAACGTGCTCCTGCCACCAAGGGTGAAACCGCCGACGGAATTCACAAAGTTCTGCGGGCGAGGACGAGACAAGCACGGTCGAGCATATCGCTCGTTACCTCATGCGGCTTGGGGAATGTTCGGCCGAAGAGACGTTCAGGGTTCGCTACTTCCCCGCCTCGGCCGACGGGTCCAGCTTTTCAGTGGTTCTCGTCCTTGCCGCCTGAATCAGTGGCCAGGTGGAAAGATTTGGAGCGTAAATTCCACGCTCATTACTTCAGCGGCAGTTCCGAGAAGAAGTTGATTGATCTCGCCACCCCGAAGCGAGAGGCACGGTGAAACACCGCTGGAGTTTCTTAGAAGATTCGGAGAAGTCAAGGGCATGTGCTTCTCATTGAACTTGCCAGACGATCAGCCGGCTGATATGGCCGTCGCCGGGATGTTGCCGGCCGTGCGCGAGAAGCTATTTGGGATGGAGTTTGAAAACTTGGGCCAACTATCGCGAGAAGTTGTCCTTGATGAGCAATCGAGCATATGGCCTCAAGAAGGACCCCAAGTTTGGCAAGCGAGCATGACATCGGCCGACATCTACAACCAATTCTTGGACAAGGCTGATTTGTGCGAAGATTCGACGACGAATTGGAGATAGCTGCAGCGGAGATCTTGTGGGGTAAAGAGCCCTTGACAATGAATCAGCGGTGGGTCAGGCAGACCAAAGGAACCTACGACTTCGACATCACAAAGGCTGATAAGTTGTTTGAGCTCTTGGTAAAGGAAGGCCGAATCAAGCCGCCCGAAGGGCACTCTATGCTTCGGCCCGATGGAGTCAAAGCGAAACGTTCTTGCGGCTTCCATGACAAGGGGACTCGCACTCCATCAACGATTGCGGGGTCTTCGGGATGAGGATCCGAAGGCTATCCGGGAGGGGCACCTCAAGTTCGATAACAAGATGAAGGTCGGATGGCCACCCCTTCCCTCGAGAACATGCTCGGCTTTTCTATCAATGCGATAACGGCCGAAGAGAAGGGGAAAGTCAAGGTCCCGACCTCGGCCCGGGTCCAAGCAAGATGGATCGGTTGACCGGAGCGTCGGGTGACCCTAGAACAAGTGCGGGCGACGCCCCCGCGTTCTCAAGAGCCACGTCGAGATTGGGGAATCGTCCGGGGCCTAAACCCAAGGTGACGTCACGCATTCTCCTCAACAAATGGCAGCGCCGAGATGGAAAAAGAGCGCTACCAAAAGCGTCGTCACGAGGAGGAGCGGCGCGGGGGCCGAAGAAGAGGCGCGCGGATGGAAACAAGAACAAGACACACGCGCGCGGAGCGCGCCCGGCGGGGGTGCGCCTTCTTCGAGCACCGCCGGAATGAGGGCCTAAAGCTACCCACATTGAGGAAGCGTCCCGAATGCGGCGACGGATATGTTGAGTACGGGCGAGGAAGCGCAATCGCCGATCCGTCCATGAAAGACTTGGAAGGATCCACCCGAATGGGGATCGGCGGCAAAAAAATTGAAATCATTGATCATCCCGGGGAAGCGCCAAGCCGATCTCGGGTGGGGCGATCGGGAAGAGGACGAGGATGTCCACGTGCGGCGAAGGGGCGGTGGTGCCCGCCCGGCCTACGCGGGGAGCCGAAGAGGCGGGTCCGGCGCTTAAGGAACCGCGAGATGAAGCAAGCCGGGATCCAGACGAGGCAGAAGTGGCGCCCCAAAGACCAGCCAGAAGGATCGAAGCGCTCGGCCCCTCGCATGCATGGTATACTTCCCGCCAAACGAGTTCATGGCTCCCGCTAACCGGGTGATGCGGGGAGGAAGCTTCCTTTGACGACGAGCGGCCCGAGGGGATGATGGCGCGGCCGGTGCTTGCCAAGCGAGGCCATCTTCGACAAGCCGGCCAAGAATCGCCATATGAGGCCGCCGTACTTGAGGGGGGTACGTCAATGGCAAGCCATTGACCAAGATGTTCGTCGACGGTGGCGCGGCGGTCAACGTAATGCCGTACACCACCTTCGGGAATCTTGGCATGACCCCGAGCGATCCGACACCAACAAGCATCATCACGAACGACTTCGCGGGAACCCCTCGGACACCAAAGGATGCGCTCACGTGGACTTGATGATCGGGTCCAAGACGCGCTCACCACCTTCTTCGTCATCGAAGGGAAGGGGAGCCTACGGCCTGTCGCTTGGGCGGGGCCCGGATCCACGCCAAGCTCGCCGCGTCCCATCCACTATGCATCAACGACCGATCCGGTGGGTGGACGATGAAATCGAGGTCGTCCGGGCGGATGACTCCGTAAGCGTGGCTAACATGGAACCCGCCTTCCGGGAGTACCAAGGCATCGATTGCTTCTCGGGGAAGGGGCGGGGAGAAGGTCTGTTGAACCGTCGGCGGTGACCAACGACGATTCAAGCAGTCGGCTCTTATAGTAATTTTTAATGGAGAACCCCGTGGATGGCACTGATGGCAAGTTAGGACGAGGATTTATGTCGGCCGATAAGCTGGAAGAAGTTGACATTGGGAACGGTGATAAACCAAGGCCGACGTTCATCAGTGCAAATTTGCAACCAGACTTCAGGGGGAACTTAATCGAGCTTCTCAGAGAATTTAAAGATTGCTTCGCCTGGGATTACTCGGAGATGCCTGGACTGGATCGATCCATCGTCGAGCACCGGTTGCCAATCAAGCCTGGTTTCAAGCCGTATAAGCAACCGCCCGGAAAATCTACAAGGATGAGGTATTGGCCGATGTGAAGAAGGAGATCGAAAGATTACTTGACGCAAACTTCGTTCGGCCCTGCAGATATGCGGAGTGGATTTCTAACATCGTCCCTGTGTATAAGAAAAATGGAAAAATGAGAGTTTGCATAGACTTCAGGGACCTAAACAGAGCTACTCCCATGGATGGATATCCGATGCCTATTGCCGATTTGTTGATTGACGCCGCTGCCGGGCACAAGGTGATTAGCTTCATGGATGGCAACGCGGGATACAATCAGATCTTCATGGCAATAGAAGACATATCAAAGACGGCCTTCGGGTGTCCGATCATATAGGCCTATTTGAATGGATAGTCATGACGTTTGGGTTGAAAAATGCCGGTGCAACCTATCAGCGGGCCATGAATTACATTTTTCATGAGTTGATCGGCAAGACCGTGGAAATCTACATTGACGACGTAGTGATCAAGTCCTTAAGTCATGACACCCATCCGGAAGATGTGAAGAAGACCTTGGAATGCACCGGAAGCATGGCCTAAAGATGAATCCAAACAAGTGTGCATTCGGGGTGTCGGTGGAGAGTTCTTGGGGTTTTTGGTCCACGAAGGGGGAATCGAAGTTGGCAAAAAGAGCATGAAAGCCATTGATGAAGTCGTTCCTCCAACCAACCTCAAGGAGTTGCAATCAACTGCTCGGCAAGATCAACTTCGTGAGAAGGTTCATCTCAAATTTATCACGGAAGGTGTTGCCGTTCTCTCCGTTCTTGAAGCCGAAGAAGGATCGAGAAATTCACATGGGGCGACGAACAACAAAAGGCTTTCGAGGAAATCAAGCAATACATGAAGGAGCCGCCGGTCTTTGGTTCCTCCTCGCCTAAACAAGCCTTTCAAGTTGTACGTGGCGGCCGATACCCAAACCATTGGATCGGCCCTTATTCAAGAGTTCGAAGGAAAGGAGCGGGTAGTAGCTTACCTTAGCCGAAAATTACTTGATCCCGAAACCAGGTATTCGGCTATGGAAAAAGCTGTGTCTTTGCGTATACTACTCATGTACAAAGTTTCGGCACTACTTGTTGAATGCCGAATGCCTCGTATACTCGAAGTTTGATGTGATAAAACATATGTTATCTATGCCAATTTTGAATGGACGGATTGGCAAATGGATTTTAGCCTTATCGAATTCGAGTTGAAGTTCGAATCGGCAAAAGCCATCAAAGGTCGGGTCATTGCCGATTTCATTCCCGAGCATCGTGACCCTTCGGTTGATCGCTTGAAATTACCCCTTGGGCTTTATTTTTTGATGGGTCATCATGTGGCAAAGGTGGGGGAGTAGGGATCTTACTAATTTCTCCCAGAGGTGAGATGTTTGAATTCGCCATTCCTATACAACCCATTGTCACAAATAACCAGCTGAGTACGAGGCATCGCTTCGAGGGCTTCAATATTTGAGAGAAGCGGGGCCGTTTCGGTTGAAATTTATGGAGATTCGAGTTGGTCATCAAGCAATTGAACGGCCGGTACGAGTGCGGGGAGCGAGGGCGAGGAGTTACTACAAGGAATGCGAGAGAAATCTTGAAGGGCTTTCCACTCGGTAACCCTACGACGCACATTCCTAGAGAGCATAACGAGGAAGCAAACGGTGGCCCCGGAGCGCCTCCGGTTATAAAGAGAGTCAAGAAGCATTTTCTTTGCGAGAGGTGAGCGCACTAGGGACGGATCTTACGAGAAGATGATTGGAGGAAAGAGATCGTCGATTATTTGAGAGATCCATCCCGAAAAGTCTCTAGGAAGCTCGGTACAAGGCAATCAAGTTCGTTCTTCCGGATAACAATTTATTCTATAAATCATTAGATGGAGTATTGCTACGATGCCTGGGTCCAGAAGAAGCCAAGAACATGATGAGCGAGGTGCACGATGGGATATGTGGAGCGCACCAATCGGCCTATCGGATGAAATGGGTTATTAGGCAAGCTGGATGCTTTTGGCCGACGATTTTAGAGGACTGCTTTGAGTATTACAAGGGGTGTCAAGATTGCCAGAGGTTCGGGAATATTCAAAGAGTCCCTGCATCGGCATTGAATCCCATCATCAAGCCATGGCCATTCAGGGGCTGGGGTATAGACTTGATTGGCCAAATTAATCCGCCATCTAGCAAGGGGCATAAGTTCGTGCTTTTGGCTACAGACTACTTCACCAAATGGGTCGAGGCGGTCCCGGCGAAGAAAGTGACGTCGAGAAAACATGGTCGAGTTCGTCAAGGAACACATCATCTATCGATTTGGGATCCCTCGGACGATTACCACCGACCGGGGGGCACAATTCGTGTCATTGGAGTTCAGAGATTTTGCCGAAAGCATGGGAATCAAGTTGTTTAATTCTTCTCCATACTATGCCCAAGCTAATGGTCGGGCGAGAGGCTTCTAACAAGATCATGATCAAGCTTATACGAGAAGAAGATCGACCGAAGCCAAGAAGGTGGCATTCGGTACTCGGTGAAGCATTGTGGGCTTACCAAATGGCCCCCCATGGAGCTACAAAGACTTCTCCTTACGAGTTGGTTTACGGGCATCACGCGATCCTGCCCTGGGAAATGCAATCGAATCAAGGAGAATAGTCTTTGCAAAACGATTTGAGCTCCAAGGATTACAGTGGCCTAATGATGGATGAGTTAGAAGATTTGCATATGATCCGTCTCAGGGCCCTGGAGAACATCGAGAAGAACAAGCTGCGGGTCGCTAAATATTATAACAAGAAAGTAAAAGTAAGGCAATTTGCAGAAGGCGACCTGGTGTGGAAAGCGCTATTGCCGATTGGAACTAAATACAGTGAATTCGGCAAATGGTCCCCTAACTGGGAGGGGCCTTTTCGTGTGGTCAGATGCGTTCCTGGTAATGCATACATATTGAAAACTTTGCTAGGAGAGGAGTTTTCCGCCGCAATAAATGGAAGATATGCGAAGAAGTATTATCCTAGCATTGAGATCGATCGATGATTATACACATCGACACGAAACAACGGCGCTCAAGGATGAGGCCGCCTTTAGAACAAAAATCCATGAACAAGAGAAAATGGCCGGTGCTCGATGCATTGCCCTTAGCTCAATACTACATTACAAGCTTGTTCTTACAAGATTACATCTAGCGAGCCACGATGGTCGGGTCCCCTAAAGGGAGGGAAGCGAGAAGGCGTGGAGAAAGAAGCGAAAGTATGATTCAATCTTTTCTTTGCTTCTTCGGTGCGTCGCTCCCTCTTCGGTTGTTCCGGGACCACCGTGACGGCGACTTGGAACGCACGAGGATGACCATGATTGGCGGCCTCTACCAAGCTATCCCGGGCCGCCTTCGGGTTGCGTACATCGTCGAGACATCCGGAGCAAAAGAATCAAGGTTAGGGGGAAGAAATCCAGATGCAAACATGAAGGGGTCAGAAGCGTTTACCCCCTACTAGTGCTTCCAGCGCCATGCGACGCTCGCGCTCGGCTTGGCAACGGACGGTCATGTCCCTGAGGCCGCGCTCCAGGTGACGGGCACGGCGGCGCAGCTGATGAATGACCCTTTGCTCGGGCGTGGCATCCTGCGCCGGGGGGAGGAATCGGAGGAGATGTACTCGGGGACATCTTCGGTCCCAATGACCTCTTCAGGAAGCAGATCAAGGCTGAAAAGACGAGAAGAAGACATGAAGCGTAAGATCAAGCGAGGAGAACGAGGAGCGAGATCAAGAAAGAACTCACTTCCGAATCGTACGCTTCCTTGATGAGCCGCTCCCCCGAGGTTGTTTACCCTTGTCCATGGTGTTGGGGTTTTTTCTTCTTCCGGGCAACAAAGGAAGAGACGAGAAGCGATGGAGGAGTGTGCGAATGGATTTGCGAGCACCCCACGGGCTATTTTATTGACCAAGGAGGCGCATTGGGAGTGATGATGCGGCCGGTACACACTTTGTTGGAATACCAAGCGGCGGGGGTTTCCACCAAGTACGAAGGGTTTTCTCTTGAACGGTGTTTACGGATTGCCGAATTGGGATCCTTTGTGGATCTTGCGCCAAGGGGCGATTGTTTGCGAGCGTTCGGCTAAAGACGGTTCCCGGATGCATTCAAAGAAGACAAAATTCACGGATGCAAATGCGAAGGGAGATATCACGGAACAAATGCGAGAATTCAAAAGTTCATCATATATTGCCGACATTTACGCATCCCTAGTACAATCTAGTCAAAGAGTCCGTTCAACACGGAGCGGGGATGGGTAATTTCGGCAATGGCGTCGCCGTGGCCGTCGAGGCGCTCCGGGATGAGCTCGATCTCGTCGATATCCTCCGGCGCGCCGCCACGGAAGCCACGCGGCCTGGTGGAGTAGTCGACGTCCGTATGCGTCGCCATCGCGGCCGGGCCCAAGGTGGTGCCCGGGCGAACGCCATGAACGGCCACCTCGTCGACGCGACGCTCCACGCGCGGCCGGGCGCTCCGCCGGCGTGTCGGCGTGGGCATTCACCTTCTCGGCCAATTGCTCTACCAACGTCTTTAGCCGGTCGAGCTCGGCGTCGCGGGCTGCAAAAGACAAGCGAAGGGATTAGCATCAAAGGCCGAGCCGGACCAAGAATCAATCTCGGGGCCATACCGTCAATGGCCTCCGGCGGTTGTTTGCGGCGGTCCTCCCATTCTAACTCGGCCACGCCCGCTTTCTTGGATACATCCTCCGGTTCGTGACGGGATGCCTCCAACTCCTCCTTGTAGCGGATGGCGTCCGCTTCCCCCCGTACGGCACGGGGAGTGGCCGTCGGACTCGAAGAGTCATGCGGGAGGGGTTGATTGGTCGGCGCGCGGGCGGATTCCACCGAATCAACCTACAAAAGGGGGGGTGATTGTCAAGGCAAAAGAAGATCAAGAAAAGGATCGAAGAGGAGAAGTTGACGGTCATCACCGCCGCGCGCGTTAGCGCGCTGCTCCCCTCGGCCTCGTCGGAGGCACGGCGGCGGTTGAGGCGGCGCACCATTGCGGTTTGGGGATGTGCCTTGTTTGCAAGGAGACCGAGAGATTGGCAAAGATTCGAGAGCTAGAAGGCCGGTGGAGAGCTAGGGGCACCTATGGCAACATTTATAGGCACGGCGGGGGTAAATCGTGGCTTCGAGTCGTGGGCGTGGATCGTGGCGCACGTCCCAATAAAATCGGAAGGCGGAGAGATTTCCTTGACCGGCCCGCCCGCGGGTCGTTTGGAGTTCCAAGCTGGACCGTGTGCGGGTTGATTGGTTCGGCTAAGGGAACTCAAGGTATCGTTCGGGAGTTAGCGTTTCACTACCGAATGGGTCGTTCAAAGATTACATCTCAAAGTACGCAAAGGAAAGGAAACAAATCGCAAAGGAAATATTACAAGAACGACCAGTCCAGGTATACATCAATAAGGACATTCAAGCACTAAGGAGTTTTGTGAGTGCGTGACGAACATTGGATATTATCAAGTGGGAATTATCCGGGATCTCCTGGTAGTCCTTTTGGGCACCGACTAAGTCGGTGAGCTCGCATCGCATTGCTTTACTCCGGTGACGACCGATTCTACCTCCGCCCGGGTCTTTGCTATCAATCCGGGAATATCGGCTATTTTCTTACGGTCAATCTCCATCTCCGCCGACGGGCTTCTCAATTCTGCCTCTAGAGCGAGCCTTTACGGCGACTTTCAAATCGTAAGAAGCTTGCGGGTCGGCCAAAGCATCTTTATGGCTTTCGCTTGGGATTGTACCCCGTTCATGGCATGTTCGGCATCAGTTTTCTCCTTTTCAATGGCCGAACGGGAGCGCAATTTCCTCCAAGTGCGCCTCAAGGGAACATAAAAGGGCTCTAAGTCGTAGACGGACGATAGGAAAGCTCTGATGTCATCAGGAAGTTTTCGACTAATGGGTTCAAACATCTCTTCAAAATGGCGAAGATCATTGAGCTGATCCTGAACATCTTTTTCTAGCCAGGCTGCAATTTCTTTGAGTTTGGGCAACACTTCATCCGGGCGGCGGTGGTTTATTTCTCTCATCACCTCGGCGAGTTGATGGGCCCTCGATGGCAAGCTTGATGATGACGGGGCGTGACCCCGGAAACAACATTGCCGAGGTGAGAATGCTAGCATCAAGGTATCGAAATTAAGAGCGGAATTGGGCACCTCATGAGTGGTTTCTTGAGCGGGGGCAATCGCGGACGGAAGAGGCGTCCGAGTAGAGCCGAAACTTCCAAGTCGGGGAGATGCGATGCGGCCATCGGCCGACTCGTGAGTTTCTGGCTGGTGAAGAATTGGATCTTCCTCGGTTGGGTTGGTCATTGCTGCTTGACTGATAGGCGATGGCATCCTGGGGGAATTTGGCGGCCCCAGTTGAGTTGGGAGATTCATCTCCGGAGAATGTCTCGCTTCCGAGAAGGTGATGAAGATGAGATCTCTCTGGGATGGGCAATTCAACCCCGGAAGGGCTCGCTTGTTGAACCACCGGGACATCTACAAGCGGTTCTCCCACGGCCTTCTTCTCGCAAAAGTCCAATTGAAGGGATAAGTGCCGGTGCTCATCTTTAAGAAAGAACAACAAAAGTCATACCGAGTGGGTGGAGCATTGGCGAGTCTTGGTTCTCGAAAAATGTTGGGCTCGGTCCGAAAATGCACAATGGATATGATCCATCAAGAACGAGTGACTTGGTAATCAAGAAGGTAAAGGGTTTTACCTCAACAAGCACCTTTTTGACGAGTTCTTCTCCTTTTGGCACTTGGAGGGGCAATCGGGTGCGGACCTTGCCTCCGTCGCAGCGAGGCTAGAAAGGGCCGGGATCCGTAGTAGCATACCCGGCCATCAATTGATGCGGGGTTGTGGATTTAAACCCCGATCTTTGAAATCGGGCCTTCGGCATTATAAGTGATTACCCCGGCTCGAGGGGCGGTGCGTCGTGTTCGTGGGCAAAAGATGAAGGTCAAAATCATGAATGGAGAAGAAGTGTTTGATCCAAGGGCTCATTGTGTTACCTCCGAGGTCGGCGGGAAATCGGGCACCAGTGCCGCACGGAACACATGAACGGGTTCACCGAAGATGTGGTCATGGAATTCTTGCCACCATGAGTTGAAGGTGGGGTGAGCCATGGTTGCGGGCACAAAAGGACATGTGTAGACGGTGGGACTGCACACATAGTTGAAAACTCTGCCGCTTTCGCATCGGTTCTTTGATTTCCTCCCCGGGCTTGAGGAATTCATGCGAAACAATCTTGGGGGCATCCGGCCACATCCAAGTTGCCCGGCCATTACATTAGGCCGGTAGTACTCATAAGTACGGTATTCGCCTCCCTCCATTGAACTCAAGTCGGTAATATGCATGGGCGGATTATGATGTTAAAGATTTCCAAGAATCCCCTATCTTGATGGCCGGGCTCAAAGGAGAATTCGACGGGGAAGGTCGAGTGTCATAGCCTAGATAAGGGAGCCAAAGAGGATTGGAGAAGCCTCTGAAGAACAACTCGAAGAGCTGGACGATGTCCTGCTGAACGATAACAGTTGAAGCTGCTTCTCCATAGTTTTGGCATCCTCTGGTAACTTGAAGCTCTCCTTCGGGGGGATTGGACCGGGGGAAGAACCCGGAGCTCAAGTCGACGCCTACAATCGATGCATGTGAAGTTGCGGCCAAATTTGAACAAACCACCAAGGACCATTGACGCATGTTATCCTCTCGACCGGTGTACATTTGGGTAACGGTCTGATGAAGCATATGGTATACACTGCCCAAGAAGAATTTTCCCAGAGGAAGGCGATTGCCACTAGCCAGATGGATCGCCATCGCGATATGATTCAAAGTGGGTTCGTTGGCCTTGCCACAGAAGACAAATCTGCATAACCACATGTTCAAAAAGGCTCTGTATTCAACTTCGCCAAGGGGATTATCTCTCATGTGCTTCAAAATATAATTCTTGTAGCCATTCCCTGGCTTTACCCCTGTTTGGCGTGAGGAATTCTTGAAGTTCCAAGGCTGGACGGACCCGGTGATGTCAAGGCCGGTGATCATGTACACATCGGCCAAGGTTGGAGACATTGGGCCATGCCCAAAAAGGAAGGCGTTGACGCCATTTGACCAGAAGTGGCATGCGGCTATCAGAAGATCTTCATTCTTGGGTGTCTCAGCTACGGATAACTCCAGACATTGAGCAATGCGGAGAGCGTCCGGATTGGTCAACCCACTCTTATCCGCAAGAATCCTCCGATACCAAGTCTTCCGACCGCAATTGGGGGCAAAGGCCGGTTCTTGAACGCATCTTGCCACCGGGGAGGTGGAGATAAAGCTACCTTGAAAGGGATTCTGCGAGATTCGGTGGCAATAAAATCTCGGGGTCGGGATTCCCTTCGGGACCAAGATAATAAGGCCGCGAATTGGCCTCAATAGGAATCGGAAGAGCAAGAGAAGGTTCCCGGAAGAGAGCGGAAGAAGAAAATCTCGGGTAAAGTTGAAAACCTAATGCCGAACAAAGGTTTGGAGGGGGTGAATTTACCCGAGCGACTTGGTTCCGAGTTGCCATCGGAGATTCAAGCTCGGAACGAAGGGGATCTAGGGTTGGATGCGAACGAAGAATCCGGCGGATTGCGAAGAACGGTGTTGACGAGTTTGGCTCAAGGATTCGTGGCTAGAGTCAATTGTGGAACAAAATTACTTTTATCCCACAATTGAAGGGGCATGTGTTAACACCAAAATTTGGTAAGGAGTATGACATGTGGGTCCGATTCGAAAAAGAGTCCGTCCGGTGGAAGGAAAGATATTTTCGAGAGATTTTCGGCGGAAGGATCCGCGGTCGGCTATCCGTTCCGGTTCGGCAAAAGAACAAGAGAGCTGATTTTGCGGGATTGGACGGTGACGTGGCTCAATCAGAAGAAGCGAATGGATGGATAGGCGATCGAGTTTAGTTAGGCAATGAATCCATTCGCAATTGTAATCAGCAGGGTTTAAATACGATCCCTGGATGTATGTAACAGACACGTTCATTCCTCAATACACACCGGCCTTACGCCAAACCCTAGAGTCCTTGTCATGTCGTCGAGTTCTTCGAGAGGGCCAATCGATCCGTCGACCTCCGTGAGTACCGGCAACCTTGTATCATGTCTAGTATCATGCGGTGGATTTAGATCTGATGCAAGTAGTCTTGTTACCATGCTTCGTGTCATGCGGTAGATTCAAGCTTGGTTCAAGAGGGTTTCTTGTTAGATCATGAGCCATGCGGTAGGCTAAGATCTAGCTCGAAGCTAGTTATCGGCTCTATCGGATTTTGGCAAGATCCGATAGATTCATTAAGTTACCCCGTGTTATCATGAGTTTTACTTTATGTTTTAATTCATGTAATACACTCTTGCCCAATCTAGATAGGTTTGGATCGGCTTTTTCCTTTTAAGATTCGTGCACGAGCAGGTTTCGTGTTTTTGACACGTGGATCTTGTGCTCTCTGATAGCCGAAACCGAATCGATCTAGGTTGTCACGTGTTGCGGGTTCAAGCTTGCTTTGTGCGTATAAATCTTGAAAGAACCGGGTATCATGCGGTAGATGCAGGTTTTTGGGTTGCTTTGGAGCTAGTCATCGGTGGATTAGATTTCCAATTCGGTCGATAGATTTATTCACGTGGTAATGTTTGTTCCTTCTTCATGGACCCTAGATCGGTACTGTTCGGTACCGTATTCGGTTATGTTTTCATGAGTAGATCACGTGCCTTGTTTGTGCCTTAAGTGATGTATGCTTTTAGCTTTCCGTATTTAGATTGTATCATGCGGTGGATAGGTCTATTTGCGGGAAGTGGTACGTTTTTCATGCAAGTCGTATCATGCGGTGGATAGATTTGTTTGTGATCGTACCCGACGGATCTTAAAGTACCTAGACATGCGGTAGACTAGTGCTTTGATCTATGCGTGCTCATTTAATACATGATCATGTCCGTGCTTTACCTCATTTTATTTAATGATAAACCTCACGGGGATCGGTCATAACTTCATGCTTGCATCTTTATCTATACAAAGACCGATCGTCGTCACGCTTACGTCATCCATTCGGCAGTATTCTTTTTTCCTTTATAATGGTCTGGATGGTCGTGATTCTTTGACGAGATAGCTCTACATAGCTACATGTCATTCTTGCTTGGTTTCTTGGCCATAAATATGGAACCTGCCCGGTACCACCGGCACGTTCCAAGCTTTGGTATCTAATCGCTTTATCTTTTGTTAATTTTCGGGAAAAATTGATCGGCACGTCATTTGCTCTCTCGCGCGTGCGAAGCTAGCTTTTCGGCTTCTTGTGTGATTGGCGTTGAGTGCACATTTTGCGTCAACGGAAATGTTTTACGAATTTAATTAATTGTGATAAAGCACAGAAAACACAAGTCAGCAAGCTAGTGAACCAAAAGCTAGGTTCCGGGTAGGTTTGCATGGTAAGTTGACTAGGCAACGATCTTTGTTGACCAAGTCAAAAAGGAATGTCAAAGGTCAACTAGGCCCCACAAGTCATCCTGTGGGCCCCGTAGGTTAGATGGAACCAAGTAGGACAGGTAGAGGTCTCACACGTTAGTGGGACCTAACGGTAAGTCCGTATGCCCCTTTGGTAAGATTAGGTAGAGATTGAACAAGATGGTTTTGATATAAGAGATGTGGTGCAGCGAAGGTACATAGCTCAAGCTGAACCTGACTGAGGTGTGACATGGTCGACCGCTTGGTTAGCGCACGCGCCGTGCACGACGAAGTTGTGACACGGCCGCGGCGATAGGTATGGCCATGACTTGAAGGATAGAAAACATGCACCTGGTGCTAAGATTAGGGCTTGGCGGAAAAAGGATAAGTGTTGCTGCTTACCAAGCAACACACAAGTAGGAAAGATAAGGACTTAAGGCTAGATTAGCACTTATATGACTTATAAATTTACAAGCAGCAGCTACTACTTGCATGGGTCGTGGCCGAGAACAAACACTACAGGTTTGTAGCTCCAGCGTGCCCTCGTGATGGATCTGAACTTCCATGTAGATCGTTAGAGCTATACGTCCATGGCACGTAACCAACCACGAGTGGCATCAGTCGTACATGCTTCTTGCTTTGGCGTAGCTCCCTTGTCTGAGGCAGAAAGATCATATGCCCAGCATGGCTGAAACTGAGGACCATGTGTGGTTCGAGGACCGGTGGATGATCACTTCCTAGTGTGACGAGTGATTGACAACGTTGTGTGGACTGATTCTTGGCTATGTATTGCAAGTGTAGGTTGCAGCTTGACTCGTGTTGGTGCAGGTGAAGAACAAGCACGAAAGGTCGTCGCCGGTGAGGCCTCCAGGTGTGGAGAAGACAAGTAGGCTTCGTTCGAGGGACCCGGTGGCCAGCGGAGTCAAGTGCGGATCGCATGGTAGCATGAACAGCAAGATGAAGTCATGGACGGTTTCTTGGTTGAGCCACAAAACCAAGGTCGAGCCGGGACTACGTGGGAGCCGAGTCATGAGTGGCGATTGTCGGAGGCTACACCGAGTTCGCGGGGTTTCCGGTGGTTCACCAGAAAATCACTAGGTTCCTTGGTTGATCCACAAAGCCAAGACCGAAGAACCGAAGACGGAGATGCAGCAGCTTCGACCGGTTGACCGGTGAGGAGCACCGATCTGACTGGTGTGCGATGACGCAATCCTCCGCTTCGAAGCGGAGGACACACGTCGGGATCGCAAGGCTTGCGTCGAGGCTAAGCAGGTTGCAGTCGCGGGGCATCCGTCTGATGGAGCGATGACAAAGATTTCCGGTTTCGCCCTCGAGGGGCTTGTATCCCTAATTAGGTAGTAAGGGTATTTTAGACTTTTGGTTGCCTCCATATAACCCAAGAGGTGAGAGGATGGCAGCCATCTCTTGGAACCCTAGCTCATTTGGTTTTCCTATTTTCCCCTTCCTATTTTCCCTAGGATTTCTATAGGACTAGCTTGAGAGCTTCATGGTGAGATCTTGTGAGAGGGAAGTATGATCGGGCAGCAAGCTAGACCCTATATTAACCTCTTTGTGATGTATAGATGATTTGGTGTGGTTCCTCAAGGATTGGATGTGGTTTTCCCGTTCGTTCTTTGTGGTGATTTTCGGAGCCCTCTCTTCGTGGATTTCTTGGAGTGTTTTTGGGACCTTTCTCTTGAGGATTTGGTGGGGGATGTATGTGTGAACCCTTCGTGGTTCTTTTCCCTTTGATTCCCCTCCCAAATCCGTGAGTAAAGGGGCTCGATTTTGGGGTTTTCAGTGTTCTTGGGTTAGAAGAGTTCTTGGTGGGATTTCTTCGATTCCTCTTGATTTGGCAAGTATGGTGGACAATAACTTGGCTATGGACTCCCCATGAGGTGTTCCTACTATCCCCAAAGTCTTGTGCAATTCTGTGGAGTGATTCGGGTGATCGGGAGTTGGTTTTGGGGGTGTTGACCCGCGAGTGCTGTTCATCCCAACGAGCTCAGGTCACACCGGTCTGACCGGTGCCTCTGACCAGTCTGACTGGTGCAGACCCATGTTGGGTTTTGCTCGGGTGAACGTTTGGGTGAGTTCGCTGTTGTCCTGTGTTGCTGCTGCGTTTGGGTCATTTTGGAGTTCGGTAGGCCTGTTTGGTGTTTTGGGGCTTTCTGGTTCGCATTCACTCCCCCCTCTCTGGTTCGCCGTATCGGTCCTTCAATTGGTATTAGAGCCGATTATGGGTCTTGAGTGACTCTAATCAGTCTAAGATCCAAGGATGGCGTATCAGGAATGGGGTTCAGGTCCTCCACACTTCGATGGCAAAAACTACCAGATGTGGTTAGCGTATGGCGGCGTTCCTCCGCGGAAAGGGTCAGATCCTTTGGGATGTCACGGTGGACACAGGCTATGTCCAGCTCATGAACTTCCTTGCTCCAGGATCGAGGGACATGTTCGACGCCAACAACAAGGCGGTCGACTACTTGTTTCGTGCTCTATGTCAGCCTGAATTCGATCGGGTCCACACAGTGCTTGTAGAATCTAGTCGGTGTTGAAGGAAGTGTTGGAAAAAACAGCCTAATTATGAATAATCCAGATTTAATGTTGAGGAAAAGCATATTGAATAAAAATGATGCAATCACACAACACAAATGAACAAGCCACACATTAAGAAATTACTCACAGTTCTTGCTCAGTGAGTTGACGAACGCGTCGAAGAAGTAGTTGCAGATCCACCAAGCGGTCGCGTGTGACGCTGCCCAAAAACCTGATTACCGCCCCGTGCAGGAATGTTGCGGTAGTGGTTTCGGAGATCCCGCTTCCTCCAAGCCCGGTGCACGCCGAGGTCGAAGGTCGACGAAGCGCGGCAGCTAGCGGTCGAACGGCGAACGCGTGGGAGATGAAGTGTATGTCTACTCCGTGTCTCGGCCCACCAAGACGTCTCCCGATGTTTATAGGCTCCGCCCAACGTTTCATATTCCTCTCATCAATCATACCGATAACTCGCTCAATTGATTCAAGCGCAACCGCCACCTTTATCAAGCGGCCGAAACCGCCTATTTGATTGTAGTAAATCTGTCACCATTAAGCAAGAGAAACCGAAACGTCATTGGCACAAAGCACAAAAATTAAAATGCACCTGTAACAGCCAGTTGTACACGTACGCGTCGCGCTCGTCGCAAGTCACAAGTCACGCGATAATTTACGCGAAAATGCGCGGGCTGCGCGTGCGTGTATCAACAGTCTCCTTTTCTCTCACATGCATATATTTTGCTATGATAGGAGACTCCCATATTTAAACAAGGCAACCTCTCCTTGTCTTGGCAATACGGGACTATTATTGTGCATGCTTTAGAATTTACTAAATGGGCCACATGGACCAAATTCCAACATTCCCCCACCAATTCTAAAGCAGTTGCTGTTCTAAACCACTTTTATATACCAGACTTTCGGTACAAGTCCCGTACGGGTTGAACTTACACCTAGATCAACAAGATCCATCTTTCAGCAGCTTGTGAATGAACTGAGCCTTGAATTCATAGCTTTTTGCTATCAGATTTCTCTTGAAAATCTATCTAGTACTAGACTACGAGAACGCCAAGTCTAAACGGAGCTTTAAAGGTCTTGCTCCCCGATCTTCTCATGAGCTTGCTAGAAAGCACCCCACTCTCATAAACTGCGACCCAACAGTTTAGCTCACATAGGTGTGTTCATTATAGGTATCCTGTAGGACGATACCTTTTCTCTCGGTAGACACTAGAACACATTAAGGTATTATAGCCAACCTTCCATACGTAAAAGAGTACATATTATGAACATGGGTAATTTAAATGAATTGTACTCCTTGTTACAATAGTAACTTTGTTTTTCTCATTTTCCAAATAAGGGATCTCCTTTCGGAGGAAGTGAGTTACCATTACTTTGCAACTAAATGGGTCTCGGTCCCATGTCCATACTTGCAACGAGATATCGCCGTCCGTGCAAGCCCTTTTGTAAAAGGATTTGCTAGATTTTTCTCACCGCGAATATAATTCACAGCAATTACTCCGGAGTTTTTCAGCTTTCTAACGATTTAAGCCTCCGCTTCACATGTCTCGAGGACTTCATGTTATCCTTAGTACTCATTATCTTGGCCAAGACTCGTTTGATTATCACAATATGTAAGGATAGCAGAGAACCGGTTTCTCTACCAGTGGCAAGTCCATGAGTAGTTCTCTTAACCACTCGGCTTCAACTGTAGCCGTGTCAAGTGCTACAAGCTCAGCTTCTATGGTTGATCGCATCAAAATGGTCTGTTTACATGACCTCCATGAAATTGCAGCACCTCCTAATGTAAACACATAGCCACTCGTGGCTTTAATCTCATCTGCGTCAGAGATCCAATTTGCATCACTATATCCTTCTAGTACGGATGGATAACCAGGTATAGTGAATTCCATATGCGATTGTTCCTACTAGATAACGTAGCACTCTCACTAGTGCTTCCCGGTGATCCTTCCCCGGATTGGAAGTAAATCGACTTAATTTGCTCACAAAAAAGAGATGTCGGGACGTGTTGCTCCGGCAAGATACAAGAGGGAACCAATTATTTGTGAAAATCTCAATTGGTCCAACCCTTCGCCCCGATTTTCTTAATTTTACACTCGCATCATAGGGTGTAGGGGCTACTTTGGCATTCTCAAAACCAAAGCGACACAACATTTTTTCCACATAATGAGATTGATTTAAAATAATCCCATTATCATTTCTTGTCAACTTAATATTTAGGATAACATCTCGCTTCTCCCGATCCTTCATGTCAAAGCATGAGGACAAGAATGATTTGACCTCGTCAATTCTTGCAGTATTAGTCCCAAATATAAGTATGTCATCCACATACAGACATAAGATCACCGTTTGACCCCCACCATGACGATAATAAACACACTTATCTGCTTCGTTTGCAACAAAACCAACATATGTTAAAGTCTGATCAAATTTCTCGTGCCATTGTTTGGGTGCTTGTTTCAGACCATACAAAGATTTTAGTAATCTACACACTTTACTCTCTTGACCCTTAACCACAAAACCATCAGGTTGCTCCATATAGATTTCTTCCTCCAACTCTCCATTAAGAAAAGCTGTCTTTACATCCATCTGATGAATGTGCAGACCATAGGAAGCAGCTAATGCTATGAGGAGCCTGATAGTGGTTAACCTAGCCACAGGTGAATATGTGTCAAAATAATCTTCACCTTCTTTCTGTGTAAATCCTTTGGCCACAAGCCTCGCTTTATATTTGTCAATCGTGCCATCTGGTCTCATCTTTTTCTTGAAAATCCATTTACATCCAATGGGTTTACACCCAGCTGGACGTTCAATGACTTCCCAAGTCTCATTTGTCATTATGGATTCCATCTCACTTCGAACCGCCTCTTTCCAATACTCTGCATCCGAAGATGCATAAGCATCAGCTAGAGTCTTAGGCACGTCATCCACAAGGTATACAATAAAGTCATCTCCAAAGGATTTCTCGACCCTTTGTCTCTTACTCCTGCGCGGAGTCATGACTAAATTGTTGTCTTCCTCATCATCATCCTCTGGCAGAGGAATGTTCTCTACTTGTTCACAATGAGGAAAGTCTGGAACGACTACATCCACATTTTCTAAATTACCGCTAGTCTGTCTCATAGGAAAGATATTTTCAAAGAAAGTCGCATCCTTAGACTCCGTTATAGTATCAACTATCATCTCTGGAGTTTCAGATTTAACTATCAAAAATCTATAGGCAGGACTATTCTGAGCATATCCTATAAAAATGCAATCGACTGTTTTTGGCCCAAGCTTTCTCTTCTTTGGCTCCGGAATGTTGACTTTCGCCAAACATCCCCATGTTCTTAGAAAGTTGACATTGGGTTTTATTCCCTTCCATGCCTCGTATGGAGTTATGTCACTTCTTTTCGTGATCACTCTATTGAGCACGAAATTTACTGTCAGGATTGCTTCCCCCCACCACATGTTAAGCATACCGGCACTTTGTAGTAAGGCATTCACCAAATCTAAAAGCGTCCGATTTTTCCTCTCAGCTACACCATTTGATTGTGGTGAATATGGTGGTGTAAATTCATGGATGATCCCATGCTCAGAACAGAAATTAGAAAAGTCAGTGGAGGTATACTCTCCTCCTCTATCATCTCTCAGTCTTTTAATATTTCTTTCTAATTGGTTCTCAACCTCTGCCTTGTAAATTTTAAAATAGTTGAGCGCTTCATCTTTAGTTTTCAGCAAGTAGACTTGGCAGTAACGTGTTGCGTCATCAATAAAAGTAAGACAATATCTTTTTCCTCCTTTAGTCAAAACACCATTCATCTCACATAAATCAGTGTGAATTAAATCTAGAGGTGCCAAAACCTTCTCAAACTCTAATGCTTTGAAAGGTTTTCGAGGTTGTTTTGCTTGCACACAAGTTTGGCACTTAGAATTTTTGACTATGTCGCACTTAGGAATTAACTCGGATCCGGACATTCTAGCAATTGTATCAAAACCAACATGACGGAATCTCGAATGCCACACATTAGCAAGATTTTTGTTCGGAAACGGTATTAATATTCATCTCATAACAAGAATCAACGGTACTTAGGCGGAACAAGCCTCCGCTATCATAGCCTTTTCCTATAAAGGTCCCAAACCTGGACACAACTAATTTATTTGACTCGAAAACTAGCTTATAACCACTCCTACACGGGGAGAGACCCGCTCAACGAGTTCTTGTTTATGGCAGGGCGCGTCTTCGGACATTCTTCAATTGGAGGGTTTTCCCCGAAGTTAACTTCGGATCCACCGTACCAACACCAAGAACGAAGCACGCGATCCGTTCCCCATCGGGACGCCGGAAGCCCCCGCCGCCCGATACGAAGAAAACAAAGAAATATCGGAACACACGTGAACATTTGCACCGAGTATCGACCCACCGGTCAATAGAATGAAATGCGGAATAGACAACAAAAGGATTACCATACCCTTCGAAGTAGAGGCCTCGCCTATGGTCACATTAGTGAACTTTTGTCTAAGTTCGGTGTCCGTCCTTGCGGTCTTTACAATCCTTGGCAAAGTGACCGGGATTACCGCACACGAAACGGTAAGGTTCTTCATATCCTTCTTCTCTCGTTTTCTTCTTTTTGAAGCTAGTAGTTTTGTTCGCTTGAGACCCTTTTTCTTGTTAAATTGTTTGTTCTTTTGAACAACATTGGCCTTCGCTCGCACGTTTTTGGTCCGCGCATCTTTTGCCCTTGCCTTCTCTTCGACATCGAGAGCTGCAATGAGATCCTCCATAGAAATCTCCTCTCTTTTGTGCTTTATAGAAGTAGCAAAATCACGCCACTCGCGGAAGTTTTGTAACTATCGCGGCCGCAACAAACTTTGGAGGCAAAGCACATCCCAAATGTGCAATATCGCCAACCGGAAAGTCGGAGGTCGTGTGCTTGAGTCACAATTGATTTAGCATTATCCATGCCGAAATCAAAGAACTTTTCACACACATACAACTAGCGACTAGCTTCGGCTTCCGCATATTTTTGCTCCAAAGCATCCCACACGGCGGTGGCCGACGTGTAATTCATATACACATCATAGAGTTGATCTGCCAGGATGGTGAGTAGACAGCCCAATGCGGTGTTATTCGCATTCTCAACCGGGCTTCCGTTCCTCCGGAAGAGGAAACATCGGGTGTATCACCCACCATAATCCCAACGACATGAGCCAAAACTTGGCCCTTGTCTGCCATCTACGGAAGTTTTCACCTCCAAACCTCTCAGGTTTCATGACATCAGATGCTTTTGCCATTGCTAGATCATAAAAATAGACGTAATCAGGTTTTTGGATTGTTGGAAAAAACAGCCTAACTATGAATAATCCAGATTTAATGTTGAGGAAAAGCATATTGACTAAAAATGATGCAATCACACAACACAAATGAACAAGCCACATATTAAGAAATTACTCACGCGTTCTTGCTCGGTGAGTTGACGAACGCATCGAAGAAGTAGTTGCGGATCCACCAAGCGGTCGCGTGTGACGCTGCCCAAAACCCGATTACCGCCCCGTGCGGGGAATGTTGCGGTAGTGGTTTCGGAGATCCCGCTTCCTCCAAGCCTCGGTGCACGCCGAGGTCGAAGGTCGACGAAGCGCGGCAGCTAGCGGTCGAACGGCCGAACGCGTGGGAGATGAAGTGTATGTCTACTCGTGTCTCGCCCACCAAGACGTCTCCTGGTGTTTATAGGCTCCAGCCAACGTTTCATATTCCTCTCATCAATCGGACCGATAAGCGCTCAATTGATTCAAGCGGAACCGCCACCTTTATCAAGCGGTGCCGAAACCGCCTATTTGATTGCGAGTAAATCTGTCACCATTAAGCGAAAGAGAAACCGAAACGTCATTGACACAAAGACAAAAATTAAAATGCACCTATAACGACCGGTTGTACACGTACGCGTCGCGCTCGTCGCAAGTCACAAGTCACGCGATAATTTACGCGAAAATGCGCGGGCTGCGCGTGCGTGTATCAACAGTCTCCTTTTCTCTCACATGCATCTATTTTGCTATGATAGGAGACTCCCATATTTAAACAAGGCAACCTCTCCTTGTCTTGGCAATACGGGACTATTATTGTGCATGCTTTAGAATTTACTAAATGGGCCACATGGACCAAATTCTAACAGGAAGCTCATGTTGGGAATGCCCAAGTTCAGGCTCGGATGTATGCGACTTACCGGAGAGAGTATGAGAACTTCACTCATCTCCCCTGAGGACCATGTGTGGTTCGAGGACCGGTGGATGGTCGCTTCCTTGTGTGATGAGTGATTGACAACGTTGTGTGGACTGATTCTTGGCTAAGTATTGCAGGTGCAGGTTGCGGCTTGACTTGTGTTGGTGCAGGTGAAGAACAAGCGCGAAAGGTCGTTGCCTATGAGGCCTCCAGGTGTGGAGAAGAAAAGTAGCTTCGTTCGAGGGACCCGGTGGCCAGCGGGGTCGAGTGCGGGCCGCATGGTGGCAAGAACAGCAAGATGAAGTCGGTGGACGATTTCTTGGTTGAGCCACAAAACCAAGGTCAAGCCAGGACTTCATGGGAGCCAAGTCATGAGTGGTGATTGGCGGAGGCTACATCAAGTTCACGGGGTTTGCGGTGGTTCACCAGAAAATCACTGGGTTACTCGGCTGAGCCACAAAGCCGAGGCCGAAGACCGGGCGTGGTTGTCTGACCGGTTTGGGGTCGCAGGGCGCCGGAAGATTCGAAGCAGAGGACACGCGTTGGGATCGCAAGGCTTGCGTCGAGGCTACGCGAAGTGCGGTCGTCGGGCATCCGTCCGATGGTGCTACGAAGACAAATTACCAAAGTGCCCTTGGTGGGTGTGTATCTTAGTTTAGGCTTTAGGGGCATTTTAGTCTTTCGGCTGGCCTCTATATAACCCAAGGGGTGAGAGGATGGCAGCCATCTCTTGAAACCCTAGTTCATTTGTTTTCCTATTTTCCCTTCCTATTTTCTTAGGATTTCCATAGGACTAGATTGAGAGCTTCATGGTGAGATCTTGTTGAGAGGATTGGATGATCGGGCGGCAAGCTAGACCTTGTATGAACCTTTGTGGCTTGTATAGATGATTCAGCGTGGTTCATCAAGGTTTGGATGTGTTGTTTCCGGTTGTTCTTGGTGGTGATTTTCGGTGCTCTCTCTTGGTGATTTTTTCGGGGCGTTTTCGGGACCTTGCTCTTGGGGATTTGATGGGGGAAATTTGTGGGAACCCTTCGTGGTTCTTTGGGCTGTGATTCCCCTCCCAAATCCGTGAGTTAAGGGGCTCGATTTTAGTGGTTTCGGAGTTCTAGGGTTGGAGGTGCTCTTGAGGGTTTACTTTCGATTCCTCTTGATTTAGCAAGTTTTGGTGGACCAAGTCATAGCTATGGGATGCCCATGAGGTACTCCTAGTATCCCCAAAGTCTTGTACGAATCCGTGGAGCGAATCGGGAGATCGGTGGTTTTTGAGGAAAAAAGGTCTCTCTCTAGGGTTCCTAGACTAAATCCTTTTTTCTGGTTGTGATGGCTTGATCTTCTTGGGAAGATCCTTTGGGAAAAGCTTCTTTGTGGTGTTGAGAGGCCTTGGTTCAAATTTCGTGTTTTTTGGAGGTCGTTTGATCGAGTTTTGCCTTTTTCCCTTCTCTCTCTCGAAGGCAGAAATTATATTCCGGGCTTTTCTCCGGGAAAAAACCCGGAATATCCGGACTTTTATTCCGGACTTTTTCTCTGGACTTTTATTCCGGAAACCCCGGAGACTCCGGGAAAAAGTGCGGAGATTCCGGACTTTCCAGTGAGGTTTGCTTAGGCTTGTTCGATTGTGCTTCCGCTTTGTTTCTAAGCTTGCTCTAACTTGTTCCTAGGGTCAGTAGGTCCGTTTGGACTACGTGATCTTGGCAAGTTTGTGTAGAGGTCTTTGGAAGTGACTTTGGGTCTTAAGTCGAGTTCCTGGAGAAGAATTTTTATCGGCTCCCATTCACTCCCCCCCTCTCTGGTTCGCCGTTTCGATCCTTCACTTTCGCGCTTGTTCTTCACATGCACCAACACCAGTCAAGCCGCAACCTGCACCTGCAATACTTAGCCAAGAATCAGTCCACACAACGTTGTCAATCACTCATCACACAAGGAAGCTGATGAGGACATCACCGACCAGGCGCCACCTCCTCCACTCGGACCAGTTACGCGGGCTCGTGCACGGGAGCTGAATTACGTCATCATGCTAAAGAACAATGGCCCAGAAGACTAAAAGACGATCCCCTAAAATTTCGGCCCAGAAGACTAAAAGACGATCCCCTAAAATTTCGGCCCAGAAGACTCAAAAACCATCCACCGGAGGCCCAAAAGGGGCCCTAGGGTACTGTTCACGTGTGCGCTACAGTACCGCGGTACTGTTCACGCCGCCGCGCTACAGTAATGCGCGTGAACAGTAACACCCTAGGGGTCCCTTGCCCCTATTTAGATAGACCCCTCTCTATTTTTTAGACTTGAGTTTGTTTTCATTGTTAGCTTTTGCTACTTTCTGAACCGCTGCGTATTCTACGCTGCCGTTGTGAATTCAAGCTCCACCTTGTGAGTGATTAATAATATTGCTTGTTGTACTTTTCTTGTTCGTTCTATCGATTGCGTGCAGGAAAAACGATCTTCGTGATTAGGCTAATCTCCCACCGCGAGGTTGGTAACCATTGGAGGTACGTTTCAGCGATTGCATTGGCACAACGGGTTCGCTCGTCATAGTCGGATCGTGAGGGTCGAACTACCACCAAATCAATATTTATCCCACTCACCGAAAGATCGGGCACCCCCCCTCTATCAAGTGGTATCAGGATTCCAGGTTGATCGGTGAGTTTATCAAGTGTCTTTTTTTGAATTCCCATAGTCCACAAAACCATAAAAAAAATTTCCCTTGTCCTAGTAACCCGGTTTAGCCTCACACTTTCATTCGATAAGTGTTGGGGTTGAATTGGCGTGCTAATTTTGTTTTTTCGTTGCTGATCTCGGTGTTTATTTTTCCATCTTCCTTTACCCTAGCCTCCATATCTTCCTCCGCCGCCTTTTTTTTCTTTTCCTTCTGTCGCAGGAGTTGGCATTTCCGTCCAAAGCGCTGTCTCGGATGGATCGGTTGGACGCAAACGTGTCTGACTCTGGTTCGCATTCTGACTCTGATTGGTTGGTCCGCACGTCGTGTTGGTTCTGGGTGTGCTCGGCATTTCTGACCAGGGCCGCTACCCTTTTCCTTGTGTTGCGTGCTGTGCTCGGCCGCTGACACCGCGTGGGCCAGTGACGTGACCAGCTGCTCGCGCGTCGTTTCGCCAGTTCTTGTTGCCCTGGTTCGTTCCCCCCGCGTGCGGTTCTGAAAAAAAGCAAAGCAAAAGAAAACAGAAAGGAAAAAAACAAAAGCAAAAGAAAAAAAACAGGGAAAGAGGGACGATCGGTTCGGCAATTCCTGCTACAAACCGTCTCGGGCTCGCAGTGTGCCTTTCCTACTTTGCCCTTTTTCTCTCGTTTCCCATTTTCTTTCTTCTCCGCACTTGTGATCTGCAGCGTTTGTGACAGGTTTAGCACTCTTATTCAACTCTGCATTATTGTTTGTTTGTGCTAATCCTTCATCTGAGTGCAGCCTACCTAGAACTCCACAAAATTCTACTACGAGCTGACTTTGTTCCTGATCAGTCGTTGCGCCTTGCTTTCGAGAAGTTCCACCAGTCAGTTGCAGGTCGCCCCTGTGTGATTGGTAAGATCGGATAAGAATTTTATAACAGCATTAGTTTGAGCTCCTTTGTGAGCTGCCCCATCCTATTTTTGGCATCCATTTTTGTTTTGTGTTTGCACTAACTATGTCAGGTGACGACGACCAGAAACAGCTGCAGGACTTGCGGACAGACCTTGATGGCCTGGTCACGGACATCAAGACGATACACGAGCGGCTGGACTTCACGGTCACTACGGCCAACGAGCGGTTCAACCAGCTCAACCTCGCGCAGACGGCCACCAAGATGACACTCGACACCATCGTGTCACGCCTTGATGCATTGAACACGGCGGTCACTGATTTGGTGGCCCAAGGATGTGTTGGTGACGGTGAGACGGAGGACGCTGACCGTCGCGGCAAAGCTCGTCGTGTACCACGCCGCCCCGGTAATGATTCCTTCTCTAAAGTTAAATTTAAAATTCCTCCTTTCAATGATAAATATGATCTTGCTGCATATCTTGATTGGGAGTTAAAGGTTGAACAAAAATTTTCATGCCATGCTATTGCTGCAAATTCTCAAGTTAAAGCTGCTGTTAGTGAATTTATCGAGTTTGCTTTAATTTGGTGGCGTGAGTATAAAACAACACATCCTAACACTGTTCCGACCACTTGGGATGACCTGAAAGATGCCATGCGGCATCGATTTGTACCATCATATTATGCTTGTGATTTGCTTAACCAAATGCAGCGTTTTCAGCAAGGTTCTCAGTCTGTTGAGGACTATTACCAGGAGCTCCAAAAAGGTATGATTCAGTGTGGGTTAGTTGAGGGAAACGACGCTGCAATGGCACACTTTCGTGGTGGTTTGAACCGCGAAATTCAGGACATCCTTGATTATAAAGAATATGCTGACATGACCCAAGTATTTGAGTTTGCTTGCAAAGCTGAACGCGAAGTGCAGGGACGCCGCTCGAGGACATATTCTAACAGTTTTGAAGGTAGAAACTTGTCGTCCAGTTCAGCACCTTCTCTCCCTGCGCCATCCGCACCCACACTGCGTGAGAAGACCGCTAATCCTGCAGGAGCCGCCCTAGCCACAGGCGCCACTCCACCCGCAGGAGCCGCACCCACCACGGGCCGTACGCGGAATATCACGTGTTTTCGTTGCAGCGGACGTGTCCACGTGGCTCGGGACTGTCCGAACAAGCGCACATTACTCATTCGTGACACTGGTGAGTACTCTTCAGCTAGTGATTTAGAAGAACTTGAACATACTTTGCTTGCCATTGACCATGCAGCTAAGACAGACATACATGTCACTCCGGGAGACGCTGATAGGTACGAGAGTCTTGTTGTGCAGCGTGTTCTTAGTACACAGGTTGCCCCGACCGAGAAGAATCAGCGACACACTCTGTTCCATGCGAAGGGTGTTGTGCAGGAGCGGTCGATTCGCATCATCATCGACAGCGGGAGCTGCAACAATTTGGCTAGTACTATGCTGGTCGAGAAGTTGTCGCTCCCCACTCGTAAGCACTCAAACCCATATTACATTCAATGGCTTAATGATGGTGGCAAAGTTAAAGTATCACAATCGGTGTGTGTTCCTTTTTCTATAGGTGCTTACTCTGATTATGTTGATTGTGATGTTGTTCCTATGGAAGCATGCTCTTTGTTACTTGGTAGACCTTGGCAATATGATACTGATAGCTTGCATCATGGTCGTTTGAATCATTATTCTCTCTTATTCAAGGGTCAGAAAATAATTATCCATCCTATGACACCTGAACAGATTGTTAAAGATGATCTTGCTAGAACTGTTAAAATTGTTAAATAACAGGAACCATCATCATACACGTCTGATAAATCTGAAATTAAGTTGAATACTCCTGTTCTACTTGCTACACGTGCTGATTTTGATGATATTCGAGATGCTCCTTTGCCATGCTATGCACTTGTATGCTCTCGTGTGCTTGTTTCCCTTGAGGATGCACCATTTTTGGATATTCCGCCTGCGGTTGCTAACGTTTTGCAGGAGTATGCTGATGTCTTTCCCAAAGATTTGCCACCGGGTCTCCCACCGCTTCGGGGCATTGAACACCGGATCGACCTCGTTCCCGGCGCCCAGCTTCCAAACCGCGCCCCGTACCGTACAAACCAGGTGCAAGCATTGCTTGATAAGGGTTACATTCGTGAGTCTCTTAGCCCTTGCTCGGTTCCTGTGTTACTTGTTCCTAAGAAAGATGGTTCCTGGCGTATGTGTGTAGATTGTCGTGCTATTAATAACATAACCATTCGTTACCGATACCCTATACCACGCCTTGATGATATGCTAGATGAGCTTAGTGGTGCCATTTTTTTACTAAGATTGATTTGCGTAGTGGTTACCACCAGATTAGAATGAAATTGGGAGATGAATGGAAAACGCTTTTAAAACAAAATTTGGCTTATATGAATGGTTGGTTATGCCGTTTGGTTTGACTAATGCTCCCAACACTTTTATGCGCTTGATGAATGAAGTTCTGAGGCCCTTCATAGGATTGTTTGTCGTTGTCTATTTTGATGATATCTTGATTTACAGCAAGTCTATGGCAGAGCATTTAGAACATTTGAGTGCTGTTTTTGACACGTTGAGGGCTGCCCATTTATTTGCTAACATTGAAAAATGCATCTTCTTCACACAACGTGTCTCGTTTCTTGGTTATGTTGTAACCCCATAGGGTATTGAGGTGGACAGCAGCAAGATTGATGCCATTCGGGAGTGGCCTACACCGACAACGGTTACACAGATTCGGAGTTTCCTTGGTCTTGCAGGTTTCTACCGCCGTTTTGTTCGTGATTTTAGCACCATTGCAGCACCTCTACATGAGCTTCCAAAGAAAGATGTACCTTTTGCTTGGAGTGATGCACAGGAGATAGTGTTCAACACATTGAAAGATAAGTTAATTGAAAGATAAGTTAACCCACGCTCTTCTCTTGCAGTTGCCTGATTTTACTAAAGTGTTTGAGCTTGAATGCGATGCTAGTGGTATTGGGCTAGGTGTTGTTTTGTTACAAGAAGGTAAACTGGTTGCTTACTTTAGCGAAAAATTAAGTGGTGCTAGCTTGAAATACTCAACTTATGATAAGGAACTTTATGCTTTAGTGCGTACGTTGCAAACATGGCAGCACTATCTTTGGCATCGCGAGTTTATCATTCATTCTGATCATGAGGCTTTGAAACATATTCGTACCCAAACGAATCTAAACCGTCGTCATGCTAAATGGGTCGAATTTATTGAGTCCTTTCCTTACATTATAAAACATAAAAACGGGAAGGATAATGTTATCGCTGATGCTTTGTCTCGTCGTTATACTATGTTGTCCTAGTTAGATTTTAAAATTTTGGCTTGCAAACTGTGAAAGATTTATATGTGGACGACACTGATTTCAAAGATGTTTTCGCTCATTGTGTTAATGGGAAACCATGGGGCAAATTTCACTTGCAGGACGGGTTCCTGTTTCGTGCTAACAAGCTGTGTGTTCCAGCTAGTTCGGTTCGTCTGTTGTTATTGCAGGAAGCGCATGGAGGCGGTCTCATGGGGCACTTTGGCATTTACAAGACCCATGAGGTGCTGGCTGCCCATTTCTTTTGGCCCAGGATGCGCAAAGATGTTGAGCGCATTGTTGCACGTTGCACTACTTGTCAGAAAGCTAAGTCACGTTTGAACAGTCATGGTTTGTATATGCCTTTGCCTGTCCCTACTTCTCCTTGGCTTGATATTTCGATGGATTTTGTTTTGGGATTGCCTAGAACTAAGAAGGGGAGGGATAGCATTTTTGTGGTTGTTGATCGTTTCTCTAAAATGGCTCATTTCATACCTTGTCTTAAGACTGATGATGCTAGCAGTGTCGCTGCCTTGTTCTTTCGAGAGATTATTCGATTGCATGGTATTCCAAATACAATAGTTTCTGATCGTGAAGCTAAGTTTCTCAGTCATTTTTGGAGATCACTTTGGAATAAATTGGGAACTAAATTGCTGTTTAGTACAACTTGTCACCCTCAGACTGATGGGCAAACTGAGGTGGTTAATAGGACTTTGTCAGCCATGCTTCGGGCTGTTCTAGATAAAAATTTGAAACGTTGGGAATATTGTTTGCTTCATGTTGAGTTTGCTTATAATCATGCGACACATTCTTCTACAAAGATGAGTCCTTTTCAGATTGTGTATGGTTACATTCCTCGGGCGCCTATTGATTTATTTTCACTTGATGCTGAGGACGCCTCACACATCGATGCGATTGCACATGTTGAACAAATGATTAATCTGCATGAACAAACTCAACAAAATATTGCTGCTGCTAATGCTAAATATCAGGTTGCTGGTAGTAAGGGTAGAAAACTTGTGACTTTTGAACCTGGTGATATGGTTTGGTTGCACTTGCGCAAGGATCGTTTTCCTACGTTGCGTCATTCTAAACTGATGCCTCGTGCTGCTGGTCCTTTTAAAGTGCTAACCAAGATTAATGATAATGCTTATATCCTTGACCTGCCTGCGGAGTTTGGTGTTTCCACTAGTTTTAATGTTGCAGATTTGAAACTGTACGCGGGAGAAGATGAGGAGCTGCCATCGTGGACGACTTCAGTTCAAGAAGGGGAGGATGATGAGGACATCACCGACCAGGCGCCACCTCCTCCACTTGGACCAGTTACGCGGGCTCGTGCACGGGAGCTGAATTACGTCATCATGCTAAAGAATGATGGCCCAGAAGACTAAACGACGATCCCCTAAAATTTCGGCCAGAAGACTAAAGACCATCCACCCAGAGGCCCAAAAGGGGCCTAGGATACTGTTCACGTGCGCGCTACAGTACCGCGGTACTGTTCACGCCACCGCACTACAGTAACGCGCGTGAACAGTAACACCCTAGGGGTCCCTTGCCCCTATTTAGATAGACCCCTCTCTATTTTTCAGACTTGAGTTTGTTTTCATTGTTAGCTTTTGCTACTTTCCGAACCGCTGCGTATTCTACGCCGCCGTTGTGAATTCAAGCTCAACCTTGTGAGTGATTAATAATATTGCTCGTTGTATTTTTCTTGTTCGTTCTATCGATTGCGTGCAGGAAAATCGATCTTCGTGATCAGGCTGATCTCGCACCGCGAGGTTGGTAACCATTGGAGGTATGGTTCTGCGATTGCATTGGCGCAACGGGTTCGCTCGTCGTAGTCGGATCGTGAGGGTCGAACCACCACCAAATTGATATTTATCCCACTCACCGAAAGATCGGGCACTCCCCCTCTATCAGAAGCGACCATCCACCTGTCCTCGAACCACACATGGTCCTCATGCGGAAGTGGGTACCCAAGATTGCAATGCCCGTAAAGAGTGTTGATCCGAAGTAATCAAGTGAAGAAGTCTAGCCATGGACTATAAACGAAGCGGGAGGCAACCCGTTTCGTCGAGTCAAGAATAAGTTACCGGGAGGACAACCCGATTTCAGGTTTTTCGAGTCTTTTAATAATTCAGTTTTGAATTTCCCTACGCAAAGACATTAGACTTAGAAGTGATTGAACAATATTAGAGACATAATTCTTGGTTGAATATTTTGCTTGATCATAAACCCTTTACATGAACCCTCGTATGTGTTTGTTTGCTTCTTTTCGACAAACCACAACCAAATAAATTCAGAACCTAACTCAACCATTTATCCTCTTTATGTTGTTGTGGTTGACTTGTTTTACATGCTAAAAACACACGAGTAGAGCCATGACTTATACCTAGACGTTATTTAAATTTCAGCACGTGGTAGGACTCGCGTGAACCTAGAAACTAAAACTTTTGGTTGTTTAAAAATCCATATCCTTGGTTTCTTTAAGATTATAATTTTTCTAAGCCTCGTTTAATTTTATTTCATTCAAAATCTCTCTCATTTAGCCAAAATTAAAACCTAAACCTATGCGCCCGTGATCAAGCCGGGAAAGTTTGCCCTCAACTAATGAAGGCAAGCAATATCGGTGAAACCGATATAAATGTAGTCGGAAAATATTTTTGACTTAGATTTGTTTTTTATGGTTTAAAAACTTCTCTAAATTTATGCTTGAGCTCTCCCAAAGCTCTGAAATTATTTTTAATTTTCGAAATTAGAGGAGTCCTTAGCCATAAGACATGCTTAGAGGGAGGCAATCTAGTTAAGTTAATCATGCATGCACCATAATGCATCATTGGATGCCCTTTCAACAACTTTCATCATGACCACATGCAAAGGACAAGCATGGGTGGGCAGGAAGCATGACTTTGCAGGAAATTCATGGTGGCATGTGAAGTAAGTAGAGCAAGGGAGCATGGGCATGACTCAAAACAAGAGCATCAAGTGGAAAGACCAATAATACAAGAAAGGAGTGGACGAGAGCATTTGGGCGGTGCAACTAGTGGAGCATGCGGGCACAAAGGTCACGAAGGGGAGATGATCGTGCTGGAAGAAAATCGAGCCAGGGAGGGGCTCGCAGCCACCAAGGCCGGTCGGCCCAAGCCGGCCGGCCTGCCCTATAAAAGGCACCTCCCGGTGCCCGTCTTCTGCAGGCAAGTAGCTCTCTCCTTCCTCCATTTGTGTCCTCAAGTTTTCGAGTCCAGAACCACCATAGACATAGCCATCCTTCCCGAGCTTGATTGCTCAAACAATTCACACCCTTAATCCACTCTAAGCCCACATTCCGAAGTAATTTTTGAAGTGCCTAGTTACCGGTTGAAACCCGGAATTTTATTAGAGAGAAGAGTGCTGCAATCATGTGGAAGAAAACCACAAGTCTCTTCACCAAGAAGAAGGGGTCGTCATCGTCCAAGCCATCTTCGACGACGTCTTCGAGGAGGCACTCGGTTTCCGAGTCTCCTCGAAGCATGGAGGAGGACACGACACCGCCAAGGAGGAACGACACTCTCCTCCTCGGTGGCATGAGGGAAACAAGGAGCTCGTCCATGAGATTTACCGAACCTCAAGGACGTATGGAGGAGCCGCCCGTACCACCTCGTCGATCGACCCGTTCATCCGCTCCACCTCCATACACTCCGCGTTATTCCACTTATGGCTTCATCAGCTTGTCGGAGGAGGAGGAGAAGAAACTTTCTTGTCTCGAGAAGAGGCTTATGGCTAATGTCGAATTCGACGATCAAGCTCTCAACTCATTGGGTTTTGGCATGGACATATATTATATGTTGGGGCACCTTGGATGGGTGCAATTCTCCAACGGGGTGTTGGCAAACACCCACAAGGAGTTTGCCTTGGAAATCTCGATGACTATGGCACATATTCTTGATGAGGGGGTGCCAAGTCTACCATTCCGTTTGGAGGGAATTCAGCAAGTGGTTCCCTATGAGCATATTAGGGAGCTACTTGGGTTCCAAAAGGGAGCTCCGGAGAAACTTGACGTGCCATAAGGCATGTTGGATGGATTTTGGAATTTAATCTCCGGGGAAGCCCACCAACAACAAAATTCCATCCGGAACCCCATTATCTAAGTATTCCACTCATGGATGTGTAAGAGGATTCTGGGGAGGATGAGGGAGACGAAGGTGACCGACACGGAGTTGAATTGGCTCTACTCGGCATTAATTGCCAGGCAGCCAATAGATCCCTCATACCTTATGATCAACCGATGGTGTTGCGAGGCAACATCGGGATCGGGAGATATTGGTTCGGGGTGCTACCTCTCTATGTTGGCCACCTCCTTAAGGCCCGAAATCACAAGAAATCTTGAATATCTTCTACACGGGACCCCTCTCAGATTTGAATACTTAAAGAAAGAAAAATATATTAGTGGAGATGAGAGAGGATGCTTTCATGTGGCCAAAGTGAACTTACCCCTTCCGGATCCAAGACATAGACTCTTCATTGAAGGGAAGATTGGTTGGAGGAGGGAATCCTTGTGCCGGCAAGGAAGAATAAAAGAGGAAGAATTATAGAGGAGGGATCCTCCTCCGCACAAGAGGGTGGTGCACAACAAAATTATGTGCCACCTTTTGGAGGAATCCCTACATCGTCAAGTTATTACGGAGGGCCAACAATGCAAGCATGGGGGAGTGGTCTAGCCATGCCCCCACAAAATTATGTGGTGCCCAACGTAACCTTTGCGGAGCCCTATGCACAATACCCCCAACCACAACAAAGCATGGCCATAATTGGAGGGTATGCTGCAAGAAATATCAAAACGTCGCTGCCATCCAATCCAACGCGGCTCAACTTGGTGAAGGCAATGCAAATATTGCCTATGAGCTTGGGCATGTTCACCTAGTACCGCCGGATCAATTCATTGGAGGGGATGTTTAAACCTACTATGAGCAGGGGTACAACTACAAAGATTATCAACACCAACCACCGGCGGAAGATTAGGAAGAAGAAGGAGCTTTAGTTTTCTTTTCTTTTCCCTTTTTCTGTAATTTTCAGCTTGTGTTTGCTTGTGTTTGCATAGTGTTTTCAGTTTTTATTTAAATTTCAGCAAGTGTGTTAGTTTGTTTTTAGCATGTTTGATAGTTTGTTTTCATCATGAATAAAGACACCACCTCGTTTTTATCTTTGGTAAAGTTATGAAATTTATGCCATGATGATATATGATTATAATTGTTGCTTTGTTTATCTTTGTATTTGATTTATGCATGTTAAAGCTAGTGCTCTCTTAAAATACAAATCTGAATTTATCTAAATGCTAGCTTAATCTTTAGTGGAGGTTATGATTAAAATAAAGAACCATGGTGTTTTATGTGCTCTCAAGTTTTAGATGGATTAAAGATGGTTTTTATTTTTGAAATATTGTTAACCTTGTCATAAATATCACTTGTGTGTTGATCTACCTATCCAGAGCCATATTTATATTTGAGTGCTTAAACCTTAGTGCACAAGATTTACTTTTGAGTGAGTTATTGCAGGCCATGATTTCTCTGGCCCGAGACTAAGAAGCTGGTCATTCTGTTTTTGCGTATCTATCTTATTGCTAGCCTCTTATCCGTGCATTGTGTATCCCCACATCGGAGATCTCACAAACCTCGCTGGATATCCACCCTTAAAACTAAATATCATCTTTTGTGATTACCTCCTTGACCACAACCTATCGTTGAGGATGGATCATCAATTGAAGGAAGATTGCAAGACGGTGCCACGATTTCAAGTATCTCTCCAAAGGAAAAGTATTTCCAGTACCTACCTTATCTTATCACCTCTTTGCCTGAGGACGAACAAACGTCTAAGCATGGGGGAGGAGGTAGGTGCAATGTAATTTTAGAGTTCAAGGGGAGCAAATAAAAATTCGATGAGAAAAAAAGAGAAAAAATGAGATAAAAGAGAAAAATATATAAGTATGTGTAAAAATAATATAAAATAAAATAAAATGAGCTCCCCGGTTCTCTAAAGTGCATTAGGAATTTCAAAGCTTCAAGATCAAAAGATCCATACTCATTTTCCAACCATGTGCAATCTGATAACGAGGACTTCCTTTATGCCTCGAGATCACTTTTTGCCATTTGCACATGTCCACCTATCTCAAGTGTGTGTATTTTTCTCTTTCCCCTCTTTCATATAACATTATTTTCCAATGACCTTTTTGACGAGTCTCGGTAAGACCATGAGAAGCTTGTCTTGTTTTGACAACATCTCATTTATAATATCTTGGTAGGACTAAACTTTACCAAAAAGCTCCAAATAGAGCCTACCACATATATATGTTATGAGAGGGAAAGGAGTAGAATAAATAGGCTTGAGAGACAAGATGAGATGAGAGTTCTTGAGAAATATGCAAGGTGATTCAAATTTGTGAACTTGGTTTAGCTCTTTTTCATCTCGTTCTTTATTTCAAAAATTTTGAGATCTATTTTAAACTTTGGGAGAATGTTAATACTTGTGGGATAAGCTTAATTGATAATCTACCCTCCATAGAGATGAAGGCTAGTACCTTATGAAAATTTAACAAATTAAATTCTGAGAGCATTACGTTTTATCATGTATGATCAAGTGCAAGGTTTAAACAATGAAGGGCAATGATGATATCCATTGAAGGCTTACTCGAGGATGAGCAAGGTTTAAGCATGGGGGAGATGTTAACGGTGAAATTCCGTCAAACTAGCCATGAGTTTACCTTCGGTGTTGGCATGAGTTTCAATCTTATCCATTGGTACTAACCCCCTTGATATAACAAGTTCATTTGTGCATGTCGGTTTTGGAGTTTAGTGTTTATGCAGGGTTCTAACGTTGAAAGCAAGACTTCTGGGATAAGTTCATCAAGCACCTTGGCAAGACCTTAAAGCCCGGTACAAGTCATGCAATGAAGCAATCTTGACTCCAAGAAGCCCAGGGACCTAACCTGAGAAGATGACAAACTCCGAGGACCTAGCCAAAAAAGTATTGAATCTTGCGAGACAAGGAGCTTCGTCCAACTCGGAGAGAAACTGACGACAAGGGCCCACATGCAGAAAGGGGAAGAATCTAGAAGACTCGGGAACCGACACCACGCGAAGGAGGCAGGCAACTGGGCCGAAGTCGGCCCAGGCTGGTCGGCCCAGGACGGCCGGCCCGGCCCATTTTGGGGGCCAGTCGCCTCCCCCTTTGACCTAGCCGCCATTCGGGCTATTTATAGCCACGGGGTCGAGAGCCACGCATCAATCTATTCGTCATCGGCCGCCGAGGAGCAGAGAAGAGAGGGACACCATCTCGGAGAGGAGAGGGTCGAGCTAGTTGACTAGGGTCTCCCTAGCCGACGTGGGAACCTTGCAAGGAAGACCACATTGGAGTTCCCGGAGCTAGAAGCAAGATCGAGGTAGGATCCCGATGGTGATCTTGGTTCATTTATCATGTACTAGTTTATGCAACATGTTGAATCCGATTTCTAGCGATCAAGTGTTTCTCCGAAGTCTTCATTTTCGATCGGCTTTGCTTATCTTAGATCTATTCTAGAGATAGATCACATAGGATGTTCTTGTAGCCGTGGTGGCTAGAGGTGCATGCCTAACCTTCCGAAATATCTTGACTTGTCCTCGGACTCGCCCTAGACTAACCCGCACGAATAGGGGTGCATTGTGACAGAACGGTGGCTCCAAACGGCAGGCGTTTTCGGAGTCGGACGGGAAACCATGGTTTAAAGAGGCTTCTAATGAGGTTAAACTTGCTGCTTCTTCTTTTGCGCGGAACTTCAACAAAATGCTTGATTCGATCTCTCCAGATCGGTTTATCTATCCCCCTCTATCTCTTGCTACCTCCGGTCTTAGTAGATTAGATTCGTTTTGATGTTCTTTGATTAGATACATTAGGGTTTCACCTTTCGAAGATTGAATTTCTTGGCATTACTAGATCAGGTCTTGCGTCACGCATTTGTTCCACAAATTCGATACCTTGGGTTCACCACTCGAGGGAAGAAGGGTCCCTTGACTACAACGGGAGACTTGTCCGCTTGCAAGTCTACTTGAACTTTAACACGTATATACACCATCAACACCTGAGTAGAAATTCCCAGTCGGTTTTTGAAGGCAGACCATAGGAGGGCCTCTTTCCCCGAGTGATCCTGAACCCAAATGCCATCCTCATCCAGAATATGAGAAATAGTATTCTGCCTATGAGAGATGGTGGCCATTGCATGGAAAAAATGTGTGCACTCATGACCAAATTTAACCTTATTATTTGTAAGCCTTTTCCTCCAGTAAAGGTTTTTGTAATAAAGAAGGGTCTTTAGCTGATGCTTCACCAGGATCCTGAGATTGGCCTTTGGGTTGAAAAGAGGTCTAGTGTTTTCACGACTATAGAAAGAGAAAGATTGTGTTGCAGTTGCTGATTAACAGGCTGAGGTTGGACAGATTTTTGCTCCAGTGTTTAAGAGAAGATCTTAGTTTCTTGAGCTTGGTTGAAATTACTCTTGTCGAATTGTAACTGTGAATTGGTGTAAGCGAGCTGTCTTGGACTGTGTCGACGAAGCCATCATGTTGTACCAAAAAGTTTTCAAATCTGAAGATGTTTGACTTTGGGATCCTAGTGTTCACTGAAACTCTATAGAGGACATGATCTGAAGTCATCTGTACCATTGGAAAAACCTCAGTCATTGGAATATCTAGGGTCCAGTTTGGCGAAGTGAAAAACCAATCTAACTATTCAAGTAGGGGGTCTAATTGCATATTACAACATGTGAATGCTCTCCCTTTGATGGGAAGTTCAATCAAACCCAGATGTCCAATTGCGTCGTTAAAAATTAACGTGTCAGCAATGTTTCTTCCTGATTTGTTTCTGTTGACTACCGATCGATAGAAATTGAAATCCCCAAGAAATAGCCAATTGATGGAATCGTTAACATCACAATTTGTAAACCAAACAACAAAAATAGATCTGTCTGGCTCTACACAGGGACCACAAATGTTGGAAAGTGTCCAATTGTCACCATTGTGCAACGAGAAAAAATTCACAGTCACGCAGAACGTTTCTTTCTCAATAACCGATCCACGGAAAGAAGAGCTAGCCCACAGAGTTAGGAGCCCCCCTGATGCTCCAACAACAGGAACAAAATCAAAACAATCAAAATGCCGAGGGGAAAAATTTCCGATGAAGGCCATATCAAAATGATCAAGTTTAGTTTCCTGGAGGCACACAATCGAACAAGCACTTTCTTCCAATTTATTGCGCACAACATCCCATTTGCCTGAAACATTAAGTCCCCTAATGTTCCAACACAAAATGTTCAGACACGATTATCCATAAGAAAAACTAGGAGGGAAGAGAAGAGTTGCCAGGACAACTAAGCAGAAGTGAGAGAAGAAAGCCGCTTGACAAAGTCTGAGCTTAGGCACAAAATCAGACAAAAGCAGAGTGCTGCCCACAAAAGAATCGGGGCCAGCGCTAGGTGTTTCAAACTTCAGTTGTGTCTTCATCATTAACCATTGGAATGAGAGGAGCAGGCGTCTGTAGCAACTTGTTAGTGGTCAACTCACTAGGAGTTAAAACACAGTCGATACCCCAGGAAGTCAAAAGCTCCAAAGAGATAGGTTCTATCTTAGCTGGCTCTCGATCAAGATGAACGGCGGAAAAAGCATCTTACTTATTTAGACGAGCACTATGCTTGACGCTTGTAGCTGTAATGGGAATTGTTGGGTTGGAGACTCCAGCCGGCAGTGAAGTTCTTGTGGCGGCTCTCTTCTTCTCAATTGTTGGTGTTATGTCGCCCACTGCTGTTGCATTTGATGAGTCTGGCCTGTTGAAGCTATGAACTGAAGAGAGGTTGGTGCACTCTTTAGAGAAAGAGACCACAACTCCTGGAGACAGGCCTGGGTTGATCTCGGTTGCATCAGTGAGGATGATGGGGGCAGCTTGTGTAATCGACGACTCACGAGCAGCAACATACGCTCTTCCTTGCATATCCTCAACAACAATAGGCTAGTATTGCAGAAGTGCTGCTGGGACACAGGGCTTCAATGGAACTAATTGAAGCCTAGTGGGTGCACGGACTTCTGGATTGATGAGGATGGGGTTCAAAGCAAGAGTTGGTGGGGAGCAGTGGGTTGCAAGGGAGGAGCTCAGATTTGGCAGCCCATCCTATGGAAAATTGAGACAGTCGTGCACAAACTTTGAGCTGCCAGGAAGCAGACCTGGTTCTCATCCAACAACGAAGTAGCATCACTCAAAGAAGAGCTATCATCTGAGGAAGAACCCTGCAGCACCTCTTCCAGAGAGATGTCCGGGCCCGAGGCACGTAGGAATCTCATCGAGGAACTAGAGAGGTCAAGATCAATGAAGTGCTGTGGAAGTTCAGGATTCAGAGCTAGAAGCTGTGGTTCAGGTGCGTCTGGGATTGCCGGATTCCATTCCGACCATGGCTTCTCTTCATCTTCATCAACATCCTCCACCTGACCATCAAATTCCTAATTGGCATCCCCTCCTGGAACAACATTATCGCTAGGCCCATGGTGAAGGTGAGTAATAGCAGCAGGGTGAGGATTTCCCCCAAAGACACCAAGATTATTTGCAGCCCCATTCTGCTCTTCTTCCTAGTTGGGGTCGTGCTGATGGGGGTCGTGGACGACCGGGGGGTGCTCTGGGTGCGGTTCACCGTCAATTGGGACTGGGTCCTCGTCAGCAGGAAAAGCGTCAAGAAAGTTGCCATTCAGAATGTAGACAGGGACAGCCCAGGTCCACCTAGTTCCTCCAATCATGGTGCCTCTAGAGACAAACAAACTCCGAGGTACTCTATCAGGGCTGAGCAAAAGAACTTGTACCAGGATTCTTGATTTGTTTGCATCCCTGTACCATTCAAGCAGATGGCCATAGGGAGCTACAGTAGCTTTGATGTAAACATCTTTCTGGAAATCCAACGGGAAAGAAAGGAACATCACCCAGCACACACGAATGTAATTACAGCTCCTGGAATTGATTCCTTCATCATGCTTGACCACAAAAACAATGTTATGCTGGCCCATATGAAACAGTGATTCTCGGTCTAATTGATCTCGTAAGGGAATGGCTCATAGCTTGATCAACCCGAGGCCAAGGGGGGGACAGATGCGATTCATGAATTTGGACACGCTGTGTGTGCTCGAGGAGGTCGCATACCATATTGAGTGTAGGGCGAAGCTACGCTGCCTCTTGAGGAGCCGGATTGATGGTGACAATCGCGAAGTCGTCGTGCTCCCTGGTTGTCTCGCTGCCCAATGCCATACGACCTCGAGCGGGGTGGTTCCAACCATGCTCCACGGCTAGGCCAACCACGAGGAACGGATGCGGATTGACTAGAAAGTTCGCGATTGGGTCGTCGTCACCGGAGTCGGTGATTTCAACAGCGGCGGTGGCGTGAGAGGAGGCGGAGCTGGGGTTTTCTGCTGTTGTGGAGGAAAACAACGAATGTGCTTGGGGAATAAAGTGCTCTTGTTCATCCGCAAGAGAAGATGAAGCTTCTGGGTAGAGTTGGAAACCGGCGCGAGAATCGAGGTTGGGAAGCTAAGTATCGATCTGATGCCTTCCAGGGAATTCCGAAGGGTTCTCCTTACTGGGCAAAGGGAGCTTGGGCCTCCAGAAGATTTTATTGGAACCTCGTGTGAACTGTGCTTTAGGAGCCCAAACCAGAGCACGACATGATCTGGCTAAGTGACCAAAACGAACGGCTCTTAAGTACCTAATTTAAGGACATCAATCCCTGCATTTCATCATGAGAACCATGCATCCACGGTAGAATAGGGGCTTCAATTGTCAATTTGCACAAGTGGTTGTATGAAGATGAATGCAGGTGTTTAGCATAAGAAATGAAGAGAAAGCACACCGCTATGATCCGAGCACTTCAGACTCAGCCAATGAGGGGCTGCCATGCAAGCATCCCCTAGATCAATGACATCATCAATCCAAGAGAGAGAGAGAGAGCCTCTGCGAATCAGAAACCACCATGTGTGCATCACATGGATCCTATGGCCCACCAGAGCGACTAAACCACCTCAAACATACGTGTACAATAGGAAGCGACTTCAGGACCAACCACACAGCCATTAAGAGAAAGCACAGGCCGTGGGGGCCCATCTGGGGGTCGGCCCACCTCAGGATCGGCCGAACCGACCTTAGGTCGGTTGATCCTAACCTTCCACAACTGGCTCCTGGTCACATTCTAGAGGTGCATGAGGTGTCCTCTCACCAGTGCCATATCCTATAAATAGAACAGGAGGGCGGTTAAGAAGAGGACAACACTCTTGAAGGCAACTTCGCACCTTAGCCTCTTTCTGTTCCTCTCATTCCCTCTTGGTGGAGATGAAACCTCATCCCACCATGAGTGTGAGTTGAGGAGGATCTAGATTAGGTGGTGCTAGGTAGAGACGGAGTGTGTGTAAGAGTAGAGGTAAGGTGTGATGATTTGTTCTTCATCCACCATCCCCTTGTATCTAGTGGGTGACGAGTGAGCATTTCATTATATTCCAATTAGACTAAAGTCGCATTCATACATGGCTGATATGTTCTAGTGTTCTTTGTCTGGTCTTGATCATAGGCTTTATGTTCTAGTAGCATAACCCCGTTTGATCTTGAGGAGGAGTTACATAGTAAACATATCTGTTGGTGTGACTGCCAGTCAATTAGAATATAGTGAGACTCATGCATATCTGAATTAGATCAAAGTGTCATTCATATCCCTTAGTATAGTCTCGATTCCATGATGGGCAAGGTCTAGTCGTACTCGCAAGTTCGTCGCCCCGTATTTAGACGGAGTGTTATAGTGTTGCTACGGGACGTCAGACGTAGTTGTGCTATTGTAGTAATCGGTAGTGTAGACGTGGTGTCTAGACTATGGGTTATCCTTCAATTTCCCTATATCCCATGATTTGTCTTGGGGTAGGACGCAGTAGTGACAACCATTGGACCCTTACGGAATCCCCCACATTCAGATACAAGTGCAGGCAACCATTTACCGTGAACCTACTGTTATAGCCAGGATGGTCCGGTGTCTGAAGCGAGATCCTTGCAGCTTATACCCCTAGAACCGAGCACCTACAAGAGATTCCATACCTCTCACTTACCTCGGTACAGATCCTGTATCCTTGCATAAGTCGCTCGTAGAGTACCCCATCCGTTCCTAGGGTTCGATACCCTTTGGAATACTCCTGAGGGCTTGAGGGAGAAGTGCTACAACGGTGTATCTATGCGCTTGCGGACTCATTCACACCTGTCAATATACCCAGGTGATTCTTACATGTTCGCGCTATCTAGACGCCATATTGGTGAGGTTAAGAAATACCAGCAAGCATTTCTGGCGTCATTGCCAGGGAACGGTTGTCGAGAATCTACGAACCCGACTATCCTCATAACTTTTGTTTTTTGTTTCTACCTCTACCCCCATTATCCTAGGAAGGTTATCTTTGTACACACTTTTCTTCCATTATGTGTGAACCAATGGAATCATCCTTATGGAGGCGACAAGCCTCTTTGACACCTTGTATGGTTCACCCATCCCTCATGAGGCTAGCTGTAAAACCCCGGATTTTCATAGAAAACCCGAATCCCTGTACCATCGCGATAGTCCCTGGATCAGTGGCTATCGCGTACAGAACGTCTCACAGATAAATACACAAAGTCATACATCGCATCACATACATATAATAGTACACGAATTTATTACAAGTCCATTAAGGAGTACATCAATACAAGCCTCTTGGCTGAATCAGAGTGAAAATTCTACGCAACGGTAGCTATCTTCTCAGAAGGGTCTCCATCTTTATTCTTCCCGCCATAGGCAAACTCGAGCGAAGCGACGTATCCCTCAGTCGTACCATCCGTCGGCGTTGCAGTCGAACTCGGACTCGTACCCTGCACACCCAAAGTCTATCCCCAAGGAGTGGGATAGGTCCACGTCACCAACTGTATGCAGCTTTAAGTGGCCTAACATCTAAAGGGAAAAGAAAGTAGACAAGGAAGCGGCTTTGGTTTCCCTGAGCAGCAGCAGAAGAGTATAAACAAGGTATCTCCATCAATATCCCCAAATCCCAAGTCTCTCATCACAGCTCGGAATCACCTGGTCACCGAGGAGACCCGTCTCCACCTCCTACTCCTGTCTAGGGTCGATCCGAGAACTTCCTCTCCTCGCACCTCAATGATTACAACTGGATCGACGAGGTAGATGGAGCCTCTCTCCTCTAGCCGGCTGCAACCACGGCTCACCACACTCTCACCTATAGGGGGAAGGTAGAAATCCCAAAACATGAGGAACGAACATGTCGTCTAAGCAGTGTCCATAACTGAGGACGCGGCTATAGCTATAGATCGAACAACTCTGCAGAGTGTGTACACCTGTACCCATCCCGGAATGGTACCGGCCAGTGTACGGCCGACCGAGCCCATCCTACCAGCGAACTCTCGGTAGTTACGATCCCACCCTGCATCCGGCCCTCAAAGCGGTCCCCTCCGCAGGAGGACAAAGACCGAACCGTGAAATGCTCTGTGTGGCCACACGGGAGACGCTCTGAGAGGGTGGTCTCACCTCCACCGCTCCCCCACAGATACCCTCTATCCTTCCTAGGCAGGTATGGTTCCGCACTTGCCGAGCTCAACACGGCCCTATCCGCACTCTCGGCGGGGTGGTGTGTACGATGTCCTATAAACAAGTTGATCCACTCGGTTTCAGACCGGGGCGAGCTCATATCCTCCAAGCGCACGTAAAACCCCAACACCTAGGCTCCGAAAACCGTAACAGGAGGGATGCACTGAGGAGTGCACCCCTATCCCCGATCCCAGATCGGTTGTTTCGAGCTCACCCCCGCCAAAGTACCCAAAACGCCTTCTCCTGCCGGTTTTTACCCCACACACACCAAGAACCACTATTCCCATCCCAACACATGCATTGCGAAGCTCGGCGTATATACACGCTCACATAAACATATATATACAGTAGTAGTAGGGCAATCAAGGACAGGGTAAACAAAAAGGCAGTGCAAGGTTCATCAACGTGCATATATAAAGTAAAGCACTAGCAATACTACTTAGCAATGCCTAATGGGTATTTCAGAATCAGTCGGGCGTGAACCTGGGGTCGGGTAGTCCTCCGCGGTGAAGTCGTCGGCGTAGTCGTACTCCTGGATCAGCTCCCCGGCTCCAGCTGCTCCTAATAGCGCGAAAGGAAAAATGAATAGCGGTCCTATTGCAATTTAAATCCAAATAAGAGCATTTAACAACCAAAAGAGAACAAACACCTACCCTACCCGGAGTTTAAGATTTTAGAAATTTTCTAGAAAAGGTTTTACAATTTTTGGAGTTAAAATGGATTTTCTAGGATTTTTCAAAGGAAATAACCATTTTTTGAATCAAAATAAATCAAAACCCCCCTAACAGGGCCAGCCGCACGGGATCCCCGGATCGCGGGTGCGGCCGGGATCCCTGCGGTCCTCGCGGTGGCTGGCCCGTGACTGGCCAGCCGCATGGGATCCTTGGGCTGCCGGTGTGGCTAGGTTCCATGGGAGTAGGCGTGTGGCAGGGGAACGAGTGGCGGGCCGCACCGGATCCGAGCGGATCGGTCGCGGTCACCCCCGCGTGTAGCCCCCGGTGTGCTAAGGTCTCCTGCGGTTTTTCGAGGACAGCCCAAGTGTTCGACGAAATGTGCCTGAGGTGGCGGCGGCGGGACATGGCCCTGGCGGCGGCGAGGTTCCACAGCGCCTGGCGCCTGGACTCCAACCGGTAGCCTGTGGACTCCCCTAGGGGTGCTTGCTCGACGGTCGCGCACAAAAGGGCGACGACGTTCGCGGTGTGGTCGGCGCGGCGCGGGTGCGGCGACGACGACGCGGCGCCGCTCGTGGGCGTCCTATCCCCGAGCGGCCGTGTGTCGTGCGGGGGTAGCGCGTGCGCACGTCGAGCCCCGGGGGGTGAAGGTGCGGGTCGAGACGGGACACACACGGGGTGCACGGCGGAGCCCGGCTCGTCACCATTGGCGGCGGCGAGCACGGCGCCCACGGTCGGTTGGCGCAAACGCGACGGGGTCTCGACGGTGTGTTCGGGCGACCGAGGACGTGGCGTCCCCTCCCCCTTGGCGACCGTGCGCGCGACCCACATGGCCACGGCGGGGTCGCGGCGGCGCGGCCTTCCTAGGCACGGCGGCGAGCGACGGCGTAGGCACGAAAATGGACCAAAGGCCCGGCCTCGCCTTCGGGGTTACGCGCGCACACGTGCTTCGGGGGGTGCACGCCCGCGCGAGAGCGTCGCGGCCCGCACGGACGCGCGCGCGCGCGCGCACGCGACGCAAACGCGACGCGAGCGCGCCGACACGGCGCGGCGGCGACCAAAACAGGGCGGCATCCTATGGCTAGAGGGTAGGCTAGGCGGGCGGCGCGTGCGTGTTGGTGAAGGCGGCGGCACCTGCAAGAAATCGCGTCCCAGCCTGGCTCGATGGCCGACATCACCAGCGGCGGCGCGGAGCGGCGGGCGTTCCACCTCGGCTCGAAGGCCGTGGCGTCCACAAGAGGGAAGAAACAGCGTCCTCACCTCGGTGGCCTCTGGCCGAAGTGGAGCGCGTCGGTGAAGAGCGGCGGAACGGCGGCCCGGCGAGGAAGAAGAGGAGGTAGGCGGCGGCGCGTCGTCGGGGAGGCAGAGGAAGTAGTGGAAGCAGACGATCACGGCGGGTCCGGCTCCTCCCTCGGGCGGCTCCGGTCTTCGCGGCGAACGGCTCCCCCGCGGCGGCTTCTCTCCCCCCTCCTCCTCCTTCACCCACTTCTCCTCCGGCGGACTGTGTGGGAGGTCAGGGGCGGTTCCCCTGGCGCGGTTAGGTTTTGGGGCTCCCGGCCGGGCTCGGTGGCGGCTTAAATAGGGCGGCGCGGCGGCGACACGTGGGCGGCCCGGATGCGCCGGGGCGCGTGGCACGCCGCGGCGGCGACGGCGCGGCGGCGCTCCCTCCCACCTTTGCCTTTGGGCGTCGGCCAAAGGCAAAAGGAAGGGGATGACGTGCTTGCGTCACCGCGGGCCCGGGCCGACGCGGGGCGTAGGTCTCGCCGGTCGGCGTCTCCGGCGCGCGCGGTAGGTGGCCGCAAGGCGGGGCCGGGCCGGGCCGGGCTGGCCGACGGGCCGAAAGTGGCCGTGGGCTGGTTGGTTGGTTGACGGCCCGATCAGCATAGTAACGTTTTCCATTTTTCCTTTAGGCTTTAAAATTGATTCAAATTTGAATTTCAACTTCAAATTTGAATCCACTCAAACAACACCCAAATAAAATCCAAAGGAAGATCCAACTTCTCACACTAGCAGATTATAAGCCCTAAACTTACTGTTGGTGCCAAAATTAAATCTAGGAATTTGGGGAAAGAAACAAGAAGACACTCTTATTTGATTCACGAGCACTCAACTTCAATTCAAGTTTTTGAAATTTACAATTTTGAATTCAAGCCAAAACGAAGGATGTTACAGAACACCCCCCCTCACAAGAATCTCGTCCCCGAGATTAAGAAGTTACCTCCGTTTCGAAGAGATGAGGGTATTTCTCCCTCAACGTGGACTCCTTCTCCCACGTGGCTTCGCGCTCGGAGTGATTACTCCATAGCACCTTGCAGAAGCGCGTAGTGGTGTTCCTTGTCGACTTCTCCGCCCAGTCCAGGATCCGAACCGGGTACTCCAATTACTCTAGGGTTTCCTGGACGTCGAGTGCCTGAGCGGGCACTCTCTTCTCGATGACCACACACTTCCGAAGTTGAGATACATGGAACACCGGATGCACTCCGGTAAGCTCCGGAGGTAGCTCGAGTCGGTAAGCTACCTTCCCGACCCTACTCACAATAGGGTAGGGGCCAACGTACCTAGGAGATAGCTTCCCCCTGATGTGGAACCTCTTCGTACCTCGGAGGGGTGACACCTTCAAGTAGATGTGATCCCCCACTTCAAACGAGACATCTCTCCGTTTCGGATCGACGTAGCTCTTCTGCCTGCTCTGAGCTATCTTCAAATTCTCTCTGACCTTGGCGACATTTTCTTCGGCCTCTACAATGGCGGCGGGACCGAAAAAGGTTCATTCCCCCACCTCGGACCACATCAACGGTGTCTGACACTTTCTGCCGTACAGGGCTTCGAAAGGAGCCATCTTCAAGCTGGCCTGGTAGCCGTTGTTGTACGAGAACTTGGCATAGGATAGACTCTTTTCCCAATCGGACCCGTAGGTCAACACACACGCTCTCAGTAAGTCTTCTAGGACTTGATTCACTCTCTCTGTCTGACCATCAGTCTGGGGGTGGAATGTTGTGCTGTAGTTCAGCTTGGTGCCCATGGAAGCATGTAAACTTTTCTAGAACTGGGCAGTGAACTGTGCCCCCCTGTCCGACACAATGCTCCTCGGAGCCCCATGAAGCTTTAAAATACTGTCCACATACATCTCTGCGAGTCGGCTCACGTTGTAGCTCGTCTTCACGGGCAAGAAGTGTGCTACCTTGGTCAACCAATCAACAATCACCCAAATAGAGTCATTTCCTTTCTACGTGCGCGACAAACCCACAATGAAGTCCATACTGATGTCGTCCCATTTCCACGTGGGTATCTCGAGTGGCTGTAGCATTCCGGCAGGCCTCTGGTGTTCGGCCTTCACCCGCTGACACGTGTCGCACCGAGCGATGTACTCTGCAATATCCTCCCTCATCTTTTCCCACCAGAATCGTATCTTCAAGTCTTTGTACATCTTGGTGCAGCCAGGGTGGATCGAGTATCGAGAGTCGTGAGCCTCTTTAAGGATCGAGTCCCGAATTTCCTTGTTCTGAGGTACGCAGATACGGTCCTTCAGCCACAGTGTACCCTGATCATCGAGGCGATAGTCGACCGTTTTGCCACTCTCCATCGGGCGTTTTACCTCTTGAATCTCTGGGCACTCCTTTTGAGCTTGACGGATTTGGTCTTCGAGTGTGTATTTCACCTGCAACTCATTCAACTGCCCCTCTTCTACTATCTCTAAACTCAGCTTTTCCAGCTCTTCATGCAAGGCTGGTTGTTCCTCTCGCACCATCAGGTTGTTGCAGTAGTGCTTGCGGCTCAGAGCGTCGGCTACGACATTAGCCTTACCATGGTGGTAGTGAATGTTCAAGTCGTAGTCCTTGATCAGCTCCAGCCATCTCCTTTGCCTCAGGTTCAATTCAGACTAGCTGAAGATATACTTCAGACTCTTGTGATCAGTATAAATGTCGCACTTGCTTCCCATCAGATAGTGCCTCCATATTTTCAAGGCGTGAATGACAGCGGCTAGCTCGAGGTCGTGTGTAGGGTAGTTCTCCTCGTGCTTCCTAAGCTGTCGCGAGGCATAGGCTACCACCTTGCCTCCTTGCATCAGCACGCAGCCGAGTCCTTGCCTCGACGCGTCACAGTACTCCACGAAGTCCTTGCTCGCATCGGGCAGGGTCAGAACCGGCGTAGTGGTGAGACAAGTCTTGAGCTCCTGGAAGCTGGCTTCACACTTGTCCGACCACACATACGGCGTGTTGCTCTTCAAGAGTTCTGTCATGGGTTTGGCAATCTTCGAGAAGTTCTCGATGAACCGGCGGTAGTATCCGGCCAAACTGAGAAAACTGCAGATCTCTGTCACGGACTTTGGTGACTGCCACTTGGACACTGCCTCAATCTTGCTCAGGTCTACGGCAACTCCTTTGGCTGACAACACATGACCCATAAACGCGACTTTCTCCATCCAGAACTCGCACTTGCTGAACTTGGCGTACAACTGATGCTGCCTGAGCTTCCCCAACACGATCCTCAGGTGCTCCTCGTGCTCTTCTGCTGTTTGGGAGTAGACCAGTATATCGTCGATGAAGACGACGACACACTTGTCCAACTCATCCATGAAGACCTTGTTCATCATGTTCATGAAGTATGCCAGGGCATTGGTCAGGCCAAATGACACGACTGTGTACTCGTACTGCCCATACCGGGTTACGAACGCCGTCTTATGGATGTCCTCCGGGCGAATCTTCATCCGGTGATAACTCGACCGGAGATCAATCTTGTCGAAGTACTTGGCTTGCCTTAGCTGATCCATTAGATCATCAATCCTGGGCAGTGGGTACTTGTTCTTGATGGTTACCGCGTTTAGGGCGCGGTAGTCGACGCACAGACATTGAGTCCCATCCTTCTTCGGAACGAACAAGTCTTGGTGAACCCCATGGTGAAGCACTTGGTCGGATGAACCCTTTCTCGAGTAGTGAGTCTAGCTCTGCCTTCAACAGTTTCAGCTCAACCTCCGCCATACGGTACGGACTCTGGGCTATCGGCGCCGTCCCCGGCACCAAGTTAATCACGAACTCCACATCTCGATCCGGAGGCAACCCGGCCGCTTCCTCCGGAACACATCCTCATACTCACAGACTACCGGCACATCCGATATGGCCTTCGTGTGAAGGCTGTACACTGCCGGTATGTCTCGAGACTTCATCGGCTCGAAGGTAACTCTCGCCCGTCGGGGTGCACTAGAGTCACAAGTCTCGGCGAAGTGGAGATGACACCCTTGTGGGCGGTGATCCAATCCATTCCCGCATCACGTCGATACCATGGGAAGGCAGCACGGTCAGATCCCCATAGAACGTGTGATCTTGGATGACCACTTCCACTCCTTTGCACAGCAGGGTGCATCGGATATCCCCGAGCGGAGAGCTCGTGATAATGGGCATCGATCGGGTGGTTGTAGGGAGGGAAAGTTTATTTACGAACTGAGAGGTAATATACGACCCGGTCGCACCGGTGTCGAAGAGAACCAGAGCAGAAGTACCACAAACTAAAAACTTACCGATCACAACGTCGGGGGCATCGGCAGCCTGCTCCTCAGTAAGGTGGTTCAGCCTCCCACGGCCGGCAGCTGGCGGTGGTGCGGCCTGAGGAGGTCGGCCTCCTGGAGCAGGTTCCCTCGCGGGGGTGGCAGCGGTCTTCTTGTCGGGGCACTCGAAGGACTTGTGGCCTGGCTTGCCACATGTGAAGCAGGTGACGGTGAATCCTCCTGCAGCGGGTCTCGCGGTGCTCGGTGGACCGCGAGTGTAGCCTCTAGCCTGCTGGGGATAGCCGGGGTTCCTCCCTCCGGGGAACGGGCTACGTCCACTTTCTCCAAAGCCACGCCCAGGCTGGTTGTGCCCCGGGCGGTAGCTCCCCCTCAGCATGGTGCTCTGTCTGCTCCTCGGCTTCTGGAAGGATCGGTCAGGCTGGTCCCGATCTCCCATCCTCTTCTTGCCCCTCATGCGTTCCTCGTGGCCCCTCCTCTCATCCTCGACCGCGATGGCGCGGTTGACGAGATGGCGAAGGGACTTGTGCTCACTTGCCTTCAGCGCCTGGCGAAGGCCGTGGTGAAGGCCTCGCAGGAACCAGAACTGCTTCTTCTGGTCGGTGTTGGTGTCGTCGGGGGCGTACCGCATCATCTTCATGAAGTGACGCTCGTACTCCTCGACCCTCATCGCACCCTGAGTCATGGTGCGGAACTCCTGCACCTTCTGGACCAGCAGCTCATCGGGGAGATACTGCTCGCGGAACGCCTCGCAGAACTCCAGCCAGGTGATGAAAGCTGGGTTCGGGTGGGTGGCAGTATAGTTGTCCCACCATGCTTGGCTGGACCCTCCAGCTGGTGCGAGGCGATAGCGACGCACTCCTCGTTGGAGCAGACGGTGAGGTCGAGCTTGGTCTCGATCACCCTCAGCCAGTCGTCGGCCTCGAGCGGGTCATCCGAGTAGCTGAAGGTGGGGGTCTTCAGGCGGATGAACCTCTCGATCTTCCTCGTGAGGTCCTCGTCCTGCGGAGCGACGCGGTTCCCACCGTTGCCACGGTGCTCCATGGCTTCCGCCATCCTCTGCATCAGCTGAGTCTGGAGCGCCATCACTTCCACCAAGTTAGGTGGGGGTGGTGGTGGCTAGTCCGGCTCAGGCTGGCCTTGCTCGGCCGCTCCTTGCTCAACCTCGGCCTCAGGGTTCTCGGGCGGTGGTGGCGGTGCTCCGTCACCTCGGGCCCTAGCTCCCAAAGCTCCTCCACGCAGGGGTGGGCGTCCACGGCCACGCCCGCGTCCACGCCCCTGCTGGGCTTCTTCCTCAGCAGCTACCTCCTCGAGGTGGGCTATCAGCCGGTTGGATCGGCGGATCGACATCCTTCTGAAAACATAAGGAAAAGGGAAAAGTTTACACACGTCACTCACCAACCCACACATGAGTCTACAGCAATCAAGAAAATAGTTCTAAGTATAACCTACACTCAAGGGGAAAAACATTAAGACACGAATAACACCATTAAGATCCAAGCACACATCAAACATGAATAATACACTTGCTCCGCTGAGGCTGACTCAGACCTTGGGGTAGCAGCAACAAGTCAACGATCTAATACATCGGTACAATCGTCTCAAAAGGGTAGTGTCTACATGGTGTGGCATGACTCTCTTCATGCACTGGAACATGCTCGCGGCTGCATGCATCAACTCATGGAAACTACTAGCACAATACACTACTCTAGGTCATGCCCCTCGCTCAGCTCTCTACTCAGTGCGCGCCCTCTGGTACGTGACGGGGTAGCGGTCCTCGGTGGGGTAGTCCGGCGGAAAGATCCGGGACACCAAGGCGTGAGCCTCTCGAACCTCCTCGGTCTCGACGGGGGTCGGCAGACGAGCCATCGGGCACAGGTGAAGCTTGAGGCGTGATTGGTGTAGCTCGAAGGTCTCGGTGTGGATCTCTCGCTGAGACTCGGGGGGTAGCTCTCCGTTGAGCTCGAAGAGCTCGTCCACGCGAAGCGAGTCGGCGTCCTCCCAAGTCCTCCTCAGTCTCTCGGCCTTGTCTCTCAGGTAGACGGCCGTGCGCGTGAGCCACGCGATGTTGGCGATGTTGTCTGCCCGGCTCTTCTCCAGCTTCTCCACCTTGAGCCGCTCACACCCGAGCAGGTGAGCACGCACCGTGAGCAGGTCGTCCTTGCGCTCGAGCTTGTCCTTCAACCTCGTTCGACTCGGCGTCGCCCGCGCAGTCCCTCCTTGGCGTGCGCATCTCTTCCCCGGTGTCCACCCCCTCTCCCTCTCATCCGCAGCGGGGACGGGGGTCGCGCGGTCGAGGCTCAGCTCGAGCTGGCGAACACGGTGGCGTAGGGCGGTGTTCTCTCTCTCCAGCTCAGCACAGCGGGGCTGGTACTGCAGGGCGTCGATGGTGGCGTCCCTGACCTGGCCGTAGAGGGTACGTGTCTCGTCCTCCAGTCGTCGTGTGTACTTGTTGAGGTCGACCAAGTAGCTGGTGGTCTCCAGCAGGGTCTCGTCAGACTCACAGAAGGGAGCAGTGTCGACGTCGTCCTGGATCCCCTCGTACGAATGAACTCCGTCCACGAGCGGTGCGAGGCGCCAGTAGTCCCGGGGTAGCAGTCGAAGAGTCCCGGACTCGAAGGAGGCGCGCATCGCGCGAGAAGGCAGCCCAGTGCCTGGCGGCAGGCGACGTCCAGTGCGGTCGCGACGGTGAGTGCGGCGACGTAGCGGACCTCTCCCTTGAACCCGGGAGACTCGGGTGAGGGAGCACGGCCGACCGTGCGAGCACCATCCGCCCTGTTACGGAGGGTACGTACTCTGCACGGTACGTGACATAGGTCGGCGGGACTCCAAGCCTGAGAAGGGCCCTCTCCATCCAGTGGCAGATCGCCCCGCACGTCTCGGGGGTGATCTCCGCGACCTGGTGCTCCATCTCCTGTGAAACGCAAGAAATTTCTGTCAGCGCAGGTAAGTAAGAAGTTTTCGAAAAGGGAACAAGTTTTATAACATAGCTCAAGGTTATAATTATAAAGGTAGAGCGTATAGAGTCCTATCTCTATCGACCTTTCCTAGGGATACGTGCTACGGTCAAGCATGGCTCTGGTACCACTCGTAAAACCCCCGAATTTTCATAGAAAACCCGAATCCCTGTACCATCGCGATAGTCCCTGGATCAGTGGCTATCGCGTACAGAACGTCTCACAGATAAATACACAAAGTCATACATCGCATCACATACATATAATAGTACACGAATTTATTACAAGTCCATTAAGGAGTACATCAATACAAGCCTCTTGGATGAATCAGATTGAAAATTCTACGCAACGGTAGCTATCTTCTCGGAAGGGTCTCCATCTTTATTCTTCCCGCCACAGGAAAACTCGAGCGAAGCGACGTATCCCTCAGTCGTACCATCCGTCGGCGTTGCAGTCGAACTCGGACTCGTACCCTGCACACCCAAAGTCTATCCCCAAGGAGTGGGATAGGTCCACGTCACCAACTGTATGCAGCTTTAAGTGGCCTAACATCTAAAGGGAAAAGAAAGTAGACAAGGAAGCGGCTTTGGTTTCCCTGAGCGACGCAGAAGAGTATAAACAAGGTATCTCCATCAATATCCCCAAATCCCAAGTCTCTCATCACGGCTCGGAATCACCGGTCACCGAGGAGACCCGTCTCCACCTCCTACTCTCGTCTAGGGTCGATCCGAGAACTTCCTCTCCTCGCACCTCAATGATTACAACCGGATCGATGAGGTAGATGGAGCCTCTCTCCTCTAGCCGGCCGCAACCACGGCTCACCACACTCTCACCTATAGGGGAAGGTAGAAATCCCAAAACATGAGGAACGAACATGTCGTCTAGGCAGTGTCCATAACCGAGGACGCGGCTATAGCTATAGATCGAACAACTCTGCAGAGTGTGTACACCTGTACCCATCCCGGAATGGTACCCAGCCGGTGTACGGCCGACCGAACCCATCCTACCGGCGAACTCTCGGTAGTTACGATCCCACCCTGCATCCGGCCCTCAAAGCGGTCCCCTCCGCAGCGAGGACAAGACCGGACTCGTGAAATGCTCCCGTGTGGCCACACGGGGAGACGCTCTGAGAGGGTGGTCTCACCTCCACCGCTCCCCCACAGATACCCTCTATCCTTCCTAGGCAGGTATGGTTCCACACTTGCCGAGCTCAACACGGCCCTATCCCCACTCTCGGCGGGGTGGTGTGTACGATGTCCTATAAACAAGTTGATCCACTCGGTTTCGGACGGGGCGAGCTCATATCCTCCAAGCGCACGTAAAACCCAACACCTAGGCTCCGAAAACCGTAACGGGAGGGATGCACCGAGGAGTGCACCCCTATCCCCGATCCCGGATCGGTTGTTTCGAGCTCACCCCCGCCAAAGTACCCAGAACGCCTTCTCCTGCCGGTTTTTACCCCACACACGCCAAGAACCACTACTCCCATCCCGACACATGCATCGCGAAGCTCGTCGTATATACACGCTCACATAAACATATATATATATATATATATATATAGTTGTGGTAGGGCAATCAAGGACAGGGTAAACAAAGAGGCAGTGCAAGGTTCATCAACATGCATATATAAAGTAAAGCACTAGCAATACTACTCAGCAATGCCTAATGGGTATTTCAGAATCAGTCGGGCGTGAACCTGGGGTCGGGTAGTCCTCCGCAGCGAAGTCGTCGGCGTAGTCGTACTCCTGGATCAGCTCCCCGGCTCCAGCTGCTCCTAATAGCGCGAAAGGAAAAATAAATAGCGGTCCTATTGCAATTTAAATCCAAATAAGAGCATTTAAGAACCAAAAGAGAGCAAACACCAACCCAACCCGGAGTTTAAGATTTTAGAAATTTTCTGGAAAAGGTTTTACAATTTTTGGAGTTAAAATGGATTTTCTAGGATTTTTCAAAGGAAATAACCATTTTCTGGAATTAAAATAAATCAAGACCACCCCTAACAGGGCCAGCCGCACGGGATCCCCGGATCGCGGGTGCGGCCGGGATCCCTGCGGTCCTCGCGGTGGCTGGCCCGCGACTGGCCAGCCGCATGGGATCCTTGGGCTGCCGGTGTGGCTGGGTTCCATGGGGGCAGGCGTGTGGCTGGGGAACGAGTGGCGGGCCGCACCGGATCCGAGCGCATCGGTTGTGGTCACTCCCGCGTGTAGCCCCCGGTGTGCTAAGGTCCCCTGCGGTTTTCGAGGACAGCCCAAGTGTTCCACGAAATGCGCTTGAGGTGGCGGCAGCGAGACACGGCCCTGCCGGCGGCGAGGTCCCACAGCGCCTGGCGCCTGGACTCCACCCGGTAGCCCGTGGACTCCCCTTGGGGTGCTTGCTCGACGGTCGCGCACAAAAGGGAGACGGTGTTCGCGGCGTGGTCGGCGCCGGCGCGGGTGCGGCGATGACGACGCGGCGCGGTGTGGGCGTCCTATCCATGAGCGGCCGTGTGTGCCGCGCGTGGTAGCGCGTGCGCATGGCGAGCCCCGGTGGGCGAAGGTGCAGGTCAAGACGGGACACGCACGGGGTGCACGCGGAGCCCGGCTCGTCGCCATGGGCGGCGGCGAGCACGGCGCCCGCGGTCGGTTGGCGCAAACACGATGGGGTCTCGGCGGTGTGTTCGGGGCGACCGAGGACGTGGCGTCCCCTCCCCTTGGTGACCGTGCGCGCGACCCACATGGCCACGGCGGGGTCACGGCGGCACGGCCTTCCTAGGCACGGCGGCGAGCGACGCCGTAGGCACGAAAATGGACCAAAGGCCCGGCCTCGCCTTCAGGGTTACGGCGCACGCGTGCTGGGGTGCACGCCCGCGCGAGAGCGTCGCGGCCCGCACGGAGCGCGCGCGCGAACGCGCACGCGACGCAAACGCGACGCGAGCGCGCCGACACGGCGCGGCGGCGACCAAAATAGGGCGGCGTCCTACGGCTAGAGAGGTAGGCTAGGCGGGCGGCGCGCACGTGTTGGTGAAGGCGGCGGCACCTGCAAGAAATTGCGTCCCAGCCTGGCTCGATGGCCGGCATCACCAACGGCAGCGCGGCGGCGCGGAGAGGCGGGCGTTCCACCTCGGCTCGAAGGCCGTGGCGTCCACAAGAGGGAAGAAATGGCGTCCTCACCTCGGTGGCTTCTGGCCGAAGTGGAGCGCGTCGGTGAAGAGCGGCGGAACGGCGGGCCGGCGAGGAAAAAGAGGAGGTAGGCGGCGGCGCGTCGTCGGGGAGGCAGAGGAAGTAGTGGAAGCAGACGATCATGGCGGGTCCGGCTCCTCCCTTGGGCGGCTCCGGTCTTCGCGGTGAACGGCTCCCCCGCGGCGGCTTCTCTCCCCCCCCTCCTTCTCCTCCTTCACCCCCTTCTCCTCCGACGGACTGTGTGGGAGGTCAGGGGTGGTTCCCCTGGCACGGTTAGGGTTTGGGGCTCCCAGCCGGGCTCGGTGGCGGCTTAAATAGGGCGGCGTGGCAGGGACACGTGGGCGGCCTGGATGCGCCGGGGCGCGCGGCATGCCGCGGCGGCGACGGCGCGGCCGGCGCTCCCTCCGCCTTTGCCTTTGGGCGTCAACCAAAGGCAAAAGGAAGGGGATGACGCGCCCGCGTCACCGCGGGCCCGGGCCGACGCGGGGGCGCGGGTCCCGTCGGTCAGCCTCTCCGGGCGCGCGCGGTACGTGGCCGCAAGGCGGGGCTGGCTGGCTGGGCTGGCCGACGGGCCGAAAGTGGCCGTGGGCTAGTTGGTTGGTTGACGGCCCGCTCAGCATAGTAACATTTTCCATTTTTCCTTTAGGCTTTTAAATTGATTCAAATTTGAATTTCAACTTCAAATTTGAATCCACTCAAACAACACCCAAATAAAATCCAAAGGAAGATCCAACTTCTCACACTAGCAGATTATAAGCCCTAAACTTACTATTGGTGCAAAAATTAAATCTAGGAATTTGGGGAAAGAAACAAGAAGACACTCTTGTTTGATTCCCGAGCACTCAACTTCAATTCAAGTTTTTGAAATTTACAATTTTGAATTCAAGCCAAAACTAAGGATGTTACACTAGCTGAGGACAATTCCTTCTCGGGGAAAAGTCATGAAAATCCCTAATTCCATGTGAGAGACTTTAAACAATTGTGTTCCACCCAGGGTAAGTCCGGGGCGACACAAGATGTTCTTAGGAGGATCTTCTCCCGTTCTCCCTTTCCGGAGGAGCGAGAACTTGGTACCATTGTTTTGGTCATGTTCACCTCAACTGGGGAGCATTGAGAGCAGCTTTCTGTACTCGATTCTTTCCTTTGAGGCGTATCATTTCCTTAAGAATGATGATCCTCAGTTGCAAACAAAGAGAGAAGGAATCCCTAGGCATGGCATGTCATCGTTTTGCCTCTATGGATGAGTCTTTCCTAGTCCTTACTCTGCCAGACCCGGTGCTCCGGTAGCACTTCCGGCTTGGTTTGCTAGAGGGCAGTGGCATGGCACTTGATGCCTTTTCGGAAGGCTCCTTTGTGTTTTTAGAGCTGGAACGACGGAAGGAAATTCTAGGAGAAATCCGTGATTTTAGTTCCCCGCCCGTGTTGAGCAACGAGGTAGCCGAATGTGGTAATCAAGAGTTTCCTAGATCCATCTTCGAGGGAGCCCGAGCTTACGTACCAACCTTCTCTAAGCTCGGGTCGAAGATATCATTCTTGACTAGTAGGAATCTATGGGAAAGAGCACCTAGCGTGAGTTCTGCCTTTAGGTTCCCCTGTCATTTTTCTCTTAAAACTCGACCTTTGAGACATAATCTCAGAGGAAAGGGAAAGGAATAGTTAAGGGTAGTTGTTCCTGGTGAGAACAATTATCTCAGCCTCGGCTGCAACTTTCTAGGAGAGGTTACGATGAATGTTTTATGCTTCATGTCAAGGCTTGATCCGAGGTGCCGCCACACCAAAGGTCAGGCCAAGACATTGGCCCCAGTCAAGGCGAGAAAGTGGGCAGCATGTGCTAGCAGCCCCTACCAGAGGGGAGTAGGGATTCGGTCGAAACCCGTGGTGATCCTGCTGCTACTGGTGGTTCCACCGCTAAGGACCGACATTTCAGGAGCCTCAGGGGAAAAGGGCCATTTGGTCCCTGCTGCACCGTTGTTGCCTCCACCGAGTTCTCAACCTGGGAAGCCCAGGTTCGCTAGCCCAAACGACACCGGCAGGAAGGGCACCCAAGCACTAGTGAGTTTAGAGGGAACTGACGAGGACTTTGAGCTCGGCAGCAGCTCCACACCACGGGCACCCAGGAAGTCGAGGGAGAAGACTCGGGCAACCTAGCGATCTCCAAAGACTCCCACTATAGCCAGGATAGCCCTGTTGGTGGAGGAGCTTGGCAGAGAATGCGAGAAGCTAATGTCCATCAGTGCAGAGTAGAAGATGGACCTCGTTGAGACGATGGATGACCTCCGCGACCTTCGTCGTGGCTTGTGTGCCAAGCTGAGGCACCTCTTTGTGGCCACAGGGCACAGGGACCTCTATGACACGGAATAGAGGGCTACGCCCACCATTCATTTTGCATAGGTGCTTAGTAAGGTTTGGTTTATTTCATTCCATTTTTTCCCTTACAAAATTTATTTCCATCATGTGTGTAAGCGCCTATTTCATTATGAACTTGAATAAAATAATTTGGCTCCACCGGTCATATAACCCGGTCGAGTCACATGTGTGTTAGTTGTTTTTTGTTTTTGTTTCTCTTGAAGAACCGCACCTAGGTACAATATAGTGTGGGGGAGAGTCACACCCTCTAAACACAAACACGATGAACCTTTGTACCCACGCTACGCTCACACATCACGTACGAGCACTCATGCTTAGAGAACCTGAACAAAGATGCACTATTGCACATCACAAAAAAAACAGCATTCGGTCTGCACCAACAACCAGCGCCGGTTTGCATCTCTACCTCATTTACCCATGATTCCTAAGTTCGTTATGCCCTTTTATAAAATTCTTTATAAACCAACTCAAGAAATCTATGGTGATGCTTACTTTGTACCTTTGGTTGACATGCATAAGTTTTATTCCTTAATTATACTCTTGAGGCTCGTGAACAATATCTTCATTAGGACAACATGTTCATCTAAGTAGTTGACAAGTGAGATATGACTTGATGACATGATCTTAGCTCTGAAGGTTTTAGTTCTTGGGTTTCTCAAAAAAGAGAAAAAACTGCTCTTGCAAGCTCCTCTTTGATATGCCACAGTCCTACCAAAGCCATATGATGTTATTAGTTGGAAACCTTATACTCATATGCTGCTTACTATTGCATTAAGCTTTGTCAAACCCTGTGACCCTTATGAGAATTCTTTTCATGCTTTCAAGATCAAGATTCATGTGCACACCACCATTCCCCCTTGCTATGCTTCTACTCTGGAAGTTAGCATTGTATCATTCGTCTATTCACCGACATAAATGCTCCATCATATGCATCGATTTCGCTCTCCTCAAGTATTTGTAAAGGAGGCATGGCTATCAAAAAAATGGGGATGCATGAAAGTCCCTCAGTTAAAAAAAACAAAAAAATTTGGGCACATGATGGTCCACTAAAACGAAACAGGATAGCCATGTTCTCATAAGACTTTTCATATGTGTATGATAGAGAATCATGCAATGGAGTCATTCGTCTCATTTATCAGATATGGTAATAACTAGCACCCATTCCGCGACTAGTGACCACCTTACCATATCCACTACATTCATACACATGCACATATTGATCTGATTGTATGATTTGATTTTCTCTTTGGATCCAGTTTTTGACTTTGCAATATATGTGATACAAGTATGCCTTACCATTCTATCATACTGTGAGCTCCACATAAGCTTGTTAGAAGTAGGATGAATTTAAGGCAGTCATGCCTAGGTGAGGACATATACACATTGAGCAATCCGGGAAAATCAAAGAAAGAGGCAGAGCATGATTTTCTTTAAAAATCATTAACAACCCCAAGTGCTTGCCATCAGATGCTTAAGGGATTCGGTTCATGGTTGTTCTCCTTATCAACTACCCAAGATGGCATGGTAGCCACTCCACAAAGTTGACAAGAGCAAGGTATGACCTGGAATAATTCGTATGTTTGTTTTATACCCATGGTTTAACCCGCATTAAACAAAGCCCTTCCGGAGGTTGCCCGTTGTTCGCCATCTTGTGCTCATGTTTACGTCCCTTTGAGTATAGCTTGATCATGCTTTCATGCTTCCTTTATCTATGTTTGTAGTGCTATGGTTTGAGTGCATGTTTAGCTATGTGCATTCATAGGTCATTTTAATTAAGCATGGTGCTTAGGTTAAAACCATCTTCTTCAATCAAACAAGACATGGTGTCGAGTTTGATTGATGAACCTTATAGTTAATGCTTTCATGGATATTGGTTGTATATGCGAACTAACCCTTGCAGGAATGTCGAATCCGAATGGGGTAAGTCATCAAGCTTGATTCAAAAGGAAAGGTAAGACAAGGCATGCCAGCCTTGTTTGAGCTTGTCTCATGGTGAATTTATATTTTAATTTGAATAAAAGTCTCCATGGTTCTTGAACTAGTAGAGTATCTCTTTTGTTTTTCCCTTTTTGTTTGAACACAACACTAGGTACATGAACTATTAGAGTATTTCTTCAGTGACTCACTCTTCCCTATTGCTCAGGATAAGCAAAGGTCAAGTGTGGGGGAGTTGTTGACGGCTGTTAAGTACTAATTTAAGGTTGTCAATCCCTGCATTTCATGAGAACCATGCATCCACAGTAGAATAGGGGCTTGAACTAACAATTTCCACAAGTGGCTGATAGAGGGGGAGTGCCTGATCTTTCGGTGAGTGGAGATAACTTCGATTTGGTGGGAGGCGGCCCTCACGATCCGACTATGACAAGCGAGACTTGAAGCGCCAATGCAATCGTTGAACCAACTCCAGATGGTTACCGACCTTGCTGGCGCAAGATCAGCCTGATCACGAAGAACAATTCTTGTGGCAATCGAAGAACGAACAAGAATATGAGGCGAGCAATCTTAATAACACTCGAAGGTGGAGTTCTGAATTACAGAGGACAACACGTATTTGTGCGTGTTCCAGTGTAGCTAATGCTAGATGTAAAACAAAACTCAAGTTGTAAAAGATACATGACTCTGACTAATAAAGGGGGCGCAACCCCTAAGGGAGGGGCGGCCAGCAAAGGGGGCGCCGCCCCTAGCGTCGTGGGTGCGGGGGTGCAACCCTAGGCGCCCTCTTGGGCCAGTCCTAGGTGCCCATGCACAAGGCTTCCTGTTGGGCCAGCCTTCAGTCTTTCGGGCCTTCATTCTTCAGCATCATGACGAAGTTGAACTCTTTTGCACGGGACCGAGTAATTGGCCCAGAAGGTGGTGCCGAAGATGGTGCTGTCGGTGCTGGAGTAGGAGAAGGTGCTGCTGGTGTAGATGTACTTGTGGTGTCCTCATCATCCTCCCCTTCTTGAACTGAAGTCGTCCTCGACGGCAACTCCTCATCCTCACCCAGATATGGATTCATATCTACAACATTAAAACTAGTGGAAACACCAAACTCCACAGGCAGGTCAAGGATATAAGCATTATCATTAATCTTGGTTGGCACTTTAAAAGGACCAGCAGCATGAGGATTAATTTAGAACGACGCACAGTAGGAAAATAATCCTTTCTCAAATGCAACCCAACCATATCACCAGATTCAAAAGTAACATGTCTTTTACCTTTACTACCAGCGACCTGATATTTAGCATTAGCAGCAGCAATGTTTTGGTGAGTTTGTTCATGTAGGTTAACCATTTTTTCAACATGTGCAACAACATCTAAGTGAGGGGCATCTTCAGTATCAAATGAAAACAAATCAATAGGAGCCCGAGGGATGTAACCATACACAACCTGAAAAGGGCACATCTTTGTAGAGGAATGTGTTGCATGATTATAAGCAAACTCAACATGGGGCAAGCAATTCTCCCAACGTCTCAAATTCTGATCTAAAACAGCCCTAAGCATGGTGGACAAAGTTCTATTAATCACCTCAGTCTGCCCATCAGTTTGAGGGTGACAAGTTGTGACAACCCCATCCGAGATAATTCTGCACTATTGCCTAATCCACTCCTTTTGGTCATTAAGTGATAATAAAGAAGTATCTCGTTGAGTGTTGTCGGGTTAACGCCCGGTAAATCACTTGACATCACAGAGAGGATCGAACGTATGCATTAAAACTCCCACGAAGGAGAGTCCAGAGTGCCTTACAAATTAACCATCACATCCCCGTAGGGTCCATTATTACAAACATAGTTCTTTGACATGAAAGTAAATGGTTCAGAGTTTATTTAAACAGCAGAAGATAACTAAACGGTACAATCACATCATAGGAGGCCTGTCAATGATGCCATCACTCCTCGTCATCCACCCATTCCAGCACCCAGCTGGGTGAGAGTTCTCCGGGCCACACATCACATGTATTACCGGGAAACAACATTTATAAAGCAAGGCTGAGTATACTAATACTCAGCAAGACTTACTTGTCTAAAAGAAAGACTTTACCTCTAGTCATGCAAGGCTTTTGGCTTATGGGTTTGTTTGCCAAAAAGCTACTAGGTAGTGAATCCTTACTTTCACATTTTAGCTCAGGTTCTAGTAGAAGTAATCTTTGCTAGGTAAGCAACTATTGCAACCAAAGTTGTACAAACAATTAATCAAAGTAATAATCTTCACAAAGTTCCATCATAAAGGGATATCATGGCCAGTCGGGTAAGCAGTCTCAGATGACGGTGAGAGGCCGAATATCGATTGATTCATAACCTTGCAAGGTGGACCTAAACACACGGGAGTTGTCCTCACCAAGAGTTCACCAACCAGGCGGTTCCCGTCATTCTTTGGTTTGGGGATAATAGCTCACAGTCTTAAGTACAAGATTTATCTGGGCTACGCCACTAAGGTCACCCAGCCTCACGCATGCACTCGGGTGGCGAGCCCGGGGCCGCAACCCTAAGAGTAGTGATAGTAAAACCCCGTACCGCCTCATTTAGGTACTAGGCTTATCGTACCCATTTCCGACAAGTGTTTAGTACTTTCAAACACTTAACCAACGAAGCCATTGGACCGGAGCCCAAATCCCACGCTCTTACCACATGAGCAATCTATTTAGCCAATAAGGTGATTCCAAAAAGGATATCCTATTCTCGCGAGTGACGAACATCACTCGACTTGTACCGGATCCTTAAATCATAGAAACTAGCGACCTAACATGCTAGTAAAAGATCATAGGTACTTATGGATCATGCAACTAGGGTTTCATTTCAACTCCTGAACGTAAATGCACATACAATAACAATAAGTAAATTCAGAAGTATAAAGAAACACATAGGTTAATGAATAAACCGGAGCTTGCCTTCGTCTGCACAAGCAGACCCACGCACTTCCGGACTTTGGTCCGGGTCTTGCTCTACGGTCACGTAGTGCATGCCTCCTCCTACTCCCTCGTCCTCGACAGCCGGCACAAGCTTAGAGCTACCGTCGGGGACTTCTACATGGGGAATGCAATGTAGTGATTAGGAGGGTGATTAATTGAATTTAATTAACAAACAGCAGCAAACAGCCACTAGGGGCTTAGGGTTGGTCATATTCACCTTAAGAAAAGTATTTAAACATTTTTCCTTTTAAAAGATAATGAAAAGGCTTATTTAGTCTTCTCATTAAGGTGCTTGGGTGCACATCTATAAAAGAATATTTAATTTAAATACAAACAGCAAGGAAAAGTCACTTTTATGCCACAATTCACTTTCCTAACTCATTTATTTGACTTATGCACAAAAGGAGGTATTTTCCTATTTTTCATTCACTAGATTAATCTAATTTGCAACATTTTAATCAACTAAACACATCACAAACTTGCCCAACAGTGCCCACTGGCCCTAATGACCAGGAACACTCCCTTGGACAACAAGCAACTAGTTTTTGCACCACTGAATTTAAATGCACAAAATAAAGGCATTTCTAGCTAGCATATAAGGGATTAATGCATACAAAAATAAATATAACAGAAATGAACCCAAACTTTCTCCTAAACATGCTTTGGTCCAAAACAAGCCTAAAGAACCAACAAACACGCCTATAGCACTTATGGATCTTGCTATACATATTTATGATTAAAATCAAGCATAAATGAGGAAATAATATTTCTAATAGCGATAAAATCATGGTAAATTCACCAAAAGTGCATTTTGGTATAGCATGACAATATCCAGAAGTTGGGCTCAAGAACAATTATATTTTAAGCTACAAAAATCATCTAGGAAGATTTATCAATATCACAAGATAATTTATATAAAAAGATTCCTTCGGTAACTTTGTACAAATTTTGGCACAGAACCTAAACATGCTAGTTACTACAACATAGACAAATCCAGCTCAAGATCATGTGTGGATTTTCAGAATCACAGATCTAGGTATTTTACTTTTTAATTTTTCAAGCAAAAACTATAGCCCAAAAGTATATACATATTTGGAGAAAGTTGTAGCTCTTGTTACACAGAGCACAACAAATTTGAGTTTGCTATTTTTGGATTTTGCTATGATTTTATATCGATTTTACAAGTTTCAGCCAACACATGAAGAAGGGTATAGAATCTTTATGCAACAGGCCCCTGAAAGTTTTCAAAGCTTCACAAAAATGCCCTCGGTTCCCTCCCCATCGTACCCGACGGCGGTGGCGCGCTCGCCGGTGGTGAGGTGAGGCACGGGGAGGCAAACAAACGGCAGGGAAGTGCAATTAGCCTTACCCGCGATCGATTGGTGGTGGTGGCGCGGCTGGGGAGGTCGCTGGCGAGCGGCGGCGGCGGAGCGAGAGGCGGCGCGGCCGCGGAGGCTCGGACGGCGGTGAAGATAGGGGCGGGGCTCAACAATGTGTTGCACTAGAAGCTTCCATGTAGCCTAGAGGAGGTGCTGGGGGGTCCCTGGGCTTGGAGGATCGGCGGAGGGGCGAGCTCGGCAATGGCGGTCCGGCTGCGGCCGCGGAAGCTCGGGCTGCGGTAAAACGTCGGCGCTGCTAGGCCATCAAGCGCGATTGGAAGCTCACGTGTGGGCTAGGGAAGAGCTTAGAGCTACGGGTCGGTTACGGGGATAAGCAAGAAGGCGATCTCACCGGCGGCGCTAATGGCGTGCGGCGGTGATTGGCTCGGGCGCGCGACGGGAAAGGAGAGGGGGTGTTTTATATGCCCGGGGGCGTGCCGAGGCGGTTGCTCGGTAGCTGCATGGCCTATGGGAGCTAGGGGATGGGGTGAGGCGGTGGTGACGTGCGGCGGAGCCGACGGCCAATGGCGGGAGGCGGCGCGCTGGGGCAAGTCGGCCGTGGCCGCGTGGCACCGGCCTAAGCCTCCACGCGTGCGTCACGGGCGCTAGCGCACGGTAGCGGGCGGCGCGGGCCTCCGACCGGCGGTCGCTCCGACGCCTCGGCGTGCGCGCGCAATCGGGGTACGACGCGCCGACGTGGCGTCGCGCGGTGCGACGTCGTGCGCGGGAGCGCCGGTGCTTCAAAAACTGTTTCGTTTAGCCCTTTTCAAATCGAGTTTTCTCCGAAAATTCAAACAAAAGTACTCCAAACTTTGAATACCAAAGTTGTTGAGCAAGTTACCCTCTACAAAAATGCCAAAGGCTCTATGGTGGTTTAATCAACAGATCGAGCACAAATTGCAGGGAAACTTGACTGAAATCTCGGCGCCTGTGAACAGTGATCCAGCACCTTGATTTGAAATTTTCACCATCCTACACTACAAACTAGCAATGCCACTCAACAGAGAAGTTGTGTGCCTCGACAAACTGCACATTTCTACCATTGGGTGATTTTGAAGTGTTTAGTGAAATTTTGGAGAACGTGCCAAAGTTCTAGAATGGCACAAAGGGGTCAAAGGGGATAATAGGGTTTTAAGCTAGGGTTTTGACAAAGGGTTGACCTAGGGTTCTCAAGAGTAGTTAGAGGAGTAGTTAAGAGGGTCATTAGCACTAATCACCACTGAGCAAAAACACGGTGTGTTACAGCCTACCCCCTTAACGGGAATCTCGTCCAGAGATTCGAAATCAAGAGCACGTGAGGAAAATTCACTTACGAGTTTGACTTGGAAGAAAGTCGGGATACTTGGTGCTTAGAAATTGCTCGGTCTCCCATGTAGCTTCTTCCTCGGTGTGGTGACTCCATTGTATCTTGTACATCTTCACCTTTTGTCTCCTAGTTTGTCTTTCTTTATGATCCAATACTCTCATTGGATACTCTGCTAGGGATAGATCTGGTTCTATTTCTGCATTGGTCTCCTCAATTATTTGTGCTTTCGGAATCTGCTCACACTTCTTCAATTGTGAGACGTGAAACACGTCGTGCCCTGCAGACAATCGGTCGGGAAGTCGAATACGGTAGGCAACCGTACCAAACTTCTCGGTGACTTCATAAGGACCAATATAGCGTAGAGCTAATTTCCCTTTTACTCCAAAGCATTGTACGCCTTTGGTCGGAGATACCTTCAGGTATACGTAATTACCAACTTCAAACTCTCGGTGAGCTTTAGCTTTATCATGGTAACTCTTTTGCCTCATCTGAGCTGCTCTCAGATTTTCTCTAATCACACTCACTTTCTCTTTGGCTTCTTGTACTAACTTAGGACCAAACAAGGTTCACTCACCTGCTTGTGACCAATTCAAAGGGGTACGACACCTTCTTCCATACAAGGCTTCAAACAGGGCCATCTTCAAACTAGCTTGATAACTATTGTTATAAGCAAACTCTGCTAGGGCTAGGCATTTGTCCCAAGATTTGTCAAAATGAATGACGCAAGCTCTCAACATATCTTCTACTATTTGATTTACTCTTTCTGTCTGATCATCAGTCTGAGGATAATAGCTGGAGCTATGGGTTAGCTTGGTTCCCAAGGATTCGTGCACTTGTGCCAGAAGCGAGCAACGGATTGAGTGCCTCGATCTGACAGGATAGTCTTGGGGACAGTGTGTGAGCGCACTACAAGATCAATATAGATTTCCGCATAGCGCTCAGCTGAATAGGTAGTGTGAACGGGGATAAAGTGAGTGGTCTTGGTAAGTCGGTCCACTATTACCCAAATGGAATCATGCTTCTAGGGTGTGAGAGGTAACCCGACAATGAAATCCATGCTGATATCGTCCCACTTCCATGTAGGAATGGACAATGGTTGCATTTGACTCGCGGTCTTTAGGTGACTAGCCTTGATTCTTTGACATGTATCACATCCGGACACATACTCGGCTATTTCGCCCTTCATATGTGACCACCAAAAGTTTTCCCTAAGGTCTCCATACATTTTGGTACTTCCGGGGTGAATGGTGAACTTAGAAAGATGGGCCTCATCTAAAATTTCCTTCTTTAGGTCTTGATCCCAAGGTACCAGTAGTCTTTGTCCAAATCAAACAACTCCCTTGTCGTCCCTCCGGAAACACTCATACTTGGGGTCTCTTTCTTCTATTTTCTGTTTGATTTTCTGAACCTCTTCATCGCTGAGTTGAGCTATAGAAATTCTCTCATGGAGAGGAGATTCGATCGAGACAGCATGAAGCTTGCCATGCTCGACCAATTCCAAGTTAAGCTTACTCATTTCTTCACATAAAGTTTTGTTATTCGTCTCTAACGCCACATAGTTGCAATGCTTGCGGCTAAGCGCATCTGCAACCACGTAAGCTTTGCTGGGATGATAATGGACTTCTAAATCATAATCCTTGATTAATTCGAACCATCTTCTTTGCCTCATATTCAGACCAGATTGAGTGAAAATATACTTGAGACTCTTGTGGTCGGTGTATGATTACCCATCAAATAGTGTTGCCAAAGTTTTAAGGCATGCACGACTGCTGCTAGCTCAAGATCATGAGTAGGATAGTTCTTCTCATGAGGTCTAAGTGCCCGTGAGGCATAGGCAATGACTCGGTTTTCTTGCATAAGCACGCAACCAAGACCACTACCCGAAGCATCACAAAACACCTCAAACGGTTTGGACATATCTGGTTGGGTTAATACGGGAGCTGAGGTTAAGTGTTTCCTCAAGGTATGGAAAGCTTGGTCACACTCCTCGCTCCTCACAAACTTGACACCCTTCTTCAATAATTCAGTCATGGGTTTAGCTATTCTGGAGAAATACGGAATAAACTGACGGTAATAGCCTGCTAGACCTAGAAAACTACGGATTTGATGTACTGACTTGGGTGGCTTCCAGTCCATGACCTCCTGCACTTTGCTATGATCCACGGAGATACCATCCTTGGAAATAGTTTGTCCCAAAAACTTCACACTATCCAGCCAGAACTCACATTTGGAGAGCTTAGCATAGAGTTTGTGATCTCTCAATCGCTGCAAGACAATACGAAGATGCTTCGCATGCTCGGCTTTGCTCTTGGAATAAATGAGGATATCATCAATGAAGACCACTACGAACTTGTCCAATTCATTCATGAAGACTGAATTCATAAGGTACATGAAATAGGGAGGTGCATTGGTGAGACCAGAAGACATCACTAGGAATTCATAAAGGTTGTATCTGGTGGAAAAGGCTGTCTTTGGAATATCACTTGCTCGAATCTTGATTTGGTGATAGCCTGATCGAAGATCAATCTTGGAAAAGACCTTGGCACCAGCCAATTGATCAAAGAGCACATCAATGCGGGGCAATGGATATTTATTCTTGATTGTCACCGCATTGAGTGGACGATAGTCAACACACATCCGCAAACTACCATCTTTCTTTTTCACAAAAAGAGCGGGGCTTCCCCAAGGAGAAGAACTTGGGCGGATATAACCTTTATCAAGCAATTCTTGCAATTGAATTTTCAACTCAGCCAGCTCTTTGGGTGGCATTCGGTAAGGCCTTTTAGATATCGGTGCGGTGCCTAGCTGAAGCTCTATGACAAATTCTACATCCCTGTCTGGTGGCATACCAGGCAAGTCGTCGGGAAAGACATCTGGATACTCACACACTACTGGAATGTCTTCTAGTTGGATGGTTACGGCAGCATAGGAACAAGGATTTATGCTTTCTACCTTGGGTAAGTACAAGGTTGTGTGACCACTAGTAGGGGAATGGATTTCTACCATTCTAGTGGCAATGTCCACAACAACTTGATGTTGGGTCAACCAATTCATCCCTAGAATTACATCTAGACCTCCCAACCCCAAATGAATTAGGTTGGTTAAGAATGTTTTGTTGCCAAGCTGCAAAGGTACAGCTTTGGTTATAGTGTTGGAGAGGATTCTTCCTCCTGTCGTGGCTACTACGAAAGAATCTTTGGTATCACAAGAATGTAACCCCAACTTGCTCACTAGACTTTCACTAATGAAACTATGGGTTGCTCCAGAATCAAACAAAATTTTAACGGGGTGATCGCGGATAGAGAATGTACCCGTCAGCACTGCTGCTCCCTCTGGGACGTCAACCAAGTTGGTGAAGTTGACTTTGCCCTGCTTGACTCTCACCATGGGCTTCTTGCCTTGGTTCCCATGACGGAATCTTGAGCTTTCACTCTGCTTGTTCTGCCTGGGCTTGGGGCACTCATTGATGTAATGCCCGGGCTGCCCACAATTATAATAGCGACGACCCTTGATAGCACTGTTGTTATTGTTGTTGGCTGGGGGTGCACTAGGCTTGTATGGCTGCTGCTGTGCCTTACAGAACTGGAAGTTCCCTGACGGCTTGTTCTAAGATGGGGTCACCCTCCAGTGTCCAGTTGAATATGATTGGGGAGGACCCTAAGTGCCTTTCTTGACAAAGTGGAATTTCTTACCTGATCCACCAGCAGTGGTGAATCCGGCCTGCCTCTTTCTATCCTTCTAGGCCTTGAACATGCCATCCTCTTGAGAAATGGCCTTGTTCACAAGGTCCTGATAACTGTTAGGCTCATAAAGATTAAGCCTCTCATAGAGATCCCCGTGTAGCCCAACATGGAAGCGCTCTATCTTCTTGGCATCGTTGTCAACATGATGCCCACCATACTGACACAAGGCATTGAATTTCTTCACATACTCATACACCGCGTCAGAGCCTTGCTTTAGAGCAAGAAACTCCTTCATCTTTCTATCCATGAGACCTTTAGGAATGTGATGTTCCTTGAAGGCCTGCTTGAATTCAGCCCACGTGATTTGATGTCCCGTGGGAATCATGGCCTTGAAGTTCTCCCACCATATCAACGCTGCACCACGGAGCTGGAGGGCAACAAAGCTGGCCTTGCGCTCCTCGGAGCAGGGCAAGGTGAACACAGAGAACTTGGCCTCAATGGCCCTAATCCACGCATCGGCAGCCGGTGGCTCCTTGGCCTCTTCGAAAGTCGGGGGCTTCATGGCATAGAAATGCTCATATTTGGTGATTCGAGGCTGGCCATCGATGTTTCCCCACGAGGATTGTTCTGCAGCTGCTGAGCAAGCTGCTGCTGCGTCTGCAGGAACTGCCGCATCACCTCATTTTGGGTGACCATAAACTGCTCTTGAATGGTCATGTTGGGAGGAGGAGGCGGAGCGTCACTCCCACTTGCACCAAAACCATTGGGAGAAGCACGAGTTTTTCCCACCATCTGAGATCCATGAGGTTTTCATTAGTTACATATTCACAAGCTTTTTACAACATCCACAAGAAGAATATGCAAAACGAAACTCATAACATCAATTCGGTGAAATCCGGACAGCACAGCTGAGTTACTAGAAAATTCATAAATCTCTGCCCTTAATAGTAAAAACTCCCATTTTTGGTCAGCAAGTGCAAATTTAATGAGCTCCAACATTGGTATTCAAACCGAGGTCCAATTCCAACGTTAACATGCCCGAAAAAAATCCAACACCGAGGTTCTGCCTAGCTGTTTTTGCTGTAGGCCGAACTGCACAATTTTCACTATAATTCTCGGTACGCTCATGCAATGGTGGAGAATTTTGGTGAGCATAATCTCCACAACATAACACACAAGATTGGTATGCAGCACAAGGCGAAACTTTGATCACGACAACCCTAATTTATTCATTGAAACATGAAAACATCGAGATGTCCATCCAAGCATTACATGATGCGGAGTCTTTGGATCGCTTACAAACTTATGTACAACAAAAGGTCATCAATTATACTCTCTGAGCAGCCTCTACCCTTACAAAAAAGCTAGATAAGGAGGCTAAACTAAGAGTACATGATTATCCCCCAAAAGACAACTGCTAAAACCACTAATAGCCCGCAGCGGAGCCAGCGCTAGTGTCCGGAAAATCGGGTGGTGGACCACCAACACTGTCCTTGCTCAAGCCCGAAACTCCCTGTATCTCGTCTGGAGCGGCAGGTGCAGCTGGTGGTGCGATCGGCGGCTGCTGCCCCTGCTGGGTTATCGCCTGCCACACCTCCACTTCTATCTCCATCTCAGCTACCTGGTTCTGCATCTCAACCACGTTCTGCACCAAGGAAAAACGCTGGGCCTCAGTGTGAGCTAGCTGCACCTGAGTCATCTCAAGAGCGTGATCTCGGGTGAACAACTACTCCGTGAGCTCGGCACGCTCCTGGTTCCACTGGATACGCTCATCCTGAAGCATAACAATCTCCTGCTGGAGGTGAGCAACGGTCTGTCGCTCGTACTGAAGGTCGAGGTGAGGATATCCCTCATCGCTGTGGAGTCCATCAACACAACTGAGAGCATACCCTGAGTGGAAAGACGAAACACCTGCATGTTGTACACCGCCTCCAACAACCTCAGAAGCTGGCGCACAACAACCTCTGGAGGGTCCGTCGTGAGCAACACGTCGGTGAGCGAGATACACTCACGCCAAGCCGGGTCGAGTGGGTCCATGGCCGGGAACAAACCCAGCGTAGTGAGCATCACCTCGTCCGGGTGCTGCTCGCAGGAGTGAAGAATCTGCATGGCCGCGGACTCAACCGACTTGACACCGCGATGAGAAAGAACATCATGCTCAATTCTGCCCACTCCGGGTGCTCGGGGTGGGGGATCAAGGTAGCGGTAGTGCGGGCGTAGGGAACACCCTGGTCCCAAAAAGGGACCACCTCGTACAACGGCGGCGTAGCGTAGCCCACCTCACTGAGGGTCTCCCACAAAATGCGGGGAAAACCCTCCCAGTGAAGGGCATCGGTACGAATGGTACCATCTGCGTTGATCTCGTAGATCGGTGGCTGCGCCATCTGCACAAAATTTAGGAACTACACGTTAGATATCAATCGACATCAAATGAGCAAAAGGGTAAAATCTGGTAGGCATGAACAACAATTCATAACATGAAAACCAGGACCCCAAAAATTCCCAAATTTACGCAGCAACTCAATGACATAATTATGCACACTTTTGGTATTCAAAGGTAGATCTAGATTGGATTGTAACCTTCTCGAAAAATTTCATTTGCAGAGGGGTGCTGTTATGAAAAACAGCAGAACAGAGACTCACTAAACTGAGCACAACTCTCTGTAGAGAATTCCTAAAATCCTGAAAAATTCACAGTAGATGCTCAATTTGATAAGAAACAACTTTTCTAAAGGATGTCTAGTTAGATTCCTTACAGAAATTGAGGAATGACAGAGGCAGAATCTGCCAGAAATTTCCTAAGATCAAAAAAGAGGAAAACCTTATCTAAGATCAATCAATTTCCCTAGCAAAATTATTCAAGCAAACAAGGACCAATTTTAGGTTCAACAAGATTTTAATTATGCATGCACACGTCTTAAACGACCTCACACATATGGATCCAAAAGACGTAGTTAGTGCCGGTGGCAAGCTTGTAATCGTCTCTCCTTATAGTAACTAGTCGGAGCTACTCGATTCGCACTTAACGACTTACGAAACGTTGTTAGTTTACCTACAGAAAACGAACCTTCGATGCCAGCACGTCACAAAAGCATCCACATATGTTACTGTTCACTATAGAAACGGTATTCATGCGTCAAGCCGCTGCATGGACAGCGTCCAACCTCGGACACCCTCCGTTTGATGGAGTGTATCCTTGCCTCGCATGATCGACATGCGGAATGCACACGTATGATAAACGTGGCAACACCACAACTCATATCTAGACGCGAAGATGAGATCCGTGGAATGGATCACTCCATCAACCCTCGCAATTCCTGTGATGTGGAACAACACACGTATAAAACACGTGGCTCATCTAGTTTGGTTGTGCAAGAAAGTAAGTCTGACATAAAGTAAGGTGCTGGAAGTTAGCAAAATAAACCATAGATTCTTATGCCACCTTAAAGAACCCAAAATTTCCCTCTAGGGCCTCTCGATCTAGATCATTCCTTAACGATCCAACGGATTTTCAAAATCCAAGCAATCTTGGCAAGTTTTATTGTAAATCATGTGATTAACGCCGGGTAAATTAGTTGACATCACAGAGAGGATCGAATGTATGCATTAAAACTCCCACGAAGGAGAGTCCAGATTGCATTACAAATTAACCATCACATCCCCGTAGGGTCCATTATTACAAACATAGTTCTTTGACATGTAAATGGTTCAGAGTTTATTTAAACAGCGGAAGATAACTAAGCGGTACGATCACATCATTGGAGGCCTGTCCATGATGCAATCACTCCTCGTCATCCACCTATTCCAGCTCCCAGCCGGATGGGAAATCTCCGGGCCACACATCACATGTATTACCTGGAAACAACATTTATAAAGCAAGGCTGAGTATACTAATACTTAGCAAGACTTACCCGTCTAAAAGAAAGACTTTACCTCTAGTCATGCAAGGCTTTTGGCTTGTGGGTTTGTTTGCCAAAAAGCTACTACGTAGTGAATCCTTACTTTCACATTTTAACTCAGGTTCTAGTAGAAGTAATCTTTACTACGTAATCAACTATTGCAACCAAAGTTGTACAAACAATTAATCAAAGTAATAATCTTCACAAAGTTCCATCATAAAGGGATATCATGCCAGTCGGGTAAGCAGTCTCAGATGACGGCGAGAGGCCGACAATCGATTGATTCATAACCTTGCAAGGTGGACCTAAACACACGGGGTGTCCTCACCAAGAGTTCACCAACTAGGTGGTTCCCGTCCTTCTTCGGTTTGGGGATAATAGCTCACAATCTTAAGTACAAGGTTTATCTGGGCTACGCCACTAAGGTCACCCAGCCTCACGCATGCACTCGAGTGGCAAGCCCGGGGCCGCAACCCTAAGAGTAGTGATAGTAAAACCCCGTACCGCCTCATTTAGGTACTAATCTTATCGTACCCATTTCTGACAAGTGTTTAGTACTTTCAAACACTTAACCAACGAAGCCATTGGACCAAAGCCCAAATCCCACGCTCTTACCACATGAGCAATCCATTTGGCCAATAAGGTGATTCCAAAAAGGAGATCCTATTCTCGCGAGTGTCGAACATCACTCGACTTGTACCGGATCCTTAAAGCATAACAACTAGCGACCTAACATGCTAGTAAAAGATCATAGGTACTTATGGATCATGCAACTAGGGTTTCATTTCAACTCCTGAACGTAAATGCACATACAATAACAATAAGTAAATTCAGAAGTATAAAGAAACACATAGGTTAATGAATAAACCGGAGCTTGCCTTCGTCTGCACAAGCAGACCCACGCACTTCCGGACTTTGGTCCGGGTATTGCTCTACGGTCTTGTACTGCACGCCTCCTCCTGCTCCCTCTTCCTTGTCAGCCGGCACAAGCGTATAGCTACCGTCGGGGACTTCTACACGTGGAATGCAATGCAGTGATTAGGAGGGTGATTAATTTAATTTAATTAACAAACAGCAGCAAACAGCCACTAGGGGCTTAGGGTTGGTCATATTCACCTTAAGAAAAGTATTTAAACATTTTTCCTTTTAAAAGGTAATCAGAAGGCTTATTTAGTCTTCTCTTTAAGGTGCTTGGGTGCACATCTATGAAAGAAAATTTATTTTAGATACAAACAGCAAGGAAAAGTAACTTTTATGCCACAATTTACTTTCCTAACTCATTTATTTGACTTATGCACAAAAGGAGGTATTTTCCTATTTTTCCTTCACTAGATTAATCTAGTTTGCAACCTTTTAATCAACTAAACACATCACAAACTTGCCCAACAGTGCCCACTGGCCCTAATGACCAGGAACACTCCCTTGGACAGCAAGCAACTAGTTTTTGCACCACTGAATTTAATTGCACAAAATAAAGGCATTTCTAGCTAGCATATAAGGGATTAATGAATACAAAAATAAATATAACAGAAGTGAACCCAAACTTGCTCCTACACATGCTTTGGTCCAAAACAAGCCTATAGAACCAACAAACACACCTATAGCCCTTATGGATCTTGCTATACATATTAATGGTTAAAATCAAGCATAAATGAGGAAATAATATTTATGACAGAGATAAAATCATGGTAAATTCACCAAAAGTGCATTTTGATATAACATGACAATATACAGAAGTTGGGCTCAAGAATAATTATAGTTTAGGCTACAAAAATCATCTAGGCAGATTTATCAATATCAGAACATAATTTATATAAAAATATTCCTTCAGTAACTTTGTGCAAACTTTGGCACAGAACCTACACATGCTAGTTACCACAACATAGACAAAATCCAGCTCAAGATAATATGTGGATTTTGCAGAATCACAGATCCAGGTATTTAACTTTTCAATTTTTCAAGCAAAACCTATAGCACAAAGCTATATATATATTTGGAGAAATTTGTAGTTCTTGTTACACAGAGCACAAAAAAATTGAGTTTGCTATTTTTGGATTCTTCTACGGTTTTATACCGATTTTATAAGTTTCAGCGAACACATGAAGAAGGGTATAGAATCTTTATGCACACAGGCCCCTGCAAGTTTTAAAAGCTTCACAAAAATGGCCTCGGTTCCCTCCCCACCATACCTGACGGCGGTGGCGCGCTCGCCTGTGGCGAGGTGAGGCACGGGGAGGCAAACAAGCGGCAGGGAAGTGCGATTACCCTTACCCGTGATCGATTGGTGGTGGTGGTGTGGCTAGGGAGGTCGCCGGCGAGCGGCGGCGGCGGAGCAGAGGCGGCGCGGCTGCGGAGGCTCGGACGGCGGTGAAGATAGGGGCGGGGCTCAATAATGTGTTGCACTGGAAGCTTCCATGTAGCTTAGGGAAGGTGCTAGGGGGGTCCCTGGGCTTGGAGAATCGGCGGAGGGGCGAGCTCGGTAATGGCGGTCCGGCGGCGGCCGCGGAAGCTCGGGCTGCGGTGAAACGTCGGTGCTGCTAGGCCATCAAGCGCGATTGGAAGCTTACGTGTGAGCTAGGGAAGAGCATAGATCTATGGGTCGGTCACGGGGATAAGCAAAGAAGGTGAGCTCACCGGTGGCGCTAATGGTGGGCGGTGACGATTGGCTCGGGCGCGCGACGGGAAAGGAGATGGGGGGTTTTATATGCCCGGGGGCGTGCCGAGGTGGTTGCTCGGTAGCTGCGTGGTTGGGGCGGCTCCTACCGGCGTAGCTGTCTTCTCACGCGGTGTAGGTGTGGATGGCGCAGAAAGAGCAGGTGCTGAACTGGACGATGAGTTTCTACTTGTAAAGTGTTAGAATATGTCCTCGAGCAGCGTCCCTACACTTCGCATTCAGCTTTGCAAGCAAATTCAAATAATTGGGTCATGTCAGGATATTCTTTATAATCAAGGATGTCCTGAATTTCGCGGTTCAAACCACCACGAAAGCGTGCCATTGCAGCGTCGGGTTCCTCCAATATACCACAACGAATCATACCTTTTTGCAACTCCTAGTAGTAGTCCTCAACAGACTGAGAACGTTGCTGAAATCGCTGCATTTTGTTAAGCATATCACGAGCATAATATGACGGCACAAAGAGATGTCGCATAGCAGTTTTTAATTGCTCCCAAGTGGTCGGAACAGCAGTTAGATTTTTATTTTTATACTCACGCCACCAAATTAAAGCAAAATCAGTAAATTCACTAATGGCAGCCTTAACTTGAGAGGTAGCAGCAATATCATGACATGAAAATTTTTGTTCAAATTCTAATTCCCAATCAAGATATGCAGCAGGATCATATTTTCCATTAAAGGGTGGAATTTTAAATTTGATTTTAGAGAAGGAATCATTACCAGCGGGGCGGCGTGGTACACGACAGGATTTGCCTCAGCGGTCAGCATCCTCCTGCTCATCATCACCCACACATCCTTGGGCCACCAAATCGGTGACCACCGTGTTCAATGCATCGAGTCGTGACGCGATGGCGTCGAGCGTCGTCTTGGTGGCTGTCTGCGTGAGATCAAGCTGGTCGAACCGCGCATTGGCCGTCGTAATTGTGGAATCGACCCATTCGTGGATCCTCTTGATGTCTGTGACAAGGCCATCAATCTCAGTCTGAATGTCCTGCAGCTGTTTCTTGTCGTCGTCGCCTGCCATGGTTAGCACAAACACAAAACAAAAAGGGGTGCCAACATAGGGGTGGAAAAGCTCACAAAGGCACTCAAACTAATGCAGTTATCAAATTCTTATCTGTTCTTACCACACACACAAGGGCGACCTGCAACCAACCGGTGGAACTCGCGAAAGATTGGAGGAGCGATTGCCTGGAGAAACAAACTCTGCTCATCATAGAAATATGTGAAGTTGTTGGTAGGCTGCACTCAAGTCAAGGATTAGCAAACTCAAACAATAATGCAAAGTTGAATGATAGTGCTAAACACGAAACAAACGTTGCTGGCAACAAGTGAAATCGAAAAGACAACAAGTAAGGTGGAGAGGGTGTAGCAAATGGATGATTTTTTTGCTTCTGTTTTTTGCAGAAGTCCTCAAAACTGATAATATGAACACTGAGGATCTCCAACAGAAAACTACCATACAAACTTTTTCTGAAAGTACAGGGGTACTCTCTCTCTCTCTAGAGTAAGGCCAAACTCAGAATATGGTACTGGAAAAGAGAGAGGCGTTGGCTCGGTGTGGGGATACGTAGCATGATCAGGGAGAGATAGCTACCAGGGTATGCACGATGTAGCCCAGAAGGCTTGCGAGCCAGGAGAAATTGTGGCGCAAAACTCCTTCACCGAGACGAATCGGTTCCCGTGTCCCACTTGGATTGTGCGGCGGTCTCTCTCTTTTTTTGTTTCCTTTTTTTTCCTTTTTTTGACTGCTTTCCTTCTTTCTTTTTTTTCTTTCCTTTTTTTGACCTACCGCACCACGGAACAGGGATGAGCGACCGAGAGGCGGCAGCGCGACGGATGTGCGCACGAGGTGGCGGGTGGATGAGCAGCTGAGATGAAACTAGGGTTACAAGAAATGATGGAACAAAAGGTAGAAAATACAAGTAACCAGCAACAATTGAATGCGTAAGCACACAAATTCAACAAAGATACTTATTGAAAGAATGTGCAAGGCTAAATGGTTGCTAGGAAAAAGATCTAACCTGAAAGTAAATTTTTGTTGGGGTTTTTGTGGACTGTAGGAAGGGAAAAACACTAGTTAAAACTCACCGATCAACCTGGAGCTCTGATATGACTTGATAGAGGGGGAGTGCCCGATCTTTCGGTGAGTGGAGATAACTTCAATTTTGTGGGAGGCGACCCTCATGATCCGACTACGACGAGCAAGACTCGAAGCACCAATGCAATCGCTGAACCAACTCCCAATGGTTAACGACCTTGCTAGAGCAAGATCAGCCTAATCACGAAGATCAATTCCTGTGCGCAATCGAAGAACGAACAAGAATCTAAGGCGAGCAATCTTAATATCACTTGAAGGTGGAGTTCTGAATCACAGAGGACAACACATATTTGTGCATGTTCTGGTGTAGCTAATGCTCGATGTAAAACAAAACTCAAGTTGTAAAAGATACATGACTCTGACTAATAAAGGGGGTGCAGCCACTAAGGGAGGGGCGGCTAGCAAAGGGGGCACCGCCCCTAGCGTCGTGGGTGCGGGGGTGCAACCCTAAGCGCCCTCTTGGGCCAGTCCTAGGTGCCCACGCACAAGGCCTCCTGTTGGCCCAGCCTTCAGTCTTTTGGGCCTTCATTCTTTAGCATCATGACGAAGTTGCACTCTCTTGCATGGGACCGAGTAATTGGCCCAGAAGGTGGTGCCGAAGACGGTGCTGCCGTTGCTGGAGAAGGAGAAGGTGCTGCTAGTGTAGATGTACTCGTAGTGTCCTCATCAGTGCCTGTATGAAGATGAATGCCGGTGCTTAGCATAAGAAATAAAGAGAAAGCACACCTCTATGATCCTAGCACTTCAGGCGCAGCCAATGAGGGGCTGCCTTGCAAAGCATCCCCTGGATCAATGACATCATTAATCCAAGAGAGGGAACATCAGTGAATCAGAAACCACCACGTGTGCATCACATGGATCCTATGGTCCACGAGAGCGACTAAACCACCTCAAACATACATGTACACCAGGAACCGACCTCAGGACCCACCACGCAGCCACTCAGAGAAAGCACATGGTGAGAGGGCCCTCCTGGGGGGTCGGCTGATCCCAGGATCGGCCGAACCGACCTTAGGTCGGTTGATCCTGGTGTTCCATGTACTAGCTCCTGCTTGGCTCCTAGTCATGTTCTGGGGTTGCACAGGGTGTCCTCTTGCCGGTGCCTTGGCCTATAAATAGAAGAGGAGGGGGTAAGAAGAGGACAACACACTTGAAGGCAACTTCTCACCTTAGCCTCTTTCTCTTCCTCTCATTCCCTTGTGGTGGAGGTGAAACCTCATCCCACCATGAGTGTGAGTGTGAGGAGGATCTAGCTTAGGTGATGCTAGGTAGAGAGGGAGTGCGTGGAAGAGTAGAGGTGAGGTGTGATGATCCGTTCTTCATCCACCATCCCATTGTATCACGTGGGTGACGTCGTTCTTCAATTAAACTAAAGTGAGAATTTCATTATATTCCAATTAGACTAAAGTCATATTCATACATGTGTGATATGTTCTAGTGTTTTTTGTCTGTTCTTGATCATAGGCTTTATGTTCTAGTGAAGGACCGAAACGACGAACCAGAGAGGGGGGGAGTGAATGGGAGCCGATAAAAATTATATTCAAGAATTCGGCCTATAAACCTGATTTCACACGTGCACCACCGCAAGCTTCTCTTGCCAAGTTCACGCAGCCACTAAAGTGCTACTGAACCTAGAAGCAAGACCCAACCAACAGCCACAACAAACACACAGCGGAAACACACACGTCACGGCTGCTGGCAGCCCAAACCGGTCAGGCCAGTTTCTGAAACCGGTCAGACCGCTTCTGTTGGACTTAGCCTCACGCAGGCAGGGGAAACCGGTCAGACCGGTTTGGCAAACCGGTCAGACCGACTTTGTCCAGAAACTCCCCAAAAACCCAAAACACCTCAAGAGCCTTTCCACATCTGAACAAAAGAAGCCATAGCGCAACAGAGACTTTCTTGCTCGAAAACCCTTCTCGACAGCCCACAGGGCGAAACCAGTCAGACCGGTTAGGGAAACCGGTCAGACCGGTTTTTTCCTGGACAGTCGGGAAGAACACAACTCGCGGGAAAAACTCAACCCTTCCACCAATCGACCTCCTGATTCGTTCCACAGATCAAAGTGAGACTTTGGGGGTAGTTGGGGTACCTCATGGGATACCCTTGGTTAGAAGCTTGGTCCCCAAAACCCACTCAATCAAGAGGAATCGAAAGTCAACCCTCAAGAAAACCTCTAACCCTAGAACTCCGAAAACACCAAAATCGAGCCCCTTAACTTGCGGATTTGGGAGGGGAATCAAAGGCAAATGAACCACGAAGGGTTCACACGAATTTCCCCCATCAAATCCCCAAGAACAAGGTCCCGAAAACACACCGAGAAAACCACCAAGAGAGGGCTCCGAAAATCACCACCAAGAACAACCGGGAACAACACAACAAAGCCTTGAGGAACCACGCCTAATCATTTATACATACCAAGGAGGTTCATACTAGGTCTAGCTTGCTGCCCGATCATCCAACCCTCTCACCAAATCTCACCATGAAGCTCTCAAGCTAGTCTTATGGAAATCCTAAGAAAATAGGAAGGGAAAAATAGGAAAGCAAATGAACTAGGGTTCCAAGAGATGGCTGCCATCCTCTCACCCCTTGGGTTATATGGAGGCAAGCTGAAAGACTAAAATACCCCTAAAGCCTAAACTAGGATACACGCCCACCAAAGGTGTCACACCCTGAATTTTCCAAATTTCAGGATGTGAATAGAAATAATAATTAAACAATGATTTTCTCATAAATTTAAAATTTTTCTCGACGTTTATTTTGTTTACAGGAAATCTAGTATAGGAAAAAGTCATTGTTTGATTTTCTGAATTAAATAAATTGGTTAGATGTGAGTGTTGCATTCATGTTGATGCATCTTGGTTTTTCATGAGTGGAAAAGGCTTTTAAACTACGTTTAGGTGCTGATCAATTCCTCCTGAGAATGTTCCGTCTTTTTCTAGAATTCATTCTCATTTTCTTTGAGCTTATTCTTTTTATTAGAAGGCTCTAAAATCTTTGTCATAAGCTCATAAGATATAGTATCTACTTCCCTAATTATTCTTTGTGTCTAAGCTAATCTCTGCTGAAAGTATCATGTTTGCTTTACTCCCAAAAAACTTTTACATCGGCCTGCAAAATGGTCACGTTTATTCCTTCCCTTCAAGATTTTGTCTTCTTCTCGTAGCTTCCTCACGTTTGCACGAGTTGGGCCAAACCAAGTAAATCAAGTTGCTGGCCCTCAATGCCAAGAAAAAAAAGGTGGACAAACCAAAGGCATCTCCCGTTTCTAACTATCTATATCATGCTTTTGGGCTTTTCCTCTTTGATGATGCAATCCAGCCCAACGGAGTTGGAATCGACAAACACATATCCTAGACACGTCCTGCTAGTGTTATAAATAGCTGTAATCGTGGCCCTCGTCTCTCTCGTTTCGCTACAAATCGCGCCGCCATCCCATGCCCTAGCTTTCTCGCCGCACTCTGGTACTGAACCAAGGGAGGCCTCGCTGTCCATCCATGCAGCGGTGTGCCAGAGGCTAAAAATCGTCGTTCAAGAAGTTTCAGCCTGCAGCTCGCCGTCCAATGCAAGCTTCTTTGTCAGCCCGCTGTCGACATCGTCGCTGCAGGCATGAAAGTCGTCGGCCGAGCTGTAGCCAATCTTCTTCGTCCTGACCACCAGTCGGACTCGCATCTTCTCGGTGAGAGCCCCTCTGTGTCTTTTCCCTCTGGCAATTGTTGCTCGATCTCTTGTTTCTCTGTGATCACTTTTGCCGCACGTTTCCATCTAGTCGCCGCTGACGAAGCACCGTGCGCCCCCATGAAGATCGCAGGCTGTGCCGCCATTCCGGCCAGCCACAAATTTTCCGTCCTTTGCTGTCAATGGCGAGCACGCAGACCATCACCGTCGCTGTCTTGCCGAGCTCACCGACCACGCTGTTGGTGAGAACAAGCGACATGTTTGTTAGCTTTTATGCATGCACGTCCATCCATCTTTTGTCTGTAATCCATGCTACTACTTGAACCCCGTCGTGCGACATATGGTCATGCCTTATTGATCCTTGCTGCCTCGGCGCTGAAGCCACCTCCTGTTTCTTTGCAGTGGTTGCTAGTTTTCTGGTGCAAAGCACATGCATGGAAGCTCAAGCGAGAAGATGCATGGCAGTGACAGAAAGAGAGCCACATACGTACATAAGAAAAGAAGCCATCTACCATGCATGCAAAGATGACATCATGGTGAGATCATACATCTGATCATTAGGATTTCTCTTCTAGCAAAATAATTAGGATATGTTTGTTTTTCTTCATAAATCTTGTGCCCTCGAAACTCCATAAGTCTTTTAGCCTTGACTATCTTTAATCTGTTAAATAATCATATACCATCTTCATGATGACATCATCCTTATGCCATAATCAATCATCTGCCTTTTTATTCTTTAAACTCGATCCTTTTCAATTCAATTCCAATTTCAGTTTGCCTGCATCAACATGTAGTTCTATCCATCTCAGTTGTCTTTGTTTTATAGCTATCATGTCAGCTATGTTCCCTATGCTCAAGCCTTCCGTAACCATCTCTTTATAACCACTCTTGTTAGTATCTCTGCATCTAAATGTTCTCTACAACCTAGTTCTCCTAAACCCGAGCTTAAGGTTTTCTTGTGCATTGATAGGTCGTCTTTATTATTGTAGTTCGTTTCACCATAACTTATGCGTTAGCATGTGTATCACTTTTTACTTGTTTTAAACATCAAACTTGCATGTTAATCTTGACTAATATTTATTACATTACTTTTTCAAATAAAAGTGGATAGGTTCAATTCCGATTTTTCTTTAATCATGATGTGAATTGATAATTCCTGTTTATAACTAGCTTTCTTTAAATAAATGATGCTTAGTGTTAAACCTCGGTTTTCATAATAAAGTTAATCTACTTAATGATATTATAAATGTCTTTTCAATATCAATATGTTTAGTTGAACACGCAATATAAAGTTATTCGATTAGATTCTTTCACATGCTTTGTCTTCCTAAAGTAATTGTTAATTTGGTATAACTTGTACTTAAATTTCTACTAATAAAAAATGTTTAAGTTTATCGTGTTTTCTTAATTAAACATAACCTGCTTTGAAATATTCTTGCCACATGATTTTGTAATTAAAATATGTCAAGCACGTAGTCTCTTCTTGTAGTTTGATAATAATCTTTCGATAGCTTCGACCTTAGTTTCGTTTTCAACGTTCTTTCGTCGTTGCGTAACCACAGAATCGAGCCTATCCTTTAGTGCGCTCTTTTAAAGTTTTCTTTTGATTGGTGCTTTGTTCTTAGTATGCTTGTTTGTTTGCTTTGTGTATGTTTGTGCCCGATGATTGATGCGTTTAGAGTGAACGCCGTTCGAGAAGTTTGGAAGAGCTTGAAGTTGAAGATTCCGAGCAACATCATTACCCTCTGGTTAAAGGCAAGTGTGTCCTTGATCTTTTGTCCTAAGAATTATACTTAATCACTCATTGCATTGATTGCATTAATTTTGATGGGTTCCTATTAAGGATTATGACTAGTTCTTTTTACCATTGCCTTGTATAACCGGGTTGTTTAATTAATCTTGATAGTAGATCTTGCTTAGTTTGCTCAACTGGGTTGGTAATAAACAACATTGATACTCTTTTACGTGTGATGTTTAATATACAAGACCATATGTTTAATCGGAACATGGAGAACCACCCAGGAAAATAGTACAACCACAAGACATATGGCTCTTAATAATTAGAGAACTAGGTGTTAGGTATGCTTTACCTGATAAGGGTTGGGGCTGACGGTAGATGGCGTATGGACCTACTCGGACGTAGGTGTGGGCTTGGCTAAGACACGGTACTCGTCCGGGAGCTTTATACGCTGCACTGATCAGGTAACCTAGCTGGCAGCCTGCATCTGGGGATCTTTTTAACGGCCTCATAGCGTCCCTATGCAATCACACCTCAGTAGTGTGGTATGATGCTTGGGCGGCATCGCATGGTTGGGTCTAAAGTTATTCGGGACTTTTACTCGACTTGTGGGTAAAGATGTACAACCTCTGTAGAGTGTAAAACTAATCGTTTAGCCATGCTCACGGTCAAGAGCGGCCTGGACCCTCACATGATAATTGAACTTGAAGATCGACTTAAATCATGTTCTCTGGTTATGCTTGCCATATGCTTATGGCGTATTTCTTACCTTTATGCTTAATGTGGGTTGGTATAAACTTATATTTTATTAGTAATCAGGTGCTAATAAAATTTGACCAACTAAAATTGCTTAAATGCTTATAGCCAGTCCACTATAAAGGCTTTGCATTCATGTCTTCCCCCACACTTGCTGAGTACGACAAGTGCTCACCCTTGCTATATATATGTTGCTCAGAAGGAGGATGTTACTCTGAAGTCTTGTGAATATGTTGATGAGTGCTAGGCGTACGCAACCCGCAGTCGACTGCCTGTGATGTTTGGTGCCTTCGTTTCCAGGATTAAGTGTAAATCTCTGATAATCTTCCTTTTTCTTATGTGATACTGTTTCTGTATTCACTTACATGTCACTATATGTATGAAAATAGATCCTGGCATGCACATAGGTTTGCACTTGGTTTTCTTTGGAAAAACAGGTGTGACAGAGTGGTATCAGAGCTGTATCGACTGTAGGACGCAAGCCTAGTTAGCAATGGTCGTTCCTTAATGTTTCCTTTGATCTAAAATTCATCACTACCTTCCCCTTGAGCTCTGTGATGAAATATTCTCACTCCTTGACCATCATTTTTACTCAATCCTCCTTGATAACTCACCTTTTTGACTTGACTCCTTTTCATTTGCACTTCATTATTTTGCAAATGTTAAACTCTCTAACCTTGTCTATTTATTTTCTCCCCCCCTTGATCTCTTGATCTTGCTATTATTTTCCGTTCAATGATCTTACCCTCTCGTCCCTTTTTTCCCTTAGCTCATGTTTCTTCTTTCTTGCCTCTTTATTCTTTAAACTTAACTTTTGTGTATTCATCTTGCTTATCACATCTCTCCTTGCTTTTCAAACAATGCTATATATACTTTGGATTCTCTCCATTGACTTTTGATTCCAAAGTATCCTTTCTTATTCAAAAATTCTAGTTGATCCGTGCCACGTACCCATGCCTGTTGATATGAACCCGCTAGGGTTTGTTCCCGATCTTTCGATGAGAGGCGTGGATAACTCGATTGAAGAGGAGATGACGTTCTCGGCCCGACTACAACCCTTCAAGGCTGCGCCTTAGCAACCGATACACCACTTCCTATGGCTGCCGCGATCTTGTGGAGCGCGTCAACCGCCACTAGGGCACCCGTTCCTGCGAGCAATCGAAGAACAAGCAAGAACAAGTATAACAAGCAACTCAATTGCAAATGTGGAGATGGAAAACCAATCTGAAGTAACCAAGTTGGGATTCCGAATCAGGTAGAACGGGTGATCTAGCCGACACACGCGTCTACAAGGAAGTAGCAATGGCTAAACTTACAACGAAACAAAACCCCATCTGTTTGTGACGGCTATGGGGGTATATGAGAGGGTAGGGGCACGACCAAGACCTGGTGGGGGTCGTGCTCCAACCCTAGGACGCGCCCTTATGGGCTCAACATGATACATGGGCCAACAGGCCAAAACCGGGCGACGCAACACCTTGACAGATTCTGGACATCCACTTCTTTCGACGATTCCCGTCGACTCAGATATTATTTTGACATGAGACTGGTGCCATTGGAAGCTCTATCAAATTATCTTTCCAACCATATAAAGAACGTCCCAAACGGAGTCCGTATGAGGTCGTGGCATCCGTTACAACTTTGCCTAGTCGTGCAGTCCGAATCCAGCGCCCAAAACGTGTTGGCCTTGATCTCTTTCCATCTTTGGGCCAAAAGTGACGTGGTGGCGTGGTGGAGGACGTGTGGAACACTTGGACTTGGCCCCCAATCAACTTCTTTGGTCCTCCATGCCTTCCATGTGTGTTGAGCACCCTTTTTGATCCACGTAAGTATTTCTGAAAATGACAACCAACAAACATCATAGTGCAGCAATAATTCATCAAATGTATTGGATACAATGATGATAAGGAATCGGTTCACCTTATAATAAAAGCATGCTATTGTGGTCATATCCGAGACGGTGATTTCCTCATCATTCTCCCCTTCTTGGCTGCAAGTCGTCCTTGACTTGTTCCTGTGGCATCTAAAAGTGCTTGCCTCGATGTTGGGACACAAAGCGACTTGTATGCTGCAAAGCGAGAACCAGCAATGCTCCCCTTCTTTGGGGTGACCCTGTTGCTTAAGAGAAAATCTAGAAGGACTTTGCGAGACATTATTAGCACTAGTGCAGCCCCCTATTTTATCATGGTCATGTAACCCAAATGGAGATTCTGAGCAAATATAAATTCTATGCACCAAATATTGTCTTTCGCTATCATATTTACCAATTGCATGAAGTAAACAATGATTAAAACTTGGAAAATCAGATTTGTCATATAATTTATTCACCAAACTTTTCAGGTCACAAAGAAAATCAAATTCGATATAACCTAAACAATTTGAAGAAGATATAATTTCAAACTCCTCTTTCTCACTAGTAATGCAATGAACACGCCTTGTGTCAGCATGTGTATAATCAAGAATAGAATCATCATCTCCATGTACTAGGTGTGTTGTAGATACGAGTGAAGCGTGATCATACTCACATGGACTGATTTCAGCATTGAGTTTGATGCTTTGCTGACTCACCTTTGACATTGCAGGTGCTGCACAATCATTCTTTTCACACTTTTGTGGCGCATGTTGTTGCTCACATTACTGAATGCACTCAAATATATTCTTCTTTTTCTTCCTGCAAAATGTTATGAACAACAAGGGGAAAAAGAGAGTGCTCTAACTCTAGTAAAGATGCTGCAATCTGAGAAGAAGTATCACTCTTATTCACAACTTGTGGCATAGGAATAAACGAAGCATCAACATACAACTTCTCTTTATCACAAGGAACAACATGCAATTCATCTTCTGACAAACTAAAATCAGCAATAGGTTCAACAGTTTCATGCTCTTGTATAACATTTATAGCGGTCAAATTTTCAACATTATGGGCCTCATCATTCTTGCAAGTATTCACAGACAATAAAATTTCCTTTTCAAAGCACTCACAAGCAAGCCAAAATAATGAAACAATATTATTGTATGATTTGTCAACTAACATGGTTTGAATTTCAGAATTGAGCCCTTTCTTAAACTTACTCATAACTTTCTCCATGCATTCATCTAATCCACCAAACATGACACAAATCTTAAAGGTATGATAGTATTCCTTGACAGTCCTACTACCTTGCTTCAAGTTGTCTAATTTTGCAAGCAACCAATCAGCATAATATTCAGGGACATATTCATTACGAAAACGTATTTTAAAATCTTTCCAAGTTTGTGGAACTTTGTTGTGCCTACAAATATGTTTCCATGTAGTCAAAGTATAATTTGTTAAAGCACTAGAAGCAACAAAAATCATTTGATGTTCAGACAAGTCATACTTATCAAATTCTGCGTCTACCTTAAGCTCCCATTCAATGTAAGCATGAGGATCAAACATACCAGCATATAATGGTAATTGTTGAATGATATCTTGAAGATGAGAGTCTAGCTTCAACTGCTCAAAAATCTTTATATCACCTGCCATTATTAGTAGAAAACAAGAAACACAAAAATAATATGTATCTCCTATTAACTACTAGGATGTGTCGGTGTAATTCTCTCAAACTCAACTTGTTCAAAACAAGCTCTTACAAGTTCTTACCATGCAAAACAGGATGGGACGGCAACCAACAAGACAGCAACCTCGAAGATAGTGTATCGGTGCCACAACAACAAGACCTGTCAAGCTGTAGTCGAATATGTGGAGCTATAGGTGGGCTGAAACAAGGAATGGACTAGCACCACGTTAGTTATAAAAGCAAGTTGAATAATCATTCAACGGCGGTACTGTGCTGGTCCTAGGCTAAACCATGCTAGAGACGTGAGCCTAGGCACAAAGGTAGTCACTGAAAAAGAACAACTAGCACAGCACAAGTAAAACAACCGTTTCAACTTACTTCTCTTTCTCTTCTTTTTTTCGTTCTTCTCTTTCTACTCTCTTTTTTTTCTTCTCTGATTTTTTGTTTCTTCCTCTCTTTTTCTTTCAACTTTTTTTTCACACAACTAAACTCTATTGCTCAATATCAAGCCAAATCAGCACAAAAGGAAAAGTACACAGATTGCAGATCGCAGATCTCGTGGACAATTGCAGATTGCTCAAACGGAATTTCGAGGCAAGGTTGGATCCGTTGGAAAGAAGACAATGTAAGCTTTCCAGATTGTTTTTAAACACCTCAATCGGAAATCATATGAAACCGTGGTGGCAAAAGTGAAACAGAGGTGTATATGGTGACGCGAATTTCGTGACTAAAACGTGATAGAACTCAAAACTCTAAAGGAATAGACACTAAGACCAGCAACTTGACATGACCGATGCAACCAAAAACTCAACAAGCCCTAACCATGTAATGCTAGTAAAGGCTCAAAGGGTTTATGGGACAGCGGGTAATCTAATCTACTATTTTTTTCAGGGCTTTTCTGGACTATAGGAAATTAAAAACAGCAAAGGATTGGAAACTCTCACCGAAGAACCTGGCTCAGATACCAACTGATATGAACCCGCTAGGGTTTGTTCCCGATCTTTTGATGAGAGGCGTGGATAACTCGATTGAAGAGGAGATGACGTTCTCGGCCCGACTACAACCCTTCAAGGCTGCGCCTTAGCAACCGATACACCACTTCCTATGGCTGCCGCGATCTTGTGGAGCGCGTCAACCGCCACTAGGGCACCCGTTCCTGCGAGCAATTGAAGAACAAGCAAGAACAAGTATAACAAGCAACTCAATTGCAAATGTGGAGATGGAAAACCAATCTGAAGTAACCAAGTTGGGATTCCGAATCAGGTAGAACGGGTGATTTAGCCGACACACGCGTCTACAAGGAAGTAGCAATGGCTAAACTTACAACGAAACAAAACCCCATCTGTTTGTGACGGCTATGGGGGTATATGAGAGGGTAGGGCACGATCAAGACCTGGTGGGGGTCGTGCTCCAACCCTAGGACGCGCCCCTATGGGCTCCAACATGATACATGGGCCAACAGGCCAAAACCGGGCGACGCAACACCTTGACAGATTCTGGACGTCCACTTCTTTCGATGATTCCCGTCGACTCAGATATTATTTTGACATGAGACCGGTGCCATTGGAAGCTCTATCAAATTATCTTTCCAACCATATAAAGAACGTCTCAAACGGAGTCCGTATGAGGTCGTGGCATCCGTTGCAACTTTGCCTAGTCGTGCAGTCCGAATCCAACGCCCAAAACGTGTTGGCCTTGATCTCTTTCCATCTTTGGGCCAAAAGTGACGTGGTGGCCTGGTGAAGGACGTGTGGAACACTTGGACTTGGCCCCCAATCAACTTCTTTGGTCCTCCATGCCTTCCATGTGTGTTGAGCACCCTTTTTGATCCACGTAAGTATTTCTGAAAATGACAACCAACAAACATCATAGTGCAGCAATAATTCATCAAATGTATTGGATACAATGATGATAAGGAATATCGGTTCACCTTATAATAAAAGCATTCTATTGTGGTCATATCCGAGACGGTGATGTCCTCATCACCTGCTCAAGTCACCCAAATAAAGGAGCTATCAATTCATCGCCTGAGGTCAAGCCCCGTTGACTGGAGAAGGTGTGCCTATGCTTAGGAGGATCCACTTTGACCCTATTAACAATGTTTAGCACCGTTTATGTATGTTGAGTGGTGGAGTTCTATGTTTTGCTTGATGATGCTTTGTTTTATGACCTTGATTGAGTTGTTTCTTGGTAGTGATTGTTGATGTATTGTGGGTCTTATATCTGCAATGACATCAGTTGCCTAGTTGGGTTTCTCTTTTGTACCTTCCACATCCTCGTCATCTTTCTCTGTAGAAGAAAGTCAGGGAGACATGCAAGTTGAAGAAAAAGAAGACCTCACTCTACTTTCCTTTCCACCTTGTGCTTGCTATTATCCCATCTAGCTCACTCTAATGAAGACCCCAACGACCAAGAAAGATGAATATTGAAGATCCTACACCCAGATGATAAAAGAAGATGACTGCCTACCTACCTCAGTAGCAATATTCTTGTTTATCTTCCTTTCCCGTGTACCTTCTTTCTTCGAAACTCGAGACGAGATTCTGTTTAAGGGAGGTAGATTTGTCACACCCTGAAATTTCCAAATTTCAGGATGTGAATAGAAAGAATAATTAAACAAAGATTTTCTCATAAATTTAAAATTTTTCTCGACATTTATTTTGTTTACAGGAAATCTAGTATAGGAAAAAGTCATTGTTTGATTTTCTGAATTAATTAAATTGGTTAGATGTGAGTGTTGCATTCATGTTGATGTATCTTGGTTTTTCATGAGTGGAAAAGGCTTTTAAAATACGTTTAGGTGCTGATCAATTCCTCCTGAGAATGTTCCATCTTTTTCTGGAATTCATTCTCATTTTCTTTGAGCTTATTCTATTTATTAGACGGCTCTAAAATCTTTCTCATAAGCACATAAGCTATAGCATCTACTTCCCTAATTATTCTTTGTGTCTAAGCTAATCTCTGCTGAAAGTATCATGTTTGCTTTACTCCCAAAAAACTTTTACATCGGCCCTGCAAAATGGTCACGTTTATTCCTTCCCTTCAAGATTTTGTCTTCTTCTCGTAGCTTCTCACGTTTGCACGAGTTGGGCCAAACCAAGCAATCAAGTTGCTGGCCATCAATGCCAAGAAAAAAAAGGTGGACAAACCGAAGGCATCTCCCGTTTCTAACTATATATAACATGCTTTTGGGCTTTTCCTCTTTGATGCTGCAATCCAGCCCAACGGAGTTGGAATCGACAAACACATATCCTACACACGTCCTGCCAGTGTTATAAATAGATGTAATCGTGGCCCTCGTCTTTCTCGTTTCACTGCAAATCGCGCCGCCATCCCATGCCCTAGCTTTCTCGCCGCACTCTGGTACTGAACCAAGGGAGGCCTCGCTGTCCATCCATGCCGCGGTGCGCCGGAGGCTAAAAATCGTCGTTCAAGAAGTTTCAGCCTGCAGCTCGCCGTCCAATGCAAGCTTCTTTGTCAGCCCGCTGTCAACATCATCGCCGCAGGCATGAAAGTCGTCGGCCGAGCTGTAGCCCATCTGCTTCATCCTGACCACCAGTCGGACTCGCATCTTCTCGGTGAGAGCCCCTCCGTGTCTTTTCCCTCCGGCAATTATTTCTCAATCTTTTGTTTCACCGTGATCACTTTTGCCGCACGTTTCCATCTAGTCGCCGCTGACGAAGCACTGTGCGCCCCCGTGAAGATCGCTGGTTGTGCCACCATTCTGGCCGGCCACAAATTTTCCGTCCTTTGCTGTCTGTGCCGAGCACGCAGACCATCACCGTCGCCGTCTTGCCGAGCTCACCAGCCACGCTGCTGGTGAGAACAAGCAACATGTTTGTTAGCTTTTATGCATGCACGTCCATCCATCTTTTGTCTCTAATCCATGCTACTACCTGAACCCCGTCGTGCGGCCTATGGCCGTGCCTTATTGATCCTTGTAGCCTCGGCCCTGAAGCCACCTCCTGTTTCTTTGCAGTGGTTGCTAGTTTTCTGGTGCAAAGCACATGCATGGAAGCTCGAGCGAGAAGATGCATGGCAGCCATAGAAAGAGAGCCACATACGTACATAAGAAAAGAAGCCATCTACCATGCATGCAAAGATGACATCATGGTGAGATGATACATCTGATCATTAGGATTTCTCTTGTAGCAAAATAATTAGGATATGTTTGTTTTGCTTCATAAATCTTGTGCCCTCGAAACTCCATAAGTCTTTTATCCTTGACTATCTTTATTTGTTAAATAATCATATACCATCTTCATGATGACATCATCCTTATGCCATAATCAATCAGCTGCCTTTTTATTCTTTAAACTCGATCCTTTTCAATTCAATTCCAATCTCAGTTTGCCTGCATCAACATGTAGTTCTATCAATCTCAGTTGTCTCTTTATTATAACTATCATGTCAGCTATGTTCCCTATGCTCAAATCTTCCGTAACCATCTCTTTATAACCACTCTTGTTAGTATCTCTGCCATCTAAATGTTCTCTACAGCCTAATTCTCCTAAACCCGAGCTTAAGGTTTTCTTGTGCATTGATAGGTCGTCTTTATCGTTGTAGTTCGTTTCACCATAACTTATGCGTAAGCATGTGTATCACTTGTTACTTGTTTTAAACATCAAACTTGCATGTTAATCTTGACTAATATTTATTCCATTACTTTTCCAAATAAAAGTGGATAGGTTCAATTCCGATTTTTCTTTAATCATGATGTAAATTGTTAATTCCTGTTTATAACCGTGTGCCCCCGTGAAGATCGCTGGCTGTGCCGCCATTCCGGCCGGCCACAAATTTTCCGTCCTTTGTTGTCCGTGGCGAGCACGCAGACCATCACCATCACCGTCTTGCCGAGCTCACCGACCACGCTGCTGGTAAGAACAAGCAACGTGTTTGTTAGCTTTTATGCATGCACGTCCATCCATCTTTTGTCTCTAATCTATGCTACTACCTGAACCACGTCGTGCGGCCTATGGTCGTGCCTTATTGATTCTTGCTGCCTCGGTGCTGAAGCCACCTCCTGTTTCTTTGCAGTGGTTGCTAGTTTTCTGGTGCAAAGCACATGCATGGAAGCTTGTAAGGAATCGGATGCTCGTTAGCCTAAGAGGGGGAGGGGGTGAATTAGGCAACTTAAAACCTTAACCTATGGCTTCACTAATTTTACACAAAAGTAAACTAGAACATACTATCTAGATGTGCAACTAGGGTTGTTCAAGTGTGAAACTCCCATCCCAAACCAAGGTTTGCAACCTATAGCCAATCCTAGCATGATACTACTCTAGGAAAGTAAAGACAAGCAAAGATTGCAATAGAGTAAATGCGGAAACGTAAAGGTGTGAGAGGAAGCAAACTCTTGACACGCGATTTATCCCGTGGTATCGGTAGGCACTAAGCCACCCCTAGTCCATGTTGAAGCACTCACACAAGAGTATTGCTTCCCGGTCACCAAGTCTCTCCCAAGAGCACCAATTGACTCGCCACAAAGGCTAGCCACTTAGGCACTTGCCAAGCTCCCTTGGTCACCTTGATGCCGCCTCCACTAAGGAGCTTCTCCACCAAAGAAGGGGGTCTCCACGTCCCCCGCACAAAGTGTCCTCACCGCTCCACACCAAGTCGGAGGGTCGATGACGATTGCCGGTGAGCCACTTAGGCCCCAAGGCTTCCGGCGAACCTTGTACAACTTGATCCACTCAAGAATCACCTCACGTGGTTGGCACAACCTTGCACTCACTCAGCTCTAAGCTAAGCCTACCATTAAGCACATACACTAAGCATATGCAAGTCTATGGATGAGCAATTAAGCACTTGGATGGATTGGATATGATCTTCTAGGTGTCTTGAACTCCTCTGCACTTCCACACAATCTAGCAACCTCAAATGAGTGAGTGGAGGGGTATAAATAGCCCAAGGCATCAAACTTGCCGTTGGCTAACGTCCACTGAAAAAGGTACTGTCGGATGATCTGACGCTAAGCTTTTCCAGGGCGTCGGTTCATCCGGTGCCCCTCCCACGTCACATAGCCGTTGAGGTTCTCTGACACAACTGCTCTGACGCTATGCACCGACGGTGCGTCGATCATCCAGTGCTGAAGACTCCGCACTCAAGTTGCCTCTGTTAGCTTCCATACGACTGTCGGAAAGACCGACGCTTCATCTTGACCAAGGCGTCGGATAATCCGGTGTTGAAGGCTTCGTCTTGGCACGTCTCTGTATGAATTCAAACTGAGCGTCGTGATAGACCGACGGTGTCCCCACTCAGACCGTCGGATCATCCGGTGCTACTGTCTTCCTTGCTCTTCTTCTGCAACTCGTCCGATGCTACTAAAAAGTGGACCGTCGGTTCATCCTACGGTACCTAGGGTTTGACCCTGTGTATCAACTCGTCTGACGATTGCACCGACGCTTGTTAAATTGATACCGTCAGTTCATCCAACGGTGTCTTTTCTTTTCCTTTTCTTGCTCGGTTTTGACCCTTGTTTTTCTCATTTTGGCATGTGGTTCTCTTGCATCCTTGGGACCTAGAAGTGTCTACAAAGACATGCTAAAAGAATATGGTTAGTCCCAATGATCATGTTGTCATGAATCACCAAAATCAAACTCGAACTAATGGCTTATGAGGCCATGTTCGCTACAATCTCCCCCTTTTTGGTGATTTATGACAACACAACCAAAGCAAGCATAAATTTGCAAAAATTGACAGAATTAGAACCACTTACACTTGCTTGGATGCTTACCATCATCCAACCCCCCTAGATCAAACTTCCCCCTTTTTGATCTTATGTTCACATTCTCCTCGTTGGTCTCATATCCTTGAAACCACTTGTAAGCTTAAGCCACAAGCTTGCTTTGGTCTCACATTCTCCCCCTTTGGAATAAAATCTCCAAAAAGTCCAAAGCAAAATGGGTCCAAGAAAGCTAGCAAATCCTAGCAAACATAGCTCAAGGAGAAATGTTAAATACAAGGGAGAAAGCCGCATGAACCATGATCCATATGTATGATATCAATGAAGATACCACATGTAAGAATGACTAAGGTGGATCACAAGCTCATGAGACTAGCATGATATAACCTAAGCTCCCCCTAAGTGTGTGCACGAAAAGGATACTACTTGTAAGACAAGGATAGCGGGAAACAAGTGCACAACTACAAACTTGAAAGATAAGGAAGCTTAGATCATATCATGCAAGGAGGTAGCTTAAAGGACAAGAGACAAGACAAATGGGTTCTTGTTACATTACCACTTGTGGATATTACTTGTAGTCTTTTGATCATTGCATACCTCCGAGGGATGATCCTCTCTACCTTGTTGGCACCACATTGAGATGAGCCACTTGAAAATGATATCACTAGGTGACACCACTTGAAAGAAGATTGCATAGAAGACGCTTGGGGTACAACAAGGATTAGGAATGTATGAGTACATTGCCTTTGAACTTATATAGAGACATAAGCTCTCAAGGACATGACTCAATAGCATGAAGCTCATATTGCTATATTCACTCTTTTAGAGATGTTAGATCACATTGAGAGTGAAATAGCATTCTCTTATAATGAAGCACCGCACCGGAACGCGTCGCCAAGGGACTACATAAGATAAGCTTGAAACAATGTTAGTCCCATAACCAACCCATAGGATGAGCTCCCCCTAAATGTGTGCATTTAGTGTTTGAATCACCAACAAAAGGAAAGCTAACCCTATAGTTTGCTCATGATGCAAAGAGAGATATATAAGAAAGCATGCACCATGAAAGAACAAGTGTAGCTTTCCTACACACTAATCAATCCATGTAGGTTGCTCATGGGTTAGCACATGACACAAGCAATCTACCATATGTAAGCATTGCAACAAATGCAACATAAACAAGGCAATGGAGCTACAATGATACAAGGGAGATGGGTTCTAGTTTCCATTACCTCAACCGGGGAACTTGGGCAATACATGTCCAACTTGCAAGCTTGGCTTCTAGGCTTGAAACTTCTCATCTTGATTGTGCCAAGCCTCCCAAGTCCCCGGTCTCAAGGGCTTCAAGTGGCCTTTGGAACCCAAACCATTTGAGGCCCCTTCATGTTGGTGATGACTTCCTTGGGCACCGAAATGGGTTGGTTCCAACCCCGCTCTTCCTTCATCTTCCCAACCTTGTGTGCAACCACCTTGCCATTAGCCTTCTTCTTGATGACGTAGGTGTTGCTCTTGGTCTTGTTCTTGCGGTTGGGCTTGATGTAGATGAGGGAGCTCTTGATGGTGGGGTTCAACTTCTTCTTTGCGCCCTTGTCCATCTTCTTGACAAATTGAGGGCATTTCTAGAACTTGTGCCCATCTCCATGACACTTGTAGCAAGTCACGATTGCACCCTTCTCAAGCTTCTTCACAATGGGATCACGGTTATCTTGAGAAGGTTGGACTTTGCTCTTCATGTCTTGAGAGATGTCCACTTGTTCTTCATCGTTCTTGCCCTTGCCCATCAAGCTTGCCAACCTCTCTCGGAGACATTTCACTTCTTGCTTGAGCTCATCATTTTTCTTGCCTATGAGACAATCACATTTTTCTACAACAACTTTCTCATTGCAAGATGGTGAGCAAGATTCATCAATTAAATCAATGCAAGAAGTTGAAGCATCTACCTTGGAGATAGGAATTGCACAAGGGATAGATGATTCATCAAGCTCAAAGGAATTACTTGTTTTAGTCTCATTGCTCTCAAGCATAGATTTTAGATCATCACACTCCTTGCTAAGCAATTTGAATTTGCACAATAAATGTTCATAATTTGTAGCAAGGGTTGCACTAAGATCATTGAGAGCATTGAGTTCTTTAATTTCATTAGATTGTTTCTCAAGAATTCCTTTTTGCTCATGGACTAGCTCAACAAGATCATCAAGAGAGGTGGTGTCGGATTCATCTTCACTTACATTGCTTTCCATACCTTTGGCCATAAGGAACATGTGTAGTGATGATGAAGGACCATGCATGAAGCGGGTGGTGAAGTTCTTTCTTGATTCATCGCTTGAGCTAGAAGAACTTGATTCTCCAGCACTTGTCCATTCACGGACGGCGATAGTTTCTTTTTGCCTTGGTCTCCTCTCCTTTACCACCTTCTTCTTGGGCTTGTGCTCGATCTTGGTGAACTTGATGTGTTGATGATGACACCCTTCTCTCAAGTGGATGTTGTAGCCGTGCATGATGACTTTCTTCACATACTTGAAGATCTTCTTCACGTACTCAGCTACCATGGATTCAACCTCTTCATCACTTGAGGAATCTCCATCGCCACCATCATCACCATCATCCTCGCTTGAGCTTCCATGAGTAGCCATCCTACTCAACATCTTCTCTTGTAGGCTTGAGAGAGCATGGCTTGTAGTTGGAGAGGATGGTTCTTGTGGCTTTTCTTGGGGCGCCTTCTTTGACTTGGGTATGAGTTGAAGCTCATGTGTCATGATCTTGCTCAAGATATGAGATGGCTTCAAATCTTCGAGCTTCTTCTCGTAGATGATTGCCTTCACCAAGTCATAATCGGGCTTCGGGAGACTTTGAAGGATCTTGCGGTTGATGTTCAAGTCCGTGATGTCCTTCACACCTAAAGCATTGATCTCATTGACAAGCACATTTAGGCGTGAGTATATAGATTCGGCATTTTCATTTGCAAGTTTCTTAAAGCTATTGAATTCCTCAAGGAGACAACCGTAGCGTTCATTAGCAACTTTTTTTGAACCCTCATTTTGCTCCTTGATGGTTTTCCATAGCTCATGAGCATTTTCATAAGTAAAACTCTATTGAAAACGCCTACATCTAGTGAGGACAAAATGATACTCTTAGCAATTACATCAAATTGCTTTTCCTTTCTAGTACCATTTTTCATGCCCTCATCGGTGACTCTCCAAACATCAAGGTCCTTTGCTTGGAGATAGGCCTCCATGAGAACCTTCCACCGAGGGTAGCCCGTGCCATCGAAATGTGGAGCCAAACCTATGGTATCCATCCCTTTCATTCCTCTATAGAGCAACACACTAGGCGATGAAGCCTAACCGTTCCAATGAGCCGGTTTTCACAATTTACCAATCGAATTGGTGTTTCCTTGTGAAGGAAGTGAATCCCGACTCTGATACCACTTGTAAGGAATCAGATGCTCGTTAGCCTAAGAGGGGGAGGGGGTGAATTAGGCAACTTAAAACCTTAACCTATGGCTTCACTAATTTTACACAAAAGTCTATCTAGATGTGCAACTAGGGTTGTTCAAGTGTGAAACTCCCATCCCAAACCAAGGTTTGCAACCTATAGCCAATCCTAGCATGATACTACTCTAGGAAAGTAAAGACAGGCAAAGATTGCAATAGAGTAAATGCGGAAACATAAAGGTGTGAGAGGAAGCAAACTCTTGACACGCGATTTATCCCGTGGTATCTGTAGGCACTAAGCCACCCCTAGTCCACGTTGAAGCACTCACACAAGAGTATTGCTTCCCGGTCACCAAGTCTCTCCCAAGAGCACCACTTGACTCGCCACAAAGGCTAGCCACTTAGGCACTTGCCAAGCTCCCTTGGTCACCTTGATGCCGCCTCCACTAAGGAGCTTCTCCACAAAGGAAGGGGGTCTCCACGTGCCCCGCACAAAGTTCCCTCGCCGCTCAACACCAAGTCGGAGGGTCGATGACGATTGCCGGTGAGCTACTTATGCCCCAAGGCTTCCGGCGAACCTTGTACAACTTGATCCACTCAAGAATCACCTCACAAGGTTGGCACAACCTTGCACTCACTCAGCTCTAAGCTAAGCCTAGCACTAAGCACATACACTAAGCATATGCAAGTCTATGGATGAGCAATTAAGCACTTGGATGGATTGGATATGATCTTTTAGGTGTCTTGAACTCCTCTACACTTCCACACAATCTAGCAACCTCAAATGGGTGAGTGGAGGGGGTATAAATAGCCCAAGGCATCAAACTAGCCGTTGGCTAATGTCCACTGAAAAAGGTACCGTCGGATGATCCGACGCTAAGCTTTTCCAGAGCGTCGGTTCATCCGGTGCCCCTCGCATGTCACATAGCTGTTGATGTTCTCTGACACAACTGCTCCGACACTATGCACTGAAAACTCCGCGCTCAAGTCGCCTCTGTTAGCTTCCATACGACCGTCGGATAGACGGACGCTTCATCTTGACCAAGGCGTCAGATCATCCGGTGCTGAAGACTTCGTCTTGGCGCGTCTCTGTATGAAATCAAACTGAGCATCGGATAAACCGATGGTGTCCCCACTCAGACCGTCGGATCATCCGGTGCTACTGTCTTCCTTGATCTTCCTCTGCAACTCGTCCGACGCTACTAAAAAGTGGACCCTCGGTTCATCCGACGGTACCTAAGGTTTGACCCTGTGTACCAACTCGTCCGACAATTGCACCGACGCTTGTTAAATTGATACCGTCGGTTCATCCGACGGTGTCTTTTCTCTTCCTTTTCTTGCTCGGTTTTGACCCTTGTTTTTCTCATTTTGGGATGTGGTTTTCTTGCATCCTTGGGACCTAGAAGTGTCTATAAAGACATGCTAAAACAATATGGTTAGTCCCAATGATCATGTTGTCATGAATCACCAAAATCAAACTCGAACTAATGGCTTATGAGGCCATGTTCGCTACAAAGCTCGAGCGAGAAGATGCATGGCAGCCACAGAAAGAGAGCCACATACGTACATAAGAAAAGAAGCCATCTACCATGCATGCAAAGATGACATCATGGTGAGATCATACAACTGATCATTAGGATTTCTCTTCTAGCAAAATAATTAGGATATGTTTGTTTTTCTTCATAAATCTTGTGCCCTCGAAACTCCATAAGTCCTTTAGCCTTGACTATCTTTAATCTGTTAAATAATCATATACCATCTTCATGATGACATCATCCTTATGCCATAATCAATCAGCTGCCTTTTTATTCTTTAAACTCGATCCTTTTCAATTCAATTCCAATTTCAGTTTGCCTGCATCAACATGTAGTTCTATCCATCTCAGTTGTCTCTATTTTATAACTATCATGTCAGCTATGTTCCCTATGCTCAAGCCTTCCATAACCATCTCTTTATAACCACTCTTGTTAGTATCTCTGCATCTAAATGTTCTCTACAGCCTAGTTCTCCTAAACCCGAGCTTAAGGTTTTCTTGTGCATTGATAGGTCGTCTTTATTATTGTAGTTCGTTTCACCATAACTTATGCGTTAGCATGTGTATCACTTTTTACTTGTTTTAAACATCAAACTTGCATGTTAATCTTGACTAATATTTATTCCATTACTTTTTCAAATAAAAGTGGATAGGTTCAATTCCAATTTTTCTTTAATCATGATGTGAATTGATAATTCCTGTTTATAACTAGCTTTCTTTAAATAAAAGATGCTTAGTGTTAAACCTCGGTTTTCATAATAAAGTTAATCTACTTACTGATATTATAAATGTCTTTTCAATATCAATATGTTTAGTTGAACACGCAATATAAAGTTATTCGATTAGATTCTTTCACATGCTTTGTCTTCCTAAAGTAATTGTTAATTTGGTATAACTTGTACTTAAATTTCTACTAATAAAAAATGTTTAAGTTTATCGTGTTTTCTTAATTAAACATAACCTGCTTTGAAATATTCTTGCCACATGATTTTGTAATTAAAATATGTCAAGCACGTAGTCTCTTCTTGTAGTTTGATAATAATCTTTCGATAGCTTTGACCTTAGTTTCGTTTTCAACGTTCTTTCGTCGTTGCGTAACCACAGAATCGAGCCTATCCTTTAGTGCGCTCTTTTAAAGTTTTCTTTTGATTGGTGCTTTGTTCTTAGTATGCTTGTTTGTTTGCTTTGTGTATGTTTGTGCCCGATGATTGATGCGTTTAGAGTGAACGCCGTTCGAGAAGTTTGGAAGAGCTTGAAGTTGAAGATTCCGAGCAACATCATTACCCTCTGGTTAAAGGCAAGTGTGTCCTTGATCTTTTGTCCTAAGAGTTATACTTAATCACTCATTGCATTGATTGCATTAATTTTGATGGGTTCCTATTAAGGATTATGACTAGTTCTTTTTACCATTGCCTTGTATAATCGGGTTGTTTAATTAATCTTGATAGTAGATCTTTCTTAGTTTGCTCAACTGGGTTGGTAATAAACAACATTGATACTCTTTTACGTGTGATGTTTAATATACAGGACCATATGTTTAATCGGAACATGGAGAACCACCCAGGAAAACAGTACAACCACAAGACATATGGCTCTTAATAATTAGAGAACTAGGTGTTAGGTATGCTTTACCTGATAAGGGTTGGGGGCTGACGGTAGATGGCGTATGGACCTGCTCGGGCGTAGGTGTGGGCTTGGCTAAGACACGGTATTCGTCCGGGAGCTTTATACGCTGCACTGATCAGGTAACCTAGCGAGCAGCTTGCATCTGGGGATCTTTGTAACGGCCTCGTAGCGTCCCTATGCAATCACACCTCGGTAGTGTGGTATGATGCTTGGCCGGCATCGCATGGTTGGGTCTAAAGTTCTTCGGGACTTTTACGCGACTTGTGGGTAAAGATGTACAACCACTGTAGAGTGTAAAACTAATCGTTTAGCCGTGCTCACGGTCAAGAGCGGCCTGGACCCTCACATGATAATTGAACTTGAAGATGGACTTAAATCGTGTTCTCTGGTTATGCTTGCCATATGCTTATGGCGTATTTCTTACTTTATTAGTAATTAGGTGCTAATAAAATTTGACCAACTAAAATTGCTTAAATGCTTATAGCCAGTCCACTATAAAGCCTTTGCATTCATGTCTTCCCCCACACTTGCTGAGTACGATAAGTGCTCACCCTTGCTATATATATGTTGCTCAGAAGGAGGATGCTACCCTGAAGTCTTGTGAAGATGTTGACGAGTGCTAGGCGTACGCAACCCCCATTCGACTGCCTTTGATGTTTGGTGCCTTTGTTTCCAGGATTAAGCATAAATCTCTGATAATATTCCTTTTTCTTACGTGATATTGTTTCTGTATTCACTTATATGTCACTTATATGAAAATAGATCCTGGCATGCATATAGGTTTGCACTTGGTTTTCTTTGGAAAAACAGGTGTGACAAAGGGCACTTTGGGAATTAGTCTTTGTAGCACCATCGGACGGATGCCCGGCGACCGCACTTCCCATAGCCTCGACGCAAGCCTTGCGATCCCGACGCGTGTCCTCCGCTTCGAAGCTTCCGGCGCCCTGCGACCCCAAACCGGTCAGACCGGTTCTCCAAAACCGGTTAGACCGGTTTTGGCTAGATAGCCACGCCCGGTCTTCGGCGTTGTCTTTGTGGCTCAGCCGAGTAACCCGGTGATTTTCTGGTGAACCACCGCAAACCCCGCGAACTTGATGTAGCCTCCGCCAATCACCACACATGACTTGGCTCCCACGAAGTCCCGGCGTGACCTTGGTTTTGTGGCTCAACCAAGAAACCGTCCACGACTTCATCTTGTTGTTCATGCCACCATGAGGCTCGCGCTTGACCCCGCTGGCCACCTAGTCCCTCGAATGAAGCCTACTTGTCTTGTCCACACCTAGAGGCCTCACCGGTGACGACCTTTCGCGCTTGTTCTTCACCTGCACCAACACCAGTCAAGCCGCAACCTACACCTGCATTACTTAGCCAAGAATCAGTCCACACAACGTTGTCAATCACTCATCACACAAGGAAGCGACCATCCACCAGTCCTCGAACCACACATGGTCCTCAATCTCCCCCTCGATGAGTGCATTGACAACACACACACATTTGGTAATCCAAGAGAAAAGAAAAAAAAGAAAAGAAACGAATAAAAACAAGCGATCGAAAGCCGAAGAAAGGCAAAGAGCAAGATCACTTAAAGAGGACAAGTCTCGGACCCCTTAAGCAAGGCAACGGCTCGACACATCCGAGACGAAACCATGCTTAGGCAAAGAGCACAAACCACCAAAACATACAAGATCTCCCCCTGCACATATGCAAGCTCCCCCTGAACAAGTGCCAACCTTGGGCACAAACCGGTCAGGCCAGTTCCCAAAACCGGTTAGACCGGTTCCACCAAACCGGTCAGACCGGTTCCCAAAACCGGTCAGGCTGATTTCGTACAGCAGACCACACCCCCAAAAGCCAAAAATGCAAAAGAAATGCACAAGCTCCCCCTTGACTCTTGGGATAGGTTCTAGGGATGCAATGCAACTTTTCTCCACCTTTCTTTCTCCCCCTTGTTGCCAATGCATGAATCAAGGCTCAAATTTGAAAATATGCAACCTAGAGCTTTTCAAGTATACAAAATTCATCACAATATGCTACCCATATCCAAATGAGCAAGTTAGATACTCTATAACTTCATAATGACATCAACTTCATGATTACCAAGTTTCACAACCAACGGACGAAGCTAAGATAGAATTGAGCAATTTTGCGAAAATTTACCCTCTCATGAGCAAAGTCCTAAACATGAGCAAAACATGTCAAAATGGAAAAGCCACACAAACTTCATGCTAGGACAACCATTCTTATCATAAGACCATCACAAACACCCACAAGCACTTCATGTCATGTCAAAGCCACCGAGCCATGTGCCTACTTCTATGTATGAGACTTCTCATTGGTAGGCATCATGCAACGACTTAGCACCCAAAGCAAATTAAGTTTAGCACATATGACATGGGAGCACATTTTCTAAGCACTTTACATTTAATTTTAAGATTCAAATTGGGTACATGAAATGTCTTTGTGACAAAAAGGAACTTATACCCCTCCACAAGATAAAGCAAGAGGGCTAAACATTCTGGTAAATGAGCCTTTGGCCCCATATGATCAATAAACTAGCTATCCAACCACAAATTAAGCATAACCAAGCCACTAAAACATGTCAAATCATATAAAGGCATTTACTCACAAGAGAGCATTCATGTTACAATTTTTCAAAAACATAGCCATCAACCATGGATATAAATCAAGATCATCAAGAGCTAAGCCAAACTAACCAAGCATACCAAACTAGCTCACAAGATCAAATATAGCACATCATGGTGAACAATGTATATGAGAGAAACTTTTCCTGCAAAATGCATATGATACAAAATGCATGCAATCTAAGATACAAGGATGCCTATACATCATGATACATATGCCATGCCAAATGCAGGAGATGCACAAAAGAAAGCTATACATATGCTACAAGGGAGCTCCCACACACAAAGCTCACAAACGACCGGCTCCTCGAGGGGAGGCCAAAAGGGCTCGACACCACCGACAAAAGAGCAAAGGAGCACAAAACACACAAGCTCCCCCTAAACACATGCACTAGGGGCAAAGAGCATGCAATGCTCACCCTACACACATGAGATAGGGCAAAGAGCAAAAAGAACCAAGTGGCTTGACCAAGGCCACACACTTGAAGGTCACAAATTCACTTACCTTTATCATTTCTTCAGAAGTCACTCATCCTTGTCCACCATCCCTGAGAGTGATGTACCTCCATGTCACCAACGGGGTATGAGGCCGGAGAACCACCCCTGATATCAACCAAATGTTCTCCGAACCTCCCCACCTGCAACTCAAAACCAAGAGAGAGAATGAGCAAATGACTCAACAGTGGGGTTAGTCCCAAAGGTGTGAAACTAGTGTCGGGCCATTTCCTCAAAAGTAGGGTTAGCAACATCCATCCTACCGCGCCTATCAAAACTGCGATCCATCCTGTCAAACCTATCAAACCTGGAACCACCATGGGAAAACCACTCTCGTCTCACTGGAGGAGTACGACTACCATGATAGGAAAAGCATGGTCCATAGCCCCTCTGAGACTCAAAGTTGTTACATCTCCCAAACTCGTATTGATCACGAGGTGGAGAACGTCCAGCAAACTCATCACCTGCAAGCTCTCTAGACCAACCACTAGAATCACAACCTCCTGCAACAAACTGAGACTCATCACGAGCACGAAAACCAAACTGGCCCCCCTGCTGCCTCCAAACCGGTCTGACCGATTTCAAAACCGGTCTGACCGGTTTCACTCCTCCAGCAGGACCTCTTCCTCCCACAACACTCTTTTCTCCCCAAGCCAGAACCTTACGCACAAAACCCTTTCCCTTGGGCAGTAGCATACGAGGCTCATGCACACCGTGAGAAGGGTGGTACCTGTCCTTGTTTGCCCACTCCTTAGCCATTCTCGCCTCTCTCCTTCTCTTGTAGCAAAACTCTCTCTTGTGACCATTCTTTCCACAAAACTCATAATGGAAATGGATTGGTTTGGGCTTAGGCTTGGGGTGAGGCTCTTCACAAGGCATCTCATTAGGTTTCTCACTAGACTTTTCACTTGCCTTCTCACTCGGTTTTTCTCTCCGTTGGTTTGGCTTGGATGCAAACTTGTCTCTGGGTGTGGGTTGTGGTGGAACTGAAACATTCTCAAAATTCCCTTCTCTCTCACCACTGCACTCACCAAACTTATCATATCCCAAAGCCCAACCATCAAAGCGCTTATAACTGGCAATCATCACACGAAGCTGAGGTTCCTGACTATACAACCAACTCAGCACTTCACGCAACTTATTGTTCCCATCCTGCAAATGATCAACACATTGTGCAAGTTCCAAATTCTTTACAGCATGCAATTTACAGGTAGAGCAAGAGGTAGGAATAGGCACTTTCAAATCAGCCTCAAGCGAAACAATGCAAGATCGAAGCTCAGCAATTTTTTCATGCAAACCAGGGCAAGAAGTACATGCACCAAGCAAAGTGGGCCTAGATTGTAGCTCAGACAACTCAACCCTAAGCACATCTAGTTCCTCACACTTGGAGGCATGCTTTTCCCTAAGAGCAGTTAAATCAGCTAGGAAAATAGAGCAATCAGCACAATCAACCTCATCAGAAACCACAGGGCTAGCCTTAAGAGAATCAATTTCAAGCTTGCCATCAAGAACCTGTGTTTCTAGCTCAGCCACTCTAGTCCTAGCATCTTCAAGCAAAGCTCTAAGCTCCTTCCTAAGCTTCTTAGCCTCTCTAAGCATGTGATCGTGATTATCAAGCAAGTCAACCAACTCCTCATTCTCCTTGCGCAAAGAAGAGAGCTCATCACATACCTCATCCTCGGAGTCTAAGTTCGAGGCGTCCTTCTGACTTCTCTTGCTGCTGGAGCTGCGAGCCATGCCGCAGAAGTCGTCCTTAAGGCTTAGGCCCGTCACACAAAGGCCGTTGAGATACTTGCTGAGGTTCTTCTTCTTCTTCTTGTCATCCTTTTCGTCTTCATCACTCGAGCTTGAAGACGTGTCCTCGGAGTCGGACTTGATGTCGCTCGATCTCTTCATCTTCTCTCGAGATCGCATCTTCTTCCCATGTCCATGATCCTTCTTCTTGGACTTCCTCCTCTTGTCCTTGGACTTGTGCTTGTTGTTGTTGTTCAACCTCGGACACTCAGCGACAAAGTGTCCGGTCTTGCTGCACTTGAAACACGTCCTTTTGCTCCTCCTCATGTTCACCCGGTTCTCGTGCAACCTCTCGAACCTCCTCGTCAGCAACGCCAGCTCGTCTTCTCCAACCACGTCGAACTCCTCATCTGACATAGACATCAAAGTGGACAAAGAGAACATCATAGTGGATGGGTTAGCGTTAGTCTTTCCTTTCGAGCCACCGATGAGGGCGAGACTTGATGAGGACATCACCGATCAGGCGCCGCCTCCTCCACTTGGACCAGTTACACGGGCTCGTGCATGGGAGCTGAATTACGTCATCATGCTAAAGAACGATGGCCCAGAAGACTAAACGACGGTCCACTAAAATTTCGGGCCAGAAGACTCAAAGACCATCCACCCGGAGGCCCAAAAGGGGCCCTAGGGTACTGTTCACGTGCGCGCTACAGTACCGTGGTACTGTTCACGCCGTCGCGCTACAGTAACGCGTGTGAACAGTAACGCCCTAGGGGTTCCTTGCCCCTATTTAGATAGACCCCTTTCTATTTTTCAGACTTGAGTTTTGTTTTACATCTAGCTTTAGCTACACCAGACCACGCACAAATACGTGCTGTCCTCTATGATTCAGAACTCCACCTTCGAGTGATATTAAGATTGCTCGCCTTAGATTCTTGTTCGTTCTTCGATTGCGTACAGGAATCGATCTTCGTGATCAGGCTGATCTTGCACCGGCAAGGTTGGTAACCATCGGGAGTTGGTTCAGCGATTGCATTGGCGCTTCGAGTCTCGCTCGTCGTAGTTGGATTGTGAGGGTCAACAACCACCGGACCGAAGTTATCTCCACTCACCGAAAGATCGGGCACTCCCCCTCTATCAAGTGGTATCGGGATTCCGGGTTGATCGGTGAGTTTATCGAGTGTTTTCATTACCCACGAGTCCACAAAACCAAAAAAAATATCGGGTTAGATCTTTGTCCCAAGCACCCCTTTGAGCCTCGTACTTTCTTTCAATAATCTGCATTGTTGAATTTGTGTGCTTTGCGTTCAATTGTTGCTGGTTACATTGTGTTCAATTCTTTTTTCCGTTCTTCCTACCGCCGCCGCCACCACACGCCTTCCTTTTTTACCCTCGCACCGTTGTTCTGCTCGCCACGACGGGCGGGGCGTATCACGGCTCATCCCATGAGATCCTTTCCTTTCCTTGGCATGTGTGTTTTGGAAAACTATAAAAAATAGGACACCGTTATTCCCACGTCTTTAACCCACCATGCACCGCACCCTCCCCTCGTGCCTCACGCAAGTTTCCCCGCCGAACCGGTCGCGCCTCGGCCCTCGACCACACGCCGCGACACCCCGCCCCCCATGATCTTTTCTCCCGCGTTGTTGCTAAGTGAAAAAAAGGAAAAGAAAGTCCAAAGAAAAAGAGAGTAAAAAAACAAAAAGCGAGAGAGATAAAATTAAAAAAAAAAGACGAGAAGGCAAAAAAAGGAGCCTTACTCTAGAGAGAGAGAGAGAGTGTGTGTGTGTGTGTCGGAAAAAGTGTGTGTCACAACTTGCTTGTTTACGGTCCTCTCGTGTTCATCTCATCGGTTTTGAGGACCCCCCGCAAAAAATAAAAAAATTAATTAATTCAATATCTATAAAATAGCCGTTTGTTGCACCTTTTCACAACCTTTGCCCCTTTCTTGCATCTGTCTTGGCTTCCCTTGTCTCCAGCAACTTTTATACGTTTTAGCATACTTATTCAGCTTTGCATTATTGTTAGATTGTGCTAATCCTTGATTTGAGTGCAACCTACCCAAAACTCCACATATTTCTACGACGAGCGATTTGGTTTCTCCAGGCAATCACTCTTCCAATCTTTCGCGAGTTCCACCGGTTGGTTGCGTGTCGCCCCCGTGTGCGTGGTAAGAACAGATAAGAATTTGATAACGGCATTAGTTTGAGTGCCTTTGTGAGCTGTTCCACCCCCGTGTTGGCGTCCGTCTTTGTTTTTTGTTTGCACTAACCATGTCGGCGACGACGACAAGACACGACTGCGGGACTTGCGCGCGAGCTTGATGGTCCGGTCACGGACATCAAGACGATACATGAGAGGATGGACTCCACAGTCACTACGGCTAACGAGCGGTTTGAACAGCTCGACCTTGCGCAGACGGCCACCAAGACGACACTCGACACCATCGTGTCACGTCTTGATGCATTGAACACGGTGGTCATTGATTTGGTGGCCTAAGGATGTGTTGGTGATGATGAGCCAGAGGACGCTGACCACCGTGGCAAAGCTCGTCGTGTACCACGCCGCTCCGTAATGATTCTTTTTCTAAGATTAAATTTAAAATTCCATCTTTCAATGGTAAATATGATCTCGCATATCTTGATTGGGAGTTAGAGGTTGAACATAAATTTTCATGCCATGATATTGCTGCAAATTCTCAAGTTAAAGCTACTATTATTGAATTTACCGAGTTTGCTTTAATTTGGTGGCGTGAGTATAAAGCTAAACATCCAACAATCGTTCCGACCACTTGGGATGAATTGAAAGTTGCCATGCGACATCGATTTGTACCATCATATTATGCTCGTGATTTGCTTAACAAAAATGCAGCGTTTTCAACAAGGTTCTCGGTCGTTGATGACTATTACCGGGAGCTACAAAAAGGTATGATTCGGTGTGGGTTATTCGAGGAAAACGACGCTGCTATGGCACGTTTTCGTGGTGGTTTAAACCGGGAAATTTAGGATAAACTTGACTATAAAGAATATGATGACATGACTACATTATTTTCATATGCTTGCAAAGCTGAACATGAAGTGCAGGGACGCCGCTCGAAGCCATTTTTTAACTCTTTTCGGGGCGAAGCTCCACTTCCGGCTGCGGGAACGCTCCTTCTACACCACCTGCCGCCACGTCGATATCTCGTGATAAGGCGGCCAAAGCCGCCGGCACTACTCCATCCACAGGCGCCATTCCTCCCACAGGTCGTACGCGGGATATCACTTGTTTTCGTTGCAGTGGACATGGTCACATGGCTCGGGACTGTCCCAACACTCGCACTTTGGTCATTCGTGACGATGGTGAGTACTCTTCCGCTAGTGATTCTGAGGATAATCAACATACTCGCTACCCACCGACTTTGCGGCACGGACGGATGTCCATGTCAACCCGGATGACGCCGATAGGTATGAAACTCTTGTTGTGCAGCGTGTTCTCAATACACGGAGTCGCTTCGCCGGAAAAAAATCAGCGCCACACTTTGTTCCATACGAAAGGTGTTGTGCGGGGAGCGGTCGATTCGCATCATCATCGACGGCGGGAGCGCAATAATTTGGCTAGTACTATCTTTGTTGAGAAGTTGTCACTCCCCACTCGTAAGCATTCAAACCCATATTACATTCAATGGCTTAATGATGGTGGCAAAATTAAAGTATCACGATCGGTGTGTGTTCCTTTTTCTATAGGTGCTTACTCTAATTATGTTGATTGTGATGTTGTTCATATGGAAGCATGCTCTTTGTTACTTGGTAGACCTTGGCAATATGATGCGATAGCTTGCATCATGGTCGTTTGAATCATTATTCTCTCTTGTTTAAGGGTCGAGAAAATAATTATCCATCCTATGACACCCGAACAGATTATTAAAGATGATCTTGCTAGAACTGTTAAAATTGTTAAAGAACGAGGCACCAACACCATCCACTTCGATAAATCTGAAATTAAGTTGAATGCTCTGTTCTACATGCTACACGTGCTGATTTTGATGATATTTGAGATGCTCCTTTGCCATGCTATGCACTTGTATGCTCTCGTGTGCTTGTTTCCCTTGAGGATGCACCATCTTTGGATATTCCGCCTGCGGTTGCTAACCTATTGCGGGAGTATGCGATGTCTTTCCCAAAGATTTGCCACGGGTCTCCCACCGCTTCGTGGTATTGAGCATCGGATCGACCTCATTCCCGGTGCCCAGCTTCCAAACCACGCCCCGTACCGTACAAACCCGGATGAGACAAAAGAAATTCAGCGCCAGGTGTAGGCATTGCTTGATAAGGGTTACATTCGTGAGTCTCTTAGCCCTTGCTCGGTTCCTATGTTACTTGTTCCTAAGAAAGATGGTTCATGGCGTATGTGTGTAGACTGTCGTGCTATTAATAACATAACCATTCGTTACCGATACCCTATACCATGCCTTGATGACATGCTAGATGAGCTTAGTGGTGCCATTCTTTTTACTAAGATTGATTGCGTAGTGGTTACCACCAGATTAGAATGAAATTGGGAGATGAATGAAAAACGGCTTTTAAAACAAAATTTGGCTTATATGAATGGTTGGTTATGCCATTTGGTTTGACTAATGCTCCCAGCACTTTTATGTGCTTGATGAATGAAGTTCGAGGCCCTTCATAGGATTGTTTGTCGTTGTCTATTTTGATGATATCTTGATTTACGGCAAGTCTATGGCGAGCATTTAGAACATTTGAGTGTTGTTTTTGACGCGTTGCGGGCTGCCCATTTATTTGCTAACATTGAAAAATGCATCTTACGCACACAACGTGTCTCGTTTCTTGGTTATGTTGTAACCCCACGGGGTATTGAGGTGGACGACGAAGCAAGATTGACGCCATTCGGGAGTGTCCTACACCGACGATGGTTACACGGATTCGGAGTTTCCTTTGTCTTGCGGGGTTCTACCGCCGTTTGTCCGTGATTTTAGCACCATTGCAGCACCTCTACATGAGCTTACAAAGAAAGATGTACTTTTTGCTTGGAGTGATGCACAGGAGGTAGCGTTCAACACGTTGAAAGATAAGTTAACCCACGCTCGTCTCTTGCAGTTTCCTGATTTTACTAAAGTGTTTGAGCTTGAATGCGATGCTAGTGGTATTGGACTAGGTGCTTTGTTTTGTTACAAGAAGGTAAACCGGTTGCTTACTTTAGCGAAAAATTAAGTGGTGCTAGCTTGAAATACTCAACTTATGATAAGGAACTTTATGCTTTAGTACGTACATTACAAACATGGCAGCACTATCTTTGGCATCGCGAGTTTATCATTCATTCGATCATGAGGCTTTGAAACATATTCGTACCCAAACAAATGTGAACCGTCGTCATGCTAAATGGGTCGAATTTATTGAGTCTTTTCCTTACATTATAAAACATAAAAACGAGAAGGATAATGTTATCGCCGATGCTTTGTCTCGTTGTTATACTATCTTGTCACGTTAGATTTTAAAATTTTTGGCTTGCAAACTGTGAAAGATTTATATGTGGACGATGCTGATTTCAAAGATGTTTTCGCTCATTGTGTTAATGGGAAACCATGGGGCAAATTTCACTTGCAGGACGGGTTCCTATTTCGCGCTAACAAGTTGTGTGTTCCAGCTAGTTCGGTTCGTCTGTTGTTATTGCAGGAAGCGCATGGAGGCGGTCTCATGGGGCACTTTGGCGTTTACAAGACCCATGAGGTGCTAGCTTCCCATTTCTTTTGGCCCCGGATGCGCAAAGATGTTGAGCGCATTGTTGCACGTTGCACTACTTGTCAGAAAGGTAAGTCACGTTTGAACAATCATGGTTTGTATATGCCTTTGCCTGTCCCTACTTCTCCTTGGCTTGATATTTCGATGGATTTTGTTTTGGGATTGCCTAGAACTAAGAAGGGGAGGGATAGCATTTTTGTGGTTGTTAATCGTTTCTCTAAAATGGCTCATTTCATACCTTGTCATAAGACTGATGATGCTAGCAGTGTTGCTGCCTTGTTCTTTAGAGAGATTATTCAGTTGCATGGTATTCCTAATACAATAGTCTCGATCGTGAGGCTAAGTTTCTCGGTCATTTTTGGAGATCACTTTGGAATAAATTGGGAACTAAATTGCTGTTTAGTATAACTTGTCACCCTCGACCGATGGGCAAGGCGAGGTGGTTAATAGGACTTTGTCAACCATGCTTCGGGCTGTTCTAGATAAAAATTTGAAACGTTGGGAAGATTGTTTGCCTCATGTTGACTTTGCTTATAATCATGCGACGCATTCTTCTACAAAGATGAGTCCTTTTCGGATTGTGTATGGTTACATTCCTCGGGCGCCTATTGATTTATTTTCCCGTGATGCGAGGACGTCCCACACATCGATGCGGTTGCACATGTTGAACAAATGATTAATTTGGATGAACAAACTCAACAAAACATTGTTGCTGCTAATGCTAAATATCGGGTTGTTGTAGTAAAGTTAGAAAACTTGTTACTTTTGAACCTGGTGATATGGTTTGGTTGCATTTGCGCAAGGATCGTTTTCCTACTTTGCGCCGTTCTAAACTGATGCCTCGTGCTGCTGGTCCTTTTAAAGTGCTAACCAAGATTAATGATAATGCTTATATCCTTGACTTGCCTACGGAGTTTGGTGTTTCCACTAGTTTTAATGTTGTAGATTTGGAACTGTACGCGGGCGACGATGCGGAGCTGCCGTCGAGGACGACTTCAATTCAAGAAGGGGAGGATGATGAGGACATCACCGACCAGGCGCCGTCCCCTCCACTTGGAGCAGTTACGCGGGCTCGTGCACGGGAGCCGAATTACGTCATCATGCTAAAGAACGATGGCCCGGAGAAGACTAAATGACGGTCCACTAAAATTTCGGGCCGAGAAGACTCAAAGACCATCCACCCAGAGGCCCAAAAGGGGCCATAGGGTACTGTTCACGTGTGCGCTACAGTACCGCGGTACTGTTCACACCGCCGCGCTACAGTAACGCGCGTGAACAGTAACACCCTAGGGGTCCCTTGCCCCTATTTAGATAGACCCCTCTCTATTTTCCAGACTTGAGTTTTGTTTTACATTTAGCTTTAGCTACACCAGACCACGCACAAATACGTGTTGTCCTCTCGTGATTCGAACTCCACCTTCGAGTGATATTAAGATTGCTCGCCTTAGATTCTTGTTCGTTCTTCGATTGCGTACAGGAATCGATCTTCGTGATCAGGCTGATCTTGCACCGGCAAGGTTGGTAACCATCGGGAGTTGGTTCAGCGATTGCATTGGCGCTTCGAGTCTCGCTCGTCGTAGTCGGACCGTGAGGGTCAACAACCACCAGACCGAAGTTATCTCCACTCACCGAAAGATCGGGCACTCCCCCTCTATCAATACTATGAGAGTCAGTTGGGCCCTCGATCTTGGCTGTCATGCCCCTATCCACCTCTGCCGACTTGAGCTTCGAGAATAGCTCGTTCACGGTTAGAGTATCATACTTCTCCGACTCCACAATGGCCTCGAACTTTCCTCCCCAAATCGTACGATCCAAACAATGTAAGAGCTTGACAGCTCTATCATGATCATCGTACGGGAGCACGTCCACATTGGCCCTCATGTTGTTCACAACCATCGTGAACCTCTGAAACAAGGCATCAAAGGACTCACCGGGGAGATGAGTGAAGTTCTCGTACTCTCTCCGGTAGGTCGCATACATCCGAGCCTGAACCTAAGCATTCCCAACATGAGCTTCCTTCAACACCGACCAGATTCTACAAGCCAAGTGCTCGGTGTGCACCCGATTGAATTCAGGCTGACACAAAACACAAAACAAGTAGTCGACCGCCTTGTTGTTGGCGTCGAACATGTCCCTCGATCCTGGAGCAAGGAAGTTCATCGGCTGGACATAGCCTGTGTCCACTGTGACATCCCAAAGGATCTGACCCTTTTCGCGGAGGAACGCCGCGATCCGCTTACTCCACATCTGGTAGTTCTTTCCATCGAAGTGTGGTGGACCTGAACCCCGTTCCTAGTACGGCATCCTTGGATCTTAGACTTGTTAGAGCCAATAAAGACCCGAACCGGCTCTGATACCACTTGAAGGACCGAAACGGCGAACCAGAGAGGGGTGGGGGAGTGAATGGGAGCCGATAAAAATTCTATTCAAGAATTCGGCCTATAAACCCGATTTCACTCGTGCACCTCCGCAAGCTTCTCTTGCCAAGTTCACGCAGCCACTAAAGTGCTACTGAACCTAGGAGCAAGACCCAACCAACAGCCACAACAAACACGCAGCGGAAACACACACGACACGGTGGCCGGCGGCCAAACCCGGTCGGGCCGGTTTCGAAGCGGGTCGACCGCTTCTGTTGGACTTAGCCTCACGCAGGCAGGGGAAACCTGTCAGACCGGTTTGGCAAACCGGTCTGACCGACTTTGTTCAGAAACTCCCCAAAAACCCAAAACACCTCAAGAGCCTTTCCACATCTGAACAAAAGAAGCCATAGCGCAATAGAGACTACCTTGCTCGAAAACCCTTCTCGACAGCCCACAAGGCGAAACGGTCAGACCGGTTTGGGAAACCGGTCAGACTGGTTTTTGCCTGGAAAGTCGGGAAGAACACAGCTCGCGGGAAAAAGTGAGACTTTGGGGTTAGTTGGGGTACCTCGTGGGCTACCCTTGGCTAGAAGCTCGGTCCCCAAAACCCACTCAATCAAGAGGAATCAAAAGTCAACCCTCAAGAACACCTCTAACCCTAGAACTCCGAAGACACCAAAATCGAGCCCCTTAATTTGCGGATTTGGGAGGGGAATCAAAGGAAAAAGAACCACGAAGAGTTCACACAAATTTCCCCCATCAAATCCCCAAGAACAAGGTCCCGAAAACACACCGAGAAAACCACCAAGAGAGGGCTCTGAAAATCACCACCAAGAACAACCGGGAACAACACAACAAAGTCTTGAGGAACCACGCCGAATCATCTATACATGCTAAGGAGGTTCATACAAGGTCTAGCTTGCCGCCCGATCATCCAGCACTCTCAAGCTAGTCCGATGGAAATCCTAAGAAAATAGGAAGGGAAAGTTAGGAAAGCAAATGAACTAGGGTTCCAAGAGATGGCTGCCATCCTCTCACCCCTTGGGTTATATAGAGGCTGCCATCCATTCACTTATATGTCACTTATATGAAAATAGATCCTAGCATGCATATAGGTTTGCACTTGGTTTTATTTGGAAAAACAGGTGTGACAAAGGGCACTTTGGGAATTTGTCTTTGTAGCACCATCGGACGGATGCCCGGCGACCGCACTTCGCATAGCCTCGACGCAAGCCTTGCGATCCCGACGCGTGTCCTCCGCTTCGAAGCTTCGGCACCCTGCGACCCCAAACCGGTCAGACCAGTTCTCCAAAACCGATCAGACCGGTTTTGGCCAGACAGCCACGCCCGGTCTTCGGCCTCGGCTTTGTGGCTCAGCTGAGTAACCCGGTGATTTTCTTGTGAACCACCGCAAACCCCACGAACTTGATGTAGCCTCTGCCAATCACCACTCATGACTTGGCTCCCACGAATTCCCGACTCGACCTTGGTTTTGTGGCTCAACCAAGAAACCGTCCATGACTTCATCTTGCTATTCATGCCACCATGCGGCTTGCGCTTGACCCCGCTGGCCACCTGGTCCCTCGAACGAAGCCTACTTGTCTTATCCACACCTGGAGGCCTCACCGACGACGACCTTTTCGCTTGTTCTTCACCTGCACCAACACCGGGCAAGCCGCAACCTGCACCTGCATTACTTAGCCAAGAATCAGTCCGCACAACGTTGTGAATCACTCATCACACAAGGAAGCGACCATCCACCGGTCCTCGAACCACACATGGTCCTCATCTGGTAGCATAACCCTGTTTGATCTTGCGGAGGAGTTACATAGTAAACTTTTATGTTTGTGTGACTGCCTGTCAATTAGAATATAGTTAGTCTCATGCATATCTTAATTAGATGACAGTGTCATTTGTATCTCTTAGTATCGTCTCGATTCCATGATGGGCAAGGTCTAGCCATACTCACGGGTTCATCATTCTGTATTTATATAGAGTTCTATAGTGTTGCTACTGGATGTCAGACATAGCCGTGCTATAGTAGTAGTCGGTAGTGTAGATGTGGTGTCTAGAATACGGGTTACTAGACGCCAGACATAGCCGTGCTATAGTAGTAGTCGGTAGTGTAGATGTAGTGTCTAGAATAAGGGTTATCCTTCGGATTGCCCTGTATCCCACGATTTTTCTTAGGGTAGGCCGCGGTAGTGACAGCCGTTGGACCCTTACGGACTCCCCCACGTTCGGATACATGTGTTGGCAACCATTTACCGTGAACTAACTATTATAGCCGGGAGGGTCCGCTGTCCAAAGCGAGATCCTTGCAGCTTGTACCCCCTAGAACCGAGCACCTACAAGAGATTCCATACCTCTCACATACCTCAGCAAAGATCCTATGTCCTTGGATAAGTCACTCATAGAGTACCCATCCGTTCCTAGGATTCGATACTCTTTGGAATACTCTCGAGGGAGAAGTGCTACAAAGGTGTATCTGTGCGCTTGTGTACTCGTTCGCACTCGTGAGTATACTCGGTTTATTCTTACATGCTCACGCTATCCCGACGTCGTAGTGGTAAGGTTAAGAAATACCAACAACCATATAGCCAACAACTGATTGGATTTGTTGGCCTTGTCCTAGTAGCTAGATCAGCAACTTTTGACTATGATTATATGATCCAAATGTCCATCTTGATTATCTTGGCAAATAGTTCATCTTGATAACTCAAACACATGACTTGACTTGATTTGGCGTTGCTCCAAGTGTGTCTTTGTCCCTTTTAATGAAATCACATCCAGAATATCCAAGATGAAACCCTTGTCCTGTAAAATGTCTATCCAAGCCAAACTAGCAAAGTATCAAGGATTAGCACTAAATTGGCACTTCTAGCCTTTAGCCTCACATATTTCCAACCTTGTCACTGCAAGCCCTGCGAATTGGTCGCTATGTCACCCCCTCAATTGGTACAGGCAGAGGGTAGTGACCCATATTGGCCCACACATAAGTAGGTTGCACCACAACATACCCATCCTACATCGGTGCTGCATGGCAAGCCTTTTGAAATGGAAAGACTTTCGCTAGTGAGAGCTCCACGTTAATCCAGATGCCATCCAAAAGGCTACACGTGCACTATGTTGTTTTGGGGATTTTGCAACCAATTTTTATGGCGACATGTGGTTTTGGTCTCTATAAACCAGGCATAATGCGACAATAGTCATTGTTGGTCGGGATAAGGGTGTGTTTTTCCACCAATTGTGTAGTGTTGCAATTTTAATGGCAATTGTGACAATGCATGAGCCTTTGTCGCAATTTCGACGTCGGTTTTGGGAAGTTTATTGGTAACAGTTACAGTAGTTGCACATATCACAACGACTATGACACTGAGGACCATGTGTGGTTCGAGGACCGGTGGATGGTCGCTTCCTGGTGTGATGAGTGATTGACAACTTTGTGTGGACTGATTCTTGGCTAAGTATTGCAGGTGTAGGTTGCGGCTTGACTAGTGTTGGTGCAGGTGAAGAAAAAGTGCGAAAGGTCATTGCCGGTGAGGCCACAAGGTGTGGAGAAGACAAGTAGGCTTGGTTCGAGGGACCCGGCGGCCAGCAAGATCAAGTGCGGGTTGCATGGTGGCAAGAACAATAAGATGAAATCGTGGAAGGTTTCTTGGTTGAGCCTCAAAACCAAGGTCAAGCCGGGACTTCGTGGGAGCCGTGTCATGAGTGGTGATTGGCAGAGGCTACATCAACTTCGCGGGGTTTACAGTGGTTCGCCAGAAACCACTAGGTTACTCTGCTGAGCCACAAAGCCGAGGATGAAAATCGGGTGTGGCTGTCAGGACAAAAACGGCCTGACCTGTTTGGGGTCGCTGGGTGCCGGGAAGATTCGAAGCGAAGGACACACGTCGGGATCGCAAGGCCTGCGTCGAGGCTAAGCAAAGTGCAGTTGCCGGGCATCCATCCGATAGAGTTACGACGGCAATTTCCCAAAGTGCCTTTGGTGGGTATGTATCCTAGGTTTATGTAATAGGGGTAGTTTCGTCTTTCGTCTAGCCTCCATATAACCCAAGTGGTGAGAGTATGGCAGCCACCTCATGGAACTCTAGCTCATTTTTCCTTTGCTATTTTCCTTCCTAATTTTCTTAGTATTTCTAGGACTAGCTTGAGAGCTTCATGGTGAGATCTTGTGAGAGGGAAGGATGATCGGGCGGAAGCTAGACCTTGTACGAACCTTAATGTTATATAGACGATTCGGCGTGGTTCCTCAAGGCTTGTTTGTGTTCTTCCTGTTTTCCCTTTTTGGTGATTTTCGGAGTCTTTTCTTGGAATTTCAGCGGGGAAGTTTAGGTGGTGTTTCTTTGAGGGATTCATGTTGGATGTCACATATGAGGACCGTGTTCCTCTTTGCTTGGTGATCTCGTTTCAACAAACCCTCCAAAAAAGCTTCAATTTGGTGGTTTTCGTTGGAGTTCATGGGAAGGTGTTCTTAAGGGTTGACTTCCTATTCCTCTTGATTGGGTAGGTTTTGGGGACCGAGCCTCTACCCAAAGGTAGCCCATGAGGTACCCCAGCTATCCCCAAAGTCTCACTTGAATTCGTGGAACGAGTGGAAGATCGATTGGGGTGAAGGTGAAGTTTTTCCCGCTGGTTCTGTTCTTCCCGACTGCCTGGGCAAAACCGGCCTAACCGGTTTCCCAAACCGATCTGACCGGTTTCCCAAACCGATCTGACCGGTTTACCACCAGTGGGCTGTCGAGAGGAATTTTTTGACAGGAGAGTCTCGTTCAAGCTATGGATTTTTTTGTTCAAAGGTGGAGGGGTTCTTGAGGTGTTTTGGGTAGGTTTGGTCTCTAAGGTCTTTTGGAGATTTCCTGGACAAAACTTGCCTGACCGGTTTGCTCAACCGGCCTAACCAGTTTCCCCTGCCTGTGAGAGGCTAAGTCCCAGAAGGTCGGTCTGACCGGTTTTAGAAACCGGCCTAACCGATTTTGGTTGTCAGCAGCAGTTTCGAGTTGTTTTTCATTGTGTCTTGCATTGCTGTTGGTTGGATCTTGCTCCTAGGTCCGGTAGCACTTCAGTGGTTACGTGGATTTGGCAAGAGAAGTTTGCAGAGATGTCTGAGTGATTTTGGGTTCATAGGCCAAAATCTTGAGTAGAATTTTTATCGGCTCCCATTCACTCCCCCCCTCTCTGATTCGCTGTTCCAGACCTTATTGACTCTAACCAGTCTAAGATCCAAATATGGTGTACCAGGAATGAGGATCAGGCCCTCTGCACTTCGATGGGAGGAACAACCAGATGTGGCAGAGGCGGATGGCGGCGTTCCTCCGCGGAAAGGGTCAGATTCTTTGGGATGTCACGGTGAACTCGGCTTATGTTCATCCTGTGAACTTCCTTGCTCCAGGATCAAGGGACATGCACGACGCCAACAACAAATGCTTTGGTCTTCGAGGTAGCTCTGATAGGAGAAATTCTTTGGATTGTGCTAACCCTACTTTGGAGCAAATGGCTCAACATCGGTTTTACTCTTTTGGTACTAACTCCAGTGCTGAGATATTTGTTCAGTCATGTGCTCGCTTTTGAATTTTAGGTGGGAGACTTGAGAAACGTTTTGTTGATTGACTTCGGTTGCTCGAGGCATATGACCAGGGACAATGGGTGATTCTCAAGTCTCGTCCCGGTGGTGTCCAGGACATACATGACCTTTGGGGACAATGGGTGAGGGCGTGTGCTTTCAGAAGGTGAGATCAAGGTAAGTGATAAGGTCACTCTTAGGCATGTTGCTCTTGTTCAATCACTGGTGTTCAATTTGCTTTCTGTGTCCCAATTGTTGGATGAGGGTTTTGAGGTGTTGTTTTGGCATGGTGGTTCTCGGATTTTAGATTCTCAAGGGGACCTAGTTTGCATGGTCGTTCCCAAGGGTCAAGTCTTTGAGTTGATTTCTCTCAGTCTTCTGGTGTGGAGCATCACTTTTTTGGCTGGTTCTTCGAGTGAGTTGTGGAAGTGGCATAGAAAGTTGGGTCACTTGAGCTTTGACCTTTTGTCTCTCTTGAGTAAACTCAATTTGGTCCACGGATTGCCACGGTTGAGGTTTCAGAAACAGTTGGTTTGTGCGCCATGTTGGCATGCCAAGATGGTAGCCTCTTCTCACCCGCCTCTCAACGATGTGATGACTAAGCGTCCATGCGAGCTCCTTCATGTGGACCTTGTTGGACCAGCTCGTGTGCGATCTGTGGGTGGGAAGTAATATGTCCTTGTTGTGGTGGACGACTACTCTCGGTATGTGTGGGTGTTCTTTCTTGAAGAGAAAGGGGAAACGTTTGGTTTTGTTTGAGATATTGTTATGAGGTTAAGAAACGAAAGGCACAGAGATGCCATACGAGCAATCCACAGTGACAATGGCATGGAATTCAAAAACTCTTACTTAGAAACCTTTTGCCATGACTTGGGTCTTGAACACCAGTTTTCGAGTCTATATATGCCTCCCAGAATGGCATGGTGGAAAGGAAAAACCGGACCTTGTACGAGATGGCTCGGATGATGCTCGACGATCGTAGGACTCCGAGAAGGTTATAGGCTTAGGCGGTAAATACCGCGTAGCATGTGTCGAACAGGATCTACCTTAGGGTTCACAAGAACGAAACCTGCTACGAGTTGATGCATGGTTGCACACCCAAGGTGAGTCACTTTCATGTCTTTGGTTGTAAATGCTTCATTCTTAAGAAAGGGAAGAAGTTGGACAAGTTTGAGGCTAGGTCGGTCGATGGTATTTTCTTTGGTTATGCATCTCATTCTAGAGCATTTCGTGTGCTCAATCTTGAAACTAACCAAATCGTGGAGACTTTTAAGGTAACCTTCGACGAGACACAACCATGTAGTCAACTTGTTTTTGAGTGTGCAGGTGACGACAAACTTGGCGAGGAGACTTTCCAAGAGGAGGAGCATGAACATGGAGAAGATGAAGATGGTGGTGTGGTGCCCGCAGCTGAGCATGTACCTACTACTTCGACGACGATCGAGGTTAGGCCCTCTCCCAGACCTACGACGACAAACCCAGATCAATGCGAAGCTGCTGTTGAGGGGGAGGTACATCAAGGTGAGAACCTCTAGGGAGAGTGCAAGTGGATCACCCAGCTTCGAGGATCATCAGTGACATGAATGAACATACTACACGGTCGAGGGTTCGGAACAATTCTCATTTCGCTCGTGCTACTTTTGTTGCAACCTTTGAGCCCAAAGACATTGGACACACGCTATCTGATCCTAGTTAGGTTAATTCGATGCATGAGGAGTTAGAAAATTTTGAGAGGAACCAAGTTTGGGTGTTGGTTGATCTTCCCCAGGGTGTAAGCAGATTGAGACAAAATGGGTGGGGAAGAACAAAGAGGGAGAGAAAGATAAGTGGTGAGAAACAAGTCAAGGCTTGTTGCTCAGGGGTATAGTCAGAAAGAGGTGATCAACTACAAGGAGGCCTTTGCTCCCGTAGCTCGTTTGGAGGCGATTAGGATCCTTCTAGCCTTTTATGTGCCTAAAGGGTTCAAATTGCACCAAATTGATGTGAAGAGTGCCTTCCTGAACCTGTCAGGCAACAACCGGGGTTTGAGAGTGAGAAGTACCCCCACCAGGTTTACAAGTTGAGGAAGGCGTTGTATGGGTTGAAGCAGGCGTCTAGAGCTTGGTATGGTAGGTTGAGGAGGTTCCTATTTGAGTGAGGCTTTGAGATGGGGAAGGTCGATCATACCTTGTTTCTCCTCAAACAGGGCAAAGATATCCTGATTCCGTAGGTGTACGTGGATGATATTGTCTTTGGTGGCTCGTCTAACTCTCTTGTTGCAAGGTTTGCAAAAGACATGAGTGGGGAATTTGTGATGAGCATGATGGGTGAGTTGCAGTTCTTCCTTGGGCTACAGATCAAGTAATCAAAGGAAGGAACATTTGTGCACCAAGCAAAGTACACCAAGGACATTGTGAGTACGTTCAAGATGGAGGACTCCAAGGCCATGGCGACGCCTATGAGTACGACTACAGCTCTTGATGCGGACGGGGAAGGTGAGCATGTGGACCAGAAGGAGTACCGGAGCGTGATAGGGTCACTCCTCTACTTGACGGCGACGAGGCTGGACATCCAGTTCTCGGTATGTCTGTGCGCTCGTTTTCAAGCATCTCCAAGGACTTCGCATTGGCAAGCGGTCAAGCGAATTTTCAGGTATTTGCGACATACTACTGACTTCGGCCTTTGGTACTCCGCATCTTCTTCTTTGGCTCTTCATGGTTTTTCAGACGCGGATTTTGCTGGGTGTCGGTTGGATAGGAAGTCCACTTCTAGGGCTTGCCAGTTCTTGGGTTCTACTTTGGTGTCTTGGTCTTCCCGTAAACAGTCGAGTGTTGCTCAACCCACTACCGAGGCAGAGTATGTGGCCACAGCTAGTTGTTTCTCTCAGCTCCTTTGGATCACATACACCATGAGTGACTTTGGTGAGGAGTATACCCATGTCCCACTTCAATGTGACAGCACCAGTGCCATAAGTGTAGCAAAGAACCAATGCTTCACTCCAAAACTAAGCACATAGAAGTGAGATTTCATTTCCAGAGAGACAACATAGAGAAAGGGAAGATAGCTTTGATCCATGTACCCACACATTACCAGCTAGCCGATATTTTCACCAAACCCCTAGATCAAGCAACCTTCACTCGTTTGCAGAGGGAGCTTGGTGTTTGCTTGATTTCTTGAGTTGGTGTCTGGGAGCTCCTTTGCAGCATAAGTATAGCTTTCCTTTGTGCATTTCTTGCATTTGACATGGCATATGTAACATGATGTATAGGCATTATTGTATCTTTGGTTGCATGCATTCTGTCTCATATGCTTTGTTTAGGAAAAGCTTCTCCTATATAGATTGTTCACCATGGTATGATATATATGTCTTTATGAGCTAGTGTGGTAAGCTGTGGTTAGTTTGGCTTAGCTCTTGACGATCTTGACTTATATATATCCAAGGTTGATGGCTATGTTTTTGAAAAATGTCACATGTATGCTCTCATGCGAGTAAATGCCTTTATATGATCTTGACATGTTTTAGTGGTTTGTCTATGCTTAATTTGTGGTTGGATTGCTTATTTGGATCACATGGGGCCAAAGGCTCATTTGCCATCATATGTTTAGCCCCCATGCTTTATGTTGTGGAGGGGCATAAGTTCCTTTTTGTCGCAAAGACATTTCATGTACCAATTTTAAATCTGAAAATGAAATGTAAATGGCTTGGAAAATGTGCTCCCATGTCATATGTGCTAATTTTTAACTTGCTTTGGGTGCTAAACCGTTGCATGATGCCTACCAATGAGAAGTCTCATATATAGAAGTAGGTGTCGGTGTTTTAACCCGGCAACCTAACAGGGGGAGTACCCTAGGTAGATGATTGTGGTGGGGATTGCCAGACCTGGAACTCGAAGGTGAAGGCAGAGACGTGGGACACAAGATTTATACAGGTTCGGGCTGCCAAGGTGGCGAACCCTACATCCTGTTTGGGGGATAAGTATGACGCCCTGCGCTTGGTGTTGGTTTGTTCAGGGTGCCCGGCTAGGTACCCGTCCCTCCTTTATATAGTCCAGGGGCGGATTCTTAGTCGGTTACAAGGTAGGAGTCCTTGTAGAATTACACGGAACGAGTCCTAGTAAGATTACATGGGAATTCTAATAAGGGTCCGTCTTCATCCTTCCTTGCACGGGAACCCGAGGTGTATGCCCGACAAGCCCCTGAGCACGTTGGAGTCGAGAGTAGTAGTTCGAGTAGTCTTGAAGCCTCTGCAAATAGTTATTGAGCGTCCTCAAGTACTTCTTGGAGAAGTCTTCAATAGTACTTGAACTGCCATGAGGCTGGAAGGTGGTCCAGCTCATCAGTCTTGAATTCGAGATTATATGGAAGTGCGATTGCAAAATCGCACTCCATATGGAGTAGCCCCCGAGCCTTGGGTTGAGTTACAGACTCTAGCTGAGGGTCAATCTTGGTTCTGGATCTTCTGTTCTTGAAAAAATTGAATGATGGGTGTAGCATAATAGCCCCTGAGCCTTGAAATGATTAGGTAATCAATCCAAGGGTCTTAAGAGTTCATGAAAGCCATCATCCTAGTACTCTTGCAGTGTGTAGCCCCTGAGATAAGAAAGTCGTAGAGCCACGTTGAGTAGTTGTTGATGCGGATCCCCCGAGCCTAAGAGCGAGCGAAGCCTGCTGAAGCTATCCTCGAGTAGTAATTTCAGTACAGCCCCTGAGCTAGATACTTTCCGAGTAGTAATTTGGTGTCGAGCCGTTGAGCTTGAGAAGTAGTCATGCCGTCAAAGCAGACTTTTAGATGCGACCAAAGTCAACTTTAGATGTTGGCAGAGTGGACTTTAGAATGCGACTTGAAAACCGAAGTTGACTTTGTGCCACGCGGAGCGGACTTTAAGTTGCGACTTGAAAACCAAAGTCGACTTTAGTTGCCGCGCAGAGCGGAGTTTGGAATGTGACTGAAGAAGTCAACTTTAGATTGCCGCGCGGAGCGGACTTTAGATGCGACTACAGTAGTCGACTTTGTGCCATGCGGGGTGGACTTAAGATGCAAAAAAACGAAAAGCACTTTCCGGAAAGTTTTGCTGCCGGAGCGGGCTTAAGAATGCGACCATTGAAGTCGACTTGAGCCACCAGAGTGGGCTTGAGTACCTAAGCCATGGATTTCAGACCCAAAGTACGGTTGTCGCAGGAGCGTGCTTGAAGGTGCGGCCGGAGTCGACTTGTGTACCTGGGCCATGGATTTCAGAACCAAAGTACGGTTGCCATCGTAGTGCACTTGAAGGTGCGACCGGAGTTGACTTGTGTACCTGGGTCATGGATCTCAAACCCAAGGTACAGAGCGTGAAGACCACATGCACCTAGGGACCATCATTGCTAGGATGCGAGAGCCACTTACAACTAGGTTCCATCGAAGCTTACACACGCAGTATGCTGTCGGAGCAAGCGAAGGTGCGACCAAAGTCGACTTTAATTTGCCGCACGGGGCGGACTTTAGAAGCTGCCTCCTTGGGATAGCCCCCGAGTCGATGAAGTAGGCTCGTAGTCACTTGAACGATATACCCCAAGAGTAGTAAGCAGAGCGTAGCTTTCGTGAAAACCTGCCGAGAAGCGTACACGAGGGCATGTTGTCCTGCACGATGAGGAAAATAAGCCAAGAAAAGAAAAGGTAATCATTTCAATAAATGACTTAGCTGTTGCCGCCAGTGCGGACTTGTAGATAAAGTCATGGCGGTCGGCAATGGAGCCGCGACAGGTTGTTGCTGAAGTTGACTAGTCAGAGTTGATTCCGACTAGTTGTTGGGGGCGTGACTGCCGTTCTCGACTAGTTTAGAAAACTAGTCGAGATGAGTGGTCAACGCGATGCGACCGGAAGATGATGTCGTGGCGGCGCGGCGTACTCAAAATAGAGCTGATGTTGCCGCGAGACAAGTGGCCACAATGCACGACGTGGCTGAAGTGGAGCCAGTGTGGCCGCAAGACGAAGTCGTGGCGGCCTCGCACGGAGTAGTTGAGCCGCGAGATAGAGTGACCGGGCACACAGCAAGAGCTAGTGCAACCGACCGATGAGATGGCGCGAGGTCGACGACGAGCCGCGCGAGGAGCCAAGGCACCCAATTGCACATCATAGGCGAAGTGGCTGACGACGAGTCGCCCAACGAGCTGAGGCACCCAGACGCGTGACGTAGGCAAAGTAGTCGACGACGAACTGCGTGACGAGCCGAGCCAGTGCGAGACACACAATGTAGGCAAAGTAGTCGACGATGAGCCACGCGACGAGCCGAGGCAACCGGACGCGCGGCGTATGCGATGTAGTCGACGATGAGCCGTGCGACGACCCAGGCACCCGGACAACTAGTCGATGACGAGCCGCGCGACGAGCCGAGGCACCCGGACGTGCAGCATAGGCGAAGTAGTCGACGACGATCCGCGCGACGACTCGAGGCACTCGGACAAGTAGTCAACAACGAGCCGTGCGACGACCCGAGGCACCCAGACAAGTAGTCAACGACGAGCCGCGCGATGAGCCGAGGCACCCGGACGCGTGGCGTAGGCGAAATAGTCGACGACGAGTTGCCCGGGGAGCCGATGCACCCGGTCGTGCGGCGTAGTTGACGTATAGCCGCTGCGTCCGGGAGACAAGTACTCGCGGCGCACGCTCGAGGTTGACGTAGAGCCAGTGCGACTGGGTGACGATTAGTCGTGGTGCACGGTGAAGGTGATGTATAGCCGATGCGATCGGGAGACGAGTAGTCGCAGCGCACGACGTTTCTAAAGTAGAGCCAGTGGGACTGGACAACAAGCTTAAGCGGTGGCGAAGTCGAGCCGCGAGACGGAGTGTACGGACGCACGGCGAGAGCCAGTCCGACCGACCGACGAGAAGTCGAACGGCGAGATGGCGCGTCCGGATGCACGTCATAGGCGTAGTAGAGCTGGTGCAACCGGACAACGAGTAGTCGCAGCGCACGACAAGGTTGAGGTAGAGCCGTGCGGCCGGACTAGCTCGTGTGATCGAAGTAATTGTACACTTGTACGTTTTGTATGTGCACCAAGGTATGATGTTGAAGCTTCCGGTATAGCTTTTGTGTGGCTGTAGCCAAGAGCTAGTGCACTTAGTATTCAAATGTGCATGTGGCTGATCCAGCAAATTGATTTTCCACCTCGACCCTGTAGCTGATTGGATGTTGGACATGCTGCAGTGTTGGAGGGCTGCGGGAGCATGACAGCAATCTGAAATTGCTGTCGTACGTGAACCGGCTTCAAATCTGACACGAGCTCCGACGTGTACACGAATTTGGACTCCGAATTGACGCCCACGACCGCAGTCTCGGAAAGGTTTGCAGCGTTCTCGATGCGGACTCGACAGTAATCGTCGACGAGCTGCTTTTGAATCTGAACTCGATGATCACGGTATTGATTCTGTCTGGCCGTGGTGCTCTGCTCGAACACAGCAACTTCTGCAAAATTTGAACTCGGCGAGTCTGCATGTTGCGGGTAGATTGATTTTGTTGATATAGGTCCTTCAAATTCGGCGGTGATCATGACAATCACCCCTACCTAGCGTGCCAGCTGTGCTCGAACACGACGACTTCTTCAAAATTGGAACTCGGCGAGTCTGCATGCTGCGGGTAGATTGATTTTGTTGAGAGAGGTCCTTCGAATTCGCCGGTGATCATGACGATCCCCCTACCTGGCGTGCCAGTTATCGGTGCTTTAACCCGGCAACCTACCAAGGGGAGTACCCAAGGTAGATGATTGTGGTGGGGATCACCAGACCTGGAACTCGGAGGTGAAGGCAGAGACACGGGACATAAGATTTATACAGGTTCGGGCTGCCAAGGTAGCAAAACCCTACATCCTGTTTGAGGGATCATGTATGGCGCCCTGCGCTTGGTGTTGGTTTGTTCAGGGTGCCCGGCTAGGTGCCTATCCCTCCTTTACATAGTCTAGGGGGCGGGTTCCTAGTCGGTTACAAGGTAGGAGTCCTAGTAGGATTACACAGAACGAGTCCCAGTAAGATTACAGGGGAATTCTAATAAGAGTCTGTCTCCATCCTTCCTTGCATGGGTACTCGGGGTGTATGCCCGACAGTAGGCACATGGCTCGGTGGCTTTGACATGACAAGTGGTGCTTGTGGGTGTTTATGATGGTCTTATGATTAGAATGTTGTCCTAGCATGAAGTTTCTGTGGCTTTGCCGTTTTGACATGTTTTGCTCACGTTTAGGACTTTGCTCACGAGAGAGTGTTTTTTCGCAAAATTGCTCAATTCTATCTTAGCTTTGCCTAATGGTTGTGAAACTTGGTGATCATGTAGCTGACGTTCATACAAAGTTGTAGAGTATCTAACTTGCTCATTTGAACATGTGTAGCATCTTGTGATGAATTTTGTATATTTAAGAAGCTCTAGTTGCATCTTTTCCAAATTTGAGCCTTGATTCATGCATTGGCAACAAGGGGGAGAAATGTTGGTGGAGAAAAATTGCATTGCACCCCTAGAACCTATCCCAATAGTCAAGGGGGAGCATGTACATTTCTTTTGCATTTTTGGCTTTTGGGGTGAGCTTCTGCCAAGTTAAATCGGTCTGACCGGTTTTGGGAACCGACGTGACCGGTTTGGAAAACCGGTCTGACCGGTTTGTGCCCTGTGTTGGCACATGTTCAGGGGGAGTATGCATATGTGCAGGAGAGCTCTTGTATGCTTTGGTGGTTTGTGTTCTTTGCTTGAGCTTGTTTTTGACTCGGTTGTGTCGAGCCATTGCACTTGCCTAACAGGACTGAGTCTTTCCTCTTTCAAGTGATCTTGCTCTTTGCATTTGTTGTTTGGCTTTCGGTCGCTTGTTTGAGTTTCTTTTAGTCATTTCTTTTCTTTTCCTTTTCTCTCTAGTTACCAAAAGTGTGTGTTGTCAATGCACTCATCAAGTGGGAAATTGAGGACCATGTGTGGTTCGAGGACCGGTGGATGGTCGCTTCCTGGTGTGATGAGTGATTGACAATGTTGTGTGATTGTCAAGTCGCTTCTTGGCTAAGTATTGCACGTGCAGGTTGTGACTTGACTGGTGTTGGTGCAGGTGAAGAACAAGCACGAAAGGCCGTTGCCAGTGAGGCCTCCAGGTTTGGAGAAGACAAGTAGGCTCGGTTCGATGGACCGGGTGGCCAGCAGGGTCAAGTGCGAGCCGCATGGTCAAATAAACAACAAGATGAAGTCATGGACGGTTTCTTGGTTGAGCCTTAACACCAAGGTCGAGCCGGGACATTGTGGGAGTCGAGTCATGAGTGGTGATTGGTGGAGGCTACATCAAGTTCGTGGGGGTTTGCAGTGGTTCACCAGAAAACCACTGGGTTACTTGGCTGAGCCACAAAGCCGAGGCTGATGACCGGGCGTGGCTGTCAGGCCAAAACCGACCTAACCGGTTTGGGAAACCGGTCTGACCGGTTCGGGTCGCAGGGCGCCGGGAAGCTTCGAAGCGGAGGACACGCGTCGGGATCGCATGGCTTGCGTCGAGGCTAAGCAAAGTGCAGCCGCTGGGCATCCGCCCAATGGAGTTACGATGACAATTTTCCAAAGTGCCCTTGGTGGGCGTGTATCCTAGTTTATGTAATAGGGGTAGTTTCATCTTTCGGCTGGCCTCCATATAACCCAAGCGGTGAGAGGATGGCAGCCATCTCTTGAAACTCTAGCTCATTTTCCCTTTCCTATTTTCCTTCCTATTTTTTTAGGATTTCTAGGACTAGCTTGAGAGCTTCATGGTGAGATCTTGTGAGAGGGAAGAATGATCGGGTGGAAGCTAGACCTTGTATGAACCTTCATGGTATGTATAGATGATTTGACGTGGTTCCTCAAGGCTTATTTGCGTCCTTCCCGTTTTCCCTTTTTGGTGATTTTTGGAGTCTTTTCTTGGAATTTCCATGGAGAAGTTTAGGAGGCGTTTCTTTGAGGGATTCTTGTTGGATATCACATATGAGGACCGTGTGCGTCTTTGCTTGGTGATCTTGTTTCAACAAACCCTCCGAAACGGCTTCAATTTGGCGGTTTTCGGTGGAGTTCATGAGAAGGTATTTTTAAGGGTTGACTTCCGATTCCTCTTAATTGGGTAGGTTTTGCGGACCGAGGCTCTTGCTAAAGGTAGCCCACGAGGTACCCCAGCTATCCCCAAAGTCTCACTTGAATCCGTGGAATGAGTCGGGAGATCGATCGAGGTGAAGGTGAAGCTTTTCTCGCGGGTTGTGTTCTTCCCGACTGCCTGAGCAAACCGGCTAAGTCCCAGAAGGTCAGTCTGACTGGTTTCAGAAACCAGCCTAACCAGTTTAGGTTGCCAGCAGTAGTTTCGAATTGTTTTCCACTTTGTATCTTGTGTTACTGTTGATTGGATCTTGTTCCTAGGTCCAGTAGTACTTCAGTGGCTACGAGGATTTGGCAAGAGAAGTTTGTGGAGGTTCTGAGTGATTATGGGTTCATAGGCCGAATTCTTTAGTAGAATTTTTATCGGCTCCCATTCACTCCCCCCTCTCTGGTTCGTCGTTCCGGTCCTTCAGACACATCGCTATTAGTTGTGCCATGTGTTGCAAAAGAGTATTGCTTTCAGCGACGAAAATGCACTTGTTGCGACTGAAGTATTTGATATTGCAACGTGCATTGAAATTTTTGCAAACTAGACAGGGGTATGACGACGCTAACACGAAATCTTCGCACTAGAGAAGATGTTGTTGCGACAAAAATATCACTGTTGCGATCAAATGCACTATGAGTCGCAATTGATGCGTTTGTGTGTGTCTAGCCCAAGACTTATTTACTAATCCTTGAAAAAAATGAGGCTCGTCAATGAAATTGACATTTGCTCAACTCTAAAGCACTGGCGAAATTGGAGGCCTAACGGACCCACACATGGTTTGGTCGAACCACTGGTTCGGCCAAACCACGTGGGCCTATTCAATGACCTGTAGCCCTGGACCATATCATGCTGAAGGATTAGGCGATCAAAAAAGGGGGGAGTGAATGGGAGCCAATAAAAATTCTTCTCGAAAGAGCTGAACTCGACTATGCCCCAAAATCAAAAGCAAGGGTTCCCACACGAACTTTCCAAGGTCACATAGTCACAACGGACCCACCAACCATAGGAACAAGTCTCAACACAACCCAAAGCAGAAGCACAACTCAAGAGGGAAAGGACTTAGGCAAATCTGCCTAGCCAGGACAGACAGTCTGATCGACCCTCGCGGACGGTCTGTCAGGACCTGGCGGACTGTCCGAGCCCCTCAGATGGATGGTCCGTATTAACAGACAAAACCTCTAGAAACGCACCCCTTCTTCATGGACCGTCCAACACGTCAGTGGGGACTGTCCAAGCTAGACAAACTGTGTGACCTCCTCTGGCGGACTGTTCGCAAACACCCTCCAACAAAAACCAAGCGACTTAAGGGATCAAATGCCTCATGCTCAAGAACACAACAAACATGAGATGAACACCCTGACCCGCGGACCATCCTCACCACTTGGAGGACCATCTGTGCCGTTCGCAGATCACGAACTGAATCACGAGCGCGAGGTCAACACCCCCACATCCTTCCACGGATCTCCCAAACATCTGCACAGTTTGAGACAAGATTTTGGGAGATGTGAAGCATCCCTAGGGGATGCCATACCCGAAAACTTGGTGCCTCAAACCAACTAAATTGTCGGGAATCAATCACGAACCGAGCTCAACCAAAAAGCCAGGTTTCCACCCGAAATCCTGCAATCTAAGGCCAAATCCGGAGTTTGAGGGGTCAAGATCAAGCACAAAGATGCACAAGGCATCTATCCATTATCCCCACAAAGAAGTCCGAACACAATGAGGACCAGATCATCCGAGGACCGGTGGATGGTCACTCCTTGGTGTGATGAGTGATTGACAACGTGGTGTGGACTAACTCTTGGCTGACTACTACATGTGCAGGTTGTGGCTTGATTTGTGTTGGTGTAGATGAAGAGAGGGCGCGAAAGGTCTTAGCCTGTGTAGCCTACGAGGACTGGAGCAACAAGTAGGCTCGGCTCGATGGACCCAGTGACCAAACGGGATCAAGTGCGGGCCGCATGGTGGCAAGAAAATCAAGACGAAGTCGTGTTAAGTTTTTCTTGGTTGAGCCTCAAAACCAAGGTCGAGCCGGGACAACGTGGCGGCCAAGTCATGAGTGGATTTGCGTGGAGGCTGCACCGAGTCCGCGGGGTTTGCGGTGGTTCACCACAAAACCGTCGGGGTTACTTGGTTGAGCCACAAAACCAATACCGGAGGCTCAGCGAGCTCGAGGTGCTTGCCTTGGGGGTACGCGAAGGCCCAATGGATGCCCTGCCATCCGATGGAGAACTTCATGTGTTAACCAAAATGCCCCTATGAGGTCTGGAGTTCTAATTCCTAGTGTAGGGGTACTTCGGTCTTTTCCAGAGGGCCTATATATATAGGAGGAGGAGGCTGAATTTTCAGCCAACTATTTGGCTAGAGGTGGGAGTGCTCTTTCATTTTGGGGTGCTTTTGGGATAGAAGGAGAGAGAAGAGTGTGGCTCTTTGTTTCAGCTTTTTGGCATCTAAGATTTGTGATTCTTGTGAGTGGCTTGTAACCGGATATAGCAAAGTGATTCTTAGTGAAATATTTCTCTTAATCTTGTGCCAAGTCATTTTATCCCAAGCGTTTTTATTTTATGCGATTTTCGAAGGTATTTTTGGAGGATTTTCGTGTGTGGCTCGATTCGTCCATTCTGAGACGTTTGTATTCGGTTTTCTTTGAGGGAATTGTGGATAGATGTCTTGTGCAACTTTGTGCATGAACTTGATCCCTCAAACACCGGATTTGGCCTCCGATTCGTGGATTTCGGTTGGAATCCAAGCTTTTTGGTTGAGGTCGGTAGAATCTCGATTCCTCTTGTCTTAGTGGATTTGAGGCTCCAAATTTGTAGGTATAGCATCTCCTAGAGGCCCTTAACCTTCCCCTATGATTCGGTAGCTTTCCCTTGGTTCATTCGAGATATCAGGTGAAAGGAAGGAAGGGTTGACCTTCAAAGGGTCGAGCTCGGGCTACTGTCCGTGCTCCTAGCAGACTTTCCATGAGCCCCATGTGGACGGTCCGTGAGGAGGCTTTCAGCCAGTTGTTCTTCGTGTTCGTCGCAAGTTCTTTCATTTCTTCCGTTCGATCCATTTGGTCGGTGGATTTTTGGTGCACAAGGTTTGGCGGACGGTCTGTGGGTTGAGTACGGACGGTCTGTGCGTGGCGAACGGTTCGTGAGTGCATTTACAACACACATAGTAACCAATTCAGAGAAACGAGAAAAGGAAAAGAAATGAACCAAACACTCAAACAAGTGATCAAAAGTCAAACAAAAGCCAAAACAATATCAGTTGAGAGAAAAAAATCTCGGTCCCCTATGGCAAGGGCAATGGCTCAACACAACCGAAATAAAATGGTCCAAAATTGCCGACTCCACAAGGTGAGGCAAAAGGGCTCGACACCATCAGCAAACGGCAGCGGACGGTCCGTTTTTCGTGGTGCGCTACTGGAGGTTCGGTCTGCTTTTCGGTCGGTCCGCCCCTAGCATGCGGACGGTCCGCCCCACTCCTGCCGACAGTCCGCATCTACTAGGCAGCTACGACCAAGTTCTTTACCGCTTGTCTTGTGCTTTTGCTTCTTGATTCGTGGCTTGTCTCTAGGACTTGTAGGATTGTGTGTAACAAGTTTAGAGTGGCTCTTGTGTGTGTGAGTGATCCGAGTGACAAACGGGTTATAGGCCGAGTTCATCTCATTGGAGAGAATTTTTATCGGCTCCCTTTCAATCTCCCAGGCTTTGGTTACATAATCGGTCCTTCACACAAACGCCTCAAAATCGAAGGAACAAGTCGCGCACGAAAATCCAACGAAAATAGCTCGAAAAAGACACGAAAATCACTCGAGCCACAAGAAGGAAATCCACACAACCATGAATGCTTTCATTCACTAGGAGGTCAGATTCTCTACGAAATGTTGGAGAAAAATCTAGCCTAAAGAGCAATGAAATGACAAGCAGTCTGGATGGATGAGTTGACCTGAAACCCTTGAGCCATATACATGGAGTCCCTCCGGGTTGGGCAAATGACCAAGCTACCCCTAGAACATAAATGAAGATATACAGCCCTCAGGGGCAAGATTGTCAAGTAGCGATCTTCCTTCATCGTACGGACATGCCTTTACCGCAGTCTGTGTCCTCCTGATACAAGCCCTGCAATGCCGTCGAGTGACACCCAACATCGAAGCTTCTCGGCACTCCCGGATCCTGTATCCGCTCGCCGGGCCTCTAGTCTTGGTTTTGTAGCTCAACCAAGTGACCTGAAGGTTTTGTGGTGAACCGCAAACCTCGCATGCAAACTCCGGTCGTTAGCCGCAACATTGCACTGACTCCAGTTGACAACTTCGTCTTGCTTTTCTTGCCACCATGTGGTCCGCACTTGATTCCATTCGGCCAACGAGTCCAACGAGCTGAGCCTACTTATCTCTTCACTCCCCGGAGGTCCCGCAAGGCTAAGACCATTAGCGCCCGCTCTTCACCTGCACCAACACAAATCACGCCGCAACCTGCATCTGCAATATTCGGCCAAGAGTCAGTTCACACCATGTTGTCAATCACTCATCACACCAAGGAGCGACCATCCACAGGTCCTCGGACACTTCGGTCCTCAATCTCCCCCTTGACGAGTGCATTGACAACACACATAGTAACCAATACAGAGAAAAGAGAAAAGAAAAGAAAAAGAACCAAACACTCAAACAAGTGATCAAAAGCCAAAACAATATCATTTGAGAGAGAAAAACCTCGGTCCCCTATGGCAAGAGCAATGGCACAACACAACCGATATAAAATTGTCCAAAATTGTTGACTCCACAAGGTGAGGCAAAAGGGCTCGATACCATCAGCAAAAGGCGGCAGTCGGTCCGTTTTTCGTGGTGCGCTACTGGAGGTTCGGTCTGCTTTTTCGGACGGTCCACCCTGTCTTTGTGGACGGTCTTCCCCTAGCATGTGGATGGTCTGCCCCACCACTGCGGACAGTCCGTATCTGCCAGGCAGCTTCGCCCAAGTTCTTTACCTCTTGTCTTGTGCTTTCGCTTCTTGATTTGTGGCTTGTCTCTAGGACTTGTAGGCTTGCGTGTGACTAGTTTAGAGCCACTCTTGTGTGTATGAGTGATCCGAGGGACAATCGGGGTATAGGCTGAGTTCATCTCATAGGAGAGAATTTTTATCGTCTCCGATTCAATCCCCCCTCTTTGGTCGCCTAATCGGTCCTTCACACAAAAGCCTCAGAATTGAAGGAACTAGTCGCGCACGAAAATCCAACGAAAATAGCTCGAAAATGACACGAAAATCACCCGAGCCACAAGAAGGAAATCGACGCAACCATGAATGCTTTTATACACTCGGAGGTTAGATTCTCTAGAAACTTTTGGAGTAAAATCTAGCCTAAAGAGAAATGAAATGAGAAGCAGTACAGATGGATGAGTTGCCCTGATACCCTAGAGCTATATATATGAAGTATCTCCGGGTTGGGCAAATGACCAGGCTACAACTAGAACATAAATGAAGATACATACCCCTTAGGGGCAAGATGGTCAAGTAGCGATCTTCCATCATCGGACGACCATGCCTTTGTTGCAGTCCGCGTCCTCCCGATGCAATCCCTATGATCCTACCATGTGTCCCCCGTCATCAAAGCTTCTCGGCAAGCCCGGATCCTGTCTCCGCCCGCCGAGCCTCCGGTCTTGGTTTTGTAGCTCAACCAAGTGACCTGAAGGTTTTGTGGTGAACCGCAAACCCCGCGTGCAGACTCCGGTCGTGAGCCGCTACTCTGCACCGACTCCAATTGACGACTTCGTCTTGCTTTTCTGGCCACCATGCGGTCCGCACTTGATCCCGTTCGGCCACCGGGTCCATCGAGCTGAGCCTACTTGTGTCTCCACTCCTTGGAGGTCTCGCAAGGCTAAGACCTTTCGTGCCCTCTATTCACTTGCACCAACACAAATCAAGCCGCAACCTGCACCTGCAATACTCGGCCAAGAGCAGTTGACTCCATGTTGTCAATAACTCATCACACTAGGGAGCGGCCATCCACCAGTCCTCGGACGCTTCGGTCCTTAATCTCCCCCTTGATGAGTGCATTGACAACACACACAGTAACCAATTCAGAGAAAAAAGAAAAGGAAAAGAAATGAACCAAACAATCGAACAAGTGATCAAAAGACAAAACAAGATCAACCGAGATAGTAGCCCAAAATTGCTGACTCCTCAAGGTGAGGCAAAAGGCTCGACATCGTCCGCAAAAGGCGGAAGACGGTCCATTTTTCATGGTGCGCTACTAGAGGTTCCGTTTGCTTATTTGGACGGTCCGCCCTGTCGTTGCGGACGGTCCACCCCTAGCACTCGGACGATCTGCCTCACCCCTGCAGACAGTCTGCTACTGCCAGGCGGCTTCGCCCAAGTTCTCTACCTCTTCCGCTTCTTGATTTGTGGCTTGTCTCTATGACATGTAGGCTTGTGTATGCCTAGTTTAGAGCCGCTCTTGCGTGTGTGATTGATCCGAGTGACAAACAGGTGATAGGCCGAGTTCACCTCATAGGAGAGAATTTTTATCGGCTCCCATTCACTCCCCCCACTCTGTGGTTGCCTAACCGGTCCTTCACACAAACACCTCAGAATCGAAGGAACAAGTCGCGCACGAATATCCAATGAAAATAGCTCGAAAAAGACACGAGAATTACTCGAGCCACAGGAAGGAAATAGACACAACCATGAATGCTTTCATACACTCAGAGGTCAGATTCTCTGCAAAATGTTGGAGAAAAATCTAGCCTAAAGAGCAATGAAATGAGAAGTAGTCCGGATGGATGAGTTGCCCTGAAACCCTAGAGCTATATATATGAAGTCTCTCCGGGTTGGGCAAATGACCAAGCTACCCCTAGAACATAAGTGAAGATACACACCCCTCAGGGGAAAGATGGTCAAGTATCGACCTTTCTTCATTGGACAGTCATGCCTTTGCTGTGGTTCGCGTCCTCCCGATGCAAGCCCTGCGATCCTGCCGCATGTTCCCGGCATCAAAACTTCTCGACAAGCTCGGATCCTGTCTCCGGTCGCCGAGCCTAAAGTCTTGGTATTGTAGCTCAACCAAGTGATCTGAAGGTTTTGTGGTGAATCGCAAACACCACGTGCAGACTCCGGTCGTGAGCTGGTACCCTACACCGACTCCAGTTCTTGATCCTGTTCGACCACTGTGTCCATCGAGTCGAGCCTACTTTTCTCTCCACTCCTCAGAGGTCCCGCAAGGCTAAGACCTTTCACGCCCGCTGTTCACCTGCACCAACACAAATCAAGCCTCAACCTGCACCTGCAATACTCGGCGAAGAGTCAGTCCACACCATGTTGTCAATCACTCATCACACCAGGGAGCGACCATCCACCGGTCCTCGGATGCTTCAGTCCTCAATCTCCCCCTTGATGAGTGCACTGACAACACACATAGTAACCAATACAGAGAAAAGAGAAAAAGAAAAGAAATGAACCAAACACTCAGACAACTGAAAAAAAGCCATACAAAAGCCAAAACAAGATCACATGAGAGAGAACAATCTCGGTCCACTATGGCAAGGGCAATGACTCAACACAACCGAGATAAAATTGTCCAAAATTGTTGAATCGTCAAGGTGAGGCAAAAGGGCTCAACACCATTAGCAAAAGGCGGAGGAGGTCTGTTTTTCGTGGTGAGCTACTAGAGGTTCAGTCTACTTTTTCGGACGGTCCCCCTATCCTTGCGGACGGTCCGCCCCAAGCACACGGACAGTCCGCCCCACCCCTGCGGACAGTTCGCCTCTGCCAGGCAGCTTCGCCCAAGTTCTATACCTCATGTCTTGCGCTTCCGCTTCTTGATTCGTGGCTTGTCCGTGCCTAGTTTAGAGCCGCTCTTGTGTGTGTGAGTGATCCGAGTGATTGTCGGGGTATAGGCCAAGTTCATCTCATAGGGGACAAGTTTTATCGGCTTCCATTCACTCCCGCCCCTCTTAGGTCGCCTAATCGGTCCTTCACACAAACACCTCAGAATCAAAGGAACAAGTCACACACGAGAATCCAACGAAAATAGATCAAAAACTCAAGCCACAAGAAGAAAATTGACGCAACCCTGAATTCTTTCATACACTCGGAGGTCAGATTCTCTACAAAATGTTGGAGAAAAATCTAGCCTAAAGAGCAATGAAATGAGAAGCAGTCCGGATGGATGAGTTGCTCTGAAACCCTAGATCTACATATATGAAGTATCTCCAGGCGGGGCAAATGACCAACATACCCTAGAACATAAATGAAGATACACACCCCTCAGGGGCAAGATGGTGAAGTAGCGATCTTCCTTCATCGGACGGCCATTCCTTTGCCGCCATGCGGTCCGCACTTGATCCCGTTGGGCCACCGGGTCCATCAAGCCGAGCCAACTTGTCTCTCCACTCCTCGGAGGCCCCGCAAAGCTAAGACCTTTCGCGCCCGCACTTCACCAGCACCAACACAAATCAAGCCACAACCTGCACCTGCACTACTCGGCCAAGAGTCAGTCCACACCATGTTGTCAATCACTCATCACACCAGGGAGCGACCATCCACCGGTCCTCGGATGCTTCAGTCCTCAATCTCCCCCTTCATTAGTGCATTGACAAGAACATAGTAACCTACTCAGAGAAAAGAGAACAGGAAAAGAAACGAACCAAACACTCAAACAAGAAATCAAAAGCCAACACAAGATCACTTGAGAGAGAAAAATCTCGGTCCCCTATGGCAAGAGCAACAGCTCAACACAACCGGGATAAAATAGTCCAAAATTGTTGACTCCTCAAGGTGAGGCAAAAGAGCTCAAGACCATCAACAAAAGGTGACGGACAGCCAATTTTTCATGGTGCGCTACTGGATTGTCGGTCTACTTTTTCGGACGGTGCGCCCTGTCCCTACGGACGGTCCGCCCCTGGCACGCGGACAGTCTGCCCCACCCCTACGGATAGTCTGCCTCTGCCAGCCAGCTTCGCCCAAGTTCTTTACCTCTAGTCTTGTGCTTTCGCATCTTGATTTGTGGGTTGTCTCTAGGACTTGTAGGCTTGTGTGTGCCTAGTTTAGAGCCGCTCTTGTGTGTGTGAGTGATCCGAGTGACAATCGGGTTATAGGTCGAGTTCATCTCATAGGAGAGAATTTTTATCGGCTCCCATTCATTCCCCCCTCTCTGGTCGCCTAATCGGTCCTTCACACAAACGCCAAAGACTCGAAGGAACAAATCACGCACAAAAATCCAACGAAAATAGCTCAAAAAGACACGAAAATCACTCGAGCCACAAGAAGAAAATCGACGCAACCATGAATGCTTTCATACACTCGGAAGTCAGAGTCTCCACAAAATGTTGGAGAAAAATCTAGCCTAAAGAGCAATGAAATGAGAAGCAGTCCGAATGGATGTGTCGCCTTGAAACACTACAGCTATATATATGAAGTCTCACCGGGTTGGGAAATTGACCAAGCTACCCCTAGAACATAAATGAAGATACACATCCCTCAGGGGCAATATGGTTAAGTAGCGATCTTCCTACATCGGACGGCCATGCCTTTACTGCAGTCCGCGTCCTCCCGATGCAAGCCCTGCGATCCCACTGCGTGTCCCCCAACATCGAAGCTTCTCGGCACGCCCAAATCCTGTCTCCACCCGCCGAGCCTCTGATCTTGGTTTTGTAGCTCAAAGTGACCTGAAGGTTTTGTGGTTAACCGCAAACCCCCCGTGCAGACTCCGGTCGTGTGCCGCTACCCTACACCGACTCCAGTTGACGACTTCATCTTGCTTCTCATGCCACCATGCGGTCCCCACTTGATCCCATTCGGCCACCGGGTCCATCGAGCCGAGCCTACTTGTTTCTCTACTCCTCGAAGGTCCCGCAAGGCTATGACCTTTCACGCCCGCTTTTCACCTGCACCAACAAAAATCAAGCCGCAACCTGCACCTGCAATACTCGGCCAAGAGTGAGTCCACACCATGTTGTCAATCACTCATCACACTAGGGAGCGACCATCGACCGGTCCTCGGACGCTTCGGTCCTCAATCTCCCCCTTGATTAGTGCATTGACAACACACATAGTTACCAACTCAGAGAAAAGAGAAAAGGAAAAGAAACGAACCAAACACTCAAACAAGAAATCAAAAGCCAAAAAAGCCAAAACAAGATCACTTGAGAGAGAAAAATCTCGGTCCCCTATAGCAAGGGCAACTTCTTAACACAATTGAGATAAAATGGTCCAAAGTTTCGGACTACTCGAGGTGAGGCAAAAGGGCTCGACACCATCATCAAAAGGCGGTGGACAATCCATTTTTCGTGGTGCGCTACTCGAGGTTCGGTCTGCTTTTTCAGACGGTCCGCCCTGTCCTTGCAGACGGTCCGCCCACCCCTTCGGACAATTCGCCTCTGCCAGGTAGCTTCGCCCATGTTCTTAACCTCTTGTCTTGGGCTTCCGCTTCTTGATTCGTGGCATGTCTCTAGGACTTGTAGGTTTGTGTGTGCCTAGTTTAGAGCCGCTCTTGTGTGTGTAAGTGATCTGAGTGAAAATCAGGGTATATGTAGAGTTCATCTCATAGGAGAGAATTTCTATCAGCTCCCATTCACTCCCCCTCTCTGGTCGCCTAATCGGTCCTTCACACAAACGCCTCAGAATCAAAGGAAAAAGTAGCACACGGAAGCCCAACAAAAATAGCTAGAAAAGACACGAAAATCACTCGAGCCACAAGAAGGAAATAGACACAACCATGAATGTTTTCATACACTCGAGGGTCAAATTCTCTTCAAAATGTTGGAGAAAAATTTAGCCTAAAGAGCAATGAAATGAGAAGGAGTCCGGATGAACGAATTGCTGTGAAACCCTAGATCTATATGTATGAAGTCTCTCCAGGTTCGGCAAATGACCAAGCTACTCCTAGAACATAAATGAAGATACACACCCCTCAGGGGCAAGATGGTTAAGTAGTGATCTTCCTTCATCGGATGTCCATGCCTTTGCCGCAGTCCGCGTCATCCAGAAGCAAGCCCTACTATCCCACCGTGTGTACCTCGGCATCGAAGCTTCTCGGCATGCCCCGATCCTGTCTCCACTCGCCGAGCCTCCGTTGGTTTGTAGCTCAAACAAGTGATCTGAAGCTTTTGTGGTGAATCGCAAACCCCGTGTGCAGACTCCAATCGTAAGCCACTACCCTGCATCGACTCCAGTCGGCGAATTCGTCTTGCTTTTCTTGCCACCATGCGGTCCGCACTTGATCCTGTTCGTCCACTGGGTCCATCGAGCCGAGCCTACCTGTCTCTCCACTCCTCGGAGGTCCCACATGGCTAAGACTTTTTGCGCCCGCTCTTCACCTGCACCAACACAAATCAGGCCGCAACCTACACGTGCAATACTCGGCCAAGAGTCAGTCCACACCATGTTGTCAATCACTCATCGCACCTGGGAGCGACCGTCCACCGATCGTCGGACGCTTCGGTCCTCAATCTCCCCCTTGATGAGTGCATTGACAACCCACATAGTAACCAATCCAGAGAAAAGAGAAAAGGAAAAGACACGAACCAAACACTCAAACTAGTGATCGAAAGCCAAACAAAAGCCAAAACAAGATCACGTGAGAGACAAAAATCTCGGTCCCCTATGGTAAGGGCAACGACTCAAGACATTCGAGATAAAATGCTCCAAAATTGTTGACTCCTCAAGGTGAGGCAAAAGGGCTCGACAACATCAGCAAAAGGCGATAGACAGTCCATTTTTCGTGGTGCGCTACTGGAGGTTCGGTATGCTTTTTCGAACGGTCCGCCCTGTCCTTGTGGACGGTCCGACCCTAGCACGCGGACGGTCCGCCCCACCCCTTTGGACAGTCTGCCTCTATCAGGCAGCTTCGCCCAAGTTCTTTACCTCTTGTCTTGTGCTTCCGCTTCTTGACTCGTGACTTGTCTATAGGACTTATAGGCTTGTGTGTGCCTAGTTTAGAGCCGCTCTTGTGTATGTGAGTGATCTGAGTGACAATTGGGGTATAGGCCTGTTGACGCAAAAATAGGACGTCACATCCGCACAACACACGTGACTCCTCGGTCTGTAGCGAGGCGTGCCAGCCAATCTGACCTGTTGATTGACAGTGGAAAATCGAAAGAGATCGGCTAGAGAACCGATGGGTCTTCAGTAGTATGTGTATCTGCCAATCGGCTGATACAGTAAAACAGGATCAGCAGACTCGAAAGCAGTCGAAGTGTACATATGTGTTGAAAGGTCGGCCAAGACAGACGATCGTGACGTCAGCACACGAATAAAATGGTACCATGAATGCTTTAAAGCCTAGGATTATTCGGTAAAATGGTACTTACAAGCTTGCCGGAGATCGATCGATGCAGCCTGACGAACTCGAAGAATAGCGTTGAGAAAAGAGAAAAAGGTATGAAGGCGAAGTCGTCGAAAAGTAGCTGCAGTAAATTAGATGCAAGAATTGGTAAAAGGTTTTGCCCGGAGGCGGTTTTGATATTGATCGTGTGATGATTCTATGACAATAGCTGGGGCTTATATAATACCCTAGGCTCCTCTAGACTCCTGCAGCCGGAAGGGCTCAAAACTTTCTAATTAAAGACTCTTGATGAGTTACACAACTAACTGACACGAACTCCCCTAATTTGATGCTTGAATTAAAGGAAAAAATAAGATACATGGACTCTATTTTCCCTTATGTTGAATCCTTTCTAATAAAGCTTCCCCGACTTGTCCGGCAAGAGAGCAATGCGCAGGCGTAATCAACTAGGACTCCTTACATGGGTTCTTTATCTTAATCACATTTCCCTCCACGTGTGATTATTTCCTTGCTCTTAAGCACCTGCATGTACTTACATCATCCTAGCTTCCTGCCCAGCCGATCATCACTGCTGGCCGATTCTCGCCAATATATTGGAGGCCGATCATCCTTGCTGTTGTCCGGGCGATTGCCTTGTGCATATTCTCAAAAACAATAGAATCCTTGTACTTATATGTGTCTTGGCTATGTTAGCCTATTTTATCTCCTTGAGTGTTGATAACTCTCCAATGCATACACGTATACTGTCGTATGGACCTCCCTGGGCCCACTACCTCGGTGGGTACAAGGACCGACTACTCGGTGGGCCCCTGGGACTACCCGGCTTGCGCTACACGGCACCTGAAGGCGTGGAGCACAAGGACTACACAGGAATAGTACTCCGTTAGGGAGCTGTACATGTTCCGCACTATATAGAGGACTCCTAGACGTACTCGACTAGTACTCTCTCCCTACTCCGACTTGTAACCCTGCCTCCCGGACTATATAAGGCGAGGCAGGGACCGATCACCTCATCCAATCTCCTCTCATACAACTCACGGCGCACCATTGCACCATCTTGTAATCGTGCCCTATCAATCCGAGCTACGCGAAAGACAGACGTAGGGTATTACGCACCTCGCGGCCCGAACCTCGTCTAAATTGTGTGCCACGTGTCTCTTCCTTCGAGTTACCGATCTCGGCGAGTCACAATCATCTACTTCGGGTACTCCCCGTAGTAGGTTGCCGGCCTAAAACACCGACACGGGCGCGCGCTGTAGGGGCTCTCGCTCGAGATCACATGGCGAACTTGACGGCTTCCGTCCACTTCAAGCCAACCGTCACCTTCAACCGCGGCGACACCTTCGTCTTCGGTGCCCGGGTCCGCACCGCCGATGGCGCGGGCTCTTTCCCGCCGCCCGACCGTGGCGGCCCAACCCGAGGACGAGCCTCGTGACACTTCCCGAAGTTGTCACGAGCGAACTCGCCGGGCAAGTTCGGCGAAATTTCGCTCTTCAACCACCACGCCGACTTCGAGCTCGAGTCCGTCTCCAACTCGAACCCGACGTCACCATGGGCCACCGCATGCGAACCGGGCCGCTCGCCCATCGCAGCAGCCCCCTCACCCCCGCGGGCGCTCCGCGCGTGGCCCACGCATCCTCGCCCCGGCCCGCACGAGCGCTCCCACTTCGCGCCGGCCGCAAGGAGCCCGTACCCGAGTACAACTCGGACTCCGACGCCGTCCCCGATCGCGCTTCGGACTCCAGCCCTCTCTCCGAGTTCTACTCGAACCCGGACTACGAGTTCGACTTCGGGTCGGACCCTGAGGAGCCCGAGTCCGAAGACGACTCCTCTGAGTTTCCCTTGTCAGGACCAGCCTCGGGGCTTGTTATAAAATCAACGCCGGCCGGGAGATACGTCTACTGGCCAGACCGCAAGCCCGCTGACCTGGTAAAGGGAGACTCACGCTACGTCGCCTACATCGACTCGCTACCGTTCCAGGAGGGAACACCACTAACCCGGGTTGACTCAAATACACCAACTGAGGTGGCACCCTCTGAGTCCATCCTGGGCACCCCCGATCGCCAAGTCTTCATGGCTGCCGGCGACACCCCAGGACCTTCAGGCACGGCTGAGGACAGATACCTGGAGGACATCTCCGCAGACGAGCTGTCTGCCAATGCACCTGCAGATGAGACCGTCGCCAACAGGGACGCTCGACGCGAACGCAACAGAAGCGCAGCGAACGACGCCGGCGGCTCGAGACAACCTCCACATCCGTAACCTTGCGAAGCTCTCGAGGCGGTCGAGAGCAGAGTACACACCACCCCCGAGCAAGGCCTCATGTCGATCACGACGATCGCACGCCGTGCTCGGGGGTATACACGCCGGAGAGGTCATCGCCAAGCTCGCCGAAGAAGCCTACTTCATGCGGGTCGACAACGCAGTCAACCAACCTCATCCGGCCTAAACCCCGCGACAACGAAGCTACTAGTCGCGGCGCCAACGCCGGCCCCAACCGTACTCGAGCCGACCTTCCGCCCGATCCAAACCGCCGCCGCTCCAACGCCGGCGGACCTTCGCGCAAGACCAAGGCAACCGAGAAGTTGTTCCCCACCGCGCTCCGGCCGGCGGTGGCGGCAACGACCCCGACGGCGGCGGCAGCCGACGGCGGAAGCTCCAACCATGGGGCCAACAGAGAGCCGGGGGCGGCGGCGCTGCGGCGGCCGAGGCCACGCGAACGCCCACGCCCTCGGCGCGCCGCACGGCGGGTACGACGCTCGCCGAAGATTGAGGAGCCGCGCGGAAGAAGTCGACCACCGCCGCCGAGGGCGACGGCTTCCCCGCCTTCTCACCTCGACTTCGCAACTTACTCCTCCCCGACAAGTTCAAGCCTTTGGGGATCACCAAGTACGACGCGAAGCAGATCCTATCCAATGGCTCCGATGCTACGCCCTCTCCATCGAGAACGCCGGCGGCAACGCCGACACCAAATGCCTCTACTTCCCTTCGTCCGGACCAAGCACCACTCACATGGCCCGAGTCGGTCGACAAGCACTCGATCGACAAGTGGGACCACTCAAGGAGCGATTCACGAGCAACTTCGCGGGCGCCATGGGCCGTTCGGGTACTCGCATGGACCCGGCCATGATCAAGCAGAACGAGGCGAGACTCTCCGCAAGTACATGCGCCGCTTTTTCGACAAGCGCGCTACCGTCGTCGACGTCACCGACAAGGAGGTCATCGACCTCTTCCAGACGGCCTCTACCATCGCCGCACCTTCGAGGACTTCGGTCGTCGCCGCCCCAGGTCCATCCCCCACCTCAAGGACATGATCACGTCCTGGGCGGATGAAGAGGACAAGGCCAACGCCAAGTACGACGCCATCCGCGGCAAGTCCAAGCAGAACCAGGGCGGCGGCGGCGGCAATACAAACCAAGGCGGCCGCAACAACAACAACAACAATAGTAACTACTCGGGTCCCAACCGCAAGCGCAAGCCAGACAACACCGTCGCGGCTATCCAGCGCCCTGTGAAAGGGAACTCGAAGAAGAACTCGGCGCTTTAAAGACCCGTCGAAGGAGAGGTGCCCGTGGCATCCAAACGGCAACCACACTACCGAGCAGTGCTACCAACTCAGGCATGCACTCAAGGATACCCCGAGCCACCGCATCCTCACGACCAAAAGGGCAAGAAGAAGGACGGCGACAACAACGACTTCCAAGAACCCGAGAAGACCGTCAACGTCCTCTTCGGCGGACCGCCCAACGGCGGGGAGCGAAGGCTACCCGTCGTGAAGTGATGTCCATTGAGCCGCCGGTCCCGACCCCTCTCGGGTGGTCGGAGGTACCCATCACCTTCTCCCGCGCGGACTAATGGACCGGCCTTCTCCGAACCGGACGGTTCCCCCTCGTCCCGAAGCCAACGGTGGCGGGCTCCAAGCTCAACAAGGTGCTCATCGACGGCGGAAGCGGGCTCAACATCCTCTTCACCAAAACCTTGAAGAAAATGGAGCTCGACGTCACCCCCATGCTCACCAAGAGCAACACGCCCTTCTACGGCATCGTCCCAGGCAACGCGGCTATCCCACTGGGCTCAGTGGTACTGCCAGTTACCTTCGGGGCGTCTCGGGACAACTACCGCACCGAGTACATCAAATTCGAGGTCGCGGATTTCGAGACCTCTTACCACGCCATCCTCGGCGACCGGCCATCGCCAAGTTCATGGCGGTGCCCCACTACACCTACTTGGTACTCAAGATGCCAAGTTCAGCCGGTGTACTCTCCCCTCCGGGGGGGACTTAAAGATCTCCCACGACTGCGACACAGAAGCCGTGGCGATCGCTTCCACAAACCAAGTACCCAACGCGATGATGGAGGTCTTCGCCGCGTCGAAGAAGCTCGCTACGAGCGAACTCGACATCCCAGAGAAGTCTGACAGCGCCAACAAGCCTCAGCCACCTGAGAAGGTACTCGTCAGGACGGTCGACCTTGGAACGGGCGACCCGAGCAAGACCACCACCATCGGGGCCGGCCTCGACCCCAAATAGGAAGACGCGCTCATCAGCTTTCTTCGGGCTAACCGCGACATCTTCGCGTGGAAGCCAGCGGACATGCCAGGAGTGCCCAGGGAGCTGATTGAGCATTGCCTTAACGTCGATCCAAAGGCCACCCCTAAGCGACAACACCTCCGACGTTTTGCCGACGACAGACGGGACGCCATCAAGAAGGAGCTTGCCAAGCTACTCGCAGCTGGCTTGATCAGAGAAGTCTTTCACCCCGAGTGGCTTGCCAACCCCGTCCTCGTCCGCGAGAAGAACTCGAACGAGTGGAGGATGTGCGTCGACTACACCGACCTCAACAAGCACTGCCCCAAGGACCCCTTCGGGTTGCCGCGGATTGATCAAGTCATCGACTCCACGGCGGGCCGCGACTCGCTTTGCTTCCTCGATCGCTACTCCGGTACCACCGTATCGCAATCAAGGAGGAAGACCGGAAAAGACCGCGTTCATCACCCCGTTTGGCGCGTGCGCTACACGACCATGTCATTCGGGTTGAAGAACGCCGGCGCTACCTATCAACGGGCCATCCGGCCTCGCTTCAAGCGGCAACTCAACAAGAACATCGAGGCTTACGTGGATGACGTAGTTGTCAAGACCAGGGACTCCAGTACCCTCATCGACGACCTTGAAGAGACCTTCGCATCGCTACGCGAGTACCGCTGGAAGCTCAACCCGAACAAGTGCGTCTTCGGCGTCCCTTCGGGCAAACTACTCGGCTTCATCATCAGCCAGCGCGGCATTGAAGCCAACCCCGAGAAAATCTCCGCCATCACCAGCATGAAAGCTCCCACGAGCATCAAAGACGTCCAGAAGCTGACGGGGTGCATGGCGGCATTGAACAGATTCATCTCGAGGCTAGGAGAACGGGGCCTCCCCTTCTTCAAACTACTCAAGCATCACGAGAAGTTCGTGTGGACTCCAGAGGCGGATCAAGCCCTTGCCCAGCTCAAGGACTTCCTGTCGAAGCCGCCAATCCTCACGGCTCCTCACAAGGGCGAGCGCCTACTACTCTACCTAGCCGCGACTACTCACGTGGTCGCATCGCCATCGTTGTCGAGCGGCGGGGAAGACGGCCACGCCTACCGGGCCGGCGCCTAGTCTACTTCGTCGGCCGAGGTTCTATCGAGTCCAAGGCTCGCTACCGGCCCGTGCGAAGCTCCCGTACGCTCTACTCATCACCTCGCGGAAGCTACGACACTACTTCCAGGAGTACTCGGTCTCCGTCGTCACCGACTACCCGCTCGGCGACATCCTGAGGAACCAAGACGCCACCGGAAGAATCTCCAAGTGGGCTGTCGAGCTCGGCGCCCTAACCATCGACTTCAAGCCACGCACGCCCATCAAGTCGCAGCACTAGTCGATTTCATGGCGAGTGGCGGGAGAACCACCGCCTACTCCCACCGTGCGACCGCAGCATTGGGTGATGTACTTTGATGGCTCACTCAACCTCGAGGGCGCAGCGCGGGGTACTCCCGATCTCTCCAACGGGCGAACAACTCAAGTACATCCTGAGATCTTCCGGAAGGTCTCAAACAACGAAGCCGAGTACGAAGCTCTCCTACACGGGCTGCGCCGCAACTTCACTTGGCATCAAGCGGCTACTAGTCTACGGCGACTCCGCAGGTGGTCATCAACCAAGTCAACAAGTCCCGGGACCGCAACAAGGAGAACATGGACGCCTATTGCCTAGAAGTCCGCAAGCTCGAGAACAAATTCTATGGTCTCGAGTTCCATCACATCGTCCGCGACAACAACGTTGCGACGGACGTCCTCTCGAAGCTCGGATCCACCCGCGCTCAAGTACCGGGCGGGCGTCTTCGTCCATGAGCTTCACGCGCCATCCATCCCGGAGCCGGCACCACCGACCACCGCCCCCGCCCCATCCACCAGCCCGGGCGGGAGGTCATGATGATCGACGTGGATTGGAGGCAACCCTTCATCGACTACCTCAGCGAGCAGAAGGTCCCCTCCGACAAGAACGCAGCCGAACAACTCGTCCGCCGCGCCAAGTCTTACGTCCTCGTCGGAGACAAGCTTTACAAGCGGGGCGCATCTTCTGGAGTACTCATGAAGTGCGTCCCTCGTGAAGAAGGCAAGGACATCTTGGAGGAGATCCACAAGGGCGTCTGCGGCAACCACGCGTCTTCGCGCACGGCCGGTCGCCAAGGCCTTCGGCGAGCTTTCTGACCGGCCCACGGCCACGGGCGACGCCGAAGAACTCGTCGGGAAGGTGCCAAGGATGTCGGCATTTCGCCAAGCAAACAACACGTCCCAGCCTACAAGCTAGTCACCATACCGCCAACCTGGCCCTTTGCCTGCTGGGGGCTCGACATGATTGGGCCACTGCCAACTGCGCCAGGCGGATTCAATAGGGTACTGGTGGCTATCGACAAGTTCACCAAATGGATCGAGGTCAAGCCGGTCACATGCCCCAAGGCTGACAGAGTACTCGACTTCCTGGATGAACTCGTACACCGCTATGGGCTACCCCACCGCATCATCACAGACCTGGGATCCAATTTCAACAACCACCAGTTCTGGGAGTATTGCGAGAACATCGGGATCGACGTCAGATACGTCTCAGTCGCCCATCCACGGGCCAACGGACAAGTCGAGCGCGCCAATGGGATGGTGCTCGACGCTCTCAAGAAGCGGCTACACGACGCCGCGAACTCCAAAGGGGGCAAGTGGATCAAGGAACTACCCAACGCACTCTGGGGGCTGCGGACTCAACCATCCAAGCCAACGGGGCAATCCCCCTACTTCTCGGTCTACGGCTCCGAAGCCATCCTCCCCGCCGACGTCATATGGAACTCGCCGGCGGTGGAGCACTACGACGAAGACGTCTCGAAGACGACGAGACGAGTCGACATCGACGGCCTCGAAGAAGCTCGGCCGCGCCGCCCTCGTCCAATCGGCAAGGTACCCGGAGGGTATCCGATGCTACCATGATCGCAACGTCAAGGAACGCTCCTTCAACGTTGGAGATCTTGTCCTCCGCCGTATCCAGAACACGGAAGGACTTCACAAGCTCGGCTCCCCACGGGAAGGCCCCTTCACCGTGGCAAAGGTGACCGGCCGGGCTCCTACCGCCTCCAAACACTTGAAGGCGAAGACGTCAACAACTCGTGGAACGTCGACCAACTCTCGTCCATTCTACGCCTAGTCTACACGACTACTCCGGGGCTCAAGTCTAATCGACTACATCAACACCCCCTCGCCGCAAGCGACCCTCCGGTCCCCGGCTCCGGTCTCGGACTACTCTTCTCCGGGGTCCGGCCCGTGCGGCTACCTACGGACCATGGGCTGCGACGAGCGTCAAGGACTCTAGCAGCGGTCTACCAAGAGACCATACTCCAAGATCCAGCCTGCGCGGCTACTTACGGATCTACGATCCAGCCTTCACGGCTACCTACGGATCACCCGCTGCAAGCGGCCACCCGCTCCAGCGCTACTCAGCTGTAAGCGGCCTTCGGGTCCAAGCGACTACTTTGTAACTACGGCCCTGGCCACCCAGGTGTACTTCTTCAGTAATAAAGTTTGATTGTTCATCAACTTCTTTACTGTCCACTCCCTACAACGGGACTACCAAAGTCGAGTACTACTACTCGCACCTACTCCACGATGGGCGCTCCGCACTCTGAGATCGCGACTACGAGTACTCATTGCTGGAAAATTCTCTTTCATTGATACTTGAACAATTCATTGCAATTGTTTTCCAGTAGAACTATGGCTACTAGCTACCTATTACAGGGCTACTGGAGGTTCAGCTTCTCGGCTACCTGCTCCGCGATGGGAGCCATCTCGCTCCAAGACGGCTCTCGCATACTGCTCATCCGGCGGGTTGGCGGCTACCCCGCCGGCGACCACCTCCACTGGAGCCTTCGGGAAGTAGGACTTCATGAAGGCCAAGACTTGTCTTGGGATTGACCTGGCCATATGCTTGACGTAGGTGGCCAGCCGACTTGGAGCTTCACGAAGGCGATCCACCAGAGGGGCGATCGTGGGGCCGCCCGGGTGTGGCACCAGGAGCCTTGCGATCGGCAGAGCGGCCTCCTCCAACTCCTTCAACTGGGCCCGCAATGCCTCGCAATCCTCGTTCAATTTCGCAAAGATTTGTAGCAGATTGACGAGATCTCCGTCGAGGCAATCCGCAGCTCCATATGCTTCTCGCACTCGAAGGCGAGTTCCTTGTAGTCAAGCTCGAGTACCTGGCGGGCTTCTTGCTCCCAGTAGAAGAGGTTCTTCATGCTCATCTCCGAGGCCTTCAGCTGCTCCACCTGGCCCTCAAGCTCTGCAACACAGCAATGCAACAGAGGGTCAGATGCTTCTCGACTTCCAACAAGTACTCGACAAGTCGAAGGATATACCTTTATTCTTGTTGCGGAGGCCTTTGTTCTTCCGCACCAAGTCGTCTCCCTTCGCCTGCAACTCCAGGACGTCGTTGTGGTACTTGGCGAAGGCAGCATCGAGCTTTGATTGCATGGCAGCCGCGTGCTTCCGCGACTTCACAAGCTGCTCCTCCAACGCCTCTGCTCGGAGCACGGTGTCCCCATAACCCTGCAGCAAGTTCGACTTGTCGCGGGACCGCTCCGCGACATCCTGCACAAGACAACTCAAGTCACGAAGAGTACTCAACGGCAAAAGGATTGACTACTCGAAAGGCTACGGCTACTTACCTTCATCCATTTCTCGGCTCGGCGGATCGCCTCCAGGTGCTTGGCTACCGTCGCCGGCTCGACGAGATCGTCCGCCAGAAGCTCTACCCCGCCGCGGCTACTCGAGGTGGCCTCCGTCATTGGTGCAGAACGGATGGGCTCTGCATCTTGGATCTCAGGGGAGCAGACAGCCACCTCCAGAGCAATCTCTGGCGACGTGGTGACCGCCTCTCTCCCGGCGGTCTTCTCGACGACCTCCGCCATAGGCTCGGGGGCTCCTTCTGCAGCCTCCGGGGCCTCTGGTGTCAACCTCTGCATTGGCACCCCCGCAGGGATGTCACCACCTTCAGCGCCTGTCAGCAAAAACGACATGTGCATCAGTGCCTACGACTACTCCTCCTAGAGCTCCGCAGCTTCACGAAGGGTACTCACCTTCGACTACACCGGCCCTCCGTAGCGGCGCTCCGGTAGCAAGTGGCTCGGTCACGGCTTGGGCAGCGGGAGCGGTCTCTTCGGCGGGCGGTGCAACTTCTTCCGCCACCGCCGCCGAGGGCTCGTCCCCATCCCGGGTCGATCCGTGGATTTTCCGCGAAATATTCACTTGGAGGGTTGTCGAACAAGATCGACTACTGCAGCAAGTACTACTCGTGAGGATATGGTACTTACAAATTCGACCGGACAATGGTCACGGCCGGAGCACCGAGGATGCTGGCAATATCAACCAGTCCACCCTCGGCGGGCGCCTCTTCCTCCGCCCCTGCGGCTACTGCCTCCTCCACGGCGGCGGCGGCCGGCGCAGATGTCTCCTGCGCTCCTGAGGCCATCACCTCTCCAACGGCGGTGGCCACGGGTCCTGTGCTCTCTTCTGGAGCAGGGGGCTGGCGCTCCAGTTGCGCCAGGAGTTCTTCAACAGTGGGGGTTGGACTACGACTTCCAGCCGGTTCCCCCACCGTATCCTACACGCCCTCGTCGCCCTCTTTGACGGGCTCCGCTGGCGGCACCTCCTGCATACAAAGACTACTCGTCAGCAACGTACTCGGACAACGGGTACTCGACTACTTTGCTGAAGACAACTTACCTCCCCGAGGCGTGGTCTCCGAGACTTTTCGTTTCTTCGTCACCCGCTTCCCGGCGGGGTTGCGCGGCTTCCGTGGCGGCGCGGCAAGGCTAGCCTCCGAGGCTAGCCGAGGGTCCCTGTACCTCGGCGGAACATGAGGCAAGCCCGGCGACTAAACCTCGACCGCACCGGAAGCGGTCTCGCCGCCGTCTCTTCGTCTTCGTCGTCGTCGCCGGAGGTATCTTCCACGACGACGGTGTCGTCGCCTTCACCGAGCTTCGTGGCGCTCCTTCACCTTCCCCTCCACCGGGATCTCGATCCCGCTCGGTGGCGGCTGCGGCTCGGAGATGAACCTCTTCACATCATCCTGCGCAAGACATGGGGCGTTAGCAACTCTACTACAAGTAATCACTACTCGACCGAGGGAGTACGACTACTCACCTCCTTAGGCGGGCGGGCGGCGGAGTACTCCTCGACTGGGCACGCCGTGTATTCCGGCATGTCCTTGAAGATCCACGACAATCTCTCGACGATGTCGTTGTCGTCCAGCTCGCCTCCCGGCATCCGCGACGAGTCGTCGTCGCCGGTGTACTCGAAGCCCAGTGTCTCCCGAGCCATCAGCGGCTGGATCCTGCGCTTCATGAAACTGAAGGCCACGTGCTCGGCCCTCAGTCCCGCCTCCCCGAGCACTTTGATGCGTGCTAGCGGCTCGGGGAGCCGGATTCCTTCTTGCATGGTGGGCTCGGTGTTCTACCATTCACGGTGCTTGGGCCGCCGTCCGCTCGGCTTCGGCAGCCGGGGTGGTGGTTCGTGATGTAGAACCACCCGGTCTTCCAATCGGCGTTGGAATCGACAAGTTTGTACGACAAGTACGCTCCGCGGCGTCCTCCCTCACCGGATGCGGCTCCTCCGACTACCCCGGGGTTGGAGGCACCGGGCCGCGGCTTGACGCGGAAGAACTTCCGGAAGAGCACCCAGTGCGGCTTGATTCCGAGGAAGGCTTCGCGAAGTGGACGAAGACCGACGTGTGGAAGATGCCGTTGGGGTTCAGGTTCAGGTACTCGATCCCGTAGTACCCGAGCAGCCCCTTGAAGAAGTCGCTGGCTGGGAGCGCAAGACCGCGCTCCACGAACCGCGAGAACATCGGGATCTCATCTTCGGCCTTCTCCATTGGATATGGATCTCCAGCGGCGGATCTCCACATATCGACTTCCTTCTCCCTGATGAACCCACTGTTCAGGAGGGTCAGCAGGTCCTCCGTCTTCACTTTTGATTTCTTCCACTCGCGGCTCGGATCAGCTCGCGGTGGAGACATGGGCGGCGCCGCTCCGGTGGCAGCCGCGGCGGCTTCTCCGCGGCCCCGCTTCTTCCCGGCGGCCTTGGACGTCTTGGACGGCGAAGGCTTCATCCTCCAAGTGCAAGGCGTCTTCACTCGCATCCGCTCGGGGGCTACCCTAAAGGTTTCGGGTGGCGACGCGCTTAGATCTACTACGGCGGCAGCAAGCGCTGGGAGTGGATTTGCTTCAAGATGCAAACGGAATGGCTGCGGCTCGAATGGGTGAAAAACCCTAAGGGTTTTGGCTTCTATTTATAAGCCAAATCGGCTCCGCAACGGGCGGCCGGATAAGTCCACGCGCGGCTGACTCAGCGGCTGCGCGTGACTCTTAGTATTCTACTAGTCGACGCGCCTCACCTCGGGGGCTCAGCTACCTCTACTCGACTACCTGGGAAGCGGCTAGTCTCAAGAGCATCTCAGGACACATTCTCCAAAGAAGACCCTTCAATTCGAGAGGAAGTACTCGACTAAAGGCTCGGGGGCTCCGTGCCACGTGTCCTTCGGTTTTTTCTCTCCGGATTCTTCGGGATTTTCTTGTCAAGATTTCAGATGGACCCTCAGCCAGAGCCCGCGGCTCAAGGCTCGGGGGCTACTCCATGTGGAGTGCGGTTTTGCAAATCGCACCTCCATGTCAGCTCCGGCTTCAAGACAAGACAGGCATTTTTTGAAGACCTTCGACGACAGTTTTCAAGGACGCTTGGGACTACTCGAGAAGACTTCAAGATTGCTCAAACATCAGCTGGAGTACATTCCAGCCTCGTGATGCTTCGACTACTCTTGAGGACTTTTGACTTGTAGCACTCGGGGACGCTTGAGGACTACTCGTTAAGGCCGTCAAGACTACTTGAAGCTATCCTCCTCGACTACAAAGTACTCGGGGGCTTGTCGTATGGACCTCCCTGGGCCCACTACCTCGGTGGGTACCAGGACCGACTACTCGGTGGGCCCCCGGGACTACCGGCTTGCGCTACACGACACACCGAAGGCGTGGAGCACAAGGACTACACGAGAATAGTACTCGGTTAGGGAGCCGTACATGTTCCGCACCGTATAGAGGACTCCTAGACGTACTCGACTAGTACTCTCTCCCTACTCCGACTTGTAACCCCGCCTCCCGACTATATAAGGCGAGGCGGGGACCGATCACCTCATCCAATCTCCTCTCATACAACTCACGGCGCACCATTGCACCATCTTGTAATCGTGCCCTATCAATCCGAGCTACGCAAAGATACGAGACGTAGGGTATTACGCACCTCGCGGCCCGAACCTGTCTAAATTGTGTGCCACGTGTCTCTTCCTTCGATTTACCGATCTCGGCGAGTCACAATCATCTACTTCGGGTACTCCCCGTAGTAGGTTGCCGATCTAAAACACCGACATATACGCCTACGTGTACTTGGCTCATGCATATGTGCTGACTTCATCGGCTGATATTTCCTTGCCCATCTCTTCTCCTAGTCCTTCACCAATTACCAAGACAAGATTATTTGACTTTGGATTTGGTCAAATCCGGTGTCAACACAAGCCCCCCCAGTTTTGGAGTATGAAAGATTCATGCTTCGAAATTCTATAAATCCAGAACTTCCACCTTCTGACTCATGGAAACTGCTCCATAGATTTATTACCTCAACCTCTTCAGAGTTCCTTTCTCATAGCCGATATCTATACAATATCTTGGCCAATAGGAATGATTAAGGTAACTCTACAACTCCTGGTCGATCTATCATTGCACCAAATTTGAACCATCGGCATAACATCTCAGATGAGCTCCTTGTGTGTTTGAGCTGATCTTTAAAACACTGATCTCCACACTGTGTATTTGCAATACTAGCTGATGTCGAATCTGGAACTCCTCCGAACAATGCTCCTTGTAAGCCAAAATGTTAAATCTCTTCTGGGATCGAACCTGGTACAACTCGCTCATTCCCATAGGCTTACTACGACATTAGTGGTAGCGGTAATACATCAGTTCCTTCTACAACATTGACCAACACTGTCTTTGCTCCTTTCGCATCTTTATGATGAGGATCAGGTTCATGAGAAATCTTCCCAGTTCTTGTAACATTTCTGTTGGCAACTCTCGTCACCGATCTTCCAAATATTTCTTAGATGATACGCCATCAGCTTATCAGCAACTGGAAAATAATTCAGCTATTTCTCTACTGATGTTTTCGCAGCATCGCGTTTGTTGTTAATGTTATCCTGATGCTCTTGAGTATATTCCTGATGATGGCTTCTGTCTTCAAATATGATTCTCGTGCATCTTGCATAACCTTGTATCCACTGGCATGCACTCAGAAAGGCATTGATCCACCTAGAATGTGTGCAGGTTTAACTGTTGGGTTCATCGTTGATGCTGGAACTCTCTGAACGCTTTCAAAATTTACACCTCTAACATCCTTTGTAATAGTTGAAGCAATCATCCCAGATTGTCGGCCAATAATAACTATCTCTTTTCTACAGTCATCGCCAGGTTTCTTCAAAGCAAGAATCGGCCGATAGCCAAATGCACCTTGAGCTAAGCGATTAACCTTTTTGTTGTGGCACTTGGGGATACGCTCAAGTCTCACCATATTGAATTCTTTGAGTAACTAGAGGCACTTTTCATGAGAAACCCCTTTTAAACTTTCCTCCCGAGGCGAGATGAGGACATTCCCAATTCCAGTTCCTACTCCACATGATGATTTGTCGAAGAATATAGTCCATGGGACGAGTTCAACAACTGCAATCTCGAGCCCACAATAGATCGGCCATTACTTGTCCTTTGATTGCTTTGGACGATTGAGAAATTAAAATAAATTCTGACAGAGCCAAGCCCCATTTTCCGATTCTACCCTCAAAATAGGCAACGACAACATGTGCTTGACCATGTCATCTTTGCAAACCACGATGCACTCGACAGTTAATAAGTAGGTCCTTAACTTCATGCATGAAAATTATAAGCATACGGATAACATTTCTACTGTCGAATATTTCGTTTCTGCATCCAAGTGTCTCCTACTCACAAAGTATATAACTCACTCTTTTCCTTCAAACTCTTGTACAATGGTCGATCCAATAGCCCACTCATTAGCTGATAAATATAATTTGAACAGTTTCTTGTCTTGAGAGGGCATTAGGACAGGAGGAGATTTTAGATATTGTATGATGCTACTCCAAAGCCTTTTGCTGCTCTTCTCCCCATATAAGTTTCTGATCGGCCTTGAGCTTCAACAAAGGTGTTGTCACACCCAAATTTGAAGGCAAACTCTAATGCTTAAATTATATGTGCGATAGGGTCAAGTTACACACACGTAATGACTCAGTGAATACCAAATAAGGTGTCAAAGTGTAAAAGACAGTATTACAACCAATACATGACCGAAAGTCTTATAAAAGTATCATCAGAGCGAACACTAGCAGCGGATCTTCATAATGGAACTCCACAGGAAGCTGACAGGGGGCACGTATGCCTAGAACTCATTGGAAATCTTCAGAACTAAGAAGCAATACGGGTTGTGTAGATGCAATAAATAAACAAGCATGAGCACATGTCGTGCTCAGCAAGTGGAGAATATCATAATAAACATACAAGACTGTATAAGTGGATGGCCAAAGGGTTTAAGCACTTTAGCATTTTAGTTGGTCAAATTTTATTAAGCAACTTACATCACTACTACTATAAAATGCACCAGTTTATTCTTTCCTAAAGTCACACAAACAAATCACCCCAACAGTCATTATAGAACTAAGTACATCCAACTAATTGCACCAGCAAACATCTACTTTCTCTCACACTCACGATCCAAATGCTCAAATTGTTGCGAATATCAACTTTCTCTCACCCACTCACGATCCAACAGCTCATCTCCTCCGTGTCAGACCTCCTCCCCCAGTCCCCACAACCAAAGCCTCCTCCCCAGTGGCCCAGTCCCCACTCGAGGACCTCGAGGAGACCGACATGCGAAACGAGGAGGCGCGGGCGGCGGGGAGTTATGGTCGATCCAACCCCCCAGCACACCCAGCTCGGCAACACAACAGGGAGCCGCGCGGGCAAGTGGCGGCGACGGGTAGGAACGCGGTTGTGCGGAGCAAGGCTCGAAGGCGCGAAACCAATCTGGCAACCGGCCGCTCGGAGCGACCGGTTGCCGCGGTTCGATGGAGCTGGGGGGAGGGCGTCCGTGCTCCCCACGGTTATTATTTTTTTTTTACTTTTTTCCTTTCTTCAACAGTTTTTTTCATAAGTTATGCGCACAACTCGTCTTACAGAAAAAATTATGCAAACAACTTGTTGTATACGTAAAAAGTTATGTGTATAACTCGTCGTTGAAGAAAAAATTATACGCACAAGTTATTCTTCGAACAATTGTGCATACAAATTGTACGGATAAATTATGTGTGTCACCAAACTTATGCTTATAAATTATCTAACAAAAATTTATCACTCGAAGTTATACGTCAAAGTTATAAGTACAAATTGTGATAAAGAATTAAAAGAACCGGGGGACGGAACCGGTCGCTAAATTGTGATAAAGAATTAAAAGAACCGGGGGACGGAACCGGTCGCTCCAAGCGACCGGTCGCTAAATAGCAAGCCCCGCTCGAAGGCCGAAATTCAACAGCGTCGGCGGTAGCGGGAGTGGTGGCACGCGCGGTAGGTGCAGCGGCGGGCGACAGGTGAGCCTGCACGCGCCGCACCCCCGACCCCTCCAATCTCTCGCTAGTCTCTTCCCCTCCCATCCCTCCCCTCCCCTCCCTGTGTTGCCAAATTGCTCTCCACTCGCAATCGCCCACTTCAATTCCCTGCGGCCGCCGTTCGTGAACCCGCTTTCGACATTTGCTTCCACGGCAGCCCCATCGCCTTCGCCCGACTCCGGCTTCTAGGTACGGCTAGGCTACGGTTTCATGGGCAATTCCAGGGATTCAGTGATGGGGACGATGGATCTTGCGTGACTGGTGTTGTCTCTGCTAACATTTTGTTATTCCAGTCGCTGGTTGTGGTGAGGATGCCGTTGTGCCGCATCCTGGAAGAGGAGCCGATGGCGACGGCAGCCATCGCCCCCGCCAAGGGGAACTCACGCACGACGGCGATGGAGATCCCTCGGTCCCACTACTCCTCGCTACACTACACTGTAATTAAGGAGACGGAGGGGCACGTGACAGAGAACCGAGGAGTCAAGGAGACTGAGACTGAGATGTGGACTGACAGAGACACGACCTGATGTAGAGGATGACGCAAGCGAGGGAGGCGACGCGTCGGGGCTCGTCTCCACGAGGGAGGACGAGTCGACGCGGGCAGCAGCTCGACACCGTCAAGCTTCCTGAGGAGCGTCGGCACTGGTGGGGAAGCGCTCCTCAAGGAGCAGTTGTAGTGTCAACCCACAAAGGATGAGGCGGACGCGACATGCGCGTGCCCATCCGGAAACAAGTGGTGCGCTGTCCATCGTCCTCCTCCGAGCTACCAGCAATGCGCAACTGTACGCATGGGGCCTAGGGCTACCTGGTGCGGTGGCAGTGCGCTGGAGTCGCGTCCGTGGCAGCAGTGGTGGCCGCCCGGCTCAAATCACCTCCCTGTGAGGACTGAATTTTTCCTTCTCTGCATCTGTTATTTAGTCTTTTCCTTCTCTGTCGGGTGTGTGGTTATCATTCCTTTCGAATGCCATCATGAGCCAGCTTCTGATGAAGACACATAACAGAATAAAAGCTTACAACCATGTGGTTCGGCAGAGGAGGTGATGAAGCCGCTTGAGGAGCAGATACAGAGGATCTCCAATGAGTTGCTGGAACAGTAGTGCAAGGTGGTTATTATTCGTTTTGTTTCTTTGGAAAAATGGTGAATGTTGAAATTCTGTATGACCTGTAACTAATTAGTACTGATTCATAGATTACAGCCTAGATTGGAATGCAAAGGCTTTAGTTTGCTGGTTAGACTGAGGTTATACAATAGGTTACACATTTCCATAATCCTTGCCAGAATTGTTGAATTTTCAACTTATTTCCGTTACTTGAGACAATGAAAAAAATTATGGGGGCATTGTCAATAAGCATGATGCTGAGATAGACATGTAGTTCCCAATCTTTTTGCAATACTGAGAAAGACAACTCTCCTGTCGGTTCCAATCTGAGGCATTTGAAATGCTCTTTGCTTGGCAATCTGCAGCTATAGTGTTCTAATATAAAACATTATATCAGTTTTATCTTCGTGCAGTTATATATATATATATGTGTATATATATATATATGTGTATATATATATATATGTGTATATATATATATATATCAGATTTTGGATTTTGTGTTAGGAAGAGAGAAAACTTATGCTTCTCCAGTTCCTTGTCAATCCGGAGTTCATTATGCTTCTTCGTTTGTTATTTTTGTGTTAGGAAGAGTGAAAAAATTTACTTCCTATAAATTGGTAGTACTTGAACTTGGTTCATTGCAATAGCTGTAATAGTTTTACAATAGCATCTCTATATGCTCATTGCTTCATGTGCTCACTGCTCAGACCTGCATAGTTTTAGAGAGAGAAAAATCTTGACTTGCTAGAATTTGGTAGTATTTGAATAGAGATCCATTGCCAAAGGAAGGCCCTTTTCAGCTATGGTTTGGTATATGCTTTTCAGGTGTATCACCATTTGCGGCTCTTTGGTTTCTTATGGGGAAGGCAAGTTTTTCCAGGACCCCATTCCTTGCTGTTTTTAACAGATTGTGTGTCAAAGCATATTTAGATGGTTTGTTGGAGTTCTTGACTAGCTTGTCACTAGAAAATCCAAAATCTCTACCAATATAAACTGCACAAAATTAGGATCCATAGAATTCAGATGTGGAGTGCGGTTGGCTGGGCACATCATTAGCCAGATGGATTGAATTTGCAAGAATATTGGATGCATCATGCATAGATAAGAAAATTTGCAAGAATATTTTCTGACTTTAGTTATAGATATAATCAGCGTACATATATGAGGATCAAATAAAATGTTCGATTGATTGACAATTTTTTTACAGCCATGCAGCATTTTCCCATTACCATTGGTTTCACATGTCTGTAGTTGTCATCAGTTTGGTTGATTCAGACTTGGTATAAGCTGAAAATTCGGTCTCAGAAGATAAAGAGGCAAAATGATTTCATCACTGCTGTTAATTTAGTCTTGCAGTTAATTTAGTACAAGAATCATTGTTGGTCTAATTTTGCCTGATATGGGCTGGAATGTTCATCCCTTCAGTTAACTAGACAGTTGTGCGGCGCGGGTAAATCATTTCTACCCATCAGCTTTTCTCCTATTAAGCTTTTGAAGGGTAGAGCGAAGAGTTTACTATTCACTTAAAGGAGTTCAATAGCTAGCATTGGAAACTATGATGCCTTTCTTTACAGGGTGGAATAGTATTTTTTTTCAGAAGTTGTACTATTTGAAATTCAAGTTTTGCACCCTAGGCTTGGATTCATACGGGTCTTATGTAGTTTAAATCTTTGATGGGATAACAATCCATGTACATATGATTTCTGGGATAACAATCCATGTACATATGATTTCTTTTATTTTGATTCAGGCTGGCAATAGTTCTAGCTATGTGATATAATGATAACATAATCTGGTGTTAATCTGCTCGTTAAGTTTGCAATGTTGATCCTCCATCTTGGATCATGGAGTTCATACAAAAAAGTTGTGTCTACTCGAGAGAGATTATATTTGTACTTCAACTGGCATGTGCACGAAACTTGGTGAAGGAGAGCCGAGAGACTGGCAAATTGAGGTGGCAAAGACAAGCGACATGGGCACGTGGGCATTAGTATCATGTTGTATTCCTTGATATTATTTGAGATGACATATTTTGCCTTTTCCAATCTTGATAGTAAATTTAGGAGCTATGGATTTTCGGAAGATGACAAACAACTCATTGATATCATGCTCATTATTATGTTTTGGAATGGTTCACATTGTTTTCTGGTTTGCTAAAGAATATATAGGACTTGCATGTCAACTTGGTATTATAGAAGCGTATAAGTAGAAATAGACCTCATTTCTGCATCGACAAATTATATATTTGTCACGTTAAATGAATCCAATGTATATTGTAATATAGATATTTGGATTTCCGTAGCAACGCAAGGGTATTACACTAGTATTAGCAAATATACGTGTATACCATCCCAAAAAAAAGTGTAGCATCACCATCATGAACATAAAGTAAAGAACAATTTCAATTCATCTTCTGATGGCTTAACCATGTGAGGGTCCAGGCTGCTCTTGACCGTGACCACGACTAACTAGTCAGTTTTACACTATGTAGAGGTTGTACATCTTTATCCACAAGTCAGGTAAAAACTCAAAATAGTTTCGAACACAACCATGCTTTGCAAAAGCAGGCACAATACCACACTACCAAGGTGTGGTTGCATAGGGACGCTACAAGGCCTTTACGAAGATTCCCTAATGTGAAACAACCCGCGAAGGTTCCGAGTCATTGCAGAGTATAAAGTTCCCTAGTAGGTATCGTGTCTTAGAAAAGCCCAACTCCCTACTAGAGCGAGTCTATACCCCACTAGCACTCCCCCTTGCCCTTATCAGGTAAGGCCACCCCAACACCAATGTTTCTAATTATTCAGCAAAGCCAGAGCCATATAGCCTTGTGCTTGTATTGTTGTCCTGGGTGGTTCTCCATGTTGCAATTAATCATGTGGTCTTGTAATTAACTTACCATTAAAGACCATAGAGCATAGAGAGTTACATGTTGTTTATTACCAACCCAGTTGAGAAACTAAGCAGCACCTACCATCAAGATTAATTAATCAACCCAGTTACAAGGCAATGGTCACAAGAAACTAGGCATAGTCCTTAATAGGAACCCGTCAAAATTAATGCATGCAATAAAGTAAAAATAGTAATTAAATGCATGTTTATACAGGATAAAGCGGGTATGACCAAAGAAACTTGCCTTCCACGAGATCCGGAAACTGCTCAGTCTTCAAAGTCTTCACCTTCAGAAAATCCCTCGAACTGCTTGTTCTTTACGCATCACACATTCACAAACAAGAGACAATACAATAAAATAAGAAAACAATTCACCCATCATTTCAAACAGGAACAAAGTCTACACTCAACTAATCAACTCGTCGAGACGAAAACATGGATATAAAGAACGCTAAAAACGGAGCTTCAACACAAAAGATACGAGTTGTACAAGGTATAAGTACTTATATGCAAGAGAACTAAACTTCTAAGGGCCAAACTGCAAGAATTACTGAACTATGGGAGGACTAGATCGTGAAACAAGGGAACCCGGGGGACTCTTTTGCAAAAGCAGTGGTGACTGTGCGGGTTGACCGGTACGAGACGGTTTGACCCCGGGGCTTTGATCGACCTGGGTCATTGGCGCCCGATCGGACGTCTACGGTTGGCGGCGGTGCTAAGACGGCAACACAAGCGGCGGCGCACGACGGCGAGCGGCGGCGGGGATTGCCGGTGAGCCTCGAATTCGAGCATCCGGGCATGAATCGATGCGGGATTAGGCCCGGGGGCTAGAGCACGACGTGGAGAACGCAACCACGACACTGCGTACGGTGGAGATCCAACGGCGACGATGCGCGGCTTGGCGAGGCGGAGCGGAGCGACGCTTTCTTAACTTGATTATAAAATTTTTGGTTTGGAAAGCATTAAAGACTTGTATGCTACTTATTCATACTTTGCTGAACCATATTCAAAATGTTGTGCCGACAACGGTTGGGAAAAATTCCATTTGCATGACAGATTTTTATTTCAAGCTAATAAACTTTGCATCCCAGATTGCTCTGTTCATCCTTTGCTTTTGCAGGAACCTCATGCCGAAGGACTAATGGGTCACTTTGGTGCTAAGAAAATAGAGCAAGTGCTAGCTGATCACTTCTTTTGGCTAGCTGATAAGGACTAACCCCCTTGATATAACAAGTTCATTCGTGCATGTCGGTTTTGGAGTTTAGTGTTTATGCAAGGTTTTGACGTTGAAAGCAAGACTTCCGGGATAAGATCATCAAGCACCTTGACAAGACCTTGAAGCCCGGTACAAGTCATGCAATGAAGCAAACATGACTCCAAGAAGTCCAGGGACCTAATCCGAGAAGATGACAAACTCCGAGGACCTAGCGAGAAAAGTGATGAATCTTGCCAGACAAGGAGCTTCGTCCAACTCAGAGAGAAACTGATGACAAGGGCCCACATGCAAAAGGGGGAAGGATCTAGAAGACTCGAGAACCGAAGCCACGCGAAGGAGGCAGGTAACTGGGCCGAGGTGGGCCCAGGCCGGCCAGCCCAGCCCATTCCGGGGCCCAGTCGCCTCCCCCTTTGAGCTGACGCCAGTCGGGCTATTTATAGCCCCGAGGTCGAGAGCCACACTTCAATCCATTCGACATCGGCCGCCGAGGAGCAGAGAAGAGAGGGACACCATTTCGGAGAGGAGAGGGTCAAGCTAGTTGACTAGGGTCTTCCTAGCCGACGTGGGAACCTTGCAAGGAAGAGCACGTCAGGGTTCCCGGAGCTAGAAGCAAGATCGAGGTACGATCCCAGTGGTGATTTTGGTTCATTTATGATGTATTAGTTGATGTAACAAGTTGAATCCGATTTCTAGCGATCAAGTGTCTCTTCGAAGTCTTCGTTTTTGATCGGCTTTGCTTATCTTAGATCTATTCTCGAGATAGATCACGTAGGGTGTTCTTGTAGCCATGGGTGTATGCCCGACCCTCTGAAAGATCTCGACTTGTCCTCGGACTCGCCCTAGACTAACCCGCACGAATAGGGGTGCGTTGTGATAGAACGGTGGATCCAAAAGGCGGGTGTTTTCGGAGTCGGACGGGAAACCATGGTTTAAAGAGGCTTCTAATGAGATTTAACTTGCTACTTCTTCTTTTGCGCGGAACTTCAACAAAAGGCTTGATCCGATCTCTCTAGATTGGTTTATCTATCCCCCTCTATCTCTTGCTACCTCCAGTCATAGTAGATTAGATTCGTTTTTGATGTTCCTAAGATTAGATGCATTAGACTCACCTTTCAGAGATTGATGTTTCTTGGCTTTACTAGATCATATCTTGCATCATGCATTGTTCCACAGATTCGATACCTTGGGTTCACCACTCGAGGGAAGAAGGGTCCCTTGACTACAACGGGAGACTTGTCCGCTTGCAAGTCTAAACGAACTTTGATACAACTGTCGGTGTTTTAGACCGGCAACCTACTACGGGGAGTACCCGAAGTAGATGAATGTGACTCGCCGAGATCGGTAACTCGAAGGAAGAGACACGTAGCACACAATTTAGACAGGTTCGGGCCGCGAGGTGCGTAATACCCTACGTCCTGTATGCCGCGTAGCTCTGGATTGATAGGGCACGATTACAGGATGGTGAAATAGTGCGCCGTGGGTTGTATGAGCCGAGATTGGATGAGGGAGATCGGTCCCCGCCTCGCCTTATATAGTCGGGGAGGCGGGGTTACAAGTCGGAGTAGGAAGAGAGTACTAGTCGAGTACGTCTAGGAGTCCTCGCACGGTGCGGAACATGCACGGCTTCCTAACCGAGTACTACTCTGTGTAGTCCTTGTGCTCCACGCCTTCAGGTGCCGTGTAGCGCAAGCCGGGGTAGTCCCGGGGGCCCACCGAGTAGTCGGTCCCGGTACCCACCGAGGTAGTGGGCCCAGGGAGGTCCATACGACAAGCCCCCGAGTACTTTGTAGTCGAGAAGGATAGCTTCAAGTAGTCTTGACGGCCTTAACGAGTAGTCCTCAAGCGTCCCTGAGTGCTACAAGTCAAAAGTCCTCAAGAGTAGTCGAAGCATCCCGAGGCTGGAATGTACTCCAGCTGATGTTTGAGCAATCTTGAAATCTTCTCGAGTAGTCCCAAGCGTCCTTGAAATCTGCCTTCGAAGGTCCTCAAGAAAATGCCTATCTTGTCTTGAGGCCGGAGCCGTCATGGAGATGCGATTTGCAGAACCGCAATCCGCGTGGAGTAGCCCCCGAGCCTCGAGCCGCGGGCTCTGGCTGAGGATCTATCCGAAGTCTGGGCAAGAGAGTCCCGAAAAATCCGGAGAGAAAAAACCGAAGGACACGTGGCACGGAGCCCCCGAGCCTTGAGTCGAGTACTCCCTCTCGAATTGAAGGGTCTTCTTGGAGAATGTGTCCTGAGATGCTCTTGAGACTAGCCGCGTCCCAGGTAGTTGAGTAGAAGTAGCCGAGCCCCCGAGGTGAGGCGCGTCGACTAGTAGAATGCGAAGAGTCACGCGCAGCCGCTGAGTCAGCCGCGCGCGGACTTATCCGGCCGCCCGTTGCGGGGGCGTTTTGGCTTATAAATACAAGCCGAAACCCTTAGGGTTTGTCACCCAAGTGAGCCGCAGTCATTCGTCACTTGAATCTTGAAGTAGATCCACTCCAGCGCCCACTGCCGCCGTAGTAGATCCAAGCGCATCGCCACCCGAAAGCTTTAGGGTAGCCCCCGAGCGGATGCGAGTGAAGACTCCTTGCACTTGGAGAATGAAGCCGTCACCGTCGAAGACGTCGAAGACCGGCGGGAAGAAGAGGAGCCATGCAGAGGCTGCCGCGGCCGGCACCGGAGCAGCACCGCCCACATCTCCACCGCGTGCTGACCCAAGCCGCGAGTGGAAAAAGTCGAAGGTGAAGACGGAGGACTTGCTGACCCTGTTGAACAGCGGGTTCATCAGGGAGAAGGAGATCGACATGTGGAGATCCGCCGCAGGAGACCCCTATCCAATGGAGAAGGCTGAAGACGAGATCCCGATGTTCTCTCGCTTCGTGGAGCGCGGTCTTGCGCTCCCAGCAAGCGACTTCTTCAAGGGGCTGCTCAGGTACTATGGCATCGAGTACCTCAACCTGAACCCCAATGGTATCTTCCATACATCTGTCTTCGTCCACTTCTGCGAAGCCTTCCTGGGAATCAAGCCGCACTGGGTTCTCTTCCGGAAGTTCTTCCGCGTGAAGCCGCGGCCCGCCGCCTCCAACCCCGCAGTAGTCGGAGGGGCCGGGATCCACTCGAGGGAGGATGTCGCGGAGCGACTCGGCGTACAAGCTCGTGGACTCCAACACCGACCGGAAGACGAGATGGTTCTACATCACGAACCACCATCCCGAGCCGCCGAAGCCGAGCGGACGGCGGCCCGGGCATCAAGAGTGGTGGAACACGGAGCCCACCATGCGGGGAGGGGATCCGGCTCCGGGGAGTTGCCGACGCACATCAAGACTGCGGCGGATGCGGGACCGAGGGCCGAACACGTGGCCTTCGGTTCATGAAGCGCCGGATCCGGCCCGCTGATGGCGCGGGATACGATGGGCTTCGAGTACACCGGCGATGACGACACGTCGCGGATGCCGGGGGGCGAGCTCGACGACAACGACATTGTCGAGAGATTGACGAGGATCTTCAAGGACATGCCACCGTACACGGCGTGTCCGGTCGAGGAGTACTCCGCCGCGCGCCCGCCCAACGAGGTGAGTAGTCGTACCCCCTCGTCGAGTAATAAGTACTCGTAGTGTAGTTGCTGACGCCTTGTGTCCTTTTCGCGCAGGATGATGTGAGGCGGTTCGTCTCCGAGCCGCAACCGCCACCAAGCGGGATCGAGATCCCGGTGGTGGAGAAGGTGAAGGAGCGCCGAGTAGTCGGAGACGGCGACGACACCGTCATCGTGGAGGATACCTCCGATGACGATGATGAAGATGAAGACACGCTGCAGGACCGCTTCCAGTTGCGGTCGAGGTTTAGCCGTCCAGGCTTGCCTCACGTGCCACTCGTGCAAGACCCTCCGGCTAGCCTGGAGGCTAGCCTTGCTGCGCTGCCGCGGAGGCCTCGCAACCCCACCAAGAAGCGGGTGGCGAAGAAGATGAAGGTCTCAGAGACCACGCCTCCGGAGGTAGTCTGTCTTGAGCAGAGTGGTCGAGTACCCGGTAATCGAGTACGTTGCTGACGAGTAGTCGTCTGTTGTGTGCAGGAGGTACCGCCAACGGAGCCTGTCGAAGAAGGCGACGAAGGTGTGTGGGAAACGGTGGGGGAAGCGGCTGGAAGCCGAAGTCCAGCCCCCACTGTCGAAGAAATCCTGGCGCAACTGGAGCGCCAGCCCCCTGCTCCGGAGGAGAGCGGAGTACCCGCGTCCGCCGCCGCTGAAGAGACGGAAGCCGCAAGGACGCGGGAAGCGTCTGCGCCGGCCGCCGCCACCGTGGAGGAGGCGGTAGTCGAGGAGGCGGAGCAAGAAACGCCCGCCGAGGGTGGACTGGTTGACATCGCCAGCATCCTCGGTGCTCCGGCCGTGACTATCGTCCGGTCGAACTTGTAAGTACCACGCCTTCATGAGTAGTACTCGTTGTAGTAGTCGTGTTGTCTGACGACCCTCTGTGGATACTTGTGCAGAAAATCCACAGACTTGAGTTGGGACGGGGAGGAGCCCGCGACGGTGGAGGCAGAAGAGGCCGCGCCGTCCGTCGAGGAGCCCGCTCCTGAAGCCCGAGTCGCAACCGAGCCCCCGGCTGCCGAAGCGCCGCTGCCAGAGGCGGTCGTAGTCGAGGGTGAGTACTCTCCCTGAAGCTATAGAGCCCCAAGAGGAGTAGTCGTAGGCACTGATGCGCGTGTTCCTTGTTGACAGGCGCTGAAGGAGGTGACATCCCTGCAGGGGTGCCCATGCAGGAGTTGACACCAGAAGCCCCGGAGGCTGCGGTAGGAGCCCCCGAGCCCATGGGGGAAACCATCGAGAAGTCCACCGAGGGGGAGGCGGCTACCACGTCGCCAGGGGTTGCCCTGGAGGTGGCAATCCGATCCCCCGAGATCCAAGACGCGGAGCCTATCCGCTCGGCGCCAATGACGGAGGCTACATCGAGTAGCCGTGGCGGGATTGAGCTGCTTGCCGACGATCTTGTTGAGCCGGCGGTGTTGGCGCAGCACTTGGAGGCGATGCGGCGAGCCGAACAGTGGATGAAGGTACGTAGCCGTTGCCTCCCGAGTAGTCAATCCTTTGCGTTGAGTACTCGCTGACTCGAACTTATCTTGTGCGAGGACGTCGCGGAGCGATCCCGCGAGAAGTCAAACATGCCTGCAAGGTTACGGCGACACCGTGCTCCGAGCAGAGGCCCTGGAGGAGCAGCTCGTGAAGTCGAGGAAGCACGCGGCCGCCATGCAGTCGAAGCTTGATGCTGCCTTCGCCAAGTACCACAACGACGTGATGGACTTGCAGGCGAAGGGCGACGAGCTGGTGCGGAAGAACAAAGGCCTCCGCAACAAGAATAAAGGTATGTCTCTTGACTTGCTCGGTACTTGTTGGAAATCATCAAGCTCGACTCGTTGTTGTGTTCCGTGTTGCGAACTCGAAGGCCGTGTGGAGCACTCGAAGGCCTCGGAGGTCAGCATGAAGAATCTCTTCTACCGGGAGCAAGAAGCCCGCCAGGTACTTGAGCTCGACTACAAGGAGTTGGCCTTCGAGTGCGAGAAGCACATGGACCTGCGGATTGCATCTGACCGGGATCTCGTCAACTGCTACAAATCTTTGCAGAAGTTGAACGAAGATTGCGAGGCGCTCGGGCCCATTCGAAGGACCTTGAAGAGGTCGCCCTCCCGATCGCGAGGCTCCCGGTGCCGCACCCGGCGGCCCCAAGATCGCTCCGTTGGCGGATCGACTTCGTGAGGCGCCAAGCCGGCCGGCCGCCTACGTGAAGCACATGGCCAAGTCGATCCCGAAGCGAGTGCCGGCCTTCATGAAGTCGTACTTCCCGAAGGCTCCGGTGGAGGTGGTCGCCGGCGGGGTAGCCGCCAACCGCTCGGATGAGCAATATGCGCAGCCGGCCGGAGCGGATGGCTCCCATCGCGGAGCGGTAGCCGAGAAATTGAACCTCCGGTAGCCCCCGCATAGATAGCTAGTAGCCGTAGTTGTATAGGAAACAGCTTGTAATGAACTATTCATGTATCAATGAAATGTGATGTTCCATCAATGAGTACTCGTAACCGCGATCTCGTAGTGCGGAGCGCCCATCGTGGAGTAGGTGCGAGTAGTAGTACTCGGCTTAGTAATCCCGTAGGGGAGTAGACAAGAAAGAAGTTGATGAACGATCAAGCTTTATTACCGAAGAAGTACACCGGGTGGCCGTGGCCGTAGTTACAAGTAGTCGCCGGACCGGAGGCCGCCTTAGCGCCTAAGTAGCGCCGGGAGCGGGTAGCCGCTTGCGCCGAGTGATCCGTAGGTAGCCGTGTAGGGCCGGATCGCAGATCCGTAGGTAGCCGCGCGGCCGGATCTTGGAGTGTGGTCTCTTGGTAGACCGTCGCTAGAGTCCTTGACGCTCGTCGCGCCCCGTGTCCGTAGGTAGCCGCACGGGCCGGACTCCGGAGGAGAGTAGTCCGAGACTTGGAGCGAGGACCGGAAGGTCGCTTGCGGCAAGGGGTGTTGATGTAGTCGTGTAGACATGAACCCTTAGTAGTCGTATAGACTAGGCGTAGAATCGACAGAGTTGGTCGACGTTCCACGAGTTGTTGACTTCTTCGCCTTCAAGTGTTTGGAGGCGGTAGGAGCCTGGCCCGGTCACCTTATCCACGGTGAAGGGGCCTTCCCAGGGGGGGAGCCGAGTTTGTGAAGTCCTTCCGTGTTGCGGATACGGCGGAGGACAAGATCTCCAACGTTGAAGGAGCGTTCCTTGACGTTGCGATCGTGGTAGCGTCGGATACCCTCCGGGTACCTTGCCGATTGGACGAGGGCGGCACAACGAGCTTCTTCGAGGTCGTCGATATCAACTCGTCTCGTCGTCTTCCGAGACGCCTTCGTCGTAGTGCTCCACCGCCGGCGAGTTCCATATGACATCGGCGGGGAGGATGGCTTCGGAGCCGTAGACCGAGAAGTAGGGGGATTGCCCCGTAGGCTTGGATGGTTGAGTCCGCAGCCCCCGCAGTGCGTTGGGTAGTTCCTTGATCCACTTGCCCCCTTGTGAGTTAGCGCGTCGTGTAGCCGCTTCTTGAGGGCGTCGAGCACCATCCCATTCGGCGCGCTCGACTTGTCCGTTGGCCCGTGGATGGGCGACGGAGACGTATCGACGTCGATTCCGCCGTTCTCGCGGTACTCCCGAACCGGTGGTTGTTGAAGTTAGATCCCGTGTCCGTGATGATGCGGTGGGGTAGCCCGTAGCCGTGTACGAGTTCATCCAGAAGTCGAGTACTCGTCGCCTTGGGACATGTGACCGGCTTGACCTCGATCCACTTGGTGAACTTGTCGATAGCCACCGGTACCCCGTTGAATCCTCCGGCGCGGTTGGCGGTGGCCCAATCATGTCGAGCCCCCCGGCCGGGCAAAGGGCCGGGTTGGCGGTATGGTGACTAGCTTGTAGGCGGGGACGTGTTGTCGCTTGGCGAAGAACCGACATCCTTGGCACCTTCGACGAGTTCTTCGGCATCGCCCGAGGCCGTGGGGCCGATGAGAAGGCTCGCCGGGAAGGCCTTGCCGACCCGCCGTGCGTGAGGACGCGTGGTTGCCGCGCACGCCCTTGTGGATCTCCTCCAAGATGTCCTTGCCTTCGCGAGGGACGCACTTCATGAGTACTCGGAAGATGCGCCTCGCTTGTAAGCTTGTCGCCGACGAGGACGTAAGACTTGGCGCGGCGGATGAGTTGTTCGGCTGCGTTTTTGTCGGCGGGGGACCTTCTCGCTCGCCGAGGTAGTCGATGAAGGGTTGCCTCCGTCCACGTCGATCATCATGACCTCCTCGCCCGGTAGCTCGGTGGGTTAGGCCGGTACGGTGGTCGGTGGCGGCCGGCTCCGGGATGGATGGCGCGTGAAGCTCGTGGACGAAGACGCCCGCGGGTACTTGGGCGCGGGTGGATCCGAGCTTCGAGAGGACGTCCGCCGCAACGTTGTTGTCGCGGACGATGTGGTGGAACTCGAGACCATAGAATTTGTTCTCGAGCTTGCGGACTTCTAGGCGATGGCGTCCATGTTCTCCTTGTTGCGGTCCCGGGACTTGTTGACTTGGTTGATGACCACCGGCGGAGTCGCCGTAGACTAGTAGCCGCTTGATGCCAAGCGAAGCCGCGAGGCGGAGCCCGTGTAAGAGGGCTTCGTACTCGACTTCGTTGTTGGAGACCTTCCGGAAGATGCGGGACGTACTTGAGTTGTTCGCCCGTTGGAGAGATCGGGAGCACCCCCGCGCTGCGCCCTCGAGGTTGAGTGAGCCGTCAAAGTACATCACCCAATGCTCGGGTCGCACGGTGGGAGTAGGTAGGCGGTTCTCCCGCCACTCGCCATGAAGTCGACTAGTGCTTGCGACTTGATGGCCGTGCGTGGCTTGAAGTCGATGGTGAGGGCGCCGAGCTCGACGGCCCATTTGGAGATCCTTCGGTGGCGTCTTGGTTCCTCGGGATGTCGCCGAGCGGGTAGTCGGTGACGACGGAGACCGAGTACTCCCCGGAAGTAGTGTCGTAGCTTCCGCGAGGTGATGAGTAGAGCGTACGAGAGCTTACGCACGGCCGATAGCGAGCCTTGGACTCTGATAGAACCTCGCTGACGAAGTAGAGTGGGCGGGGCGCCGGGCCCAGGGTAGGCGTGGCCGTCTTCCTGCCGCTCGACAACGATGGCAGTACTGACCACGTGAGTAGTCGCAGCTAGGTAGAGCAGTAGCTGCTCGCCCTTGTGAGGAGCCGTGAGGATTGGCGGCTTCGACAGGAAGTCCTTGAGCTGGGCAAGGGCTTGATCCGCCTCTGTGGTCCACACGAACCTCTCGTTGTGCTTGAGTAGTTTGAAGAAGGGGAGGCCCCGTTCTCCTAGCCTCGAGATGAATCTGTTCAATGCCGCCATGCACCCCGTCAACTTCCGGACGTCCTTGATGCTCGTGGGAGCTTTCATGCTGGTGATGGCGGAGATCTTCTCGGGGGTTGGCTTCGATGCCGCGTTGGCTGATGATGAAGCCGAGTAGTTTGCCCGAAGGGACGCCGAAGACGCACTTGTTCGGGTTAAGCTTCCAGCGGTACTCGCGTAGCGATGCGAAGGTCTCTTCAAGGTCGTTGATGAGGGTACTGGAGTCCCTGGTTTTGACAACCACGTCATCCACGTAGGCCTCGACGTTCTTGTTGAGTTGCCGCTTGAAGCAGGCCTGGATGGCCCGTTGATAGGTGGCGCCGGCGTTCTTCAACCCGAAAGACATGGTCGTGTAGCAATACGCGCCGAACGGGGTGATGAACGCGGTCTTCTCCTGGTCTTCTTCCTTGATTGCGATCTGGTGGTACCGGAGTAGCGATCGAGGAAGCGAGCAGTCGCAGCCCGCCGTGGAGTCGATGACTTGATCAATCCGCGGCAACCCGAAGGGATCCTTGGGGCGTGCTTGTTGAGGTCGGTGTAGTCGACGCACATCCTCCACTCGTTCGAGTTCTTCTTGCGGACGAGGACGGGGTTGGCGAGCCACTCGGGGTGGAAGACTTCTCGGATGAAGCCGGCCGCCGAGAGCTTGGCGAGCTCCTTCTTGATGGCGTCTCGTCCGTCGTCGGCAAAGCGTCGGGAGGTGTTGTCGCTTGGGGGTGGCCTTTGGATCGACGTTGAGGCGGTGCTCAATCGGCTCCCCGGGCACTCCCGGCATGTCCGCTGGCTTCCACGCGAAGATGTCACGGTTAGCCCGAAGGAAGCTGATGAGCGCGTCTTCCTATTTGGGGTCGAGGCCGGCTCCGATGGTGGTGGTCTTGCTGGGGTCGCCTATTCCAAGGTCGATCGCCCTGACGAGTACCTCCTCAGATGGCTGAGGCTTGTTGGCGCAGTCAGACTTCTCTAGGATGTCGAGTTCGCTTGTGGCAAGCTTCTTCGACGCAGCGTAGACCTCCATCATCGGGTTGGGCACTTGGTTTGTTGAAGCGATCACCACGGCCTCTGTATCGCGCCGTGAGAGATCTTCAAGTCTCCCCTGGAGGGAGAGTACACCGGGCCGGGCTTGGCATCTTGAGCACCAAGTAGGTGTAGTGGGGCACCGCCATGAACTTGGCGATGGCCGTCCGTCGAGGATGGCATGGTAGGAAGTCTCGAAGTCCGCGACCTCGAACTTGATGTACTCGGTGCGGTAGTTGTCCCGAGACGCCCCGAAGGTAACTGGCAGAACCACTGAGCCCAGTGGGATAGCCGCGTTGCCTGGGACGATGCCGTAGAAAGGCATGTCGCTCTTGTCGAGCATGGGGGTGACGTCAAGGTTCATCTTCTTCAAAGTTTTGGTGAAGAGGACGTTGAGCCCGCTTCCGCCGTCGATGAGCACCTTGTTGAGCTTAGAGCCCGCCACCGTTGGTTTCAGGACGAGAGGGAAACGTCCTGGTTCGGAGAAGCTGGTCCATTGGTCCGCGCGGGAGAAGGTGATGGGCGTCTCTGACCACCTGAGAGGGGTCATAACCGCTGGCTCGATGGACATCACTTCGTGACGGGTAGCCTTCTGCTCCCGTCTGGAGGGTAGTCCGCCGAAGAGGACGTTGACGGTCTTCTCGGGTTCTTGGAAGTCATTGTCTTCGCCGTCCTTCTTCTTGTTCTTTTGATCGTGAGGGTGCGGTGGCTCCGGCGTATCCTTGAGTGCATGCCTGAGCTGGTAGCACTGCTCGATAGTGTGGTTGCCGTTTGGATGCCACGGGCACTTCTCCTTCAGCAGGTCTTTGAACCCGCCGGAGTTCTTCTTCGAGTTCCCTTTCTGAGGGCGCTCGGATAGTCGCGACGGTGTTGTCCGCTTGCGCTTGCGGTTGGAACCCGAGTAGTTGTTGTTGTTGTTGTTGTTGTTGTTGTTGTTGTTGTTGTTGTTGTTGCGGCCGCCTTGGTTTGGATTGCTGCCGCTGCCGCCGCCCTGGTTCTGCTTGGACTTGCCGCGGATGGCGTCGTACTTGGCGTTGGCCTTGTCCTCTTCATCCGCCCAGGACGTGATCATGTCCTTGAGGTGGGGAATGGACCTGGGGCGGCGACGACCGAAGTCCTCGAAGGTGCGGCGATGGTAGAGCCCGTCCTGGAAGAGGTCGATGACCTCCTTGTCGGTGACGTCCACGACGGTAGCGCGCTTGTCGAAAAGCGGCGCATGTACTTGCGGAGGGTCTCGCCTTGTTCCCGCTTGATCATGGCAAGGTCCATGCGAGTACCCGAACGGCCCATGGCGCCCGCGAAGTTGCTCGTGAAGCTCGTTCCTTCGACCGGTCCCACTTGTCGATCGAGTGCTTGTCCGGGCCGACTCGAGCCATGTGAGTGGGGCTTGGTCCGGCGAGAAGGGGAAGTAGAGGCACTTGGTGTCGCCGTTGCCGCCGCCGTTTTCGATGGAGAGAGCGTAGCATCGAGCCACCGGATGGGATCTCGCTTCGCGTCGTACTTGGTGATCCCCAAAGGTTTGAACTTGTCGGGGAGGAGCGAAGGTTGCGAAGCCGGGGTGAGAAGGCGAGGGAAGCCGTCGCCTTCGGGCCAGCGGTCGTCGACTTCTTCTCGCCGCAGCTCCTCGATTCTCTGCGGCGAGCATCGTACCCGCCATGAGAGGCGCCGGAGGCGTGGGCCGTGCGCGTGGCCGCGGCCGCCGCGGCTGCCGCCGCCTCCAGCTCTTCTGTTGGCCCCTTGGTTGGAGCTGCCGCCGTCGCTGCCGCCGCCGTCAGGGTCGTTACCGCCGCCACCGGCCGGAGCGCGGTGGGGGACGACTTCTCGGTTGCCTTGTTCTTGTCGTGAAGGTCCGCCAGCGTTGGAGCGGCGGCGGTTTGGATCAGCCGGGAGGTCAGCTCGAGTACGGTTGGGGCCAGGATCAGCGCTGCGACTAGTAGCTTCGTTGTCGCGAGGCTTAGCTGGGAGAGGTTGGTTGACTCTGTTGTCGAACCGCGTGAAGTAGGCGTCTTCAGCGAGCTTGGCGATGACCTCTCCAGCGCGTATACCCTGAGCCTGACGCGCGATCGCTGTGATCGACATGAGGCACGCGCTTCGGGGGGTGGTGTGTACTCTGCTCTCGACCGCCTCGAGAGCCTCCGCGAGGTAGCGGATGGGAAGGTTGTCCCTGAGCCGCCGGCGCCGTTCGCTGCGCTTCCTGTTGCGCTCGCGTCGGGCATCCCTGTTGGCGACGGTCTCGTCTCGTCGCGGTGCGTTGGCGCACGGCCTCGTCCGCGGAGATGTCCTCCGGTATCCGTCTTCGGCCCGTGCACTGAGGGTCCCGGGGTGTTGTCGCCGGCAGCCATGAAGACTTGGCGATCAGGGGTACCCAAGCTGGACTCAGAGGGTGCCACCTCAGTTGGTGTACTTGAGTCAGCCTGGGCCAGTGGTGTTCCCTCCTGGAACGGTAGTGAGTCGATGTAGGCGACGTAGCGTGAGTCCTCCTTTGTCAGTTCAGCAGGTTTGCGGTCTGGCCAAAGAACGTATCTTCCGGCCGGCGTCGATCTTATAACTAGCCCGGAGGGCCGGCCCCCGACAAGGGAAGCTCAGAGGAGTCATCTTCGGTCTCGGGCTCCTCGGGATCCGACCCAAAGTCGAATTCGTAGTCCGGGTTCGAGTAGAACCTCGGAGAGAGGGCCGGGAGTCCGAGACGTGGTCGGGGACGGCGTCGGAGTCCGAGTTGTACTCGGTTCGGGCTCCTTGCCGGCCCGGCGTGTCGAAGGAGCCTCCGTGCGGGCCCGGCCCGGGGACGCGGGGGCCACGTGCGGAGCGCCGGGCGTGGTGAAGGGGGCCGCCGCGATGGCTGGGGAGCCGGCTCGCATGCGATGGCCCATGGCGACGTCGGGTTCGAGTTGGAGACGGATTCGAGCTCGAAGTTAGCGTGGATGTTGGAAAGCGAAATTTCGCCGAACTTGCCGGCGAGCTCGCCTGTGACAACTTCGGGAAGCGTCACAAGCCCTGTCCTCGGGTCGGGCTGCATGATCAGGCGGCGCTGGAAGGAGCCCGCGCCATTAGCAGTGCAGACCCAGGCGCCGAAGACGAAGGTGTCGCCACGGTTGAAGGCGACGGTTGGCTTGATGTGAACGGAAGCCGTCGAGTTCGCCATGTGATCTCGAGCGAGACCCCCTACCTGGCGCGCCAGCTGTCGGTGTTTTAGACCGGCAACCTACTACGGGGAGTACCCGAAGTAGATGAATGTGACTCGCCGAGATCGGTAACTCGAAGGAAGAGACACGTAACACACAATTTAGACAAGGTTCGGGCCGCGAGGTGCGTAATACCCTACGTCCCGTATGCCGCGTAGCTCGGATTGATAGGGCACGATTACGGGATGGTGCAATAGTGCGCCGTGGGTTGTATGAGCCGAGATTGGATGAGGGAGATCGGTCCCCGCCTCGCCTTATATAGTCCGGGAGGCGGGGTTACAAGTCGGAGTAGGAAGAGAGTACTAGTCGAGTACGTCTAGGAGTCCTCTGCGCAGTGCGGAACATGCACAACTTCCTAACCGAGTACTACTCCTGTGTAGTCCTTGTGCTCCACGCCTTCAGGTGCCATGTAGCGCAAGCCGGGTAGTCCCAGGGGCCCACCGAGTAGTCGGTCCTGGTACCCACCGAGGTAGTGGGCCCAGGGAGGTCCATACGACAACAACTATTAACCGTCATCAAGCCCCTTTTTCTGGTGCCATTGCCGGGGAACAAGTGATCATGATTTGATCTTTTATTGCTTTTTGTGTAATTTTCAGTTTTCTTTTAGTTTTTTCTTTTTGCATCTACTAACTTTTGACCATCCTCAAAATCAATCTAATATAGTTTGTCTAACCCTAGTTTTCTTATATTTGTTTTTACTTTTTCGTTTTTGTATATTTTGTTTATCACTGACTCTAACAGGAGATGGACGGATACCTCTCCAACAAACTCGATAATTTTGTGGATGATCCAAAAAAACTTTACAGGCTAAGCAAACGTGAAGCACATCGAGCTAAAGAGCTGGATTTTGTAGATTCAAAGTCAGAAGACAAAGGATCGTTGGAATCTCTGAAGAATTGACCACCTCAAAGTCCTCGGGAGAATCGACTTCCACCGATGGGTGAACAACCGCCGCAAGAATGCAAGATCGGGGAGCTATGCACCCCGGACATCGTCGACCTACCAATCTTGAAACTCGCGTAGATCGGAAGGCCGTTCGAGATCAAGACCTCAACAATCCGCATGGTGCAACATTCACCCTTCACCAGTAAAGAGGATCCTAACCTTCACCTCCAAGCATTCATTCAACTATGTCAGACATTCAACATGGAAGGGGTGACTCAAGATCAAATGAGGGCGAGGCTCTTCCCGTTCTCGCTACTCGGGAAGGCTTTGCAATGGTTCCACTCTCAACTGGCGGAGACAGTGCAAAATTGGAATGCATTGATGAGGGCCTTCATGAAGGAATACTACTCACCGGGAAAAACTCAAAGCTTGGGTAATAAGATTGCCACTTTTGCTCAATATCCTCGGAAACTATCTCGGAGGCATTCGAGTGCTTCAATGAGTACACTCGGGTGGTTCCACATCACAAGTTCCCGAAGGAGGACCTCGTGCAAAAGTTCTACCAAGGACTCACCATGGCGTCAAGGACAATCATCGATGCATCGGCAAGAGGATCCATCGTCGAGCTTACGCCAACTCAAGCTTTCACTCTATTCAAGAAGGTCGCGGACAATGACACGTGGGCATCGTCCAGACGCTTACTTCCGGTTCAACCCATGGGGAACGTCAAAGGAGTCTTGCAAGTGGAGAAGGAAAACATTTTTGAAGGCAGATCGATTCACTTATGCGGAGGTTGGAGAAGATGGAGATAGAAAAGAAAGAGGCTCAAAAATTAAAGGCTGTCGAAGCAAGATCCACATGTGAAGAGTGCGGAGAATATGGCCATGTCCACAAGGATTGTCCGGAGGAAGCCAAGGTGCTCGACTACATGAGGAAGGGAGATTAGCCGAACTTCCTCTACGGGCAAGGTAGACCTCAATTTAATGCAAGCTCATCCATTCCGAATTCAATTCCGCTTCGTATACAATTGAAGGACTTCATGGATGAGCAAGCCAAGATCAACAAGGACACCATCACCAAGTTCAAAGCCATAGACAAGGTGTTGGAGAACATCGATAGCAAAGTGACTGAGGTCGGAAGCTCCAACCATCAAGTGCTCAACATGATGAAGATGCTCGAGACGCAAGTGGGACAACTTGCCGGGCGCCTCACTACTAATGAAGGGAAGCTTCCGGAACAACCCAAAGGTCCTGAAACGGCAAAGGCGATTCAAACACGTTCGGGAAAGGAGACCGAAGATGCGGAACGTCCGCGGGAGCAAGGAAGCCTAAACCATCCGTCGAGGTGGAGGAATTTGCTAAGGAGGAAGTTACGGAGATTGTCACTGAAGAACCCGAGTTTGAGATGCCGGGAGAAGACACGAAGATACTGCAACTCAAGCCACGCGACTTCCGAGGTAAACTTCATAATCACTTTGAGAAGTTTGTGGAGATTGTGCGTAGACTTAGCATCAACATGCCGTTATTGGATGCCCTTCAAGTTCCTACATATTCTCGTTACTTACATACTTGCAAATAAATATGAGATAGCAACACTCGGGGTAGATCATGTCAAGATGTCCGAGCAATGTAGTGCCTCTATTGCAAATGGACTAGAGAAGCAAAAGGACCCCGGATGCCCAACAATTCCATGTTCCGTTGGTTCGTTCAAGTTTGAGAAGGCGTTATGCCACCTTGGAGAAAGTGTCAGCGTCATGCCAAGGGATGTGCTCGAGAAGCTATGCCTACCATTGGAGCCCACAGGTATGTGTTTGGAGTTGGGTCATAACTCCATTCGCTATCCCTTGGGCATGGCCGAACATGTGCCCGTGAAGGTCGGACATCACTTCATCCCCGTCGACTTCGTGGTACTCGAGATGGGTGAGAGGGAGAAGCCACCACTCATCCTTGAGAGGCCATTCCTCAAGACTGTGGGAGCTACTATTGATGTTGGCAAGGGGGAAATCAACTTTGACATTAATGGCGAGAAGAGTTCTTTCAAGTTTCGACCATGCCTCGAGGTATGCAATATGATTGAAGCTAAATATGTTCCACCTCATCGTCACATTGTTAAGGAAGAACCAAGGGAGAAGGAAGGGCTGAAGAAGAAGAAAGAGCCGAAGAAGAAGGATGTGAAGAAAATCAAGAAAGATGTTGCATCCGTCAAGACGAAGGAACAAAAGCTGCCTGTGAAGACCAAAAAGATAACTAAGCCGGGGAATAAGCCCGTGCCCAAGATGGTGTGGAAGTGGGTACCCAAGATTGCAACGCCCGCAAAGAGTGTTGATCCGAAGTAATCAAGTGAAGAAGTCTAGCCATGGACTATAAACGAAGCGCTAGGCGGGAGGCAACCCGTTTCGTCGAGTCAAGAATAAGCTACCGGGAGGACAACCCGATTCCAGGTTTTTCGAGTCTTTTTAATAATTCAGTTTTGAATTTTACTACGCGGAGACATTAGACTTATAAGTGGTTGAACAATATTAGAGACATAATTCTTGGTTGAATATTTTGCTTCATCATAAACCCTTTACATGAACCCTCCTATGTGTATGTTTGCTTCTTTTCGAGAAACTAAAAACCAAATAAATTCAGAACCTAACTCAATCGTTCATCCTCTTTATGATATTGTGGTTGACTTGTTTTGCATGCTAAAAACAAACGAGTAGAGCCACGACTTCTACCTAGATGTTATTTAAATTTCAGCACGTGGTAGGACTCGCATGAACCTAGACAATAAACTTTTGGTTGGTTTAAAAATCTATATCTTTGGTTTCTCTAAGATTAGAATTTTTCTAAGCCTCATTTAATTTTATTTCATTCAAAATCTCTCTCATTTAGCCAAAATTAGAACCTAAACCTATGCCTCCATGATCAAGCTGGGAAAGTTTGCTCTCAACTAATGAAGGCAAGCAATACCGGTAAGACCGATATAAATGTAGTCGGAAAATAATTCGACTTACATTTGTTTTTTTATGGTTTAAAAACTTCTCTAAATTTATGCTTGAGCTCTGCCATAGCTCTGAAATTATTTTTATTAGAGGAGTGCTTAGCCATAAGACATGCTTAGAGGGAGGCAATCTAATTAAGTTAATCTTGCATGCACCATAATGTATCATTGGATGCCCTTTCAACAACTTTCATTAAGACCACATGCAAAGGACATGCATGGGTGGGTAGGAAGCATGACTTTGCAGGAAATTCATGGTGTCATGTGAAGCAAGTGGAGAAAGGGAGCATGGACATGACTCAAAGCAAGAGCATCAAGTGGAAGGACCAATAATGCAAGCAAAGGAGTGGACGAGAGCGTTTGTGTGGTGCAACAAGTGGAGCACGCAGACACAAAGGTCACAAAGGGGAGATGATCATGCTAGAAGAAAACCGAGCCAGGGAGGGGCATGCAGCCACCAGGGCCGGTCGGCCCAGGCCGGCTGGCCTACCCTGTAAAAAGGCACCCCCCGGTGCCCGTCTTCTGCAGGCAAGTAGCTCTCTCCTTCCTCCATTTGTGTGCTCAAGTTTTCGAGTCCAGAACCACCATAGACATAGTCACCCTTCCCAAGCTTGTTTGCTCAAACAATTCACACCCTTAATCCACTAGAAGTCCACATTCTAAAGTAATTTTTGAAGTGCCTAGTTACTGGTTGAAACCTGGAATTTTATTAGAGCAAAGAGTGCTGCAATCATGTGGAAGAAAACCACAAGTCTCTTCAGCAAGAAGAAAGCGTCGTTGTCGTGCAAGCCATCTTCGACGACGTCTTCGAAGAGGCACTCAGTTTCTGAGTCTCCTTGAAGCATGGAAGAGGACACAGCACTGCCAAGGAGGAATGACACTCTCCTCCTCGGTGGCATGAGAGCTAAAAGGAGCTCGTCTATGAGGTTTACCGAACCTCAAGGACGTATGGAGGAGCCGCCCGTCCCACCTCGTCGATCGACCCGTTCATTTGCTCCACCTCCATACATTCCGTGGTTTTCCACATATGGCTTCATCATCTTGTCGGAGGAGGAGCAGAAGAAACTCTCTCGCCTTGAGAAGAGGCTTGTGGCAAAGGTCGACTTCGACGATCAAGCTCAAAACTCATTGGGCTTTGGCACGAACATATATTATATGTTGTGGCACCTTGGATGGGTGCAATTCTCCAACGGGGTGTCAGCAAACACCCACAAGGAGTTTACCTTGGAAATGTTGATGACCATGGCGCCTAACCTTGATGAAGGGGTGCCAAGTTTATCATTCCGTTTGGAGGGAATTCAGCAAGTTGTTCCCTATGAGCATATTAGGGAGCTCCGGAGAAAGTTGACATGCCGGATAGCATGTTAGATGGATTTTGGAATTTAATCTCTGAGGAAGCCCACCAACAACAAAATTCTATCTGGAACCCCATTATCCAAGTATTCCACTCATGGATGTGTAAGAGGATTATGGGGAGGATGAGGGAGATGAAGGTGACTGACACAAAGTTGAATTAGCTCTACTCGGCATTAATTGCCAGGCAGCCAATAGACCCCTCATGCCTCATGATCAACCGATGGTGTTGCAAGGAAACATCGGGATCGAGAGATATTGGTTCGGGGTGCTAACTCTCTTTGTTGGCCATCTCCTTAAGGCCGGGAATCACAAGAAATCCCGAATATCTTCTACACGGGACCCCTCTCGGATTTGAATACTTAAAGCAAGGAAAATATATTAGTGGAGATGAGAGAGGAGGCTTTCATGTGGCCAAAGTGAACATACCCCTTCCGGATCCAAGAGGAAGATTGGTTGGAGGAGGGAATCCTTGTGCCGACAAGGAAGAATAAAAGAGGAAGAATTATAGAGGAGGATCCTCCTCCGCAGAAGAGGGTGGTGCACAACAAAATTATGTCCACCGTTCGGAGGAATCCCTACACCACCACGTTATTATGAAGGGCCAACAATGCAAGCATGGGGGAGTGGTCCAGCCATGCCCCCACAAAATTATGTGGTGCCCAACGTAACCTTTGCGGAGCCCTATGCACAATACCCCCAACCACAACAAAGCATGGCCAAAATTGGAGGATATGCTGCGAGAAATATGCAAAACGTTGCAGCAATCCAATCCAACACAGCTCAACTTGGTGAAGGTAAAGCAAATATTGCCTATGAGCTTGGGCGTCTTCACCTAGTACCGCCGGATCAATTCGTTGGAGGGGATGTCCAAACCTACTATGAGCAGGGGTACAACTACCAAGATTATCAACACCAACCGCCAGCAGAAGATTAGGAAGAGGAGGAGCTTTAGTTTTCTTTTCTTTTCCCTTTTCTGTAATTTTCAGCTTGTGTTTGCGTAGTGTTTTCAGTTTTTTATTTAAATTTCAGCAAGTGTGTTAATTTATTTTCAGAATGTGTGTTAGTTTGTTTTCATCATGAATAAAGACACCACCTTGTTTTTATCTTTGGTAAAGTATGAAATTTATGCCATGATGATATATGTTTATAATTGCCGCTTGTTTATCTTTTTAATTGATTTATGCATGTTAAAGCTACTGCTCTCTTAAAATACATATCTGAATTTATCTAAATTTAGCTTAATCTTTAGTGGAGGTTATGATTAAAATAAAGACCCATAGTGTTTTATGTGCTCTCAAGTTTTAGATGGATTAAAGATGGTTTTTATTCCTAAAAGTAATGCTAACCTTGTTATGAATATCACCTGTGTGTTGCTCTACCTATCCAAAGCCATATTTATATTTGAGTGCTTAAACCTTAGTGTACAAGATTTATTTTGAGTGATTTATTGCAGGTCATGATTTCTCTGTCCCGAGACTAAGAAGCTCGTGATTCCATTTTTGCGTATCTATCTTATTGCTAGCCTCTTATCCGTGCATTGTGTATCCCCACATCGGAGATCTCACAAACCTCGCCGGATATCCACCCTTAAAACCAAATATCATCTTTTGTGATTACCTCCTTGACCACAACCTATCGTTGAGGATGGATCATCAATTCAGGGAAGATTGCAAGACGTGCCACGATTGAAGATTTCAAGTATCTCTCCAAAGGAAAAGTACTTCCAGTACCTACCTTATCTCTATCACCTCTTTGCTCGAGGATGAGCAAACGTCTAAGCATGGGGGAGGAGGTAGGTATAATGTAATTTTAGAGTTCAATGCGAGCAAATAAAAAAAATTTGATGAGAAAGAAAAAGAAGAAAAAAATGAGAAAGAGAAAGAAAGAAAAAAGAAAGAAAAGAAAGAAAAGAAATATATATATATATATGAGAAAAGGCAAAATATATGGGTATGTATGATATAAAAATAAAATAAAGTGACTCCCCGGTTCTCTAAAATGCATTAGGAATTTCAAGGCTTCAAGATTAAAAGATCCATACTCATTTTTCCAACCATCTGCAATCCGATAACAAGGACTTCCTTTGTGCCTCGGGATCACTCTTTGCCATTTGCACATGTCCACCTATCTCAAGTGTGTGTATTTTTCTCTCTCCCCTCCTTGATATAACATTATTTTCCAATGACCTTTTTGACGAGTCTCGGTAAGACCATGATAAGCTTGTCTTGTTTTGACAACATCTCATTTATAATATCTTGGTAGGACTAAATGAGGACCATGTGTGGTTAGAGGACCGATGGATGGTCGCTTCCTGGTGTGATGACTGATTGACAACATTGTGTGGACTGATTATTGGCTAAGTATTGCAGGTGCAGGTTGCGGATTGACTAGTGTTGGTGCAGGTGAAGAACAAGTGCGAAAGGTCATTGCCAGTGAGGCCTCCAGGTGTGGAGAAGACAAGTAGGCTTGGTTCGATGGACCCGGTGGCCAGCAGGGTCAAGTACGGGCCGCATGGTGGCAAGAACGGCAAGATGAAGTTGAGGAAAGTTTCTTGGTTGAGCCACAAAACCAAGGTCGAGCCGGGACTTCGTGGGAGTCAAGTCATAAGTGGTGATTGGCGGAGGCTACATCAAGTTCGTGGGGTTTATGGTGGTTCACCAGAAAATCACCAGGTTACTCGGCTGAGCCACAAAGCCGAGGTCGAAGACCAGGTGTGGCTGTCAGGCCAAAACTGGCTTGACCGGTTTGGAGAACCGGTTTGACCGGTTTGGGGTCACAGGGCGCCGGAAGCTTCGAGGCAGAGGACACGCGTCGGGATCGCAAGGCTTGCGTCGAGGCTACGCGAAGTGCGGTCGCCGGGCATCCGTCTGATGGTGTTACAAAGAAAAATTCCCAAAGTGCCCTTGGTGGGCGTGTATCTTAGTTTAGGCGTTAGGGTGACTTTAGGCTTGCCTCCATATAACCCAAGTGGTGAGAGGATGGCAGCCAACCCTTGGAACCCTAGCTCATTTCGTTTTGCTATTTTCCTTCTCCTATTTTCCTTAGGATTTCTAGGACTAGATTGAGAGCTTCATGGTGAGATCTTGTGAGAGGGAAGGATGATCGTGCGGCAAGCTAGACCTTGTATGAACCTCATTGGTATGTATTGATGATTCGGCATGGTTCCTCAAGGCTTGGATGTGTTGCTCCCGTATTTCCTTTTTGGTGATTTTCAGGGTCTTTTCTTTGATTTTCCGTGGTGATGATTTTGGGGCATTTCTTTGAGGGATTCTTGTTGGATGTCACTTATGAGGACCTTGTGCCTCTTTGCTTGGTGACGTTGATCCAACAAACCCTCTGAAATGGCCTCGATTTGGGTGCTTTCGGTGGTTTCCATGGGAAGGTGTTCTTGAGGGTTGACTTTCGATTCCTCTTGATTGAGTGGGTTTTGGGGGCCAAGCTTCTAGCCAAAGGTAGCCCACGAGGTGCCCCATCTACCCCCAAAGTCACACATTGATTTGTGGAACGAATTGGGAGATTGATCTCTTGGAGTTTTTAGTTTTTCCCGCGGGCTGTGTTCTTCTCGAAACCGGCCTGACCAGTTTCCCAAACCATTTTGACCAGTTTCGCTCTGTGGGCTGTCGAGAAGGGTTTTTGAGCAAGGGAGTCCCTGTTGCGCTATGGCTTCTTTTGTTCAGATGTGGAAAGGCTCTTGAGGTGTTTTGGGTCTTAGGGGAGTTTTTGGGGAGTTCCTGGACAAAGTCGGTCTGACCGGTTTGCCAAACCAGTCCGACTGGTTCCCCTGCCTGTGTGAGGCTAAGTCCAACAGAAGCGATTTGACCGGTTTCAGAAACCGGCCTGACCGGTTTGGGCTGCTAGCAGCTCTGTCGTGTGTGTGTTTCCGCTGCGTGTGTCTTGTGGCTATTGGTTGGGTCTTGCTCCTTGGTCTAGTAGCACTTCAGTGGCTGCATGGACTTGGCAAGAGAAGCTTGCGGAGGTGCACGAATGAAATCGGGTTCATAGGCCGAATTCATGAATAGAATTTTTATCGGCTCCCATTCACTCCCCCCCTCTCTGGTTCACCGTTTCGGTCCTTCAAGTGGTATCAGAGCCGGTTACAGGTCTTGATTGACTCTCACCAGCCTAAGATCCAAGGATGGCATACAAGGAATGGGGTTCGGGTCCTCCACACTTCGTTGGCAAAAACTACCAGATGTGGAGTAAGCGGCGCGGAAAGGGTCAGATGCTTTGGGATGTCACGGTGGACAATAGCTATGTCCAGCTGATGAACTTCCTTGCTCCAGGATGGAGGGACATGTTCGATGCCAACAACAAGGCGGTCGACAACTTGTTTTGTGCTTTGTGTCAGCCTGAATTTGATCGGGTGCGCACAGAGAGCTTGGCTTGTAGAATCTGGTCGGTGTTGAGAGAAACTCATGTTGGGAATGCCCAGGTTCAGGCTCAGATATATGCGATCTACCGGAGAGAGTACGAGAACTTCACTCATGTCCCCGGTGAGTCCATAGATGTTGTGAGACATGGGTACCCCTGGGTCCCCACCGACCAGGCGCACGGCCGTCCCTGACAAGTGGGTCCGGCCTACTAGAAGACCCGCCGACCTGTCAGTGGGCCCAACTGACCTAGTTGGCGGCCCACACGACCTCCTGCAGACCTTCCAGAAGATTTCCTAGACGACCTAATCCAACACGACCTCAAGACTTGGCGTACAAGACAAGACCTCGGTGGATTTCGACCAAAGCAGATCGACGGGATATGGCAAGATGTGTAATGTAAATTTAGGTCTCCTGGTCGTAACCGACCAGGAGTCTGGGAACCGACCTCATCCGCGAGCCAATATAAGGCGGACGAGGCGACCCTTGTAACACTCGACGCAATCCCCAAGCAATCTACACCAACAACTGGACGTAGGGTATTACTCTCTGGAGGCCCGAACCAGTATAAACTCACCGTGTTCTTTGTGTTCTGCGTACTCGTGTGCGACCTTCGAGTTCTTAGCCTTAGACTCCTCCTCGCCGAACAACTAAACCACAGGGATTAACACCCCCGTGGGCTGTCCAAATCTCACCATCTGACAGTTGGCGCGCTAGGTAGGGGCAGAAGCAAGGTTCTTCATGCACCTCGATGGCTTTGACCAACGACGTCATATTCCCAGAGAGCATGGCGGACATCCTCACCAACCCCGTCGACATCTGCTTTACCTCGATGCCGGCGACATCCACCGCTCCAGCCACCTGCCTCGTCATTAAAGGTAGCGCGGTCACCACCAACCAACAGATCGGAACAGATCTGTCATCAAAGACCCACCCACCCACTCCTAGCGACCCGATCGCTGGGATTCATCATGTCGAGAGCATGCTCTCAGACACGATCAAAATCTGTGAGCGCGACAAACGCCCTCGCATGACCTCGTCAACCTCCAGCATGCCTCTTGGCTTGCGCAACGCTGCTCACGTAGCATCACGCTACATGAAGCGCATGATCCGGATTGAATCTGGACCCAAGACCCAAGATCATAGAAACTACAGGAATCACTTCGACGAACCCTTCCCTATTCACGAGAAGTCCAAGCACACCGCCGTGTCCTCAAGAAGCTTCGTCGACCCCTCACCATGGCTCACCGCCGTGGGATGAACCAAGAGTCGTCTCCGGACCGCCTTGCATTCCAGGTGGCCCATACAACAATCTCCCCGAACTATCCGAGAGAAGTGTTCGAGACCCCAGATTGCCAGATCTTGGTTGCCTCTGCGGACATGTCACCACAAGATGGAGAAACAGACGAGCAACGACAAGAGTGTGAAAATGCTAATGCTGCTAGAGCCGTCCGGCGACAACAAGAGCTCGCCATTGCGGCCCCAGGTGCAGGCCAACCAACGGCTAATGCTAGCCAAGTCATCTTCTATGAGTCGAGCACTACCTCCTCCTTCCTCATGCTCCCCCTAGACATGCTCAGAGCTTGGATAAAGCCAACATACGGGTTGCAAAACCTGGGGTTTTGTGGAATCTCTCTTAGTCCCTCCCCTCGAGATGCTCGGGGCTTGGCACAAAGCCAACCCAAGGGTCATCCCGACCTAAGGACACCGTCCCTAAACGAGTATGAAGCCTCACGCCACCATGAGCATGCTTGGTCGCCAAGACCTGAGCCCTAGGCTCCTCCCTCGCATGCCGACCTCTCGTAAGCCTCCACGCTAAGCTGTGGAGGTCGGTAAGCAAGCCTCTCCGTGAGTAGTGGTTAGCGAGTTAAGAACATAGTACGTCGCCATCTACAAGACCAACCAAACCCGTGCAGGCAAAAGGAAAGTACTTCTTTAGGGTCTCTTCAACATATCCTTGAAGCATTATTTACAAGTCATGAGAGGAGGGGGAGGTACAGCTCATAACTACTACTGGTCGCCACTATCGCCACCGGCTCCACCATCGCCTTCGAAGTTGATGTTCTCCATCACCTCGTTGGCGACACAATCAACTTCAAGCTCCAGGGCTTGGAGGTCCTTCGTGGTGTCCGCACCTCCCTTAATTTTGGCCATGTCGACCTCAGGATAGTGAGACTTAACTCTCACCAGTGCATCGGTCACAGCCGCCAAACCCGTCGCCCTTAGCAAAGTCAAAAGCTTGTTAGGAGTGTCTACCAGGCGATCAACAATGGACTGCTGCTGCTCTTCTTCTTCCAGAACAGGTATGCAAGACATTGCATAATTGGCAGCACCCTTGAGGTCATTTAGCTCCACCTCATACCCTACAATAGTGGTTTGGTCATTCTCCAATGACTTCAAAACAACTTCGAACTCGACTTCAATGCCCCGACGAGCTACTGTCTCATAAACTAGCTTTTGAGATACGGCGTACTCACTGTCAGTAGCTTCTCTCATCACCTGTTTGAGTGCCAGGCCTCCGGCCTCGCTCTCTCGGACCCTTATCTCCAGATCCCGAATCTTGCTTCTAAAGGTCGCCAGCGCGTTCTTCAGCTCCTCCTCACAGTTACTGAAGTCTGCGGGATATAATAGTTAGTGACCTCCTCTTCAAAGGGATCATTAACACAAAAAAATTGACCTACCAGTAGCCGTAGTATTAAATCACGCAGTAGCCTCCACATCCTTGCGCCTCTCCTTGGCGAGCTCATCCGCGAGCTTCTTCTTATCGGCGGCCGCCGCCTCACGGACCTTCTTGAGCTCTCGCTCAAGGTCGATAATCCGCAGATCCCTCGCCGCCGCATCCCTCAGCAGGTCGGCCCGACCCTTGGCCCTCTCTGCCAGCGACTGCCATAGCACGACAAGATCGTCAGTAACACTTCGTAAAACACCTACTGTCAGCGCGTTGTTAATGGTGACGATGCTGGCCCGCAAGGCCTGCATGTCCTTGTTATCTTCAAACCAATCCTTCTGCCAAGGGGTGTGATTCCAATTAATGGTGCACCGTGGCAACTTCGGGCTCGAAAACGAAGAAGGAGGTACCGTGCGCCAGATGTTTCTGGACCTCCTGGCGCTAGGTCGATCTGAGGCTGGTCCCCGACCAGGTCCTCACCCCCACCAGGAACTGTCCTGATGGGGTCGGCGTCAATAATCGTTGGGGAGGTCGTCGCCCCGACGTCCCTAGATGAAGTCCCTACAACCTTAGTAACGCGCGAGGGAGTCCTCACCCTCGCATCAGCTACAGGTGGTGAAGTCACCACATTCTCATCCTCTCCTCGTGGTGGGGTAGCGGTGCGCGCATCATCAGCAAGCGCCTCCCCCACGACTGGTGGCTCAGGCGACCTCGTGCGGGAGGGAGACGGCTGGGCAACTGGCACCCCTTGTGGCCTCGCCACCGGCCTGCATGACAAAGCACCTCGTCAAGACGAAAATCAGATAATGAGCACAAATACAGAACTAGCCCTCAGGATTTTACCTCGTCACCGTCGGAAGCCGAGCCTTCGGCCAAAACACCTGAGGCTTAATAGCCGCAGGCATCCTCACCTGCGCCGCTGCAGCACTACGCTGTGCCTCCAATCCACGTCGTAGGGCATCCTCCGACGCCTTCTACACCAACTCCCGCTGCCTCTTGGCAGCAGGGCTCTCCGACCTCCTCGCCGGTCGCTCAGAGACCAGCAATTCCTCGATCATCTCATCTTTCTCTTTCTCTTCCTCCTCCTCCTCCTCCTCCTCCTCCGACTCAACCTCCCATGAGCGAGGTGTCAGAATCGACGGAGTGATCACCGTCGGAGGGGAGGCCGCCCTCCTCTTCCTCTTCTTTTTTTTCTCTGCGGCCTTGACCGCAGAAACAGCAGCAGCAGAAGCTGACTGCTTCCCCACCGCTGACCTGGTCATCTTGCGTCGCACCTTCACAGCACCACCAGCGTCCGGGGCCGCTCCGGCGTCCCCACCCTCGGCCTCATCGCCGATATCCCTGTCGGCTTCCACCGACGAATCTGATTCATAAAACTCCAGCAGACGACCTGCTGGAGGCTTGTACTTGTCCGATCTGTGTTTCCTTCGGTGTAGCTCCCCCTCATGGAGAGGCGTTGGACACCACATTTGAAGCTCGCTCATCTGCAAGGAGGATGATATCGAAGTTATACAACCTAACAATAATCAAAGCAAAATACAACAACTTACAGATAGATCTCAGAATCTTACTGGGTCAGCAGGCCTCTTCAATGAGTGTGCTTTGGGGCACTTCTTCACCTTCACTTTCCCAGAGTACATCTAGGAAATTCGAGCTGCCATCTCCTCCTTGGAGACTTTGTGGTTGACCTTGCGGGTGGGGTCTGATTGCCCGCAATACTCACACGTGGGTGGACCCGATCCTTGATTGGTTGGATCATCCGACGATAGAACGACCTTTCCACCACCGCTCCTGTTACTCCCCGCTCCTTCATATCACTAACAAGCTCCAGGACCCCCTTGAGGTCTTCGAGTTCACAGGTCGAGAGTCCTAAATCCCATTCACTTATCTTCGCTGGCTTATGGCTAGTATGACGTGGAATACCAGGAATTTGATCTGCAATATAAAACCACTCCGACCTCCACCCAGCGGTGTTATTGGGGAGGTCGGTGTCTATCCACTCTGCCTTGAGGCCTGGCCTCAAGTTAAACATCACAACCCCCACTAGCCCCGACCTCTTGCCAGCACTCTTAACACAGAAAAAATATCTCCACAACAGAAAGTGCGGCGGTATCCCCAGATACGCCTCACAAAAATGGATGAAGGTTGAAACTATAGTGACGGAGTTGGGAACAAGATGTACCAGCTCCATCCTGTAGTAGTACAGCAAGCCGCGGAAGAAATCTCCTGCCGGGAGGTTGAAGCCGCACTCGAAGAAGGAAGCGAAGACGACCTGCTCCTTCACGTACTCGCTCAGGAACTCTTCCCCAGCAGCAGCCCTCCACTCCACCTCCGCCTTCGGCCGGAGCAGACCACGGTCCACCAGCGCCTGGATCTTGGCCTCGGTCATCGTCGACCGGACCCACGTCGTCCGCGGGTCCGGGATGCAAGCCGCCTCCACCACCATCTCACTGCTAGGGTTTCAGATGGATCTAATATGGCACAGGATTTTAATGCGCATGCGCTGGAGAAGCGCGGCGCGGAGCGGCGGCGCTAGCTCGGGCCTAGCCGGAGTTGGGAGTTGGACGAGTGGGCGCAAGGGCGTGGCAGACGCAAGATCGCTACGGAGCAAGAGAGGGAGAGAGAGCGATGGGAGCAACAGTGACTGCGAGGAAGAAGACGAAGGGGAATGAGGTCAACCCAGCCCTGGGCCGTCCTATTTATAGGGGGGTCCATCGAATCTATCCATTGTGGTTCCTTCTACCATACAAAATGCCTCAACGGCTCTATCCCGAGAAATTCGCGAGAAGATTAAGGCAGAATTTTCGCCAACAGACTACAGCTATGACCTAAATCTAAGTTTAGGACGTTAGCCCAAAAGACAACATCAGGTCATCCTGATGGAAAATCATTTTGCAAGCCCCCACGTCACATTAATATAGGTCTTTGGCAAATCATTTTGCCAAATCAACCAAGTACATGACTGAGGACCATGTGTAGTTCGAGGACCGGTGGATGGTCGCTTCCTTGTGTGATGAGTGATTGACAATGTTGTGTGGGCTGATTCTTGGCTAAGTATTGCAGGTGCAGGTTGCGGCTTGACTGGTGTTGGTGCAGGTGAAGAACAAGTGCGAAAGGTCATCGCCGGTGAGGCCTCCAGGTGTGAAGAAGACAAGTAGGCTTCGTTACAGGGACCCGGTGGCCAGCGGGGTCAAGTGCTGGCCGCATGGTGGCATGAACAGCAAGATGAAGTCATGGACGGTTTCTTGGTAGAGCCTCAAACCAAGGTCGAGCCGGGACTATGTGGGAGCTGAGTCATGAGTGGCGATTGGCGGAGGCTACACTGAGTTCGCAGGGTTTCCGGTGGTTCACCAGAAAACCACTGGGTTCCTTGGTTGATCCACAAAGCCAAGACCGGAGAACCAAAGACGGTGCTGCAGCAGCTCCGGACCGGTCTGACCGGTGGGTACCGGTCTGACCGGTGAGTAGCACTGGTCTGACCGGTGTGTGACGACGCAGTCTGGAATCTTCGAAGCGGAGGACACGCGTCGGGATCACATGGCTTGCGTCGAGGCTAAGTAGGTTGCGGTCGCCGGGCATCCGTCCGATGGAGAAACCTTGAAGTCTTCCAAAACCGCCCTTGAGGGGCTTGTATCCCTAGTTGTTAAGTAAGGGTATTTTAGACTTACGGTTGCCTCCATTTAACCCATGAGGTGAGAGGATGGCAGCCATCTCTTGGAACCCTAGTTCATTTGCTTTTCTATTTTCCCTTCCTCTTTTCTTAGTATTTCCATAGGACTAGCTTGAGAGCTTCATGGTGAGATCTTGTGAGAGGGTTGGATGATCGGGCGGCAAGCTAGACCTTGTATGAACATCCTTGGTATGTATAGATGATTCGTCATGGTTCCTCAAGGCTTTGTTGTGTTGTCCCCGGTTGTTCTTGGTGGTGATTTTCGAAGCCCTCTCTTGGTGGTTTTCTTGGGGTGTTTTCGGGACCTTGCTCTTGGGGATTTGATAGGGGAAATTTGTGCGAACCCTTCGTGGTTCTTTGGTCTGTGATTCCCCTCCCAAATCCATGAGTTAAGGGGCTCAATTTTGGGGTTTTCAGTGTTCTAGGGTTAGAGGAGTTCTTGGCAGGATTTCTTCGATTCCTCTTGATTTGGCAAGTTTTGGTGGACAAAATCATGGCTATGGACTCCTCATGAGGTGTTCCTATCATCCTCAAAGTGTTGTTCAAGTCCGTGGAGTGATTCGGGAGATCGAGGTTTGGATTTGGAGGAGTTGACCCGCGGGTGCTGTTCATCTCGAGCTGCCCAGGCTACACCGGTCTGACCGGTGCTCTTGACCAGTCTGACATGTGGGATTTGCCTCGTGTGAACTGCTTGACTCGTGTGTCTTTGGGTCTTAGTGCTGCTGGTCAGTTCTTGGTCTGTTTGGAGTTGTTTTGTTAGGTTTTGTGTAGGTTTTTCCTTCCGTGCGGGTTGTGTTTTGGGGTTGTTTTTGTTCCAGAGCCTAGAGAAGTCACTGAGGCTTTTTGGAACGTTTGTTGTGCGGCTTCTGTAGCCACCGACCTGACCTGCTCTGTTCACCGGTCTGACCGGTGTCACCGGTCTGACCGGCGCAAGCCATCGGTCTGACTGGTGCGGCAAAAGCAGCAAGCCGTGCGAGTTTCCGCTGTGCGTGTAGGTGTGTTTTGGTTCGGGAGGTTGTTTGTTGGTTCCTAGGTCTAGTAGCACTTTAGTGGCTGTGTGGACTTGGCCAACTTGGGTAGTGAGTCGGAGACGTGTGTTGGAAGTCGTGTTCGTCTTGTTGGAGTCTCTATCTCCTTCGAGAAGAATTTGTATCGGCTCCCATTCACTCCCCACTCTCTGGTTCGCCGTATCGGTCCTTCAATTGGTATCATAGCCGGTTCGGGTCTTTATTGACTCTAACCAGTCTAAGATCCAAGGTGTACCAAGAATGGGGTTCGGGTCCTCCACACTTCGATGGCAAGAACTAGCAGATGTGGAGTGAGCGGATGGCGGCGTTCCTCCGCGGAAAGGGTCAGATCCTTTGGGATGTCACGGTGGACAAAGGCTATGTCCAGTCGATGAACTTCCTCGCTCCAGGATCGAGGGACATGTTTGACGCCAACAATAAGGCGGTCGACTACTTGTTTCGTGCTTTGTGTCAGCCTGAGTTCGATCGGGTGCACACCGAGCACTTGGCTTGCAGAATCAGGTTGGTGTTGAAGGAGGCTCATGTTGGGAATGCTCAGGTTCGGGCTCGGATGTATGCGACCTACCGGAGAGAGTACGAGAACTTCACTCATCTTCCCAGTGAGTCCATCGATGCCTTGTTTCAGAGGTTCACGGTGGTTGTGAACAACATGAGGGCCAATGTGGACATGCTCCCGTATGATGATCATGATAGAGCAGTCAAGCTCTTACACTCTTTGGATCGTACGATTTGGGGTGGAAAGTTCGTGGCCATTGTGGAGTCGGAGAAGTATGACACTTTGACGGTGAATGATCTGTTCTTGAAGCTCAAGTCGGCTGAGGTGGATAGAGGCATGACAGCCAAGCTCGAGGGCCCGAATGACTCTCATGGTCTTGCCCTCATTGGTGGTTCGAAAGGAAAGGCTAACACTAACCCATCCACCAGGATGTTCTCTTTGTCCTCTTTGATGTCTATGCCAGATGAGGAGTTCGACGTGCTTGGAGAGGACGAGCTGGCGTTGCTGATGAGGAGGTTCGAGAGGCTGCACGAGAACCGGGTGAACATGAGGAGGAACACGAGGACATGCTTCCAGTGCGGCAAGCCAGGACACTTCGTTGCCGACTGCCCGGAGAAGGTCGAGAACAAGGATGACTACAAGCACAAGTCAAGAACGGATGTCAAGTACCGGTCGAGGCGCGACCACAAGAGCAAGCACAAGAACAAGCACAAGGACGAGTGACGATCGAGGAAGAAAGAGAGCCGAGGCAAGGCCCGAGCGATGGTTGGAGCGAGCGACGTCGACTCTAGTTCCGCGTACTCCACCTCGAGCTCAAGCAGCACTAAAGATGAAGGTGATCGTCGCAAGAGCAGGAAGTCATCCAAGAACCTGAGCAGGCTGAGCTGCTTTGCTAGAGACGGCTTCTGCACCATGGCGCTGAGCTCCGGCAGCAAGAAGAGCACACAGAGTGACTCGGACTCTGATTCCGACGACGAGGTGCGTGATGAACTCCCCTTCTTGCGTCAGGAGAATGAGCGGCTTGGCTTGTTACTTGATAATCGTGATGACATGCTTAGAGAGGCTAAGAAAATGAGGAAAGAGCTTAGGGCTTCACTCGAGGATGCTAGGACTAGAGTGGCTGAGCTAGAAACTCAGAATTTGGATGCTAAGCTTGAAATTGACTCTCTGAAAGCTTCACCTGTTGTTTCCGATGATGTTGAATGTGCTGATTGCTCTAATTTCCTTGCTGATCTTGCCTTGTTTAAGGAAAAGCATGCCTCCAAGTGTGAGGAACTAGATGTGCTTAGGGTTGAAGTGGCTGAGCTTAAATCTAGATCTGCTTTGCTAGGTGGTTGCACTTCTTGCCCTGTCTTGCATGCTAAAATTGATGAGATGCATGTTTACACTGCTTCTCTTGAGGCTAAGCTGAAAGAACCAATTCCTACATCTTGCTCTACTTGTGAAATGCATGCTTTGAAGAATTTAGAACTTGCACATTATGTTGATCGCTTGCAGGATGAGAATGATGAGCTGAGAAAGTTTATGGGTTGGTTGTCTGGTCATGAGCCTCAGTTGAGGATAATGATCGAAACATTCAAGAAGCGGGATGGTGAGGGACTTGGGGCAAACAAGGTCGATGAGGAAAGTGGAGAGAATATCCCAGAGCCAGCAAACACCCACCACAAAAATGATTTCCCTCCTAAACCTAACCATCTTAGGAATCGACTAGACACAACCCTAGCTCCACCCGTGTTTCCCCTCAAACAAATGATTTCCAAAAGCCTATCAAGTTTGTGAGCACTTCGGGGAAAGTGTTTTCTCGGAAAGAGAGCGAGAAGGCTAGTGAGGTGAAACCCGTGGAGAAGTCGAGTGGAGAGAAATCAAGTGAGCATCCCCAACCCAAGCCTAAACCGAAGCTTGTGAGGTTTTGTGGGAGAGATGGCCATAAGGATGAGTTTTACTTCAAAAGGAAGCAAGGGGAGAGAATGGCAAAGGAGTCGGCTAACAAGGACAAGTACCACCTTTCCGATGGTGTACTTGAGCCTTGTGTGTAGATGCCCAGGGCCAAGACGAGTGTGAGGACAGTTCCGGCTTGGGGAGAGTGAAAGGCTGTTGGAGGTGCTGCTGGCCGGGCTACACCGGTCAGACCGGTGAGGGGCACCGGTCAGACCGGTGCAGGCCTGGACAGGCAGCAGTTCGGGTTTCGTGCTCGTACAGGTGCGAGGTTTGGTTCTGGAGGTCGTGGTTCTGGTGGTTGGGCTGGAGAGTTTGTAGGAGGTCAGTATGCTAGGTGTTCTCCTCCTCGTGCTCAATACGGGGATGGGAGGATCCATAGCATTGAGATGGAGAGGAGGGACAGTCCACGGGCTTTCTTTCGTGGTTTTGGTCCTCCTCCAGGTAGAGAGGGTTGGTTCCCTCGTGGTGGTGTTCGTGGAGGTAGCTTTGGTAGGAAAGATGGTTTGGTTTGTGCTAACCCCACTTTCGAGCAAATGGCTCGGCACTGGTTTAACTCTTTCGGTACTAACCCCAGTGTTGAGTTGTTTGTTCACTCACGTGCTCGTTTTTTAATTTCAGGTGGGAGACTTGAAGAACATTTGGTTGATTGCTTCCGGTTGCTCGAGGCATATGACCGGAGACAAGGGGTGGTTCTCAAGTCTCGTCCCGATGGTGACAAAGAGGTACATCACTTTTGGGGACAATGGGTGTGGGCGTGTGCTTTCAGAAGGTGAGATTAAAGTGAGTGGAAAGATCACTCTCAGGCGTGTGGCTCTTGTTCAATCGCTTGGGTACAATTTGCTTTTTGTGTCCCAGCTGTTGGATGAGGGTTTTGAGGTGTTGTTTCGGCCTGGAGGTTCTCGGATTTTGGACTCTCGAGGGGACCTTGTCTGTATGGTCGTTCCCGAGGATCAGGTGTTTCGAGCTGATTTTTCTCAGTCTTCTGGTGTGGAGCGTTGTTTCTTGGCTGGTTCTTCGAGTGAATTGTGGAAGTGGCATAGGAAGTTGGGTCACTTGAGCTTTGACCTTTTGTCTCGCTTGAGTAAACTCAATTTGGTCCGAGGATTGCCACAGTTGAGGCTTGAGAAAGAGTTGGTTTGTGCGCCATGTAGGCATGCCAAGATGGTAGCCTCTTCTCACCCACCTCTCACCGATGTGATGACTGAGCGTCCATGCGAGCTGCTCCATATGGACCTTGTTGACCCAGCTCGTGTGCGATCTACGGGTGGGAATTGGTATGTCCTTGTTGTGGTGGACGACTACTCTCGGTATGCGTGGGCGTTCTTTCTCGAGGATAAGGGGGAGACATTTGGTTTTGTTCGAGATCTTGTCTTGGGGTTGAGGAACGAGAGGCACGGAGATGCCATACGAGCAATCCGCAGTGACAATGGCTCAGAATTCAGAAACTCTCATTTTGAAACCTTTTGCCATGACTTGGGTCTTGAACACCAGTTTTCGAGTCCGTATACGTCTCCCCAGAATGGTGTTGTGGAAAGGAAGAACAGGACCTTATGTGAGATGGCTCGGACGATGCTTGATGAGCATAGGACTCTGAGAAGGTTCTGGGCTGAGGCGGTGAATACCGCGTGCTATGTGTCAAACAGGATCTACCTCAGAGTGCATAAGAAGAAAACATGCTACGAGTTGATGCACAGTCGCACACCCAAGGTGAGTCACTTCCATGTCTTTGGTTGCAAGTGTTTTATTCTGAAGAAAGGGAAGAAGTTGGTTAAGTTTGAGGCTAGGTCGGTCGATGGTATTTTCTTTGGTTATGCATCTCACTCTTGAGCATATCGTGTGCTCAGTCTTGAAACTAACCAAATCGTGGAGACTTGTAAGGTAACCTTCGACGAGACACAACCACGTAATTAGCTTGTCTTTGAGTGTGCAGGTGATGATGAACTTGGCGAGGAGATCTTTCAGGAGGGGGAGCATGAACATGGAGACGATGAAGATGGTGGTGAGGTGCCCGCGGCTGAACATGTACACACTACTTCGACTATGGTGATTGACGGCCCCTCTCCCACGCCTACAATGACAAACCAAGATCAAGGAGAAACTACAGTTGAGGGGGAGGTACCATCAAGGCGAGAACCTCCCCGGCGAGTACAAGTGGATCACCCAGCTCCGAGGATCATCAACGACATGAATGAACGTACTACACGGTCGAGGGCTCGAAACGATTCTCATTTCACTCATGCTGCATTTGTTGCCACCTTTGAGCCCAAAAACATTGGACACGCACTATCAGATCATAATTGGGTTAATTCGATGCATGAGGAGTTGGAGAACTTTGAGAGGAATCCGGTTTGGGAATTGGTTGACCCTCCCTCGGGGTGTAAGCCGATTGGGACAGAATGGGTGTGGAAGAACAAAGAGGGAGAGAAAGGTGAAGTGGTGTGGAACAAGCCAAGGCTTCTTGCTCAAGGGTTCAGTCAGAAAGAGGGAATTGACTACGAGGAGACCTTTGCTCCCGTAGCCCGTTTGGAGGCGATTAGGATCCTTCTAGCCTTTTCTGTGGCTAAAGTGTTCAAATTGCACCAAATGGATGTGAAGAGTGCTTTTATGAATGGTGTGTTGGAGGAAGAAGTGTATGTGAGGCAACCACCAAGGTTTGAGAGTGAGAAGTACCCCCACCGGGTGTACAAGTTGAGGAAGGCGCTGTATGGGTTGAAGCAGGCACCTAGAGCTTGGTACGTTAGGTTGAGGGGTTTCTGTTTGAGCGAGGGTTTGAGATGGGAAAGGTCGATCAAACCTTGTTTTTACTCAGGCAGGGCAGAGATATCCTGATTGTGCAGGTGTGCGTGGATGATATTGTCTTTGGTGGCTCGTCTAACTCTCTTGCTGCAAGGTTTGCAGAGGATATGAGTAGGGAATTTGAGATGAGCATGATGGGTGAGTTGCAGTTCTTCCTCGGGCTACAAATTAAGCAATCAAAGGAAAGGACATTTGCGCACCAAGCTAAGTACACCAAGGACATTGTGAGGAAGTTCATGATGGACTCCAAGGCTATGGCGACGCCGATGAGTACGACTACAACTCTTGATGCGGATGAGGAAGGGGAGTGTTTGATACCATTTCAATAACATTCGGACATAAAAGATGAAAAACTTGTGTTTCGGGTATGAATGCACTATTTTAGGGTACCGAAGTTGGGAAGCATCCATTCTACTCCATTAAACCCAAAATTTTGTTTGGGAGTGTTTTCTACCATTTCGCTAACCTTCGGATGTAAAGAGATGCAAAACTTGTGTTTTGGGCCTGAATGCACTATTTTGTGGTGCCGAACTTGGGAAGCATCCATTCTACTCCACTAGACCTAAAATGATGTTTGGGAGTGTTTCGGACCATTTCGCTACCGTTCGGCACGTAAAAGATTGCAAAACTTGTGTTTTGGGCCTGAATGCACTATTTCGTGGGGCCGAAGTTGGGAAGTATACATTCTACCCCATTAGACCCAAAATCATGTTTGGGACTGTTTCGGACCATTTCGCTAACATTCGGCATGTAAAAGAATGCAAAACTTGTGTTTCGGGGCTGAATGCACTATTTCGTGGTACCGATGTTGCAAAGCATCCATTCTACTCCATTAGACCCAAAATGATGTATGGGAGTGTTTCAGACCATTTCACTGAAGTTCGACATGTAAAAAGATGTGAAATTTGTGTTTCTGGGCTGAATGCACTATTTCGGGGTACTGAAGTTGCGAAGCATCAATTCTTCTACATTGGACACAAAATGATGATTGGGAGTGTTTCAGAGCATTTTGCTAACCTTGAGCACATACAAAGATGCAATACTTGTGTTTCGGGCCTGAATGCACTATTTTGGGGTACCGAAGTTGCGATGCATCCATTCTACTCTGGTAGACCCAAAATGATGTTCGGGAGTGTTTGATACCATTTCAATAACCTTCGGACATAAAATATGAAAAACTTGTGTTTCGGGTATGAATGCACTATTTTAGGGTACCGAAGTTGGGAATCATCCATTCTACTCCATTAGACCCAAAATTTTGTTTGGGAGTGTTTTATACCATTTCGCTAACCTTCGGATGTAAAGAGATGCAAAACTTGTGTTTTGGGCCTGAATGCACTATTTTGTGGTGTCGAACTTGGGAAGCATCCATTCTACTCCATTAGACCTAAAATGATGTTTGGGAGTGTTTCGGACCATTTCGTTACCGTTCAGCATGTAAAAGATTGCAAAACTTATGTTTTGGGCCTGAATGCACTATTTCGTGGCGCCGAAGTTGGGAAGCATACATTCTACCCCATTAGACCCAAAATGATGTTTGGGAGTGTTTCAGACCATTTCGCTACCGTTCGGCATGTAAAGATTGCAAAACTTGTGTTTTGGGCCTGAATGCACTATTTTGTTGTGCCGAAGTTGGTAAGCATCCATTCTACTCCATTAGACCTAAAATGATGTTTGGGAGTGTCTCAAAGCATTTAGCTAACCTTCGGCATGTAAAAAGATGCAAAACTTGTGTTTCGGGCCTGAATGCACTATTTTGGGGTTCCGAAGTTGCGAAGCATACTACCCCATTAGACCCAAAATGATGTTTGGGAGTGTTTCGGACCATTTCGCCAACATTCGGCATGTAAAAGAATGCAAAACTTGTGTTCCGGGGTTGAATGCATTATTTCGTGGTACCGATGTTGCAAAGCATCCATTCTACTCCATTAGACCCAAAATGATGTTTGGGAGTGTTTCAGACTATTTCGCTAAAGTTCAACAGGTAAAAGGATGTGAAATTTGTGTTTCTGGGCTGAATGCACTATTTCGGGGTACCGAAGTTGCGAAGCATCCATTCTTCTACATTGCACACAAAATGATGATTGGGAGTGTTTCAGAGCAATTCGCTAACCTTGAGCACATACAAAGATGCAATACTTGTGATTTGGGCCTGAATGCACTATTTTGGGGTACCGAAGATGCGATGCATCCATTCTACTCTAGTAGACCCAAAATGATGTTTGGGAGTGTTTGAGACCATTTCAATAACCTTCGGACATTAAAGATGAAAAACTTGTGTTTCGGGCATGAATGCACTATTTAATGGTTCGGAAACTGGGAAGCATCCATTCTACACCATTAGACCTAAAATGATGTTTGGGAGTGTCTCAAAGCATTTAGCTAACCTTCGGCATGTAAAAAGATGCAAAACTTGTGTTTCGGGCCTGAATGCACTATTTTGGGGTTCCGAAGTTGCGAAGCATACATTCTACCCCATTAGACCCAAAATGATGTTTCGGATTGTTTCAGACCATTTCGCTAACATTCAGCATGTAAAAGAATGCAAAACTTGTGTTTCGGGGCTGAATTCACTATTTCGTGGTACCGATCTTGCAAAGCATCCATTCTACTCCATTAGACCCAAAATGATGTTTGGGAGTGTTTCAGACCATTTCGCTGAAGTTCGACATGTAAAAGGATGCGAAATTTGTGTTTCTGGGCTGAATGCACTATTTCGGGGTACCGAAGTTGCGAAGCATCCATTCTTCTACATTGGACACGAAATGATGATTGGGAGTGTTTCAGAGCAATTCGCTAACCTTGAGCACATACAAAGATGCAATACTTGTGTTTTGGGCCTGAATGCACTATTTTGGGGTACCGAAGATGAGATGTATCCATTCTACTCTGGTAGACCCAAAATGATGTTTGGGAGTGTTTGAGACCATTTCAATAACCTTCGGACATTAAAGATGAAAAACTTGTGTTTCAGGCATGAATGCACTATTTAAGGGTTCGGAAATTGGGAAGCATCCATTCTACTCCATTAGACCTAAAATGATGTTTGGGAGTGTCTCAAAGCATTTAGCTAACCTTCGGCATGTAAAAAGATGCAAAACTTGTGTTTCGAGCTCGAATGCACTATTTTAGGGTTCCGAAGCTGTGAAGCATACATTCTACCCCATTAGACCCAAAATGATGTTTCGGAGTGTTTCAGACCATTTCGCTAACATTCGGCATGTAAAAGAATGCAAAACTTGTGTTTCGGGGCTGAATGCACTATTTCATGGTACCGATGTTGCAAAGCATCCATTCTACTCCATTAGACCCAAAATGATATTTGGGAGTGTTTCAGACCATTTCGCTAACGTTCGACATGTAAAAGGATGCAAAATTTGTGTTTCAGGGCTGAATGCACTATTTCGGGGTACTGAAGTTGCGAAGCATCCATTCTGCTATATTGGACACAAAATAATGGTTGGGAGTGTTTCAGAGCATTTTGCTAACCTTGAGCACATACAAAGATGCAGTACTTGTGTTTCGGGCCTGAATGCACTATTTTGGGGTACCGAAGTTGCGATGCATCCATTCTACTCTAGTAGACCCAAAATGATGTTCGGGAGTGTTTGATACCATTTCAATAACCTTCGGACATAAAAATATGAAAAACTTGTGTTCCGGGTATGAATGCACTATTTTAGGGTACCGAAGTTGGGAAGCATCCATTCTACTCCATTAAACCCAAAATTTTTTTTGGTAGTATTTTATACCATTTCGCTAACCTTCGGATGTAAAGAGATGCAAAACTTGTGTTTTGGGCCTGAATGCACTATTTTGTGGTGCCGAACTTGGGAAGCATCCATTCCACTCCATTAGACCTAAAATGATGTTTGGGAGTGTTTCGGACCATTTCGTTACCGTTCAGCATGTAAAAGATTGCAAAACTTGTGTTTTGGTCCTGAATGCACTATTTCGTGGGCCAAATTTGGGAAGCATAAATTCTACCCCATTAGACCCAAAATGATGTTTGGGAGTGTTTCAGACCATTTCGCTACCGTTCGGCATGTAAAGATTGCAAAACTTGTGTTTTGGGTCTGAATGCACTATTTTGTGGAGCCGAAGTTGGTAAGCATCCATTCTACTCCATTAGACCTAAAATGGTGTTTGGGAGTGTCTCAAAGCATTTAGCTAACCTTCGGCATGTAAAAAGATGCAAAACTTGTGTTTCGGGCATGAATGCACTATTTCGGGGTACCAAAGTAGCGGGGCATACATTCTACCCCATTAGCCCCTAAATGATGTTTGGGAGTGTTTCGGACCATTTCGCCAACATTCGGCATGTAAAATTATGCAAAACTTGTGTTTCGGGGCTGAATGCGCTATTTCGTGGTACCGATGTTGCAAAGCATCCATTCTACTCCATTAGACCCAAAATGATGTTTGGGAGTGTTTCGACCATTTCGCTAAAGTTCGACATGTAAAAGGATGCAAAATTTGTGTTTCGGGGCTAAATGCACTATTTCGAGGTGCGAAGTTGCGAAGCATCCATTGTTCTACGTTGGACACAAAATGATGATTGGGAGTGTTTCGAGCATTTTACTAACCTTGAGCACATACAAAGATGCAATACTTGTGTTTCGTGCTCGAGTGCACTATTTTGGGGTACCGAAGTTGCGACGCATCCATTCTACTCTGGTAGACCGAAAATGATGTTCGGGAGTGTTTGATACCATTTCAATAACCTTCAGACATAAAAGATGAAAAACTTGTGTTTCGGGTATGAATGCACTATTTTAGGGTACTGAAGTTAGGAAGCATCCATTCTACTCCATTGAACCCAAATTTTTGTTTGGGAGTGTTTTATACCATTTCGCTAACCTTCGGATGTAAAGAGATGCAAAACTTGTGTTTTGGGCCTCAATGCACTATTTTGTGGTGCCGAACTTGGGAAGCATCCTTTCTACTCCATTAGACCCAAAATGATGTTTGGGAGTGTTTCGGACCACTTCGCTACCATTCGGCATGTAAAGATTGCAAAATATATGTTTTGGGCCTGAATGCACTATTTCGTGGGGCCGAAGTTGGGAAGCATACATTCTACCCGATTAGACCCAAAATGATGTTTGGGAGTGTTTCGGACCATTTCGCTACCGTTCGGGATGCAAAGATTTTGTTTTGGGCCCGAATGCACTATTTTGTGGTGGCGAAGTTGGTAAGCATCCATTCTACTCCATTAGACCTAAAATGATGTTTAGGAGTGTCTCAAAGCATTTAGCTAACCTTCGGCATGTAAAAAGATGCAAAACTTGTGTTTCGGGCCCGAATGCACTATTTCGGGTACCGAAGTAGCGGGGCATACATTCTACCCCATTAGACCCAAAATGATGTTTGGGAGTGTTTCGGACCATTTCGCCAACATTCGGCATGTAAAAGAATGCAAAACTTGTGTTCGGGGCTGAATGCATTATTTCGTGGTATCGATGTTGCAAAGCATCCATTCTACCCCATTAGACCCAAAATGATGTTTGGGAGTGTTTCGACTATTTCGCTCAAGTTCAATAGGTAAAAGGATGCGAAATTTGTGTTTTCGGGCTGAATGCACTATTTCGGGTACCGAAGTTGTGAAGCATCCATTCTTCTACATTGCCCACAAAATGATGATTGGGAATGTTTCGAGCATTTCATTAACCTTGAGCACATACAAAGATGCAATACTTGTGTTTCGTGCCCGAGTGCACTATTTTGGGGTACCGAAGTTGTGACGCATCCATTCTACTCCGGTAGACCGAAAATGATGTTCGGGAGTGTTTGATACCATTTCAATAACCTTCGACATAAAAGATGAAAAACTTGTGTTTCGGGTATGAATGCACTATTTTAGGGTACCGAAGTTGGAAAGCATCCATTCTACTCCATTAAACCCAAATTTTTGTTTGGGAGTGTTTTATACCATTTCGCTAACCTTCGGATGTAAAGAGATGCAAAACTTGTGTTTTGGGCCTCAATGCACTATTTTGTGGTGCCGAACTTGGGAAGCATCCTTTCTACTCCATTAGACCCAAAATGATGTTTGGGAGTGTTTCGGACCACTTCGCTACCATTCGACATGTAAAGATTGCAAAATATATGTTTTGGGCTCCGAATGCACTATTTCGTGGGGCCGAAGTTGGGAAGCATACATTCTACCCGATTAGACCCAAAATGATGTTTGGGAGTGTTTCGGACCATTTCGCTACCGTTCGGCATGTAAAGATTTCGTTTTGGGCCTGAATGCACTATTTTGGGGTACCGAAGATGCGATGCATCCATTCTACTCTAGTAGACCCAAAATGATGTTTGGGAGTGTTTGAGACCATTTCAATAACCTTCGGACATTAAAGATGAAAAACTTGTGTTTCGGGCATGAATGCACTATTTAATGGTTCGGAAACTGGGAAGCATCCATTCTACACCATTAGACCTAAAATGATGTTTGGGAGTGTCTCAAAGCATTTAGCTAACCTTCGGCATGTAAAAAGATGCAAAACTTGTGTTTCGGGCCTGAATGCACTATTTTGGGGTTCCGACGTTGCGAAGCATACATTCTACCCCATTAGACCCAAAATGATGTTTCGGATTGTTTCAGACCATTTCGCTAACATTCAGCATGTAAAAGAATGCAAAACTTGTGTTTCGGGGCTGAATTCACTATTTCGTGGTACCGATCTTGCAAAGCATCCATTCTACTCCATTAGACCCAAAATGATGTTTGGGAGTGTTTCGACCATTTCGTCGAAGTTCGACATGTAAAATGATGCGAAATTTGTGTTTCGGGCTGAATGCACTATTTCGGGGTACCGAAGTTGCGAAGCATCCATTCTTCTACATTGGACACGAAATGATGATTGGGAGTGTTTCGAGCAATTCGCTAACCTTGAGCACATACAAAGATGCAATACTTGTGTTTTGGGCTCGAATGCACTATTTTGGGGTACCAAAGATGAGATGTATCCATTCTACTCTCGGTAGACCCAAAATGATGTTTGGGAGTGTTTGAGACCATTTCAATAACCTTCGGACATTAAAGATGAAAAACTTGTGTTTCAGGCATGAATGCACTATTTAAGGGTTCGGAAATTGGGAAGCATCCATTCTACTCCATTAGACCTAAAATGATGTTTGGGAGTGTCTCAAAGCATTTAGCTAACCTTCGGCATGTAAAAAGATGCAAAACTTGTGTTTCAGGCCTGAATGCACTATTTTAGGGTTCCGAAGCTGTGAAGCATACATTCTACCCCATTAGACCCAAAATGATGTTTCGGAGTGTTTCAGACCATTTCGCTAACATTCGGCATGTAAAAGAATGCAAAACTTGTGTTTCGGGGCTGAATGCACTATTTCATGGTACCGATGTTGCAAAGCATCCATTCTACTCCATTAGACCCAAAATGATATTTGGGAGTGTTTCAGACCATTTCGCTAACGTTCGACATGTAAAAGGATGCAAAATTTGTGTTTCAGGGCTGAATGCACTATTTCGGGGTACTGAAGTTGCGAAGCATCCATTCTGCTATATTGGACACAAAATAATGGTTGGCAGTGTTTCAGAGCATTTTGCTAACCTTGAGCACATACAAAGATGCAGTACTTGTGTTTCGGGCCTGAATGCACTATTTTGGGGTACCGAAGTTGCGATGCATCCATTCTACTCTAGTAGACCCAAAATGATGTTCGGGAGTGTTTGATACCATTTCAATAACCTTCGGACATAAAAATATGAAAAACTTGTGTTCCGGGTATGAATGCACTATTTTAGGGTACCGAAGTTCGGAAGCATCCATTCTACTCCATTAAACCCAAAATTTTTTTTGGTAGTATTTTATACCATTTCGCTAACCTTCGGATGTAAAGAGATGCAAAACTTGTGTTTTGGGCCTGAATGCACTATTTTGTGGTGCCGAACTTGGGAAGCATCCATTCTACTCCATTAGACCTAAAATGATGTTTGGGAGTGTTTCGGACCATTTCGTTACCGTTCGGCATGTAAAAGATTGCAAAACTTGTGTTTTGGTCCTGAATGCACTATTTCGTGGGGCCGAAGTTGGGAAGCATACATTCTACCCCATTAGACCCAAAATGATGTTTGGAAGTGTTTCGGACGATTTCGCTACCGTTCGGCACGTAAAGATTGCAAAACTTGTGTTTTGGGTCTGAATGCACTATTTTGTGGAGCCGAAGTTGGTAAGCATCCATTCTACTCCATTAGACCTAAAATGGTGTTTGGGAGTGTCTCAAAGCATTTAGCTAACCTTCGGCATGTAAAAAGATGCAAAACTTGTGTTTCGGGCATGAATGCACTATTTCGGGGTACCAAAGTAGCGGGGCATACATTCTACCCCATTAGCCCCTAAATGATGTTTGGGAGTGTTTCGGACCATTTCGCCAACATTCGGCATGTAAAATTATGCAAAACTTGTGTTTCGGGGCTGAATGCACTATTTCGTGGTACCGATGTTGCAAAGCATCCATTCTACTCCATTAGACCCAAAATGATGTTTGGGAGTGTTTCTGACCATTTCGCTAACGTTCGACATGTAAAAGGATGCAAAATTTGTGTTTCAGGGCTAAATGCACTATTTCGGGGTACTGAAGTTGCGAAGCATCCATTGTTCTACGTTGGACACAAAATGATGATTGGGAGTGTTTCAGAGCATTTCACTAACCTTGAGCACATACAAAGATGCAATACTTGTGTTTCGTGCCTGAGTGCACTATTTTGGGGTACCGAAGTTGCGACGCATCCATTCTACTCTGGTAGACCGAAAATGATGTTCGGGAGTGTTTGATACCATTTCAATAACCTTCAGACATAAAAGATGAAAAACTTGTGTTTCGGGTATGAATGCACTATTTTAGGGTATCGAAGTTAGGAAGCATCCATTCTACTCCATTGAACCCAAATTTTTGTTTGGGAGTGTTTTATACCATTTCGCTAACCTTCGGATGTAAAGAGATGCAAAACTTGTGTTTTGGGCCTCAATGCACTAATTTGTGGTGCCGAACTTGGGAAGCATCCTTTCTACTCCATTAGACCCAAAATGATGTTTGGGAGTGTTTCGGACCACTTCGCTACCATTCGGCATGTAAAGATTGCAAAATATATGTTTTGGGCCTCGAATGCACTATTTCGTGGGGCCGAAGTTGGGAAGCATACATTCTACCCGATTAGACCCAAAATGATGTTTGGGAGTGTTTCGGACCATTTCGCTACCATTCGGCATGTAAAGATTTTGTTTTGGGCCCGAATGCACTATTTTGTGGTGGCGAAGTTGGTAAGCATCCATTCTACTCCATTAGACCTAAAATGATGTTTAGGAGTGTCTCAAAGCATTTAGCTAACCTTCGGCATGTAAAAAGATGCAAAACTTGTGTTTCGGGCATGAATGCACTATTTCGGGGTACCAAAGTAGCGGGGCATACATTCTACCCCATTAGCCCCTAAATGATGTTTGGGAGTGTTTCGGACCATTTCGCCAACATTCGGCATGTAAAATTATGCAAAACTTGTGTTTCGGGGCTGAATGCACTATTTCGTGGTACCGATGTTGCAAAGCATCCATTCTACTCCATTAGACCCAAAATGATGTTTGGGAGTGTTTCGACCATTTCGCTAAAGTTCGACATGTAAAAGGATGCAAAATTTGTGTTTCGGGGCTAAATGCACTATTTCGGGTACCGAAGTTGCGAAGCATCCATTGTTCTACGTTGGACACAAAATGATGATTGGGAGTGTTTCGAGCATTTTACTAACCTTGAGCACATACAAAGATGCAATACTTGTGTTTCGTGCCTGAGTGCACTATTTTGGGGTACCGAAGTTGCGACGCATCCATTCTACTCTGGTAGACCGAAAATGATGTTCGGGAGTGTTTGATACCATTTCAATAACCTTCAGACATAAAAGATGAAAAACTTGTGTTTCGGGTATGAATGCACTATTTTAGGGTACTGAAGTTAGGAAGCATCCATTCTACTCCATTGAACCCAAATTTTTGTTTGGGAGTGTTTTATACCATTTCGCTAACCTTCGGATGTAAAGAGATGCAAAACTTGTGTTTTGGGCCTCAATGCACTAATTTGTGGTGCCGAACTTGGGAAGCATCCTTTCTACTCCATTAGACCCAAAATGATGTTTGGGAGTGTTTCGGACCACTTCGCTACCATTCGGCATGTAAAGATTGCAAAATATATGTTTTGGGCTCCGAATGCACTATTTCGTGGGGCCGAAGTTGGGAAGCATACATTCTACCCGATTAGACCCAAAATGATGTTTGGGAGTGTTTCGGACCATTTCGCTACCATTCGGCATGTAAAGATTTTGTTTTGGGCCCGAATGCACTATTTTGTGGTGGCGAAGTTGGTAAGCATCCATTCTACTCCATTAGACCTAAAATGATGTTTAGGAGTGTCTCAAAGCATTTAGCTAACCTTCGGCATGTAAAAAGATGCAAAACTTGTGTTTCGGGCCTGAATGCACTATTTCGGGGTACCGAAGTAGCGGGGCATACATTCTACCCCATTAGACCCAAAATGATGTTTGGGAGTGTTTCGGACCATTTCGCCAACATTCGGCATGTAAAATAATGCAAAACTTGTGTTCCGGGGCTGAATGCATTATTTCGTGGTACCGATGTTGCAAAGCATCCATTCTACTCCATTAGACCCAAAATGATGTTTGGGAGTGTTTCAGACTATTTCGCTCAAGTTCAATAGGTAAAAGGATGCGAAATTTGTGTTTCTGGGCTGAATGCACTATTTCGGGGTACCGAAGTTGCGAAGCATCCATTCTTCTACATTGCCCACAAAATGATGATTGGGAGTGTTTCAGAGCATTTCACTAACCTTGAGCACATACAAAGATGCAATACTTGTGTTTCGTGCCTGAGTGCACTATTTTGGGGTACCGAAGTTGCGACGCATCCATTCTACTCTGGTAGACCGAAAATGATGTTCGGGAGTGTTTGATACCATTTCAATAACCTTCGACATAAAAGATGAAAAACTTGTGTTTCGGGTATGAATGCACTATTTTAGGGTAGCGAAGTTGGGAAGCATCCATTCTACTCCATTAAACCCAAATTTTTGTTTGTGAGTGTTTTATACCATTTCGCTAACCTTCGGATGTAAAGAGATGCAAAACTTGTGTTTTGGGCCTCAATGCACTATTTTGTGGTGCCGAACTTGGGAAGCATCCTTTCTACTCCATTAGACCCAAAATGATGTTTGGGAGTGTTTCGGACCACTTCGCTACCATTCGGCATGTAAAGATTGCAAAATATATGTTTTGGGCCTGAATGCACTATTTCGTGGGGCCGAAGTTGGGAAGCATACATTCTACCCAATTAGACCCAAAATGATGTTTGGGAGTGTTTCGGACCATTTCGCTACCGTTCGGCATGTAAAGATTTTGTTTTGGGCCTGAATGCACTATTTTGGGGTACCGAAGATGCGATGCATCCATTCTACTCTAGTAGACCCAAAATGATGTTTGGGAGTGTTTGAGACCATTTCAATAACCTTCGGACATTAAAGATGAAAAACTTGTGTTTCGGGCATGAATGCACTATTTAATGGTTCGGAAACTGGGAAGCATCCATTCTACACCATTAGACCTAAAATGATGTTTGGGAGTGTCTCAAAGCATTTAGCTAACCTTCGGCATGTAAAAAGATGCAAAACTTGTGTTTCGGGCCTGAATGCACTATTTTGGGGTTCCGACGTTGCGAAGCATACATTCTACCCCATTAGACCCAAAATGATGTTTCGGATTGTTTCAGACCATTTCGCTAACATTCAGCATGTAAAAGAATGCAAAACTTGTGTTTCGGGGCTGAATTCACTATTTCGTGGTACCGATCTTGCAAAGCATCCATTCTACTCCATTAGACCCAAAATGATGTTTGGGAGTGTTTGGGACCATTTCGCTGAAGTTCGACATGTAAAAGGATGCGAAATTTGTGTTTCTGGGCTGAATGCACTATTTCGGGGTACCGAAGTTGCGAAGCATCCATTCTTCTACATTGGACACGAAATGATGATTGGGAGTGTTTCAGAGCAATTCGCTAACCTTGAGCACATACAAAGATGCAATACTTGTGTTTTGGGCCTGAATGCACTATTTTGGGGTACCGAAGATGAGATGTATCCATTCTACTCTGGTAGACCCAAAATGATGTTTGGGAGTGTTTGAGACCATTTCAATAACCTTCGGACATTAAAGATGAAAAACTTGTGTTTCAGGCATGAATGCACTATTTAAGGGTTCGGAAATTGGGAAGCATCCATTCTACTCCATTAGACCTAAAATGATGTTTGGGAGTGTCTCAAAGTATTTAGCTAACCTTCGGCATGTAAAAATATGCAAAACTTGTGTTTCGGGTCTGAATGCACTATTTCGGGGTACTGAAGTTGCGAAGCATACAATCTACCCCATTGGGACGAAAATGATGTTTGGGCGTGTTTCAGACCATTTCGCTAATGTTCGGCATGTTAAAGAACGCAAAACTTGTGTTTCGGGCTGAATGCACTATTTCGTGGTACTGATGTTGCAAAGCATCCATTCTACTCCATTAGACCCAAAATGATATTTGGGAGTGTTTCGGAGCATTTCACTAACCTTCAGCATCTACAAAGATGCAATACTTGTGTTTCGTGGCTGAATGAACTTTTTCGGGGTACCGAAGTTGTGAGGCATCCATTCTTCTACATTGGACACAAAATGATGTTGGGAGTGTTTCAAAGCATTTCGCTAACCTTGAGCACATACAAAGATGCGGTACTTGTGTTTCGGGCTCGAATGCACTATTTTGGGGTACCGAAGTTGCGATGCATCCATTCTACTCTAGTAGACCCAAAATGATGTTCGGGAGTGTTTGATACCATTTCAATAACCTTCGGACATAAAAATATGAAAAACTTGTGTTCCGGGTATGAATGCACTATTTTAGGGTACCGAAGTTGGGAAGCATCCATTCTACTCCATTAAACCCAAAATTTTTTTTGGTAGTATTTTATACCATTTCGCTAACCTTCGGATGTAAAGAGATGCAAAACTTGTGTTTTGGGCCTGAATGCACTATTTTGTGGTGCCGAACTTGGGAAGCATCCATTCTACTCCATTAGACCTAAAATGATGTTTGGGAGTGTTTCGGACCATTTCGTTACCGTTCGGCATGTAAAAGATTGCAAAACTTGTGTTTTGGTCCTGAATGCACTATTTCGTGGGGCCGAAGTTGGGAAGCATACATTCTACCCCATTAGACCCAAAATGATGTTTGGAAGTGTTTCGGACGATTTCGCTACTGTTCGGCACGTAAAGATCGCAAAACTTGTGTTTTGGGTCTGAATGCACTATTTTGTGGAGCCGAAGTTGGTAAGCATCCATTCTACTCCATTAGACCTAAAATGGTGTTTGGGAGTGTCTCAAAGCATTTAGCTAACCTTCGGCATGTAAAAAGATGCAAAACTTGTGTTTCGGGCATGAATGCACTATTTCGGGGTACCAAAGTAGCGGGGCATACATTCTACCCCATTAGCCCCTAAATGATGTTTGGGAGTGTTTCGGACCATTTCGCCAACATTCGGCATGTAAAATTATGCAAAACTTGTGTTTCGGGGCTGAATGCACTATTTCGGTACCGATGTTGCAAAGCATCCATTCTACTCCATTAGACCCAAAATGATGTTTGGGAGTGTTTCTGACCATTTCGCTAACGTTCGACATGTAAAAGGATGCAAAATTTGTGTTTCAGGGCTAAATGCACTATTTCGGGGTACTGAAGTTGCGAAGCATCCATTGTTCTACGTTGGACACAAAATGATGATTGGGAGTGTTTCAGAGCATTTCACTAACCTTGAGCACATACAAAGATGCAATACTTGTGTTTCGTGCCTGAGTGCACTATTTTGGGGTACCGAAGTTGCGACGCATCCATTCTACTCTGGTAGACCGAAAATGATGTTCGGGAGTGTTTGATACCATTTCAATAACCTTCGACATAAAAGATGAAAAACTTGTGTTTCGGGTATGAATGCACTATTTTAGGGTACTGAAGTTAGGAAGCATCCATTCTACTCCATTGAACCCAAATTTTTGTTTGGGAGTGTTTTATACCATTTCGCTAACCTTCGGATGTAAAGAGATGCAAAACTTGTGTTTTGGGCCTCAATGCACTATTTTGTGGTGCCGAACTTGGGAAGCATCCTTTCTACTCCATTAGACCCAAAATGATGTTTGGGAGTGTTTCGGACCACTTCGCTACCATTCGACATGTAAAGATTGCAAAATATATGTTTTGGGCCTGAATGCACTATTTCGTGGGGCCGAAGTTGGGAAGCATACATTCTACCCGATTAGACCCAAAATGATGTTTGGGAGTGTTTCGGACCATTTCGCTACCGTTCGGCATGTAAAGATTTTGTTTTGGGCCTGAATGCACTATTTTGTGGTGGCGAAGTTGGTAAGCATCCATTCTACTCCATTAGACCTAAAATGATGTTTAGGAGTGTCTCAAAGCATTTAGCTAACCTTCGGCATGTAAAAAGATGCAAAACTTGTGTTTCGGGCCTGAATGCACTATTTCGGGGTACCGAAGTAGCGGGGCATACATTCTACCCCATTAGACCCAAAATGATGTTTGGGAGTGTTTCGGACCATTTCGCCAACATTCGGCATGTAAAATAATGCAAAACTTGTGTTCGGGGCTGAATGCATTATTTCGTGGTACCGATGTTGCAAAGCATCCATTCTACTCCATTAGACCCAAAATGATGTTTGGGAGTGTTTCGTACTATTTCGCTCAAGTTCAATAGGTAAAAGGATGCGAAATTTGTGTTTCGGGTCGAATGCACTATTTCGGGTACCGAAGTTGCGAAGCATCCATTCTTCTACATTGCCCACAAAATGATAATTGGGAGTGTTTCAGAGCATTTCACTAACCTTGAGCACATACAAAGATGCAATACTTGTGTTTCGTGCCTGAGTGCACTATTTTGGGGTACCGAAGTTGCGACGCATCCATTCTACTCTGGTAGACCGAAAATGATGTTCGGGAGTGTTTGATACCATTTCAATAACCTTCGACATAAAAGATGAAAAACTTGTGTTTCGGGTATGAATGCACTATTTTAGGGTACTGAAGTTGGGAAGCATCCATTCTACTCCATTAAACCCAAATTTTTGTTTGGGAGTGTTTTATACCATTTCGCTAACCTTCGGATGTAAAGAGATGCAAAACTTGTGTTTTGGGCCTCAATGCACTATTTTGTGGTGCCGAACTTGGGAAGCATCCTTTCTACTCCATTAGACCCAAAATGATGTTTGGGAGTGTTTCGGACCACTTCGCTACCATTCGACATGTAAAGATTGCAAAATATATGTTTTGGGCCTGAATGCACTATTTCGTGGGGCCGAAGTTGGGAAGCATACATTCTACCCGATTAGACCCAAAATGATGTTTGGGAGTGTTTCGGACCATTTCGCTACCGTTCGGCATGTAAAGATTTTGTTTTGGGCCCGAATGCACTATTTTGTGGTGGCGAAGTTGGTAAGCATCCATTCTACTCCATTAGACCTAAAATGATGTTTAGGAGTGTCTCAAAGCATTTAGCTAACCTTCGGCATGTAAAATGATGCAAAACTTGTGTTTCGGGCCCGAATGCACTATTTCGGGGTACCGAAGTAGCGGGGCATACATTCTACCCCATTAGACCCAAAATGATGTTTGGGAGTGTTTCGGACCATTTCGCCAACATTCGGCATGTAAAATAATGCAAAACTTGTGTTCGGGGCTGAATGCATTATTTCGTGGTACCGATGTTGCAAAGCATCCATTCTACTCCATTAGACCCAAAATGATGTTTGGGAGTGTTTCAGACTATTTCGCTAAAGTTCAATAGGTAAAAGGATGCGAAATTTGTGTTTCGGGTCGAATGCACTATTTCGGGGTACCGAAGTTGCGAAGCATCCATTCTTCTACATTGCCCACAAAATGATGATTGGGAGTGTTTCAGAGCATTTCACTAACCTTGAGCACATACAAAGATGCAATACTTGTGTTTCGTGCCTGAGTGCACTATTTTGGGGTACCGAAGTTGCAACGCATCCATTCTACTCGGTAGACCGAAAATGATGTTCGGGAGTGTTTGATACCATTTCAATAACCTTCGACATAAAAGATGAGAAACTTGTGTTTCGGGTATGAATGCACTATTTTAGGGTACTGAAGTTGGGAAGCATCCATTCTACTCCATTAAACCCAAATTTTTGTTTGGGAGTGTTTTATACCATTTCGCTAACCTTCGGATGTAAAGAGATGCAAAACTTGTGTTTTGGGCCTCAATGCACTATTTTGTGGTGCCGAACTTGGGAAGCATCCTTTCTACTCCATTAGACCCAAAATGATGTTTGGGAGTGTTTCGGACCACTTCGCTACCATTCGGCATGTAAAGATTGCAAAATATATGTTTTGGGCCTGAATGCACTATTTCGTGGGGCCGAAGTTGGGAAGCATACATTCTACCCGATTAGACCCAAAATGATGTTTGGGAGTGTTTCGGACCATTTCGCTACCGTTCGGCATGTAAAGATTTTGTTTTGGGCCTGAATGCACTATTTTGTGGTGGCGAAGTTGGTAAGCATCCATTCTACTCCATAAGACCTAAAATGATGTTTAGGAGTGTCTCAAAGCATTTAGCTAACCTTCGGCATGTAAAAAGATGCAAAACTTGTGTTTCGGGCCTGAATGCACTATTTTGGGGTACCGAAGTAGCGGGGCATACATTCTACCCCATTAGACCCAAAATGATGTTTGGGAGTGTTTCGGACCATTTCGCCAACATTCGGCATGTAAAATAATGCAAAACTTGTGTTCGGGGCTGAATGCATTATTTCATGGTACCGATGTTGCAAAGCATCCATTCTACTCCATTAGACCCAAAATGATGTTTGGGAGTGTTTCAGACTATTTCGCTAAAGTTCAATAGGTAAAAGGATGCGAAATTTGTGTTTCTGGGCTGAATGCACTATTTCGGGGTACCGAAGTTGCGAAGCATCCATTCTTCTACATTGCCCACAAAATGATGATTGGGAGTGTTTCAGAGCATTTCACTAACCTTGAGCACATACAAAGATGCAATACTTGTGTTTCGTGCCTGAGTGCACTATTTTGGGGTACCGAAGTTGCGACGCATCCATTCTACTCTGGTAGACCGAAAATGATGTTCGGGAGTGTTTGATACCATTTCAATAACCTTCAGACATAAAAGATGAAAAACTTGTGTTTCGGGTATGAATGCACTATTTTAGGGTACTGAAGTTGGGAAGCATCCATTCTACTCCATTAAACCCAAATTTTTGTTTGGGAGTGTTTTATACCATTTCGCTAACCTTCGGATGTAAAGAGATGCAAAACTTGTGTTTTGGGCCTCAATGCACTATTTTGTGGTGCCGAACTTGGGAAGCATCCTTTCTACTCCATTAGACCCAAAATGATGTTTGGGAGTGTTTCGGACCACTTCACTACCATTCGGCATGTAAAGATTGCAAAATATATGTTTTGGGCATGAATGCACTATTTCGTGGGGCCGAAGTTGGGAAGCATACATTCTACCCGATTAGACCCAAAATGATGTTTGGGAGTGTTTCGGACCATTTCGCTACCGTTCGGCATGAAAAGATTGTGTTTTGGGCCTGAATGCACTATTTTGTGGTGGCGAAGTTGGTAAGCATCCATTCTACTCCATTAGACCCAAAATGATGTTTGGGAGTGTTTCAGACTATTTCGCTAAAGTTCAATAGGTAAAAGGATGCGAAATTTGTGTTTCTGGGCTGAATGCACTATTTCGGGGTACCAAAGTTGCGAAGCATCCATTCTTCTACATTGCCCACAAAATGATGATTGGGAGTGTTTCAGAGCAATTCGCTAACCTTGATCACATACAAAGATGCAATATGATAGGTTCGGAGCGCCCGATCTTTCGGTGAGTGGAGATAAATCCGATTCGGTGGAAGTTGACCCTCACGATCCGACTACGACGAGCGAAACTCGAAGCGCCAATGCAATCGCCGAACCAACTCCCGATGGTTACCAACCTTGCCGGTGCAAGATCGCCCGATCACGAAGATCGATTCCCGTGCGCAATCGAAGAACGAACAAGAATCCGAGGCGAGCAATCTTAATATCACTCGAAGGTGGAGTTCGAATTACGAGAAGACGGCACGTATTTGTGCGTGGTCCGGTGTAGCTAAAGCTAGTTGTAAAACAAAACTCAAGTAAAAATAAAGGAAAAAGTACAACTAAATAAGGTCCCAAGGAGGCAACCCTAGGTCACACCGCAGGCGGCGGCGTTCCGGCGCACGCGTCGTGGGTAACCCGCGTGCCACGCGTCGGGGGCATGTCGGCCCGCGGTCACGCGTCGAAGAAAGGGGGTCGTTGACCCGGGACGCGTGAGGGGGACGTGGCCGGTCCGTCGCCGCAGTAGTCACGGGATTGGAAGGGCCCACGATGCCGAGGGCTGGCCGTAGCCCTCCGAGATACGGCGTCGCACGCGGGAGGAATAAATCGCCGACAACGCCGCCGCTCCTTTGGATTCTCCCCGCTCGAATCATCTCTCGGCTCCTTGGTCGGCCGAAGCCGTCATTCTTTAATAGTAAGATGTAATTTAATTCCCTCGCACGAGCCCGTGTAATTGGTCCGACCGAGGATGGCGCCCGTATTTGTGCTCGTGCGGATGTAGATGCCCCCGAGTCGTTTGCGATGTCCTCATCACAATACTTGTGTTTTGGGCCTGAATGCACTATTTTGGGGTACCGAAGATGCGATGCATCCATTCTACTCTAGTAGACCCAAAATGATGTTTGGGAGTATTTGAGACCATTTCAATAACCTTCGGACATTACAGATGAAAAACTTGTGTTTCGGGCATGAATGCACTATTTAAGTGTTCGGAAACTGGGAAGCATCCATTCTACTCCATTAGACCTAAAATGATGTTTGGGAGTGTCTCAAAGCATTTAGCTAACCTTCGGCATGTAAAAAGATGCAAAACTTGTGTTTCGGGCCTGAATGCACTATTTTGGGGTTCCGAAGTTGCGAAGCATACATTCTACCCCATTAGACCCAAAATGATGTTTGGTAGTGTTTCGGACCATTTCGCTGACATTCGGCATGTAAAAGAATGCAAAACTTGTGTTTCGGGGCTGAATGCACTATTTCGTGGTACCGATGTTGCAAAGCATCCATTCTACTCCATTAGACCCAAAATGATGTTTGGGAGTGTTTCGACCATTTCCTTTGAAGTTCGACATGTAAAAGGATGCGAAATTTGTGTTTCGTGCCGAATGCACTATTTCGGGTACTTGAAGTTGCGAAGCATCCATTCTTCTACATTGGACACAAAATGATGATTGGGAGTGTTTCGAGCATTTCGCTAACCTTGAGCACATACAAAGATGCAATACTTGTGTTTCGGGCCTGAATGCACTATTTTGGGGTACCGAAGTTGCGATGCATCCATTCTACTCTGGTAGACCCAAAATGATGTTCGGGAGTGTTTGATACCATTTCAATAACCTTCGGACATAAAATATGAAAAACTTGTGTTTCGGGTATGAATGCACTATTTTAGGGTACCGAAGTTGGGAACATCCATTCTACTCCATTAAACCCAAAATTTTGTTTGGGAATGTTTTATACCATTTCGCTAACCTTCGGATGTAAAGAGATGCAAAACTTGTGTTTTGGGCCTGAATGCACTATTTTGTGGTGCCGAACTTGGGAAGCATCCATTCTACTCCATTAGACCTAAAATGATGTTTGGGAGTGTTTCGGACCATTTCGTTACCGTTCAGCATGTAAAAGATTGCAAAACTTGTGTTTTGGGCCTGAATGCACTATTTCGTGGGGCCGAATTTGGGAAGCATACATTCTACCCCATTAGACCCAAAATGATGTTTGGGAGTGTTTCAGACCATTTCGCTACCGTTCGGCATTTAAAGATTGCAAAACTTGAGTTTTGGGCCTGAATGCACTATTTTGTGGTGCCGAAGTTGGTAAGCATCCATTGTACTCCATTAGACCTAAAATGATGTTTGGGAGTGTCTCAAAGCATTTAGCTAACCTTCGGCATGTAAAAAGATGCAAAACTTGTGTTTCGGGCCTGAATGCACTATTTCGGGGTACCGAAGTAGCGGGGCATACATTCTACCCCATTAGACCCAAAATGATGTTTGGGAGTGTTTCGGACCATTTCGCCAACATTCGGCATGTAAAAGAATGCAAAACTTGTGTTTCGGGGCTGAATGCATTATTTCGTGGTACCAATGTTGCAAAGCATCCATTCAACTCCATTAGACCCAAAATGATGTTTGGGAGTGTTTCAGATCATTTCGCTAAAGTTCAACATGTAAAATGATGCGAAATTTTTGTTTCTGGGCTGAATGCACTATTTCTGGGTACCGAAGTTGCGAAGCATCCATTCTTCTACTTTGGACACAAAATGATGATTGGGAGTGTTTCAGAGCAATTCGCTAACCTTGAGCACATACAAAGATGCAATACTTGTGTTTTGGGCTCGAATGTTCTATTTTGGGGTACCGAAGATGCGATGCCTCCATTCTACTCGGTAGACCCAAAATGATGTTTGGGAGTGTTTGAGACCATTTCAATAACCTTCGGACATTAAAGATGAAAAACTTGTGTTTCGGGCATGAATGCACTATTTAAGGGTTCGGAAATTGGGAAGCATGCATTCTACTCCATTAGACCTAAAATGATGTTTGGGAGTGTCTCAAAGCATTTGGCTAACCTTCGGCATGTAAAAAGATGCAAAACTTGTGTTTCGGGCCTGAATGCACTATTTTGGGGTTCCGAAGTTGCGAAGCATACTACCCCATTAGACCCAAAATGATGTTTGGGACTGTTTCAGACCATTTCGCTAACATTCGGCATGTAAAAGAATGCAAAACTTGTGTTTCGGGGCTGAATGTAATATTTCGTGGTACCGATGTTGCAAAGCATCCATTCTACTCCATTAGACCCAAAATGATGTTTGGGAGTGTTTCAGACCATTTCACTGAAGTTCGACATGTACAAAGATGCGAAATTTGTGTTTCTGGGCTGAATGCACTATTTCGGGGTACTGAAGTTGCGAAGCATCCATTCTTCTACATTGGACACAAAATGATGATTGGGAGTGTTTCAGAGCATTTCGCTAACCTTGAGCACATACAAAGATGCAATACTTGTGTTTCGGGCTTGAATGCACTATTTTGGGGTACCGAAGTTGCGATGCATCCATTCTACTCGGTAGACCCAAAATGATGTTCGGGAGTGTTTGATACCATTTCAATAACCTTCGGACATAAAATATGAAAAACTTGTGTTTCGGGTATGAATGCACTATTTTAGGGTACCGAAGTTGGGAATCATCCATTCTACTCCATTAAACCCAAAATTTTGTTTGGGAAGTGTTTTATACTATTTCGCTAACCTTCGGATGTAAAGAGATGCAAAACTTGTGTTTTGGGACTGAATGCACTATTTTGTGGTGCCGAACTTGGGAAGCATCCATTCTACTCCATTAGACCTAAAATGATGTTTGGGAGTGTTTCGGACCATTTCGTTACCGTTCAAGCATGTAAAACATTGCAAAACTTGTGTTTTGGGCCTCGAATGCACTATTTCGTGGGGCCGAATTTGGGAAGCATACATTCTACCCCATTAGACCCAAAATGATGTTTGGGAGTGTTTCGGACCATTTCGCTACCGTTCGGCATTTAAAGATTGCAAGACTTGTGTTTTGGGCCCGAATGCACTATTTTGTGGTGCCGAAGTTGGTAAGCATCCATTGTACTCCATTAGACCTAAAATAATGTTTGGGAGTGTCTCAAAGCATTTAGCTAACCTTCGGCATGTAAAAAGATGCAAAACTTGTGTTTCGGGCCTGAATGCACTATTTCGGGGTACCGAAGTAGCGGGGCATACATTCTACCCCATTAGACCCAAAATGATGTTTGGGAGTGTTTCGGACCATTTCGCCAACATTCGGCATGTAAAAGAATGCAAAACTTGTGTTTCGGGGCTGAATGCATTATTTCGTGGTACCAATGTTGCAAAGCATCCATTCAACTCCATTAGACCCAAAATGATGTTTGGGAGTGTTTCGGTACCATTTCGCTAAAGTTCAACATGTAAAATGATGCGAAATTTTTGTTTCGGGCTGAATGCACTATTTACGGGTACCGAAGTTGCGAAGCATCCATTCTTCTACATTGGACACAAAATGATGATTGGGAGTGTTTCGAGCAATTCGCTAACCTTGAGCACATACAAAGATGCAATACTTGTGTTTGGGGCTCGAATGTTCTATTTTGGGGTACCGAAGATGCGATGCCTCCATTCTACTCTAGTAGACCCAAAATGATGTTTGGGAGTATTTGAGACCATTTCAATAACCTTCGGACATTAAAGATGAAAAACTTGTGTTTCGGGCATGAATGCACTATTTAAGGGTTCGGAAATTGGGAAGCATCCATTCTACTCCATTAGACCTAAAATGATGTTTGGGAGTGTCTCAAAGCATTTAGCTAACCTTCGGCATGTAAAAAGATGCAAAACTTGTGTTTCGGGCCTGAATGCACTATTTTGGGGTTCCGAAGTTGCGAAGCATACATTCTACCCCATTAGACCCAAAATGATGTTTGGGAGTGTTTCGGACCATTTCGCTAACGTTCGGCATGTAAAAGAATGCAAAACTTGTGTTTCGGGGCTGAATGCACTATTTCGTGGTACCGATGTTGCAAAGCATCCATTCTACTCCATTAGACCCAAAATGATGTTTGGGAGTGTTTCAGACCATTTCGCTGAAGTTCGACATGTAAAAGGATGCGAAATTTGTGTTTCTGTGCTGAATGCACTATTTCGGGATACCGAAGTTACGAAGCATCCATTATTCTACATTGGACACAAAATGATGATTAGGAGTGTTTCAGAGCAATTCACTAACCATGAGCACATACAAAGATGCAATACTTGTGTTTTGGGCCTGAATGCACTATTTTGGGGTACCGAAGATGAGATGTATCCATTCTACTCTGGTAGACCCAAAATAATGTTTGGGAGTGTTTGAGACCATTTCAATAACCTTCGGACATTAAAGATGAAAAACTTGTGTTTCGGGCATGAATGCACTATTTAAGGGTTCGGAAATTGGGAAGCATCCATTCTACTCCATTAGACCTAAAATGATGTTTGGGAGTGTCTCAAAGCATTTAGCTAACCTTCGGCATGTAAAAAAATGCAAAACTTGTGTTTTGAGGCCTGAATGCACTATTTTGGGGTTCCGAAGTTGCGAAGCATACATTCTACCCCATTAGACCCAAAATGATGTTTTGGAGTGTTTCGGACCATTTCGCTAACCTTCGGCATGTAAAAGAATGCAAAATTTGTGTTTCGGGGCTGAATGCACTATTTCGTGGTACCAATGTTGCAAAGCATCCATTCTACTCCATTATACCCAAAATGATATTTGGGAGTGTTTCAGACCATTTCGCTAACGTTCGACATGTAAAAGGATGCAAAATTTGTGTTTCGGGGCTGAATGCACTATTTCGGGGTACTGAAGTTGCGAAGCATCCATTCTGCTATATTGGACACAGAATGATGGTTGGGAGTGTTTCAGAGCATTTTGCTAACCTTGAGCACATACAAAGATGCAATACTTGTGTTTCAGGCCTGAATGCACTATTTTGGGGTACCGAAGTTGCGATGCATCCATTCTACTCCATTAGACCTAAAATGATGTTTGGGAGTGTCTCAAAGCATTTAGCTAACCTTCGGCATGTAAAAAGATGCAAAACTTGTGTTTCGGGCCTGAATGCACTATTTCGGGGTACCGAAGTAGAGGGGCATACATTCTACCCCATTAGACCCAAAATGATGTTTGGGAGTGTTTCGGACCATTTCGCCAACATTTGGCACGTAAAAGAATGCAAAACTTGTGTTTCGGGCCTGAATGTTCTATTTTGGGGTACCGAAGATGCGATGCCTCCATTCTACTCTGGTAGACCCAAAATGATGTTTGGGAGTGTTTCGTTTTGACCATTTCGCTAACGTTCGACATGTAAAAGGATGCAAAATTGGTGTTTTGGGGCTAAATGAACTATTTCGGGTATTTGGGAGTCGGGTATTGGGGTTTTGCGAAGCATCCAATGTTCTACATTGGACACAAAATGATGATTGGGAGTGTTTCAGAGCATTTCACTAACCTTGAGCACATACAAAGATGCAATACTTGTGTTTCGTGCCTGAGTGCACTATTTTGGGGTACTGAAGTTGCGACGCATCCATTCTACTCTGGTAGACCGAAAATGATGTTCGGGAGTGTTTGATACCATTTCAATAACCTTCGGACATAAAAGATGAAAAACTTGTGTTTCGGGTATGAATGCACTATTTTAGTGTACCGAAGTTGGGAAGCATCCATTCTACTCCATTAAACCCAAAATTTTGTTTGGGAGTGTTTTATACCATTTCGCTAACCATCGGATGTAGAGATGCAAAACTTGTGTTTTGGGCCTGAATGCACTATTTTGTGGTGCCGAACTTGGGAGGCATCCATTCTACTCCATTAGACCTAAAATGATGTTTGGGAGTGTTTCGGACCATTTCGCTACCGTTCGGTATGTAAAAGATTGCAAAGCTTGTGTTTTGGGCCTGAATGCACTATTTCGTGGGGCCGAAGTTGGGAAGCATACATTCTACCCCATTAGACCCAAAATGATGTTTGGGAGTGTTTCGGACTATTTTGCTACCGTTCGGCATGTAAAGATTGCAAAACTTGTGTTTCGGGCCTGAATGCACTATTTCGGGGTACCGAAGTAGCGGGGCATACATTCTACCCCATTAGACCCAAAATGATGTTTGGGAGTGTTTCGGACCATTTCGCCAACATTCGGCATGTAAAAGAATGCAAAACTTGTGTTCGGGGCTGAATGCATTATTTCGTGGTATCGATGTTGCAAAGCATCCATTCTACCCCATTAGACCCAAAATGATGTTTGGGAGTGTTTCAGACCATTTCGCTAAAGTTCAACATGTAAAAGGATGCGAAATTTTTGTTTCTGAGCTGAATGCACTACTTCTGGGTACCGAAGTTGCGAAGCATCCATTCTTCTACATTGGACATAAAATGATGATTGGGAGTGTTTCAGAGCAATTCACTAACCTTGAGCACATACAAAGATGCAATACTTGTGTTTTGGGCCTGAATGCACTATTTTGGGGTACCGAAGATGCGATGCATCCATTCTACTCTGGTAGACCCAAAATGATGTTTGGGAGTGTTTGAGACCATTTCAATAACCTTCGGACATTAAAGATGAAAAACTTGTGTTTCGGGTATGAATGCACTATTTAAGGGTTCGGAAATTGGGAAGCATCCATTCTACTCCATTAGACCTAAAATGATGTTTGGGAGTGTCTCAAAGCATTTGGCTAACCTTCGGCATGTAAAAAGATGCAAAACTTGTGTTTCGGGCCTGAATGCACTATTTTGGGGTTCCGAAGTTGCGAAGCATACTACCCCATTAGACCCAAAATGATGTTTGGGAGTGTTTCGGACCATTTCGCTAACATTCGGCATGTAAAAGAATGCAAAACTTGTGTTTCGGGGCTGAATGCACTATTTCGTGGTACCGATGTTGCAAAGCATCCATTCTACTCCATTAGACCCAAAATGATGTTTGGGAGTGTTTCGAGACCATTTCGCTAACGTTCGACATGTAAAAGGATGCGAAATTTGTGTTTCGGGGCCGAATGCACTATTTCGGGTATCGAAGTTGCGAAGCATCCATTCTTCTACATTGGACACAAAATGATGATTGGGAGTGTTTCGAGCATTTCGCTAACCTTGAGCACATACAAAGATGCAATACTTGTGTTTCGGGCTCGAATGCACTATTTTGGGGTACCGAAGGTGCATGCATCCATTCTACTCTGGTAGACCCAAAATGATGTTCGGGAGTGTTTGATACCATTTCAATAACCTTCGGACATAAAATATGAAAAACTTGTGTTTCGGGTATGAATGCACTATTTTAGGGTACCGAAGTTGCGAAGCATCCATTCTACTCCATTAAACCCAAAATTTTGTTTGGGAGTGTTTTATACCATTTCGCTAACCTTCGGATGTAAAGAGATGCAAAACTTGTGTTTTGGGCCTGAATGCACTATTTTGTGGTGCCGAACTTGGGAAGCATCCATTCTACTCCATTAGACCTAAAATGATGTTTGGGAGTGTTTCGGACCATTTCGTTACCGTTCAGCATGTAAAAGATTGCAAAACTTGTGTTTTGGGCCTGAATGCACTATTTCGTGGGGCCGAAGTTCGGAAGCATACATTCTACCCCATTAGACCCAAAATGATGTTTGGGAGTGTTTCAGACCATTTCGCTACCGTTCGGCATTAAAGATTGCAAAACTTGTGTTTTGGGCCTGAATGCACTATTTTGTGGTGCCAAAGTTGGTAAGCATCCATTCTACTCCATTAGACCTAAAATGATGTTTGGGAGTGTCTCAAAGCATTTAGCTAACCTTCGGCATGTAAAAAGATGCAAAACTTGTGTTTCGGGCCTGAATGCACTATTTCGGGGTACCGAAGTAGCGGGGCATACATTCTACCCCATTAGACCCAAAATGATGTTTGGGAGTGTTTCGGACCATTTCGCCAACATTCGGCATGTAAAAGAATGCAAAACTTGTGTTTCGGGGCTGAATGCATTATTTCGTGGTACCGATGTTGCAAAGCATCCATTCTACTCCATTAGACCCAAAATGATGTTTGGGAGTGTTTCAGACCATTTCGCTAAAGTTCAACATAGATAAAAGGATGCGAAATTTGTGTTTCGGGTTGAATGCACTATTTCGTGGTACCGAAGTTGCGAAGCATCCATTCTTCTACATTGCCCACAAAATGATGATTGGGAGTGTTTCAGAGCATTTCACTAACCTTGAGCACATACAAAGATGCAATACTTGTGTTTCGTGCCTGAGTGCACTATTTTGGGGTACCGAAGTTGCGACGCATCCATTCTACTCTGGTAGACCGAAAATGATGTTCGGGAGTGTTTGATACCATTTCTATAACCTTCGGACATAAAAGATGAAAAATTTGTGTTTCGGGTATGAATGCACTATTTTAGGGTACTGAAGTTGGGAAGCATCCATTCTACTCCATTAAACCCAAATTTTTGTTTGGGAGTGTTTTATACCATTTCGCTAACCTTCGGATGTAAAGAGATGCAAAACTTGTGTTTGGGCCTGAATGCACTATTTTGTGCTGCCGAACTTGGGAAGCATCCTTTCTACTCCATTAGACCCAAAATGATGTTTGGGAGTGTTTCGGACCACTTCGCTACCATTCGGCATGTAAAGATTGCAAAATATATGTTTTGGGCCTGAATGCACTATTTCGTGGGTGGGGGGGAAGGTTGGGAAGCGTACATTCTACCCGATTAGACCCAAAATGATGTTTGGGAGTGTTTCGGACCATTTCGCTACCGTTCGGCATGTAAAGATTGTGTTTTGGGCTCTGAATGCACTATTTTGTGGTGGCGAAGTTGGTAAGCATCCATTCTACTCCATTAGACCTAAAATGATGTTTAGGAGTGTCTCAAAGCATTTAGCTAACCTTCAACATGTAAAAAGATGCAAAACTTGTGTTTCGGGCCTGAATGCACTATTTCTGGGTACCGAAGTTGCGGGGCATACATTCTACCCCATTAGACCCAAAATGATGTTTGGGAGTGTTTCGGACAATTTCGCCAACATTCGGCATGTAAAATAATGCAAAACTTGTGTTCCGGGGCTGAATGCATTATTTCGTGGTACCGATGTTGCAAAGCATCCATTCTACTCCATTAGACCCAAAATGATGTTTGGGAGTGTTTCAGACTATTTCGCTAAAGTTCAATAGGTAAAAGGATGCGAAATTTGTGTTTCTGGGCTGAATGCACTATTTCAGGGTACCGAAGTTGCGAAGCATCCATTCTTCTACATTGCCCACAAAATGATGATTGGGAGTGTTTCAGAGCAATTCGCTAACCTTGATCACATACAAAGATGCAATACTTGTGTTTTGGGCCTGAATGCACTATTTTGGGGTACCGAAGATGCGATGCATCCATTCTACTCTAGTAGACCCAAAATGATGTTTGGGAGTATTTGAGACCATTTCAATAACCTTCGGACATTACAGATGAAAAACTTGTGTTTCGGGCATGAATGCACTATTTAAGGGTTCGGAAATTGGGAAGCATCCATTCTACTCTATTAGACCTAAAATGATGTTTGGGAGTGTCTCAAAGCATTTAGCTAACCTTCGGCATGTAAAACGATGTAAAACTTGTGTTTCGGGCCTGAATGCACTATTTTGGGGTTCCGAAGTTGCGAAGCATACTACCCCATTAGACCCAAAATGATGTTTGGGAGTGTTTCGGACCATTTCGCTAACATTTGGCATGTAAAAGAATGCAAAACTTGTGTTTCGGGGCTGAATGCACTATTTCATGGTACCGATGTTGCAAAGCATCCATTCTACTCCATTAGACCCAAAATGATGTTTGGGAGTGTTTCAGACTATTTCGCTAAAGTTCAATAGGTAAAAGGATGCGAAATTTGTGTTTCTGGGCTGAATGCACTATTTCGGGTACCGAAGTTGCGAAGCATCCATTCTTCTACATTGGCCCACAAAATGATGATTGGGAGTGTTTCGAGCAATTCGCTAACCTTGAGCACATAAAAAGATGCAATACTTGTGTTTTGGGCTCGAATGCACTATTTTGGGGTACCGAAGATGCGATGCATCCATTCTACTCTGGTAGACCCAAAATGATGTTTGGGAGTGTTTGAGACCATTTCAATAACCTTCGGACATTAAAGATGAAAAACTTGTGTTTCGGGCATGAATGCACTATTTAAGGGTTCGGAAATTGGGAAGCATCCATTCTACTCTATTAGACCTAAAATGATGTTTGGGAGTGTCTCAAAGCATTTAGCTAACCTTCGGCATGTAAAACGATGTAAAACTTGTGTTTCGGGCCTGAATGCACTATTTTGGGGTTCCGAAGTTGCGAAGCATACTACCCCATTAGACCCAAAATGATGTTTGGGAGTGTTTCGGACCATTTCGCTAACATTTGGCATGTAAAAGAATGCAAAACTTGTGTTTCGGGGCTGAATGCACTATTTCATGGTACCGATGTTGCAAAGCATCCATTCTACTCCATTAGACCCAAAATGATGTTTGGGAGTGTTTCAGACCATTTCGCTAACGTTCGACATGTAAAAGGATGCAAAATTTGTGTTTCGGGGCTGAATGCACTATTTCGGGGTACCGAAGTTGCGAAGCATCCATTCTTCTACATTGGACACAAAATGATGATTGGGAGTGTTTCGAGCATTTCGCTAACCTTGAGCACATACAAAGATGCAATACTTGTGTTGTCGGGCCGAATGCACTATTTTGGGGTACCGAAGTTGCGATGCATCCATTCTACTCGGTAGACCCAAAATGATGTTCGGGAGTGTTTGATACCATTTCAATAACCTTCGGACATAAAATATGAAAAACTTGTGTTTCGGGTATGAATGCACTATTTTATGGTACCGAAGTTGGGAAGCATCCATTCTACTCCATTAAACCCAAAATTTTGTTTGGGAGTGTTTTATACCATTTCGCTAACCTTCGGACGTAAAGAGATGCAAAACTTGTGTTTTGGGCCTGAATGCACTATTTTGTGGTGCCGAACTTGGGAAGCATCCATTCTACTCCATTAGACCTAAAATGATGTTTGGGAGTGTTTCGGACCATTTCGCTACCGTTCGGCATGTAAAAGATTGCAAAACATGTGTTTTGGGCCTGAATGCACTATTTTGTGGTGCTGAAGTTGGGAAGCATACATTCTACCCCATTAGACCCAAAATGATGTTTGGGAGTGTTTCGGACCATTTCGCTACCGTTCGGCCTGTAAAGATTGCAAAACTTGTGTTCTGGGCCTGAATGCACTATTTTGTGGCGCCGAAGTTGGTAAGCATCCATTCTACTCCATTAGACCTAAAATGATGTTTGGGAGTGTCTCAAAGCATTTAGCTAACCTTCGGCATGTAAAAAGATGCAAAACTTGTGTTTCGGGCCTCGAATGCACTATTTCGGGGTACCGAAGTAGCGGGGCATACATTCTACCCCATTAGACCCAAAATGATGTTTGGGAGTGTTTCGGATCAATTTCGCCAACATTCGGCATGTAAAATAATGCAGAACTTGTGTTTCGGGGCTGAATGCATTATTTCGTGGTACCGATGTTGCAAAGCATCCATTCTACTCCATTAGACCCAAAATGATGTTTGGGAGTGTTTTGAGACCATTTCACTAAAGTTCGACAGGTAAAAGGATGCGAAATTTGTGTTTCTTGGTTGAATGCACTATTTCGTGGTACCGAAGTTGCGAAGCATCCATTCTTCTACATTGCCCACAAAATGATGATTGGGAGTGTTTCGAGCATTTCACTAACCTTGAGCACATACAAAGATGCAATACTTGTGTTTCGTGCCCGAGTGCACTATTTTGGGGTACCGAAGTTGCGACGCATCCATTCTACTCGGTAGACCCAAAATGATGTTCGGGAGTGTTTGATACCATTTCAATAACCTTCGGACATAAAAGATGAAAAATTTGTGTTTCGGGTATTAATGCACTATTTTAGGGTACCGAAGTTGGGAAGCATCCATTCTACTCCATTAAACCCAAATTTTTGTTTGGGAGTGTTTTATACCATTTTGCTAACCTTCGGATGTAAAGAGATGCAAAACTTGTGTTTTGGGCCTCGAATGCACTATTTTGTGCTGCTTCGAACTTGGGAAGCATCCTTTCTACTCCATTAGACCCAAAATGATGTTTGGGAGTGTTTCGGACCACTTCGCTACCATTCGGCATGTAAAAGATTGCAAAATATATGTTTTGGGCCTCGAATGCACTATTTCGTGGGGCCGAAGTTGGGAAGCATACATTCTACCCCATTAGACCCAAAATGATGTTTGGGAGTGTTTCGGACCATTTCGCTACCGTTCGGCATGTAAAGATTGCAAACTTGTGTTTTGGGCTCGAATGCACTATTTTGTGGTGGCGAAGTTGGTAAGCATCCATTCTACTCCATTAGACCTAAAATGATGTTTGGGAGTGTCTCAAAGCATTTAGCTAACCTTCGGACATGTAAAAAGATGCAAAACTTGTGTTTCGGGCCTGAATGCACTATTTCGGGGTACCGAAGTAGCGGGGCATACATTCTACCCCATTAGACCCAAAATGATGTTTGGGAGTGTTTCGGACCATTTCGCCAACATTCGGCATGTAAAAGAATGCAAAACTTGTGTTTCGGGGCTGAATGCATTATTTCGTGGTACCGATGTTGCAAAGCATCCATTCTACTCCATTAGACCCAAAATGATGTTTGGGAGTGTTTCAGACCATTTCGCTAAAGTTCAACATGTAAAAGGATGCGAAATTTGTGTTTCTGGCTGAATGCACTATTTCGGGGTACCGAAGTTGCGAAGCATCCATTCATCTACATTGCACACAAAATGATGATTGGGAGTGTTTCAGAGCATTTCGCTAACCTTGAACACATACAAAGATGCAATACTTGTGTTTTGGGCCTGAATGCACTATTTTGGGGTACCGAAGATGCGATGCATCCATTCTACTCTGGTAGACCCAAAATGATGTTTGGGAGTGTTTGAGACCATTTCAATAACCTTCGGACATTAAAGATGAAAAACTTGTGTTTCGGGCATGAATGCACTATTTAAGGGTTCGGAAATTGGGAAGCATCCATTCTACTCCATTAGACCTAAAATGATGTTTGGGAGTGTCTCAAAGCATTTAGCTAACCTTCGGCATGTAAAACGATGTAAAACTTGTGTTTCGGGCCGAATGCACTATTTTGGGGTTCCGAAGTTGCGAAGCATACTACCCCATTAGACCCAAAATGATGTTTGGGAGTGTTTCGGACCATTTCGCCAACATTCGGCATGTAAAAGAATGCAAAACTTGTGTTTCGGGGCTGAATGCACTATTTCGTGGTACCGATGTTGCAAAGCATCCATTCTACTCCATTAGACCCAAAATGATGTTTGGGAGTGTTTCGAGACCATTTCGCTGAAGTTCGACATGTAAAAGGATGCGAAATTTGTGTTTCTGGGCTGAATGCACTATTTCGGGGTACCGAAGTTGCGAAGCATCCATTCTTCTACATTGGACACAAAATGATGATTGGGATTGTTTCAGAGCAATTCGCTAACCTTGAGCACATACAAAGATGCAATACTTGTGTTTTGGGCCTGAATGCACTATTTTGGGGTACCGAAGATGCGATGCATCCATTCTACTCTGGTAGACCCAAAATGTTGTTTGGGAGTGTTTGAGACCATTTCAATAACCTTCGGACATTAAAGATGAAAAACTTGTGTTTCAGGCATGAATGCACTATTTAAGGGTTCGGAAATTGGGAAGCATCCATTCTACTCCATTAGACCTAAAATGATGTTTGGGAGTGTCTCAAAGCATTTAGCTAACCTTCGGCACGTAAAAAGATGCAAAACTTGTGTTTTGGAGGCGCCGAATGCACTATTTTGGGGGTTCGGGAGTTGCGAAGCATACATTCTACCCCATTAGACCCAAAATGATGTTTTGGAGTGTTTCGGACCATTTCGCTAACGTTCGGAATGTAAAAGAATGCAAAACTTGTGTTTCGGGGCTGAATGCACTATTTCGTGGTACTGATATTGCAAAGCATCCATTCTACTCAATTGGACCCAAAATGTTGGTTGGGAGTGTTTCGGACCATTTCGTTACTGTTCGGCATGTAAAAGGATTCAAAATTTGTGTTTTGGGGCTGAATGCACTATTTCGGGGTACCGAAGTTGGGAAGCATCAATTCTGGACACAAACTGATGTTTGGGAGTGTTTCGGTGCATGTCGCTAACCTTCAGCACATACAAAGATGATATACTTGTGTTTGGGCCTGAATACACTATTCTGTGGTGTCGAAGTTGGGAAGCATCCATTCTACTCCATTAGACCTAATATGATGTTTGGCAGTGTCTCAAAGCATTTATCTAACCTTCGGCATGTAAAAAGATGCAAAACTTGTTTTTCGGGCCTGAATTGTATTTTTTGGGGGGGAGGAGGGGGGGGGCATACATTCAACCCCATTAGACCCAAAATGATGTTTGGGAGTGTTTCGGACCATTTCGCTAACGTTCAGCATGTAAAAAGATTCAAAACTTGTGTCTCGGAGCTGAATGCACTATTTTGTGGTGCCGATGTTGCAAAGCATCCATTCTACTCCATTAGACCTAAAATGATGTTTGGGAGTGTCTCAAAGCATTTCGCTAACCTTCGGCATGTAAAAAGATGCAAAACTTGTGTTTTGTGACTGAATGCACTATTTCGTGGGGCCGAAGTTGGGAAGCATACATTCTACCCCATTAGACCCAAAATGATGTTTGGGAGTGTTTCGGAGCATTTCGCCAACATTCGGCATGTAAAAGAATGCAAAACTTGTGTTTCGGGGCTGAATGCATTATTTCGTGGTACCGATGTTGCAAAGCATCCATTCTACTCCATTAGACCCAAAATGATGTTTGGGAGTGTTTCAGACCATTTCGCTAAAGTTCAACATGTAAAAGGATGCGAAATTTGTGTTTCTGGGCTGAATGCGCTATTTCGGAGTACCGAAGTTGCGAAGCATCCATTCTTCTACATTGCACACAAAATGATGATTGGGAGTGTTCCAGAGCATTTCGCTAACCTTGAGCACATACAAAGATGCAATACTTGTGTTTTGGGCCTGAATGCACTATTTTGGGGTACCGAAGATGCGATGCCTCCATTCTACTCTGGTAGACCCAAAATGATGTTTGGGAGTGTTTGAGACCATTTCAATAACCTTCGGACATTAAAGATGAAAAACTTGTGTTTCGGGCATGAATGCACTATTTAAGGGTTCGGAAATTGGGAAGCATGCATTCTACTCCATTAGACCTAAAATGATGTTTGGGAGTGTCTCAAAGCATTTGGCTAACCTTCGGCATGTAAAAAGATGCAAAACTTGTGTTTCGGGCCTGAATGCACTATTTTGGGGTTCCGAAGTTGCGAAGCATACATTCTACGCCATTAGACCCAAAATGATGTTTGGTAGTGTTTCGGACCATTTCGCTAACATTCGGCATGTAAAAGAATGCAAAACTTGTGTTTCGGGGCTGAATGCACTATTTCGTGGTACCGATGTTGCAAAGCATCCATTCTACTCCATTAGACCCAAAATGATGTTTGGGAGTGTTTCAGACCATTTCGCTGAAGTTCGACATGTAAAAGGATGCGAAATTTGTGTTTCTGTGCTGAATGCACTATTTCGGGGTACTGAAGTTGCGAAGCATCCATTCTTCTACATTGGACACAAAATGATGATTGGGAGTGTTTCAGAGCATTTCGCTAACCTTGAGCACATACAAAGATGCAATACTTGTGTTTCGGGCCTAAATGCACTATTTTGGGGTACCGAAGTTGCGATGCATCCATTCTACTCTTGTAGACCCAAAATGATGTTTGGTAGTGTTTGAGACCATTTCAATAACCTTCGAACATAAAAGACGAAAACCTTGTGTTTCGGGCATGAATGCACTATTTTAGGGTACCGAAGTTGAGAAGCATCCATTCTACCCCATTATAACCAAAATGATGTTTGGGAGTGTTTCAAACCATTTCGCTAACGTTCGGTATGTAAAAGAATGCAAAACTTTTGTTTTGGGGCTGAATGCACTATTTCGGGGTACCGAAGTTGCGAAGCATCCATTCTACCCCATTAGACCCAAAATGGTGTTTGGGAGTGTTTCGGACCATTTCGCTAACGTTCGGCATGTAAAAGATTGCAAAACTTGTGTTTTGGGCCTGAATGCACTATTTCGTGGGGGAAGTGCGAAGCATACATTCTACCCCATTAGACCCAAAATGATGTTTGGGATTGGACCATTTTCGCCAACATTCGGCATGTTATGCAAAGTTGTGTTCGGGCTGAATGATTATTTCGTGGTACGATGTTAAAGCATCCATTCTACTCCATTAGACCCAAAATGATGTTTGGGAGTGTTTCGGACCATTTCGCTAAAGTTCAACATAGGTAAAAGGATGCGAAATTTGTGTTTACGGGCTGAATGCACTATTTACGGGTACCGAAGTTGCGAAGCATCCATTCTTCTACATTGCCCACAAAATGATGATTGGGAGTGTTTCGAGCAATTCGCTAACCTTGATCACATAAAAAGATGCAATACTTGTGTTTTGGGCTCTCGAATGCACTATTTTGGGGTACGATTGAAGATGCGATGCATCCATTCTACTCCAGTAGACCCAAAATGATGTTTGGGAGTGTTTGAGACCATTTCAATAACCTTCGGACATTAAAGATGAAAAACTTGTGTTTCGGGCATGAATGCACTATTTTGTGGTGCCGAAGATGGGAAGCATCCATTCTACTCCATTAGACCTAAAATGATGTTTGGGAGTGTCTCAAAGCATTTAGCTAACCTTCGGCATGTAAAAAGATGCAAAACTTGTGTTTCGGGCCTGAATGCACTATTTCGGGGTACCGAAGTTGCGAAGCATACATTCTACCCCATTAGACCCAAAATGATGTTTGGGAGTGTTTCGGACCATTTCGCTAACGTTCGGCATGTAAAAGAATGCAAAACTTGTGTTTCGGGGCTGAATGCACTATTTCGTGGTACCGATGTTGCAAAGCATCCATTCTACTCCATTAGACCCAAAATGATGTTTGGGAGTGTTTCAGACCATTTCGCTAAAGTTCAACATGTAAAAGGATGCGAAATTTGTGTTTCGGGCTGAATGCACTATTTCTGGGTACCGAAGTTGCGAAGCATCCATTCTTCTACATTGGACACAAAATGATGATTGGGAGTGTTTCAGAGCAATTCGCTAACCTTGAGCACATACAAAGATGCAATACTTGTGTTTTGGGCCTGAATGCACTATTTTGGGGTACCGAAGATGCGATGCCTCCATTCTACTCTGGTAGACCCAAAATGATGTTTGGGAGTGTTTGAGACCATTTCAATAACCTTTGGACATTAAAGATGAAAAACTTGTGTTTCGGGTATGAATGCACTATTTAAGGGTTCGGAAATTGGGAAGCATCCATTCTACTCCATTAGACCTAAAATGATGTTTGGGAGTGTCTCAAAGCATTTGGCTAACCTTCGGCATGTAAAAAGATGCAAAACTTGTGTTTTGGGCCTGAATGCACTATTTTGGGGTTCCGAAGTTGCGAAGCATACTACCCCATTAGACCCAAAATGATGTTTGGGACTGTTTCGGACCATTTCGCTAACATTCGGCATGTAAAAGAATGCAAAACTTGTGTTTCGGGGCTGAATGCACTATTTCGTGGTACCGATGTTGCAAAGCATCCATTCTACTCCATTAGACCCAAAATATTGATTGGGAGTGTTTCGGACCATTTCATTACCGTTCGGCATGTAAAAGGATTCAAAACTTGTGTTTCAGGGCTGAATGCACTATTTCGGGGTACCGAAGTTGCGAAGCATCCATTCTTCTACATTGGACACAAAATGATGTTTGGGAGTGTTTCAGAGCATTTCGCTAACTTTCAGCACATACAAAGATGCAATACTTGTGTTTCGGGCCTGAATGCACTATTTTGGGGTACCGAAGTTGGGAAGCATCCATTCTACTCCATTAGACTTAAAATGATGTTTGGGAGTGTCTCCAAGCATTTAGCTAACCTTCGACATGTAAAAAGATGCAAAACTTGTGTTTCGGGCCTGAATGCACTATTTCTGGGTACCGAAGTTGCAAAGCATCCATTCTACCCCATTAGACCCAAAATGATGTTTGGGAGTGTTTCGGACCATTTCGCTAACATTCGGCATGTAAAAGAATGCAAAACTTGTGTTTCGGGGCTGAATGCACTATTTCGTGGTACCGATGTTGCAAAGCATCCATTCTACTCCATTAGACCTAAAATGATGTTTGGGAGTGTTTCGGACCATTTCGCTACCGTTCGGTATGTAAAAGATTGCAAAACTTGTGTTTTGGGCCGCCTTTCTTGCTGTGTTTGGGGTGTTTTTCGATGTGTGAACTTGTGTTTTGGGCCAGAATGCACTATTTTGTGGTGCCGAAGTTGGTAAGCATCCATTCTACTCCATTAGAACTAAAATGATGTTTGGGAGTGTCTCAAAGCATTTAGCTAACCTTCGGCATGTAAAAAATTGCAAAACTTGTGTTTCGGGCCTGAATGCTCTATTTCGGGGTACCGAAGTAGCGGGGCATACATTCTACCCCATTAGACCCAAAATGATGTTTGGGAGTGTTTCGGATCATTTCGCTAACATTCGGCATGTAAAAGAATGCAAAACTTGTGTTTCGGGGCTGAATGCACTATTTTAGGGTACCGAAGTTGGGAATCATCCATTCTACTCCATTAAACCCAAAATTTTGTTTGGGAGTGTTTTCGAGACCATTTCGCTAAAGTTCAACATGTAAACGGATGCGAAATTTTTGTTTCTGGGCTGAATGCACTATTTCTGGGTACCGAAGTTGCGAAGCATCCATTCTTCTACATTGGACACAAAATGATGATTGGGAGTGTTTCAGAGCAATTCGCTAACCTTGAGCACATACAAAGATGCAATACTTGTGTTTTGGGCTCGAATGCACTATTTTGGGGTACCGAAGATGCGATGCCTCCATTCTACTCCGGTAGACCCAAAATGATGTTTGGGAGTGTTTGAGACCATTTCAATAACCTTCGGACATTAAAGATGAAAAACTTGTGCTTCGGGTATTAATGCACTATTTAAGGGTTTGGAAATTGGGAAGCACCCATTCTACTCCATTAGACCTAAAATGATGTTTGGGAGTGTCTCCAAGCATTTAGCTAACCTTCGGCATGTAAAAATATGCAAAACTTGTGTTTCGGGCTTGAATGCACTATTTCGGGGCACCGAAGTCGCGAAGCATACATTCAACCCCATTAGACCCAAAATGATGTTTGGGAGTGTTTCGGACCATTTCGCTAACGTTCGGCATGTAAAAGAATGAAAAACTTGTGTTTCGGGGATGAACGCACTATTTCGTGGTACCGATGTTGCAAAGCATCCATTCTACTCCATTAGACCCAAAATGTTCGTTGGGAGTGTTTCAGACCATTTCGTTACCGTTCGGCATGTAAAAGGATTCAAAACTTGTGGTTTGGGGCTGAATGCACTATTTCGGGGTACCGAAGTTGCGAAGCATCAATTCTACTACATTGGACACAAAATGATGTTTGGGAGTGTTTCGGAGCATGTCGCTAACCTTCAGCACATACAAAGATGCAATACTTGTGTTTCGGGCATGAATGCACTATTTAAGGGTTCGGAAATTGGGAAGCATGCATTCTACTCCATTAGACCTAAAATGATGTTTGGTAGTGTTTCAGACCATTTCAATAACCTTCGGACATAAAAGATGAAAACCTTGTGTTTCGGGCATGAATGCACTATTTTAGGGTACCGAAGCTGGGAAGCATCCATTCTACCCCATTATAACCAAAATGATATTTGGGAGTGTTTCAAACCATTTCGCTAACGTTCGGCATGTAAAAGAATGCAAAATTTTTGTTTTGGGGCTGAATGCACTATTTCGGGGTACCGAAGTTGCGAAGCATCAATTTTACTAAATTGGACACAAAATGATGTTTGGAGTGTTTCGGACCATTTCGCTACCGTTCGACATGTAAAAAGATGCGAAATTTGTGTTTGCTGGGAATGCACTATTTCGGAGTACTGAGGTTGCGAAGCATCCATTCTTCTACATTGGACACAAAATGATGATTTGGATTGTTTCAGAGCATTTCGCTAACACTGAGCACATACAAAGATGCAATACTTGTGTTTCGGGCCTCAATGCACTATTTTGGGGTACCGAAGTTGCGATGCATACATTCTACCCCATTAGACCCAAAATGATGTTTGGGAGTGTTTGAGACCATTTCAATAACCTTCGGACATAAAAGATAAAACTTGTGTTTCAGGCATGAATGCACTATTTAAGGGTACCGAAATTGGGAAACATCCATTCTACTCCATTGGACCCAAAATTTTGTTTGGGAGTGTTTTATACCATTTCTCTAACCTTCGGAAGTAAAGAGATGCAAAACTTGTGTTTTGGGGTGGGATGGAGTATTTTGTGGTGCCGAAGTTGGTAAGCATCCATTCTACTCCATTAGACCTAAAATGATGTTTGGGAGTGTCTCAAAGCATTTAGCTAACCTTCGGCATGTAAAAAGATGCAAAACTTGTGTTTCGGGCCTTGAATGCTCTATTTCGGGGGTACCGAAGTAGCGGGGCATACATTCTACCCCATTAGACCCAAAATGATGTTTGGGAGTGTTTCGGATCATTTCGCTAACATTCGGCATGTAAAAGAATGCAAAACTTGTGTTTCGGGGCTGAATGCACTATTTCGTGGTACCGATGTTGCAAAGCATCCATTCTACTCCATTAGACCCAAAATGATGTTTGGGAGTGTTTCAGACCATTTCGCTAAAGTTCAACATGTAAACGGATGCGAAATTTTTGTTTCGGGCCGAATGCACTATTTCGGGTACCGAAGTTGCGAAGCATCCATTCTTCTACATTGGACACAAAATGATGATTGGGAGTGTTTCGAGCAATTCGCTAACCTTGAGCACATACAAAGATGCAATACTTGTGTTTTGGGCTCGAATGCACTATTTTGGGGTACCGAAGATGCGATGCCTCCATTCTACTCTGGTAGACCCAAAATGATGTTTGGGAGTGTTTGAGACCATTTCAATAACCTTCGGACATTAAAGATGAAAAACTTGTGTTTGGATAATATATTTAAGGGTTGAAATTGAGAATTTTTTTTAATAAAATATTTTGGGGTTTTATTTAAGGCTTGTGAAAACTTGTGTTTCGGGTATGAATGCACTATTTAAGGGTTCGGAAATTGGGAAGCATCCATTCTACTCCATTAGACCTAAAATGATGTTTGGGAGTGTCTCAAAGCATTTGGCTAACCTTCGGCATGTAAAAAGATGCAAAACTTGTGTTTCGGGCCGAATGCACTATTTTGGGGTTCCGAAGTTGCGAAGCATACTACCCCATTAGACCCAAAATGATGTTTGGGAGTGTTTCGGACCATTTCGCTAACGTTCGGCATGTAAAAGAATGCAAAACTTGTGTTTCGGGGCTGAATGCACTATTTCGTGGTACCGATGTTGCAAAGCATCCATTCTACTCCATTAGACCCAAAATGATGTTTGGGAGTGTTTCGGACCATTTCGCTAACGTTCGACATGTAAAAGGATGCAAAATTTGTGTTTCGGGGCTGAATGCACTATTTCGGGGTACTGAAGTTGCGAAGCATCCATTCTTCTACATTGGACACAAAATGATGATTGGGAGTGTTTCAGAGCATTTCACTAACCTTGAGGACATACAAAGATGCAATACTTGTGTTTCGGGCATGAATGCACTATTTAAGGGTTCGGAAATTGGGAAGCATGCATTCTACTCCATTAGACCTAAAATGATGTTTGGGAGTGTTCTCAAAGCATTTGGCTAACCTTCGGCATGTAAAAAGATGCAAAACTTGTGTTTCGGGCGAATGCCTTTTTGGGATGGTTGCGCATACTACCCCATAGACCCAAAATGATGTTTGGGATTTGTTTCGTCCCTTTTCTTAAACATTCGGACATGTAAAAGAATGCAAAACTTGTGTTTCGGGTATGAATGCACTATTTAAGTGTTACCGATGTTGCAAAGCATCCATTCTACTCCATTAGACCTAAAATGATGTTTGGGAGTGTCTCAAAGCATTTGGCTAACCTTCGGCATGTAAAAAGATGCAAAACTTGTGTTTCGGGCTCGAATGCACTATTTTGGGGTTCCGAAGTTGCGAAGCATCATCTACCCCATTAGACCCAAAATGATGTTTGGGAGTGTTTCGGACCATTTCGCTAACATTCGGCATGTAAAAGAATGCAAAACTTGTGTTTCGGGGCTGACTGCACTATTTCGTGGTACCTATGTTGGAAAGCATCCATTCTACTCCATTAGACCCAAAATGATGTTTGGGAGTGTTTCAGACCATTTCGCTAACGTTCGACATGTAAAAGGATGCAAAATTTGTGTTTGGGCGGGTGAATGCACTATTCGTCGAGAGTGCGAAAAGTTGCGAAGCATCCATTCTTCTACATTGGACACAAAGTGATGATTGGGAGTGTTTCGAGCATTTCACTAACCTTGAGCACATACAAAGATGCAATACTTGTGTTTCGGGCATGAATGCACTATTTAAGGGTTCGGAAATTGGGAAGCATGCATTCTACTCCATTAGACCTAAAATGATGTTTGGGAGTGTCTCAAAGCATTTGGCTAACCTTCGGCATGTAAAAAGATGCAAAACTTGTGTTTCGGGCCTGAATGCACTATTTTGGGGTTCCGAAGTTGCGAAGCATACTACCCCATTAGACCCAAAATGATGTTTGGGAGTGTTTCGGACCATTTCGCTAACATTCGGCATGTAAAAGAATGCAAAACTTGTGTTTCGGGGCTGAATGCACTATTTCGTGGTACCGATGTTGCAAAGCATCCATTCTACTCCATTAGACCTAAAATGATGTTTGGGAGTGTTTCAGACCATTTCGCTAAAGTTCAACATGTAAACGGATGCGAAATTTTTGTTTCTGGGCTGAGTGCACTATTTCTGGGTACCGAAGTTGCGAAGCATCCATTCTTCTACATTGGACACAAAATGATGATTGGGAGTGTTTCAGAGCAATTCGCTAACCTTGAGCACATACAAAGATGCAATACTTGTGTTTTGGGCTCGAATGCACTATTTTGGGGTACCGAAGATGCGATGCCTCCATTCTACTCTGCGGTAGACCCAAAATGATGTTTGGGAGTGTTTGAGACCATTTCAATAACCTTCGGACATTAAAGATGAAAAACTTGTGCTTCGGGTATTAATGCACTATTTAAGGGTTTGGAAATTGGGAAGCACCCATTCTACTCCATTAGACCTAAAATGATGTTTGGGAGTGTCTCAAAGCATTTGGCTAACCTTCGGCATGTAAAAAGATGCAAAACTTGTGTTTCGGGCTCGAATGCACTATTTTGGGGTTCCGAAGTTGCGAAGCATACTACCCCATTAGACCCAAAATGATGTTTGGGAGTGTTTCGGACCATTTCGCTAACATTCGGCATGTAAAAGAATGCAAAACTTGTGTTTCGGGGCTGAATGCACTATTTCGTGGTACCGATGTTGCAAAGCATCCATTCTACTCCATTAGACCTAAAATGATGTTTGGGAGTGTTTCGGACCATTTCGCTAACGTTCGACATGTAAAAGGATGCAAAATTTGTGTTTCGGGGGCTTGAATGCACTATTTCGGGGTTCTGAACGGTTGCGAAGCATCCATTCTTCTACATTGGACACAAAATGATGATTGGGAGTGTTTCGAGCATTTCACTAACCTTGAGCACATACAAAGATGCAATACTTGTGTTTCGGGCATGAATGCACTATTTAAGGGTTCGGAAATTGGGAAGCATGCATTCTACTCCATTAGACCTAAAATGATGTTTGGGAGTGTCTCAAAGCATTTGGCTAACCTTCGGCATGTAAAAAGATGCAAAACTTGTGTTTCGGGCTGAATGCACTATTTTGGGGTTCCAAAGTTGGGAAGCATACTACCCCATTAGACCCAAAATGATGTTTGGGATCGTTTTGAGACCATTTCGCTAACATTCGGCATGTAAAAGAATGCAAAACTTGTGTTTCGGGGCTGAATGCACTATTTGTGGTACCGAGTTGCAAAGGCATCCATTCTACTCCATTAGACCCAAAATGATGTTTGGGAGTGTTTCGGACCATTTCGCTAACGTTCGAAATGTAAAAGGAGGAAAAATTTGTGTTTCGGGGCGGAATGCACTATTTGCCGAAGTTGCGAAGCATCCATTCTTCTACATTGGACACAAAGTGATGATTGGGAGTGTTTCGAGCATTGCACTAACTTGAGAATAAAAAGATGAATACTTGTGTTTTGGGCATGAATGCACTATTTTGGGGTTCGGAAGTTGGGAAGCATCCATTCTACTCCATTAGACCTAAAATGATGTTTGGGAGTGTCTCAAAGCATTTGGCTAACCTTCGGCATGTAAAAAGATGCAAAACTTGTGTTTCGGGCTCGAATGCACTATTTTGGGGTTCCGAAGTTGCGGAAGCATACATTCTACCCCATTAGACCCAAAATGATGTTTGGGAGTGTTTCGGACCATTTCGCTAACATTCGGCATGTAAAAGAATGCAAAACTTGTGTTTCGGGGCTGAATGCACTATTTCGTGGTACCGATGTTGCAAGGCATCCATTCTACCCCACTAGACCCAAAATGATGTTTGGGAGTGTTTCGGACCATTTCGCTAAAGTTCAACATGTAAACGGATGCGAAATTTTTGTTTCTGGGCTGAATGCACTATTTATGGGTACCGAAGTTGCGAAGCATCCATTCTTCTACATTGGACACAAAATGATGATTGGGAGTGTTTCAGAGCAATTCGCTAACCTTGAGCACATAGAAAGATGCAATACTTGTGTTTTGGGCCTGAATGCACTATTTTGGGGTACCGAAGATGCGATGCCTCCATTCTACTCTGGTAGACCCAAAATGATGTTTGGGAGTGTTTGAGACCATTTCAATAACCTTCGGACATTAAAGATGAAAAACTTGTGTTTCGGGTATGAATGCACTATTTAAGGGTTCGGAAATTGGAAGCACCATCACTCCATTAGACCCAAAATGATGTTTGGGAGTGTTTGAGACCATTTCAATAACCTTCGGACATTAAAGATGAAAAACTTGTGTTTCGGGTATGAATGCACTATTTAAGGGTTCGGAAATTGGGAAGCATCCATTCTACTCCATTAGACCTAAAATGATGTTTGGGAGTGTCTCAAAGCATTTGGCTAACCTTCGGCATGTAAAAAGATGCAAAACTTGTGTTTCGGGCCTGAATGCACTATTTTGGGGTTCCGAAGTTGCGAAGCATACTACCCCATTAGACCCAAAATGATGTTTGGGACTGTTTCGGACCATTTCGCTAACATTCGGCATGTAAAAGAATGCAAAACTTGTGTTTCGGGGCTGAATGCACTATTTCGTGGTACCGATGTTGCAAAGCATCCATTCTACCCCATTAGACCCAAAATGATGTTTGGGAGTGTTTCAGACCATTTCGCTAACGTTCGGCATGTAAAAGAATGCAAAACTTTTATTTTGGGGCTGAATGCACTATTTCGGGGTACCGAAGTTGCGAAGCATCAATTCAACTACATTGGACACAAAATGATGTTTGGGAGTATTTCGGAGCATGTCACTAACCTTAAGGACATACAAAGATGATATACTTGTGTTTCGAGGCTGAATGCACTATTTCAGGGTTCGGAAATTGGGAAGCATGCATTCTACTCCATTAGACCTAAAATGATGTTTGGGAGTGTCTCAAAGCATTTGGCTAACCTTCGGCATGTAAAAAGATGCAAAACTTGTGTTTCGGGCCCGAATGCACTATTTTGGGGTTCCGAAGTTGCGAAGCATACTACCCCATTAGACCCAAAATGATGTTTGGGAGTGTTTCGGACAATTTCCCTAACATTTGGCATGTAAAAGAATGCAAAACTTGTGTTTCGGGGCTGAGTGCACTATTTCGTGGTACCGATGTTGCAAAGCATCCTTTCCACTCCATTAGACCCAAAATGATGTTTGCGAGTGTTTTAGACCATTTCGCTAACGTTCGACATGTAAAAGGATGCAAAATTTGTGTTTCCGGGCTGAATGCACTATTTCGGGGTATCTTGAAGTTGCGAAGCATCCATTCTTCTACATTGGACACAAAATGATGATTGGGAGTGTTTGAGAGCATTTCACTAACCTTGAGCACATACAAAGATGCAATACTTGTGTTTCGGGCATGAATGCACTATTTAAGGGTTCGGAAATTGGGAAGCATGCATTCTACTCCATTAGACCTAAAATGATGTTTGGGAGTGTCTCAAAGCATTTGGCTAACCTTCGGCATGTAAAAAGATGCAAAACTTGTGTTTCGGGCTTTGAATGCACTATTTTGGGGTTCCGAAGTTGCGAAGCATACTACCCCATTAGACCCAAAATGATGTTTGGGAGTGTCTAAAAGCATTTCATTAACGTTCGGCATGTCCAAGAATGCAAAACTTGTGTTTCGAGGCTGAATGCACTATTTCGTGGTACCGATGTTGCAAAGCATCCATTCTACTGAATTAGACCCAAAATGTTGGTTGGGAGTGTTTCGGACCATTTCAGCTGAAGTTCGACATGTAAAAAGATGCGAAATTTGTGTTTCGGGCTGAATGCACTATTTCGGGGTACTGAAGTTGCGAAGCATCCATTCTTCTACATTGGACACAAAATGATGATTGGGAGTGTTTCAGAGCATTTCGCTAACCTTGAGCACATACAAAGATGCAATACTTGTGTTTCGGGCCTGAGTGCACTATTTTGGGGTACCGAAGTTGCGATGCATCCATTCTACTCTGGTAGACCCAAAATGATGTTCGGGAGTGTTTGATACCATTTCAATAACCTTCGGACATAAAATATGAAAAACTTGTGTTTCGGGTATGAATGCACTATTTTAGGGTACCGAAGTTGGGAATCATCCATTCTACTCCATTAAACCCAAAATTTTGTTTGGGAGTGTTTTATACCATTTCGCTAACCTTCGGATGTAAAGAGATGCAAAACTTGTGTTTGGGTGGGCCTGAATGCACTATTTTGTGGTGCCGAACTTGGGAAGCATTCATTCTACTCCATTAGACCTAAAATGATGTTTGGGAGTGTTTCGGACCATTTCGTTACCGTTCAGCATTCTACCCCATTAGACCCAAAATGATGTTTGGGAGTGTTTCGAACCATTTCGCTACCGTTCGGCATGTAAAGATTGCAAAACTTGTGTTTTGGTCCTGAATGCACTATTTTGTGGTGCCGAAGTTGGTAAGCATCCATTCTACTCCATTAGAACTAAAATGATGTTTGGGAGTGTCTCAAAGCATTTAGCTAACCTTCGGCATGTAAAAAGATGCAAAACTTGTGTTTCGGGCCCGAATGCTCTATTTCGTGGGGGTACCGAAGTAGCGGGGCATACATTCTACCCCACTAGACCCAAAATGATGTTTGGGAGTGTTTCGGATCATTTCGCTAACATTCGGCATGTAAAAGAATGCAAAACTTGTGTTTCGGGGCTGAATGCACTATTTCGTGGTACCGATGTTGCAAAGCATCCATTCTACTCCATTAGACCCAAAATGATGTTTGGGAGTGTTTCAGACCATTTCGCTAAAGTTCAACATGTAAACGGATGCGAAATTTTTGTTTCGTTTTGAATGCACTATTTCTGGGTACCGAAGTTGCGAAGCATCCATTCTTCTACATTGGACACAAAATGATGATTGGGAGTGTTTCAGAGCAATTCGCTAACCTTGAGCACATACAAAGATGCAATACTTGTGTTTTGGGCCTGAATGCACTATTTTGGGGTACCGAAGATGCGATGCCTCCATTCTACTCTGGTAGACCCAAAATGATGTTTGGGAGTGTTTGAGACCATTTCAATAACCTTCGGACATTAAAGATGAAAAACTTGTGCTTCGGGTATTAATGCACTATTTAAGGGTTTGGAAATTGGGAAGCACCCATTCTACTCCATTAGACCCAAAATGATGTTTGGGAGTGTTTGAGACCATTTCAATAACCTTCGGACATTAAAGATGAAAAACTTGTGCTTCGGGTATTAATGCACTATTTAAGGGTTTGGAAATTGGGAAGCACCCATTCTACTCCATTAGACCTAAAATGATGTTTGGGAGTGTCTCAAAGCATTTGGCTAACCTTCGGCATGTAAAAAGATGCAAAACTTGTGTTTCGGGCCTGAATGCACTATTTTGGGGTTCCGAAGTTGCGAAGCATACTACCCCATTAGACCCAAAATGATGTTTGGGACTGTTTCGGACCATTTCGCTAACATTCGGCATGTAAAAGAATGCAAAACTTGTGTTTCGGGGCTGAATGCACTATTTCGTGGTACCGATGTTGCAAAGCATCCATTCTACTCCATTAGACCCAAAATGATGTTTGGGAGTGTTTCAGACCATTTCGCTAACGTTCGACATGTAAAAGGATGCAAAATTTGTGTTTCGGGGCTGAATGCACTATTTCGAGGTACTGAAGTTGCGAAGCATCCATTCTTCTACATTGGACACAAAATGATGATTGGGAGTGTTTCGAGATTTTTTCACTAACCTTGAGGACATACAAAGATGCAATACTTGTGTTTCGGGCATGAATGCACTATTTAAGGGTTCGGAAATTGGGAAGCATGCATTCTACTCCATTAGACCTAAAATGATGTTTGGGAGTGTCTCAAAGCATTTGGCTAACCTTCGGCATGTAAAAAGATGCAAAACTTGTGTTTCGGGCGAATGCACTATTTTGGGGTTCCGAAGTTGCGAAGCATACTACCCCATTAGACCCAAAATGATGTTTGGGACTGTTTCGGACCATTTCGCTAACATTCGGCATGTAAAAGAATGCAAAACTTGTGTTTCGGGGCTGAATGCACTATTTCGTGGTACCGATGTTGCAAAGCATCCATTCTACTCCGTTAGACCCAAAATGATGTTTGGGAGTGTTTCAGACCATTTCGCTAACGTTCGACTTTGTGAAGGGATCATTTGTGTTTCGGGTTTGATGCAATTTGGGGTTAACCTTGAGGACATACAAAGATGCAATACTTGTGTTTCGGGCATGAATGCACTATTTAAGGGTTCGGAAATTGGGAAGCATGCATTCTACTCCATTAGACCTAAAATGATGTTTGGGAGTGTCTCAAAGCATTTGGCTAACCTTCGGCATGTAAAAAGATGCAAAACTTGTGTTTCGGGCCTGAATGCACTATTTTGGGGTTCCGAAGTTGCGAAGCATACTACCCCATTAGACCCAAAATGATGTTTGGGACTGTTTCGGACCATTTCGCTAACATTCGGCATGTAAAAGAATGCAAAACTTGTGTTTCGGGGCTGAATGCACTATTTCGTGGTACCGATGTTGCAAAGCATCCATTCTACTCCATTAGACCCAAAATGATGTTTGGGAGTGTTTCGACCATTTCGCTAAAGTTCGACATGTAAAAAGATGCGAAATTTGTGTTTCGGGCTGAATGCACTATTTCGGGTACTGAAGTTGCGAAGCATCCATTCTTCTACATTGGACACAAAATGATGATTGGGAGTGTTTCAGAGCATTTCGCTAACCTTGAGCACATACAAAGATGCAATACTTGTGTTTCGGGCCTGAATGCACTATTTTGGGGTACCGAAGTTGCGATGCATCCATTCTACTCTGGTAGACCCAAAATGATGTTCGGGAGTGTTTGATACCATTTCAATAACCTTCGGACATAAAATATGAAAAACTTGTGTTTCGGGTATGAATGCACTATTTTAGGGTACCGAAGTTGGGAATCATCCATTCTACTCCATTAAACCCAAAATTTTGTTTGGGAGTGTTTTATACCATTTCGCTAACCTTCGGATGTAAAGAGATGCAAAACTTGTGTTTTGGGCCTGAATGCACTATTTTGTGGTGCCGAACTTGGGAAGCATTCATTCTACTCCATTAGACCTAAAATGATGTTTGGGAGTGTTTCGGACCATTTCGTTACCGTTCGAAATGTAATTTAAATTGTGTTTTGGGTTTTTTTTTTTTGGTTTTCATTCTACCCCATTAGACCCAAAATGATGTTTGGGAGTGTTTCGAACCATTTCGCTACCGTTCGGCATGTAAAGATTGCAAAACTTGTGTTTTGGGCCTGAATGCACTATTTTGTGGTGCCGAAGTTGGTAAGCATCCATTCTACTCCATTAGAACTAAAATGATGTTTGGGAGTGTCTCAAAGCATTTAGCTAACCTTCGGCATGTAAAAAGATGCAAAACTTGTGTTTCGGGCCTGAATGCTCTATTTCGGGGTACCGAAGTAGCGGGGCATACATTCTACCCCACTAGACCCAAAATGATGTTTGGGAGTGTTTCGGATCATTTCGCTAACATTCGGCATGTAAAAGAATGCAAAACTTGTGTTTCGGGGCTGAATGCACTATTTCGTGGTACCGATGTTGCAAAGCATCCATTCTACTCCATTAGACCCAAAATGATGTTTGGGAGTGTTTCAGACCATTTCGCTAAAGTTCAACATGTAAACGGATGCGAAATTTTTGTTTCTGGGCTGAATGCACTATTTCTGGGTACCGAAGTTGCGAAGCATCCATTCTTCTACATTGGACACAAAATGATGATTGGGAGTGTTTCAGAGCAATTCGCTAACCTTGAGCACATACAAAGATGCAATACTTGTGTTTTGGGCCTGAATGCACTATTTTGGGGTACCGAAGATGCGATGCCTCCATTCTACTCCGGTAGACCCAAAATGATGTTTGGGAGTGTTTGAGACCATTTCAATAACCTTCGGACATTAAAGATGAAAAACTTGTGCTTCGGGTATTAATGCACTATTTAAGGGTTTGGAAATTGGGAAGCACCCATTCTACTCCATTAGACCTAAAATGATGTTTGGGAGTGTCTCAAAGCATTTGGCTAACCTTCGGCATGTAAAAAGATGCAAAACTTGTGTTTCGGGCCTGAATGCACTATTTTGGGGTTCCGAAGTTGCGAAGCATACTACCCCATTAGACCCAAAATGATGTTTGGGACTGTTTCGGACCATTTCGCTAACATTCGGCATGTAAAAGAATGCAAAACTTGTGTTTCGGGGCTGAATGCACTATTTCGTGGTACCGATGTTGCAAAGCATCCATTCTACTCCATTAGACCCAAAATGATGTTTGGGAGTGTTTCAGACCATTTCGCTAACGTTCGACATGTAAAAGGATGCAAAATTTGTGTTTCGGGGCTGAATGCACTATTTCGGGGTACTGAAGTTGCGAAGCATCCATTCTTCTACATTGGACACAAAATGATGATTGGGAGTGTTTCAGAGCATTTCACTAACCTTGAGGACATATAAAGATGCAATACTTGTGTTTCGGGCATGAATGCACTATTTAAGGGTTCGGAAATTGGGAAGCATGCATTCTACTCCATTAGACCTAAAATGATGTTTGGGAGTGTCTCAAAGCATTTGGCTAACCTTCGGCATGTAAAAAGATGCAAAACTTGTGTTTCGGGCCTGAATGCACTATTTTGGGGTTCCGAAGTTGCGAAGCATACTACCCCATTAGACCCAAAAATGATGTTTGGGACTGTTTCGGACCATTTCGCTAACATTCGGCATGTAAAAGAATGCAAAACTTGTGTTTCGGGGCTGAATGCACTATTTCATGGTACCGATGTTGCAAAGCAGCCATTCTACTCCATTAGACCCAAATTGATGTTTGGGAGTGTTTCGGTGTTTCGTTATTCATTTCGCTAACGTTCGACCGGTAAAAGGATGCAAAATTTGTGTTTCGGGGCTGAATGCACTATTTCGGGGTACTGAAGTTGCGAAGCATCCATTCTTCTACATTGGACACAAAGTGATGATTGGGAGTGTTTCAGAGCATTTCACTAACCTTGAGCACATACAAAGATGCAATACTTGTGTTTCGGGCATGAATGCACTATTTAAGGGTTCGGAAATTGGGAAGCATGCATTCTACTCCATTAGACCTAAAATGATGTTTGGGAGTGTCTCAAAGCATTTGGCTAACCTTCGGCATGTAAAAAGATGCAAAACTTGTGTTTCGGGCCTGAATGCACTATTTTGGGGTTCCGAAGTTGCGAAGCATACTACCCCATTAGACCCAAAATGATGTTTGGGAGTGTTTCGGACCATTTCGCTAACATTCGGCATGTAAAAGAATGCAAAACTTGTGTTTCGGGGCTGAATGCACTATTTCGTGGTACCGATGTTGCAAAGCATCCATTCTACTCCATTAGACCCAAAATGATGTTTGGGAGTGTTTCGAGACCATTTCGCTAACGAAGTTCGACATGTAAAAAGATGCGAAATTTGTGTTTCGGGGCTGAATGCACTATTTCGGGTACCGAAGTTGCGAAGCATCCATTCTTCTACATTGGACACAAAATGATGATTGGGAGTGTTTCGAGCATTTCGCTAACCTTGAGCACATACAAAGATGCAATACTTGTGTTTCGGGCTCGAATGCACTATTTTTGGGGTACCGAAGTTGCGATGCATCCATTCTACTCCGGTAGACCCAAAATGATGTTCGGGAGTGTTTGATACCATTTCAATAACCTTCGGACATAAAATATGAAAAACTTGTGTTTCGGGTATGAATGCACTATTTTAGGGTACCGAAGTTGGGAATCATCCATTCTACTCCATTAAACCCAAAATTTTGTTTGGGAGTGTTTTATACCATTTCGCTAACCTTCGGATGTAAAGAGATGCAAAACTTGTGTTTTGGGCCTGAATGCACTATTTTGTGGTGCCGAACTTGGGAAGCATTCATTCTACTCCATTAGACCTAAAATGATGTTTGGGAGTGTTTCGGACCATTTCGTTACCGTTCAGCATTCTACCCCATTAGACCCAAAATGATGTTTGGGAGTGTTTCGAACCATTTCGCTACCGTTCGGCATGTAAAGATTGCAAAACTTGTGTTTTGGGCCTGAATGCACTATTTTGTGGTGCCGAAGTTGGTAAGCATCCATTCTACTCCATTAGAACTAAAATGATGTTTGGGAGTGTCTCAAAGCATTTAGCTAACCTTCGGCATGTAAAAAGATGCAAAACTTGTGTTTCGGGCCTGAATGCTCTATTTCGGGGTACCGAAGTAGCGGGGCATACATTCTACCCCATTAGACCCAAAATGATGTTTGGGAGTGTTTCGGATCATTTCGCTAACATTCGGCATGTAAAAGAATGCAAAACTTGTGTTTCGGGGCTGAATGCACTATTTCGTGGTACCGATGTTGCAAAGCATCCATTCTACTCCATTAGACCCAAAATGATGTTTGGGAGTGTTTTGAGACCATTTCGCTAAAGTTCAACATGTAAACGGATGCGAAATTTTTGTTTCGGGCCTGAATGCACTATTTTCGGGTACCGAAGTTGCGAAGCATCCATTCTTCTACATTGGACACAAAATGATGATTGGGAGTGTTTCGAGCAATTCGCTAACCTTGAGCACATACAAAGATGCAATACTTGTGTTTTGGGCTTGAATGCACTATTTTGGGGTACCGAAGATGCGATGCCTCCATTCTACTCTGGTAGACCCAAAATGATGTTTGGGAGTGTTTGAGACCATTTCAATAACCTTCGGACATTAAAGATGAAAAACTTGTGCTTCGGGTATTAATGCACTATTTAAGGGTTTGGAAATTGGGAAGCACCCATTCTACTCCATTAGACCTAAAATGATGTTTGGGAGTGTCTCAAAGCATTTGGCTAACCTTCGGCATGTAAAAAGATGCAAAACTTGTGTTTCGGGCCTGAATGCACTATTTTGGGGTTCCGAAGTTGCGAAGCATACTACCCCATTAGACCCAAAATGATGTTTGGGACTGTTTCGGACCATTTCGCTAACATTCGGCATGTAAAAGAATGCAAAACTTGTGTTTCGGGGCTGAATGCACTATTCCGTGGTACCGATGTTGCAAAGCATCCATTCTACTCCATTAGACCCAAAATGATGTTTGGGAGTGTTTCAGACCATTTCGCTAACGTTCGACATGTAAAAGGATGCAAAATTTGTGTTTCGGGGCTGAATGCACTATTTCGGGGTACTGAAGTTGCGAAGCATCCATTCTTCTACATTGGACACAAAATGATGATTGGGAGTGTTTCAGAGCATTTCACTAACCTTGAGCACATACAAAGATGCAATACTTGTGTTTCGGGCATGAATGCACTATTTAAGGGTTCGGAAATTGGGAAGCATGCATTCTACTCCATTAGACCTAAAATGATGTTTGGGAGTGTCTCAAAGCATTTGGCTAACCTTCGGCATGTAAAAAGATGCAAAACTTGTGTTTCGGGCCTGAATGCACTATTTTGGGGTTCCGAAGTTGCGAAGCATACTACCCCATTAGACCCAAAATGATGTTTGGGAGTGTTTCGGACCATTTCGCTAACATTCGGCATGTAAAAGAATGCAAAACTTGTGTTTCTGGGCTGAATGCACTATTTTGTGGTACCGATGTTGCAAAGCATCCATTCTACTCCATTAGACCCAAAATGATGTTTGGGAGTGTTTCGGAATTCATTGTAAAAGGATGCAAAATTTGTGTTTCGGGGCTGAATGATATTTGGGGAGGGAGGTGGAAAAATATTTTTATTGGACCCAAAGTGATGTTTGGGAGTGTTTCGAGACCATTTCACTAACCTTGAGCACATATAAAGATGCAATACTTGTGTTTCGGGCATGAATGCACTATTTAAGGGTTCGGAAATTGGGAAGCATGCATTCTACTCCATTAGACCTAAAATGATGTTTGGGAGTGTCTCAAAGCATTTGGCTAACCTTCGGCATGTAAAAAGATGCAAAACTTGTGTTTCGGGCTCTGAATGCACTATTTTGGGGTTCCGAAGTTGCGAAGCATACTACCCCATTAGACCCAAAATGATGTTTGGGACTGTTTCGGACCATTTCGCTAACATTCGGCATGTAAAAGAATGCAAAACTTGTGTTTCGGGGCTGAATGCACTATTTCGTGGTACCGATGTTGCAAAGCATCCATTCTACTCCATTAGACCCAAAATGATGTTTGGGAGTGTTTCAGACCATTTCACTGAAGTTCGACATGTAAAAAGATGCGAAATTTGTGTTTCTGGGCTGAATGCACTATTTCGGGGTACTGAAGTTGCGAAGCATCCATTCTTCTACATTGGACACAAAATGATGATTGGGAGTGTTTCAGAGCATTTCGCTAACCTTGAGCACATACAAAGATGCAATACTTGTGTTTCGGGCCTGAATGCACTATTTTGGGGTACCGAAGTTGCGATGCATCCATTCTACTCTGGTAGACCCAAAATGATGTTCGGGAGTGTTTGATACCATTTCAATAACCTTCGGACATAAAATATGAAAAACTTGTGTTTCGGGTATGAATGCACTATTTGGGTAGGGGTACCGAAGTTGGGAATCATCCATTCTACTCCATTAAACCCAAAATTTTGTTTGGGAGTGTTTTATACCATTTCGCTAACCTTCGGATGTAAAGAGATGCAAAACTTGTGTTTTGGGCCTCGAATGCACTATTTTGTGGTGCCGAACTTGGGAAGCATTCATTCTACTCCATTAGACCTAAAATGATGTTTGGGGGTGTTTGGACTTTTTTTAAATGATGTTTGGGGGTGGCTTTGCCGTCAGCATTCTACCCCATTAGACCCAAAATGATGTTTGGGAGTGTTTCGGACCATTTCGCTACCGTTCGGCATGTAAAGATTGCAAAACTTGTGTTTTGGGCCTGAATGCACTATTTTGTGGTGCCGAAGTTGGTAAGCATCCATTCTACTCCATTAGAACTAAAATGATGTTTGGGAGTGTCTCAAAGCATTTAGCTAACCTTCGGCATGTAAAAAGATGCAAAACTTGTGTTTCGGGCTTTGAATGCACTATTTCGGGGTACCGAAGTTGCGAAGCATACATTCTACCCCATTAGACCCAAAATGATGTTTGAGAGTGTTTCGGACCATTTCGCTAACATTCGGCATGTAAAAGAATGCAAAACTTGTGTTTCGGGGCTGAATGCACTATTTCGTGGTACCGATGTTGCAAAGCATCCATTCTACTCCATTAGACCCAAAATGATGTTTGGGAGTGTTTCAGACCATTTCGCTAACGTTCGACATGTAAAAGGATGCAAATTTGTGTTTCGGGGCTGAATGCACTATTTCGGGTACTGAAGTTGCGAAGCATCCATTCTTCTACATTGGACACAAAATGATGATTGGGAGTGTTTCAGAGCATTTCGCTAACCTTGAGCACATACAAAGATGCAATACTTGTGTTTTGGGAGGGACTTGTGTTTCGGGCATGAATGCACTATTTAAGGGTTCGGAAATTGGGAAGCATGCATTCTACTCCATTAGACCTAAAATGATGTTTGGGAGTGTCTCAAAGCATTTGGCTAACCTTCGGCATGTAAAAAGATGCAAAAGGCTTGTGTTTCGGGCACTTTTGGGGCGAAGTTGCGAAGCATACTACCCCATTAGACCCAAAATGATGTTTGGGACTGTTTCGGACCATTTCGCTAACATTCGGCATGTAAAAGAATGCAAAACTTGTGTTTCGGGGCTGAATGCACTATTTCGTGGTACCGATGTTGCAAAGCATCCATTCTACTCCATTAGACCCAAAATGATGTTTGGGAGTGTTTCAGACCATTTCACTGAAGTTCGACATGTAAAAAGATGCGAAATTTGGGGCCGAATGCACTATTTCGGGTAGAAGTTGCGAAGCATCGATTTGACTACATTGGACCCAAAATGATGTTTGGGAGTGTTTCGGAGCATTTCGCTAACCTTCAACATATACAAAGATGCAATACTTGTGTTTCAGGGCTGAATGCACTATTTCGGGGTACCGAAGTTGCGAAGCATCCATTCTACTACGGTAGACCCAAAATGATGTTCGGGAGTGTTTGATACCATTTCAATAACCTTCGGACATAAAATATGAAAAACTTGTGTTTCGGGTATGAATGCACTATTTTAGGGTACCGAAGTTGGGAATCATCCATTCTACTCCATTAAACCCAAAATTTTGTTTGGGAGTGTTTTATACCATTTCGCTAACCTTCGGATGTAAAGAGATGCAAAACTTGTGTTTTGGGCTTCGAATGCACTATTTTGTGGTGCCGAACTTGGGAAGCATTCATTCTACTCCATTAGACCTAAAATGATGTTTGGGAGTGTTTCGGCTTTTTTTTTTTTTAATTTTTTTTTTGGGGTTTTTTGGGGGGGGGTTGTTTCGAACCATTTGTTTTGCAGCATTCTACCCCATTAGACCCAAAATGATGTTTGGGAGTGTTTCGGACCATTTCGCTACCATTCGGCATGTAAAGATTGCAAAACTTGTGTGTTGGGCCTGAATGCACTATTTTGTGGTGCCGAAGTTGGTAAGCATCCATTCTACTCCATTAGAACTAAAATGATGTTTGGGAGTGTCTCAAAGCATTTAGCTAACCTTCGGCATGTAAAAAGATGCAAAACTTGTGTTTCGGGCCTGAATGCTCTATTTCGGGGTAAGCGGGGCATACATTCTACCCCACTAGACCCAAAATGATGTTTGGGAGTGTTTCGGATCATTTCGCTAACATTCGGCATGTAAAAGAATGCAAAACTTGTGTTTCGGGGCTGAATGCACTATTTCGTGGTACCGATGTTGCAAAGCATCCATTCTACTCCATTAGACCCAAAATGATGTTTGGGAGTGTTTCAGACCATTTCGCTAAAGTTCAACATGTAAACGGATGCGAAATTTTTGTTTCTGGGCTGAATGCACTATTTCTGGGTACCGAAGTTGCGAAGCATCCATTCTTCTACATTGGACACAAAATGATGATTGGGAGTGTTTCGGAGCAATTCGCTAACCTTGAGCACATACAAAGATGCAATACTTGTGTTTTGGGCTGAATGCACTATTTTGGGGTACCGAAGATGCGATGCCTCCATTCTCCTCCGGTAGACCCAAAATGATGTTTGGGAGTGTTTGAGACCATTTCAATAACCTTCGGACATTAAAGATGAAAAACTTGTGTTTCGGGCATGAATGCACTATTTAAGGGTTCGGAAATTGGGAAGCATGCATTCTACTCCATTAGACCTAAAATGATGTTTGGGAGTGTCTCAAAGCATTTGGCTAACCTTCGGCATGTAAAAAGATGCAAAACTTGTGTTTCGGGCCTGAATGCACTATTTTGGGGTTCCGAAGTTGCGAAGCATACTACCCCATTAGACCCAAAATGATGTTTGGGACTGTTTCGGACCATTTCGCTAACATTCGGCATGTAAAAGAATGCAAAACTTGTGTTTCGGGGCTGAATGCACTATTCCGTGGTACCGATGTTGCAAAGCATCCATTCTACTCCATTAGACCCAAAATGATGTTTGGGAGTGTTTCAGACCATTTCGCTAACGTTCGACATGTAAAAGGATGAAAAACTTGTGTTTCGGGGCTGAATGCACTATTTCTGGGTACCGAAGTTGCGAAGCATCCATTCTTCTACATTGGACACAAAATGATGATTGGGAGTGTTTCAGAGCAATTCGCTAACCTTGAGGACATACAAAGATGCAATACTTGTGTTTCGGGCATGAATGCACTATTTAAGGGTTCGGAAATTGGGAAGCATGCATTCTACTCCATTAGACCTAAAATGATGTTTGGGAGTGTCTCAAAGCATTTGGCTAACCTTCGGCATGTAAAAAGATGCAAAACTTGTGTTTCGGGCCTGAATGCACTATTTTGGGGTTCCGAAGTTGCGAAGCATACTACCCCATTAGACCCAAAATGATGTTTGGGAGTGTTTGAGACCATTTCGCTAACATTCGGCATGTAAAAAGAATGCAAAACTTGTGTTTCGGGGCTGAATGCACTATTTCGTGGTACCGATGTTGGGAAGCATCCATTCTACTCCATTAGACCCAAAATGATGTTTGGGAGTGTTTTGTACCATTTCGCTAACGTTCGAGATGTAAAGGGATGCAAAATTTGTGTTTTGGGCGAATGCACTATTTTGTGGACATACAAAGATGCCGAACTTGCGAAGCATCCATTCTACTCCAGTAGACCCAAAATGATGTTCGGGAGTGTTTGAGACCATTTCAATAACTTTCGGACATAAAAGATGAAAGACTTGTGTTTTGGGCATGAATGCACTATTTTAGGGTACCGAAGTTGGGAAGCATCCATTCTACTCCATTAGACCCAAAATTTTATTTGGTAGTGTTTTACACCATTTCGCTAACCTTCGGATGTAAAGAGATGCAAAACTTGTGTTTTGGGCCTGAATGCACTATTTTGTGGTGCCGAAGATGGGAAGCATCCATTCTACTCCATTAGACCTAAAATGATGTTTGGGAGTGTTTCGGACCATTTCGCTACCGTTCGGCATGTAAAAGATTGCAAAACTTGTGTTTGGGCCTGAATACACTATTCTGTGGTGTCGAAGTTGGGAAGCATCCATTCTACTCCATTAGACCTAATATGCTGTTTGGCAGTGTCTCAAAGCATTTATCTAACCTTCGGCATGTAAAAAGATGCAAAACTTGTTTTTCGGGCCTGAATGCACTATTTCGGGTACCGAAGTAGCGGGGCATACATTCTACCCCATTAGACCCAAAATGATGTTTGGGAGTGTTTCGGACCATTTCGCCAACATTCGGCATGTAAAAGAATGCAAAACTTGTGTTTCGGGGCTGAATGCATTATTTCGTGGTACCGATGTTGCAAAGCATCCATTCTACTCCATTAGACCCAAAATGATGTTTGGGAGTGTTTCAGACCATTTCGCTAAAGTTCAACATGTAAAAGGATGCGAAATTTGTGTTTCTAGCTGAATGCACTATTTCGGGTACCGAAGTTGCGAAGCATCCATTCTTCTACATTGGACACAAAATGATGATTGGGAGTGTTTCAGAGCAATTCACTAACCTTGAGCACATACAAAGATGCAATACTTGTGTTTTGGGCTTGAATGTTCTATTTTGGGGTACCGAAGATGCGATGCCTCCATTCTACTCTGGTAGACCCAAAATGATGTTTGGGAGTGTTTGAGACCATTTCAATAACCTTCGGACATTAAAGATGAAAAACTTGTGTTTCGGGCATGAATGCACTATTTAAGGGTTCGGAAATTGGGAAGCATGCATTCTACTCCATTAGACCTAAAATGATGTTTGGGAGTGTCTCAAAGCATTTGGCTAACCTTCGGCATGTAAAAAGATGCAAAACTTGTGTTTCGGGCCTGAATGCACTATTTTGGGGTTCCGAAGTTGCGAAGCATACTACCCCATTAGACCCAAAATGATGTTTGGGACTGTTTCGGACCATTTCGCTAACATTCGGCATGTAAAAGAATGCAAAACTTGTGTTTCGGGGCTGAATGCACTATTTCGTGGTACCGATGTTGCAAAGCATCCATTCTACTCCATTAGACCCAAAATGATGTTTGGGAGTGTTTCGGACCATTTCGCTAAGTTCGACATGTAAAAAGATGCGAAATTTGTGTTTCGGGGCTGAATGCACTATTTCGGGGTACTGAAGTTGCGAAGCATCCATTCTTCTACATTGGACACAAAATGATGATTGGGAGTGTTTCAGAGCATTTCACTAACCTTGAGCACATACAAAGATGCAATACTTGTGTTTCGGGTCTGAATGCACTATTTTGGGGTACCGAAGTTGCGACGCATCCATTCTACTTTGGTAGACCCAAAATGATGTTCGGGAGTGTTTGATACCATTTCAATAACCTTCGGACATAAAATATGAAAAACTTGTGTTTCGGGTATGAATGCACTATTTTAGGGTACCGAAGTTGGGAATCATCCATTCTACTCCATTAAACCCAAAATTTTGTTTGGGAGTGTTTTATACCATTTCGCTAACCTTCGGATGTAAAGAGATGCAAAACTTGTGTTTTGGGCCTGAATGCACTATTTTGTGGTGCCGAACTTGGGAAGCATCCATTCTACTCCATTAGACCTAAAATGATGTTTGGGAGTGTTTCGGACCATTTCGCTACCGTTCGGCATGTAAAAGATTGCAAAACTTGTGTTTTGGGCCTGAATGCACTATTTCGTGGTGCCGAAGTTGGGAAGCATACATTCTACCCCATTAGACCCAAAATGATGTTTGGGAGAGTTTCGGACCATTTCGCTACCATTCGGCATGTAAAGATTGCAAAACTTGTGTTTTGGGCCTGAATGCACTATTTTGTGGTGCCGAAGTTGGTAAGCATCCATTCTACTCCATTAGACCTAAAATGATGTTTGGGAGTGTCTCAAAGCATTTAGCTAACCTTCGGCATGTAAAAAGATGCAAAACTTGTGTTTCGGGCCTGAATGCACTATTTCGGGGTACCGAAGTAGCGGGGCATACATTCTACCCCATTAGACCCAAAATGATGTTTGGGAGTGTTTCGGACCATTTCGCCAACATTCGGCATGTAAAAGAATGCAAAACTTGTGTTTCGGGGCTGAATGCATTATTTCGTGGTACCGATGTTGCAAAGCATCCATTCTACTCCATTAGACCCAAAATGATGTTTGGGAGTGTTTCAGACCATTTCGCTAAAGTTCAACATGTAAAAGGATGCGAAATTTGTGTTTCTGGCTGAATGCACTATTTCTGGGTACCGAAGTTGCGAAGCATCCATTCTTCTACATTGGACACAAAATGATGATTGGGAGTGTTTCAGAGCAATTCGCTAACCTTGAGCACATACAAAGATGCAATACTTGTGTTTTGGGCCTGAATGTTCTATTTTGGGGTACCGAAGATGCGATGCCTCCATTCTACTCCGGTAGACCCAAAATGATGTTTGGGAGTGTTTGAGACCATTTCAATAACCTTCGGACATTAAAGATGAAAAACTTGTGTTTCGGGCATGAATGCACTATTTAAGGGTTCGGAAATTGGGAAGCATGCATTCTACTCCATTAGACCTAAAATGATGTTTGGGAGTGTCTCAAAGCATTTGGCTAACCTTCGGCATGTAAAAAGATGCAAAACTTGTGTTTCGGGCCTGAATGCACTATTTTGGGGTTCCGAAGTTGCGAAGCATACTACCCCATTAGACCCAAAATGATGTTTGGGAGTGTTTCGGACCATTTCGCTAACATTCGGCATGTAAAAGAATGCAAAACTTGTGTTTCGGGGCTGAATGCACTATTTCGTGGTACCGATGTTGCAAAGCATCCATTCTACTCCATTAGACCCAAAATGATGTTTGGGAGTGTTTCGAGACCATTTCACCGAAGTTCGACATGTAAAAAGATGCGAAATTTGTGTTTCGGGGCCGAATGCACTATTTCGGGGGTACCGAAGTTGCGAAGCATCCATTCTTCTACATTGGACACAAAATGATGATTGGGAGTGTTTCGAGCATTTCGCTAACCTTGAGCACATACAAAGATGCAATACTTGTGTTTCGGGCTCGAATGCACTATTTTGGGGTACCGAAGTTGCGATGCATCCATTCTACTCCGGTAGACCCAAAATGATGTTCGGGAGTGTTTGATACCATTTCAATAACCTTCGGACATAAAATATGAAAAACTTGTGTTTCGGGTATGAATGCACTATTTTAGGGTACCGAAGTTGGGAATCATCCATTCTACTCCATTAAACCCAAAATTTTGTTTGGGAGTGTTTTATACCATTTCGCTAACCTTCGGATGTAAAGAGATGCAAAACTTGTGTTTTGGGCCTGAATGCACTATTTTGTGGTGCCGAACTTGGGAAGCATCCATTCTACTCCATTAGACCTAAAATGATGTTTGGGAGTGTTTCGGACCATTTCGTTACCGTTCAGCATGTAAAAGATTGCAAAACTTGTGTTTTGGGCCAAAATGCACTATTTCGTGGGGCCGAATTTGGGAAGCATACATTCTACCCCATTAGACCCAAAATGATGTTTGGGAGTGTTTCAGACCATTTCGCTACCGTTCGGCATGTAAAGATTGCAAAACTTGTGTTTTGGGCCTGAATGCACTATTTTGTGGTGCCGAAGTTGGTAAGCATCCATTGTACTCCATTAGACCTAAAATGATGTTTGGGAGTGTCTCAAAGCATTTAGCTAACCTTCGGCATGTAAAAAGATGCAAAACTTGTGTTTCGGGCTTGAATGCACTATTTCGGGGTACCGAAGTAGCGGGGCATACATTCTACCCCATTAGACCCAAAATGATGTTTGGGAGTGTTTCGGACCATTTCGCCAACATTCGGCATGTAAAAGAATGCAAAACTTGTGTTTCGGGGCTGAATGCATTATTTCGTGGTACCGATGTTGCAAAGCATCCATTCTACTCCATTAGACCCAAAATGATGTTTGGGAGTGTTTCAGACCATTTCGCTAAAGTTCAACATGTAAAAGGATGCGAATTTGTGTTAATTTTTTTCGTTTGGGGGAATATTTTTGTTTCGTGTTCGAATGCACTATTTTCGGGTACCGAAGTTGCGAAGCATCCATTCTTCTGGTGACCCATGATGTTTGGGGAACTACATTCATCTAGGACACAAAATGATGATTGGGAGTGTTTCGGAGCAATTCGCTAACCTTGAGCACATACAAAGATGCAATACTTGTGTTTTGGGCTCGAATGTTCTATTTTGGGGTACCGAAGATGCGATGCCTCCATTCTACTCTCCGGTAGACCCAAAATGATGTTTGGGAGTGTTTGAGACCATTTCAATAACCTTCGGACATTAAAGATGAAAAACTTGTGTTTCGGGCATGAATGCACTATTTAAGGGTTCGGAAATTGGGAAGCATGCATTCTACTCCATTAGACCTAAAATGATGTTTGGGAGTGTCTCAAAGCATTTGGCTAACCTTCGGCATGTAAAAAGATGCAAAACTTGTGTTTCGGGCCTGAATGCACTATTTTGGGGTTCCGAAGTTGCGAAGCATACTACCCCATTAGACCCAAAATGATGTTTAAGAGTGTTTCATACCATTTCGCTAAAGTTCGGCATGTAAAAGAATGCAAAACTTGTGTTTCGGGGCTAAATGCACTATTTCGTGGTACCGATGATGCAAAGCATCCATTCTACTCCATTAAACCCAAAACGATGGTTGGGAGTGTTTCGGACCATTTCGCTAACGTTCGACATGTAAAAGGATACACAATTTTTGTTTCGGGGCTGAATGCACTATTTCGGGGTACCGAAGTTGCGAAGCATCAATTTTACTAAATTGGACACAAAATGATGTTTGGAGTGTTTCGAAGCATGTCGCTGACCTTCAGCACATACAAAGATGATATACTTGTGTTTCGAGGCTGAATGCACTATTTTGGGGTACCGAATTTGCGAAGCATCCATTCTACTCCATTAGACCCAAAATGTTGTTTCGGAGTGTTTTGGACCATTTCGTAACCTTCGCATTAAAGATGCAAAACTTGTGTTTCGGGCATGAATGCACTATTTCGGGGTACCGAATTTGGGAAGCATCCTTTCTATTCCATTAGACCCAAAATGTTGTTTGGGAGTGTTTTGGACCATTTCGCTAACGTTCGGCATGTAAAAGGATTCAAAACTTGTGTTTCAGGGTTGAATGCACTATTTTGGGGTACCGATGTTGCAAAGCATCCATTCTACTCCATTAGACCCAAAATGATGTTTGGGAGTGTTTCGGACCATTTCGCTAAAGTTCGACATGTAAAAAGATGCGAAATTTGTGTTTCGGGGCCGAATGCACTATTTCGGGGTACCGAAGTTGCGAAGCATCCATTCTTCTACATTGGACACAAAATGATGATTGGGAGTGTTTCGAGCATTTCGCTAACCTTGAGCACATACAAAGATGCAATACTTGTGTTTCGGGCTCGAATGCACTATTTTGGGGTACCGAAGTTGCGATGCATCCATTCTACTCCGGTAGACCCAAAATGATGTTCGGGAGTGTTTGATACCATTTCAATAACCTTCGGACATAAAATATGAAAAACTTGTGTTTCGGGTATGAATGCACTATTTTAGGGTACCGAAGTTGGGAATCATCCATTCTACTCCATTAAACCCAAAATTTTGTTTGGGAGTGTTTTATACCATTTCGCTAACCTTCGGATGTAAAGAGATGCAAAACTTGTGTTTTGGGCCCGAATGCACTATTTTGTGGTGCCGAACTTGGGAAGCATCCATTCTACTCCATTAGACCTAAAATGGTGTTTGGGAGTGTTTCGGACCATTTCGTTACCGTTCAGCATGTAAAAGATTGCAAAACTTGTGTTTTGGGCCTGAATGCACTATTTCGTGGGGCCGAATTTGGGAAGCATACATTCTACCCCATTAGACCCAAAATGATGTTTGGGAGTGTTTCAGACCATTTCGCTACCGTTCGGCATGTAAAGATTGCAAAACTTCTGTTTTGGGCCTGAATGCACTATTTTGTGGTGCCGAAGTTGGTAAGAATCCATTGTACTCCATTAGACCTAAAACGATGTTTGGGAGTGTCTCAAAGCATTTAGCTAACCTTCGGCATGTAAAAAGATGCAAAACTTGTGTTTCGGGCTTGAATGCACTATTTCGGGGTACCGAAGTAGCGGGGCATACATTCTACCCCATTAGACCCAAAATGATGTTTGGGAGTGTTTCGGACCATTTCGCCAACATTCGGCATGTAAAAGAATGCAAAACTTGTGTTTCGGGGCTGAATGCATTATTTCGTGGTACCGATGTTGCAAAGCATCCATTCTACTCCATTAGACCCAAAATGATGTTTGGGAGTGTTTCAGACCATTTCGCTAAAGTTCAACATGTAAAATGATGCGAAATTTTTGTTTCGGGCTGAATGCACTATTTCGGGTACCGAAGTTGCGAAGCATCCATTCTTCTACATTGGACACAAAATGATGATTGGGAGTGTTTCGAGCAATTCGCTAACCTTGAGCACATACAAAGATGCAATACTTGTGTTTTGGGCTCGAATGTTCTATTTTGGGGTACCGAAGATGCGATGCCTCCATTCTACTGCTGGTAGACCCAAAATGATGTTTGGGAGTGTTTGAGACCATTTCAATAACCTTCGGACATTAAAGATGAAAAACTTGTGTTTCGGGCATGAATGCACTATTTAAGGGTTCGGAAATTGGGAAGCATGCATTCTACTCCATTAGACCTAAAATGATGTTTGGGAGTGTCTCAAAGCATTTGGCTAACCTTCGGCATGTAAAAAGATGCAAAACTTGTGTTTCGGGCCTGAATGCACTATTTTGGGGTTCCGAAGTTGCGAAGCATACTACCCCATTAGACCAAAAACGTTGTTTGGGAGTGTTTTGGAAGATTTCGCTAACGTTCGGCATGTAAAAGGATTCAAAACCTGTGTTTCGGGGCTGAATGCACTATTTCGTGGTACCGATGTTGCAAAGCATCCATTCTACTCCATTAGACCCAAAATGATGTTTGGGAGTGTTTCAGACCATTTCACTGAAGTTCGACATGTAAAAAGATGCGAAATTTGTGTTTCTGGGCCGAATGCACTATTTCGGGGTACTGAAGTTGCGAAGCATCCATTCTTCTACATTGGACACAAAATGATGATTGGGAGTGTTTCAGAGCATTTCGCTAACCTTGAGCACATACAAAGATGCAATACTTGTGTTTCGGGCCTGAATGCACTATTTTGGGGTACCGAAGTTGCGATGCATCCATTCTACTCTGGTAGACCCAAAATGATGTTCGGGAGTGTTTGATACCATTTCAATAACCTTCGGACATAAAATATGAAAAACTTGTGTTTCGGGTATGAATGCACTATTTTAGGGTACCGAAGTTGGGAATCATCCATTCTACTCCATTAAACCCAAAATTTTGTTTGGGAGTGTTTTATACCATTTCGCTAACCTTCGGATGTAAAGAGATGCAAAACTTGTGTTTTGGGCCTCGAATGCACTATTTTGTGGTGCCGAACTTGGGAAGCATCCATTCTACTCCATTAGACCTAAAATGGTGTTTGGGAGTGTTTCGGACCATTTCGTTACCGTTCAGCATGTAAAAGATTGCAAAACTTGTGTTTTGGGCCTGAATGCACTATTTCGTGGGGCCGAATTTGGGAAGCATACATTCTACCCCATTAGACCCAAAATGATGTTTGGGAGTGTTTCAGACCATTTCGCTACCGTTCGGCATGTAAAGATTGCAAAACTTGTGTTTTGGGCCTGAATGCACTATTTTGTGGTGCCGAAGTTGGTAAGCATCCATTGTACTCCATTAGACCTAAAATGATGTTTGGGAGTGTCTCAAAGCATTTAGCTAACCTTCGGCATGTAAAAAGATGCAAAACTTGTGTTTCGGGCCTGAATGCACTATTTCGGGGTACCGAAGTAGCGGGGCATACATTCTACCCCATTAGACCCAAAATGATGTTTGGGAGTGTTTCGGACCATTTCGCCAACATTCGGCATGTAAAAGAATGCAAAACTTGTGTTTCGGGGCTGAATGCATTATTTCGTGGTACCGATGTTGCAAAGCATCCATTCTACTCCATTAGACCCAAAATGATGTTTGGGAGTGTTTCAGACCATTTCGCTAAAGTTCAACATGTAAAATGATGCGAAATTTTTGTTTCGGGATTTGAATGCACTATTTCGGGTACCGAAGTTGCGAAGCATCCATTCTTCTACATTGGACACAAAATGATGATTGGGAGTGTTTCAGAGCAATTCGCTAACCTTGAGCACATACAAAGATGCAATACTTGTGTTTTGGGCCTGAATGCACTATTTTGGGGTACCGAAGATGCGATGCCTCCATTCTACTCTGGTAGACCCAAAATGATGTTTGGGAGTGTTTGAGACCATTTCAATAACCTTCGGACATTAAAGATGAAAAACTTGTGTTTCGGGCATGAATGCACTATTTAAGGGTTTGGAAATTGGGAAGCATCATTCCCTTGCGGGTGGGGTGGAAGCATGCATTCTACTCCATTAGACCTAAAATGATGTTTGGGAGTGTCTCCAAAGCATTTGGCTAACCTTCGGCATGTAAAAAGATGCAAAACTTGTGTTTCGGGCACTTCGAATGCACTATTTTGGGGTTCCGAAGTTGCGAAGCATACTTCTACCCCATTAGACCCAAAATGATGTTTGGGACTGTTTCGGACCATTTCGCTAACATTCGGCATGTAAAAGAATGCAAAACTTGTGTTTCGGGGCTGAATGCACTATTTCGTGGTACCGATGTTGCAAAGCATCCATTCTACTCCATTAGACCCAAAATGATGTTTGGGAGTGTTTCAGACCATTTCACTGAAGTTCGACATGTAAAAGGATGCGAAATTTGTGTTTCTGGGCTGAATGCACTATTTCGGGGTACCGAAGTTGCGAAGCATCCATTCTTCTACATTGGACACAAAATGATGATTGGGACTGTTTCAGAGCATTTCGCTAACATTGAGCACATACAAAGATGCAATACTTGTGTTTTGGGCTCGAATGCTCTATTTTGGGGTACCGAAGATGCGATGCCTCCATTCTACTCCGGTAGACCCAAAAATGATGTTTGGGAGTGTTTGAGACCATTTCAATAACCTTCGGACATTAAAGATGAAAAACTTGTGTTTCGGGCATGAATGCACTATTTAAGGGTTCGGAAATTGGGAAGCATGCATTCTACTCCATTAGACCTAAAATGATGTTTGGGAGTGTCTCAAAGCATTTGGCTAACCTTCGGCATGTAAAAAGATGCAAAACTTGTGTTTCGGGGCCCGAATGCACTATTTTGGGGTTCCGAAGTTGCGAAGCATCCATCTACCCCATTAGACCCAAAAATGATGTTTGGGAGTGTTTCGGACCATTTCGCTACCGTTCGGCATGTAAAAGATTGCAAAACTTGTGTTTTGGGACGAATGCACTATTTCGTGGGGGAAGTTGGGAAGATACATTCACCCCATTAGACCAAAATGATGTTTGGGAGTGTTTCGGACCATTTGCTACCGTTCGGCATGTAAAGATTAAGGGAAGCACTATTTGTGGGCCGAAGTTGGTAAGCATCCATTTACCCATTAGACCGAAATGATGTTTGGGAGGTCCAAAGCATTAGCAACCTCGGCATGTAGATGCAAACTTGTGTTTCGGCGAATGCACTATTTCGGGAATACCGAAGTAGCGGGGCATACATTCTACCCCATTAGACCCAAAATGATGTTTGGGAGTGTTTCGGACCATTTCGCTAACATTCGGCATGTAAAAGAATGCAAAACTTGTGTTTCGGGGCTGAATGCACTATTTCGTGGTACCGATGTTGCAAAGCATCCATTCTACTCCATTAGACCCAAAATGATGTTTGGGAGTGTTTCAGACCATTTCGCTAAAGTTCAACATGTAAAAGGATGCGAAATTTGTGTTTCTGGGCTGAATGCACTATCTCGGGTACTGAAGTTGCGAAGCATCCATTCTTCTACATTGGACACAAAATGATGATTGGGAGTGTTTCAGAGCATTTCGCTAACCTTGAGCACATACAAAGATGCAATACTTGTGTTTCGGGCCTGAATGCACTATTTTGGGGTACCGAAGTTGCGATGCATCCATTCTACTCTGGTAGACCCAAAATGATGTTTGGGAGTGTTTGAGACCATTTCAATAACTTTCGGACATAAAAGATGAAAAAGTTGTGTTTTGGGCATGAATGCACTATTTTAGGGTACCGAAGTTGGGAAGCATCCATTCTACTCCATTAGACCCAAAATTTTGTTTGGGAGTGTTTATACCATTTCGCTAACCTTCGGATGTAAAGAGATGCAAAACTGTGTTTTGGGGCTGAATGCACTATTTTGTGGTACCGAATTTGCGAAGCGTCCATCCTACTCCATTAGACCCAAAATGTAGTTTGGGAGTGGTTTGGACCATTTCGCTAACGTTCGGCATGTAAAAGGATTCAAAACTTGTGTTTTGGGGCTGAATGCACTATTTCGGGGTACCGAAGTTGCGAAGCATCAATTCTACTACATTGGACACAAAATGATGTTTGGGAGTGTTTCGGAGCATGTCGCTAATCTTCAGCACATACAAAGATGATATACTTGTGTTTCGAGGCTGAATGCACTATTTCAGGGAACCGAATTTGCGAAGCATCCATTCTACTCCATTAGACCTAAAATGTTGTTTGGGAGTGTTTGATACCATTTCAATAACCTTCGGACATAAAATATGAAAAACTTGTGTTTCGGGTATGAATGCACTATTTTAGGGTACCGAAGTTGGGAATCATCCATTCTACTCCATTAAACCCAAAATTTTGTTTGGGAGTGTTTTATACCATTTCGCTAACCTTCGGATGTAAAGAGATGCAAAACTTGTGTTTTGGGCTCGAATGCACTATTTTGTGGTGCCGAACTTGGGAAGCATCCATTCTACTCCATTAGACCTAAAATGGTGTTTGGGAGTGTTTCGGACCATTTCGTTACCGTTCAGCATGTAAAAGATTGCAAAACTTGTGTTTTGGGCTCGAATGCACTATTTCGTGGGGCCGAATTTGGGAAGCATACATTCTACCCCATTAGACCCAAAATGATGTTTGGGAGTGTTTCAGACCATTTCGCTACCGTTCGGCATGTAAAGATTGCAAAACTTGTGTTTTGGGCCTGAATGCACTATTTTGTGGTGCCGAAGTTGGTAAGCATCCATTGTACTCCATTAGACCTAAAATGATGTTTGGGAGTGTCTCAAAGCATTTAGCTAACCTTCGGCATGTAAAAAGATGCAAAACTTGTGTTTCGGGCATGAATGCACTATTTCGGGGTACCGAAGTAGCGGGGCATACATTCTACCCCATTAGACCCAAAATGATGTTTGGGAGTGTTTCGGACCATTTCGCCAACATTCGGCATGTAAAAGAATGCAAAACTTGTGTTTCGGGGCTGAATGCATTATTTCGTGGTACCGATGTTGCAAAGCATCCATTCTACTCCATTAGACCCAAAATGATGTTTGGGAGTGTTTCAGACCATTTCGCTAAAGTTCAACATGTAAAATGATGCGAAATTTTTGTTTCTGGGCTGAATGCACTATTTCTGGGTACCGAAGTTGCGAAGCATCCATTCTTCTACATTGGACACAAAATGATGATTGGGAGTGTTTCAGAGCAATTCGCTAACCTTGAGCACATACAAAGATGCAATACTTGTGTTTTGGGCCTGAATGTTCTATTTTGGGGTACCGAAGATGCGATGCCTCCATTCTACTCTGGTAGACCCAAAATGATGTTTGGGAGTGTTTGAGACCATTTCAATAACCTTCGGACATTAAAGATGAAAAACTTGTGTTTCGGGCATGAATGCACTATTTAAGGGTTCGGAAATTGGGAAGCATGCATTCTACTCCATTAGACCTAAAATGATGTTTGGGAGTGTCTCAAAGCATTTGGCTAACCTTCGGCATGTAAAAAGATGCAAAACTTGTGTTTCGGGCTGAATGCACTATTTTGGGGTTCCGAAGTTGCGAAGCATACTACCCCATTAGACCCAAAATGATGTTTGGGACTGTTTCGGACCATTTCGCTAACATTCGGCATGTAAAAGAATGCAAAACTTGTGTTTCGGGGCTGAATGCACTATTTCGTGGTACCGATGTTGCAAAGCATCCATTCTACTCCATTAGACCCAAAATGATGTTTGGGAGTGTTTCAGACCATTTCACTAAAGTTCTACATGTAAAAAGATGCGAAATTTGTGTTTCTCGGCTGAATGCACTATTTCGGGGTACTGAAGTTGCGAAGCATCCATTCTTCTACATTGGACACAAAATGATGATTGGGAGTGTTTCAGAGCATTTCGCTAACCTTGAGCACATACAAAGATGCAATACTTGTGTTTGGGCTGAGCCGGGCAGGGGTGGGGTTATTTGTTGGTTGATATGGTTTGGGCTGAATGCCTATTTGGGTCGAGTTGCAAAGCATCATTCTACCCATTAGACCAAAATGATGTTTGGGAGTGTTCACATTTGCTACGTTCGCATGTAAGGTGTTGGTGAATGCATATTTCGGGACCGATGTGTGCATGGGGTTACCATCGTCGACGATGTGTGGCTGAATTGAAGTTGCGAAGCATCCATTCTTCTACATTGGACACAAAATGATGATTGGGAGTGTTTCGAGCATTTCGCTAACCTTGAGCACATACAAAGATGCAATACTTGTGTTTCGGGCATGAATGCACTATTTTGGGGTCCGAAGTTGCGATGCATCCATTCTACTCGGTAGACCAAAATGATGTTGGGAGTGTTTGATCATTTCAAACCTTCGGACATAAAAGATGAAAAACTTGTGTTTCGGGTATGAATGCACTATTTTGGGTTGAAGTTGGAAGCATATCTACCCATTAAACCCAAAATTTTGTTTGGGAGTGTTTTATACCATTTCGCTACCTTCGGATGTAAAGAGATGCAAAACTTGTGTTTTGGGCTGAATCCACTATTTCGGGGTACTGACGTTGCGAAGCATCGATTCGACTACATTGGACTCAAAATGATTGGGAGTGTTTCGGAGCATTTCGCTAACCTTCAACATATAGAAAGATGCAATACTTGTGTTTCAAGGCTGCATGCACTATTTCGGGGTACCGAAGTTGCGAAGCATCCGTTCTTCTACATTGGACAAAAATGATGTTTGGGAGTGTTTCAGAGCATTTCGCTAACTTTCAGCACATACAAAGATGCAATACTTGTGTTTCGGGCTTGAATGCACTATTTTGGGGTACCGAAGTTGCGATGCATCCATTCTACTCTGGTAGACCCAAAATGATGTTCGGGAGTGTTTGATACCATTTCAATAACCTTCGGACATAAAATATGAAAAACTTGTGTTTCGGGTATGAATGCACTATTTTAGGGTACCGAAGTTGGGAATCATCCATTCTACTCCATTAAACCCAAAATTTTGTTTGGGAGTGTTTTATACCATTTCGCTAACCTTCGGATGTAAAGAGATGCAAAACTTGTGTTTTGGGCCTGAATGCACTATTTTGTGGTGCCGAACTTGGGAAGCATCCATTCTACTCCATTAGACCTAAAATGGTGTTTGGGAGTGTTTCGGACCATTTCGTTACCGTTCAGCATGTAAAAGATTGCAAAACTTGTGTTTTGGGCCTGAATGCACTATTTCGTGGGGCCGAATTTGGGAAGCATACATTCTACCCCATTAGACCCAAAATGATGTTTGGGAGTGTTTCAGACCATTTCGCTACCGTTCGGCATGTAAAGATTGCAAAACTTGTGTTTTGGGCCTGAAAGCACTATTTTGTGGTGCCGAAGTTGGTAAGCATCCATTGTACTCCATTAGACCTAAAATGATGTTTGGGAGTGTCTCAAAGCATTTAGCTAACCTTCGGCATGTAAAAAGATGCAAAACTTGTGTTTCGGGCATGAATGCACTATTTCGGGGTACCGAAGTAGCGGGGCATACATTCTACCCCATTAGACCCAAAATGATGTTTGGGAGTGTTTCGGACCATTTCGCCAACATTCGGCATGTAAAAGAATGCAAAACTTGTGTTTCGGGGCTGAATGCATTATTTCGTGGTACCGATGTTGCAAAGCATCCATTCTACTCCATTAGACCCAAAATGATGTTTGGGAGTGTTTCAGACCATTTCGCTAAAGTTCAACATGTAAAATGATGCGAAATTTTTGTTTCTGGGCTGAATGCACTATTTCTGGGTACCGAAGTTGCGAAGCATCCATTCTTCTACATTGGACACAAAATGATGATTGGGAGTGTTTCAGAGCAATTCGCTAACCTTGAGCACATACAAAGATGCAATACTTGTGTTTTGGGCCTGAATGTTCTATTTTGGGGTACCGAAGATGCGATGCCTCCATTCTACTCTGGTAGACCCAAAATGATGTTTGGGAGTGTTTGAGACCATTTCAATAACCTTCGGACATTAAAGATGAAAAACTTGTGTTTCGGGCATGAATGCACTATTTAAGGGTTCGGAAATTGGGAAGCATGCATTCTACTCCATTAGACCTAAAATGATGTTTGGGAGTGTCTCAAAGCATTTGGCTAACCTTCGGCATGTAAAAAGATGCAAAACTTGTGTTTCGGGCCTGAATGCACTATTTTGGGGTTCCGAAGTTGCGAAGCATACTACCCCATTAGACCCAAAATGATGTTTGGGACTGTTTCGGACCATTTCGCTAACATTCGGCATGTAAAAGAATGCAAAACTTGTGTTTCGGGGCTGAATGCACTATTTCGTGGTACCGATGTTGCAAAGCATCCATTCTACTCCATTAGACCCAAAATGATGTTTGGGAGTGTTTCAGACCATTTCACTGAAGTTCGACATGTAAAAAGATGCGAAATTTGTGTTTCTGGGCCGAATGCACTATTTCGGGGTACTGAAGTTGCGAAGCATCCATTCTTCTACATTGGACACAAAATGATGATTGGGAGTGTTTCAGAGCATTTCGCTAACCTTGAGCACATACAAAGATGCAATACTTGTGTTTCGGGCCTGAATGCACTATTTTGGGGTACCGAAGTTGCGATGCATCCATTCTACTCTGGTAGACCCAAAATGATGTTCGGGAGTGTTTGATACCATTTCAATAACCTTCGGACATAAAATATGAAAAACTTGTGTTTCGGGTATGAATGCACTATTTTAGGGTACCGAAGTTGCGAAGCATCCATTCTACTCCATTAAACCCAAAATTTTGTTTGGGAGTGTTTTATACCATTTCGCACCTCGGATGAAGAGATGCAAAACTTGTGTTTTGGGCGAATGCCTATTTTGTGGTCCGATGTTGCAAAGCATCCATTCTACTCCATTAGACCCAAAATGATGTTTGGGAGTGTTTCAGACCATTTCGCTAACGTTCGACATGTAAAAGGATGCAAAATTTGTGTTTCGGGGCTGAATGCACTATTTCGGGCGAAGTTGGAAGCATCCATTCTCCATGGACACAAAATGATGATTGGGAGGTTTGAGCATTTCGCTAACCTTGAGCACATAAAAGATGCAATACTTGTGTTTCGGGCGAATGCACTATTTTGGGGTACCGAAGTTGCGATGCATCCATTCTACTGGTAGACCCAAAATGATGTTCGGGAGTGTTTGATACCATTTCAATAACCTTCGGACATAAAAGATGAAAAACTTGTGTTTCGGGTATGAATGCACTATTTTAGGTCCGAAGTTGGGAAGCATCATTCTACCCATTAAACCCAAAATTTTGTTTGGGAGTGTTTTATACCATTTCGCAACCTTCGGATGTAAAGAGATGCAAAACTTGTTTTGGGCGAATGCACTATTTTGTGGTACCGATGTTGCAAAGCATCCATTCTACCCATTAGACCCAAAATGATGTTTGGGAGTGTTTCGACCATTTCGCTAACGTTCGACATGTAAAAGGATGCAAAATTTGTGTTTCGGGGTGAATGCACTATTTCGGGTACGAAGTTGCGAAGCATCCATTCTTCTACATTGGACACAAAATGATGATTGGGAGTGTTTCGAGCATTTCGAACCTTGAGACATACAAAGATGCAATACTTGTGTTTCGGGCGAATGCACTATTTTGGGGTGAGTTGCGATGCATCATTGGGCATGTGTGGGTTGCATTTCATCTCGGACATGTGTTGGTGGATGAATCTTTTTTTTAGGTCGGAGCATCCATTCTACTCCATTCTTTGGGTTTCTTCGCTAACCTTCGGATGTAAAGAGATGCAAAACTTGTGTTTTGGGCTCCGAATGCACTATTTTGTGGTGCCGAACTTGGGAAGCATCCATTCTACTCCATTAGACCTAAAATGGTGTTTGGGAGTGTTTCGGACCATTTCGTTACCGTTCAGCATGTAAAAGATTGCAAAACTTGTGTTTTGGGGCCGAATGCACTATTTCGTGGGGCCGAATTTGGGAAGCATACATTCTACCCCATTAGACCCAAAATGATGTTTGGGAGTGTTTCAGACCATTTCGCTACCGTTCGGCATGTAAAGATTGCAAAACTTGTGTTTTGGGCTCGAAAGCACTATTTTGTGGTGCCGAAGTTGGTAAGAATCCATTGTACTCCATTAGACCTAAAACGATGTTTGGGAGTGTCTCAAAGCATTTAGCTAACCTTCAGCATGTAAAAAGATGCAAAACTTGTGTTTCGGGCTTGAATGCACTATTTCGGGGTACCGAAGTAGCGGGGCATACATTCTACCCCATTAGACCCAAAATGATGTTTGGGAGTGTTTCGGACCATTTCGCCAACATTCGGCATGTAAAAGAATGCAAAACTTGTGTTTCGGGGCTGAATGCATTATTTCGTGGTACCGATGTTGCAAAGCATCCATTCTACTCCATTAGACCCAAAATGATGTTTGGGAGTGTTTCAGACCATTTCGCTAAAGTTCAACATGTAAAAGGATGCGAAATTTGTGTTTCGGGCTGAATGCACTATTTCTGGGTACCGAAGTTGCGAAGCATCCATTCTTCTACATTGGACACAAAATGATGATTGGGAGTGTTTCAGAGCAATTCGCTAACCTTGAGCACATACAAAGATGCAATACTTGTGTTTTGGGCCTGAATGTTCTATTTTGGGGTACCGAAGATGCGATGCCTCCATTCTACTCTGGTAGACCCAAAATGATGTTTGGGAGTGTTTGAGACCATTTCAATAACCTTCGGACATTAAAGATGAAAAACTTGTGTTTCGGGCATGAATGCACTATTTAAGGGTTCGGAAATTGGGAAGCATGCATTCTACTCCATTAGACCTAAAATGATGTTTGGGAGTGTCTCAAAGCATTTGGCTAACCTTCGGCATGTAAAAAGATGCAAAACTTGTGTTTCGGGCCTGAATGCACTATTTTGGGGTTCCGAAGTTGCGAAGCATACATATTACCCCATTAGACCCAAAATGATGTTTGGGAGTGTTTCAGACCATTTCGATAACGTTCGACATGTAAAAGAATGCAAAACTTTTGTTTTGGGGCTGAATGCACTATTTCGTGGTACTGATATTGCAAAGCATCCATTCTACTCAATTGGACACAAAATGTTGGTTGGGAGTGTTTCGGACCATTTCGTTACTGTTCGGCATGTAAAAGGATTCAAAATTTGTGTTTTGGGGCTGAATGCACTATTTCGGGGTACCGAAGTTGCGAAGCATCCATTCTTCTACATTGGACACAAAATGATGATTGGGAGTGTTTCAGAGCATTTCGCTAACCTTGAGCACATACAAAGATGCAATACTTGTGTTTCGGGCCTGAATGCACTATTTTGGGGTACCGAAGTTGCGATGCATCCATTCTACTCTGGTAGACCCAAAATGATGTTCGGGAGTGTTTGATACCATTTCAATAACCTTCGGACATAAAAGATGAAAAACTTGTGTTTCGGGTATGAATGCACTATTTTAGGGTACCGAAGTTGGGAAGCATCCATTCTACTCCATTAAACCCAAAATTTTGTTTGGGAGTGTTTTATACCATTTCGCGACCTTCGGATGTAAAGAGATGCAAAACTTGTGTTTTGGCGACATGGAGAAGCATCCATTCTACTCCATTGCGGGAGTGTTGATTGAACGTTCGACATGAAGGATGAAATTTGTGTTTCGGGAATGCACTATTTCGGGTGGTTGGAAGCATCCATTCTTCACATTGGACACAAAATGATGATGGGAGTGTCAGCATTCGCTAACCTTGAGCACATACAAAGATGCAATACTTGTGTTTCGGCTCGAATGCACTATTTTGGGTACCGAAGTTGCGATCATCCATTCTACTCGTAACCCAAAATGATGTTCGGGAGTTTTATACCATTTCAATAACCTTCACATAAAAATAAAAACTTGTGTTTCGGTATAATGCACTATTTTAGGGTACCGAAGTTGGGAAGCATCCATTCTACTCCATTAAACCCAAAATTTTGTTTGGGAGTTTTTATACCATTTCCTAACCTTCATTAAAGAGATGCAAAACTTGTTTTTGGGCCCGAATGCACTATTTTGTGGTGCCGAACTTGGGAAGCATCCATTCTACTCCATTAGACCTAAAATAATGTTTGGGAGTGTTTCACCATTTCGCTACCGTTCGGCATGTAAAGATTGCAAAACTTGTGTTTTGGGCCCGAATGCACTATTTTGTGGTCGAAGTTGGTAAGCATCCATTCTACTCCATTAGACCTAAAATGATGTTTTGGAGTGTCTCAAAGCATTTAGCTAACCTTCGCATGTAAAAAGATGCAAAACTTGTGTTTCAGGCCTGAATGCACTATTTTGGGGTACCGAAGTAGCGGGGCATACATTCTACCCCATTATACTCAAAATGATGTTTGGGAGTGTTTCGGACCATTTAGCCAACATTCGGCATGTAAAAGAATGCAAAACTTGTGTTTCGGGCCTGAATGCACTATTTCGTCGTACCGAAGTTGCAAAGCATCCATTCTACTCCATTAGACCCAAAATGATGTTTGGGAGTGTTTCAGACCATTTCACTGAAGTTCGACATGTAAAAGTATGCGAAATTTGTGTTTCTGAATGCACTATTTCGGGTACCGAAGTTGCGAAGCATCCATTCTTCTACATTGCACACAAAATGATGATTGGGAGTTTTCCAGCATTTCGCTAACCTTGAGCACATACAAAGATGCAATACTTGTGTTTCGGGCTCGAATGCACTATTTTGGGGTACCGAAGTTGCGATGCATCCATTCTACTCTGGTAGACCCAAAATGATGTTCGGGAGTGTTTGATACCATTTCAATAACCTTCGGACATAAAAGATGAAAAACTTGTGTTTCGGGTATGAATGCACTATTTTAGGGTACCGAAGTTGGGAATCATCCATTCTACTCCATTAAACCCAAAATTTTGTTTGGGAGTGTTTTATACCATTTCGCTAACCTTCGGATGTAAAGAGATGCAAAACTTGTGTTTTGGGCCTGAATGCACTATTTTGTGGTGCCGAACTTGGGAAGCATCCATTCTACTCCATTAGACCTAAAATGGTGTTTGGGAGTGTTTCGGACCATTTCGTTACCGTTCAGCATGTAAAAGATTGCAAAACTTGTGTTTTGGGCCTGAATGCACTATTTCGTGGGGCCGAATTTGGGAAGCATACATTCTACCCCATTAGACCCAAAATGATGTTTGGGAGTGTTTCAGACCATTTCGCTACCGTTCGGCATGTAAAGATTGCAAAACTTGTGTTTTGGGCCTGAATGCACTATTTTGTGGTGCCGAAGTTGGTAAGCATCCATTGTACTCCATTAGACCTAAAATGATGTTTGGGAGTGTCTCAAAGCATTTAGCTAACCTTCGGCATGTAAAAAGATGCAAAACTTGTGTTTCGGGCTTGAATGCACTATTTCGGGGTACCGAAGTAGCGGGGCATACATTCTACCCCATTAGACCCAAAATGATGTTTGGGAGTGTTTCGGACCATTTCGCCAACATTCGGCATGTAAAAGAATGCAAAACTTGTGTTTCGGGGCTGAATGCATTATTTCGTGGTACCGATGTTGCAAAGCATCCATTCTACTCCATTAGACCCAAAATGATGTTTGGGAGTGTTTCAGACCATTTCGCTAAAGTTCAACATGTAAAAGGATGCGAAATTTTTGTTTCTGGGCTGAATGCACTATTTTCGGGTACCGAAGTTGCGAAGCATCCATTCTTCTACATTGGACACAAAATGATGATTGGGAGTGTTTCGAGCAATTCGCTAACCTTGAGCACATACAAAGATGCAATACTTGTGTTTTGGGCTCGAATGCTCTATTTTGGGGTACCGAAGATGCGATGCCTCCATTCTACTCCGGTAGACCCAAAATGATGTTTGGGAGTGTTTGAGACCATTTCAATAACCTTCGGACATTAAAGATGAAAAACTTGTGTTTCGGGCATGAATGCACTATTTAAGGGTTCGGAAATTGGGAAGCATGCATTCTACTCCATTAGACCTAAAATGATGTTTGGGAGTGTCTCAAAGCATTTGGCTAACCTTCGGCATGTAAAAAGATGCAAAACTTGTGTTTCGGGCCTGAATGCACTATTTTGGGGTTCCGAAGTTGCGAAGCATACTACCCCATTAGACCCAAAATGATGTTTGGGAGTGTTTCGGACCATTTCGCTAACATTCGGCATGTAAAAGAATGCAAAACTTGTATTTCGGGGTTGAATGCACTATTTCGTGGTACCGATGTTGCAAAGCATCCATTCTACTCCATTAGACCCAAAATGATGTTTGGGAGTGTTTCAGACCATTTCGCTAACGTTCGAAATGTAGGATGCATTTGTTCTTGAGTTGCGAGCATCCGTTCTTCTCATTGGACACATGTGATGGGAGTGTTTTGGAGCATTTCGCTACTTGGGACATAGATGATCTGTGTTTGGGTGAATGACTATTTTGGGTGGGGGAAGCATCCATTCTCTCTTACCATTTGTGGGGGTTTTTTTTACCCGGATGTAGGATCAAACTTGTGTTTTGGGCTGAATGCACTATTTTGTGGTCCGTGTTGCAGCATCCATTCTCCCATTGACCTGATGTTTGGGAGTGTTTAAATTTCGCTAACGTTCGACATGTAAAAGGATGCGAAATTTGTGTTTCGGGCTGAATGCACTATTTCGGGGTCTTGAAGTTGCGAAGCATCCATTCTTCTACATTGGACACAAAATGATGATTGGGAGTGTTTCGAGCATTTCGCTAACCTTGAGCACATACAAAGATGCAATACTTGTGTTTCGGGCTCGAATGCACTATTTTGGGGTACCGAAGTTGCGATGCATCCATTCTACTGCGGTAGACCCAAAATGATGTTCGGGAGTGTTTGATACCATTTCAATAACCTTCGGACATAAAATATGAAAAACTTGTGTTTCGGGTATGAATGCACTATTTTAGGGTACCGAAGTTGGGAATCATCCATTCTACTCCATTAAACCCAAAATTTTGTTTGGGAGTGTTTTATACCATTTCGCTAACCTTCGGATGTAAAGAGATGCAAAACTTGTGTTTTGGGCCCGAATGCACTATTTTGTGGTGCCGAACTTGGGAAGCATCCATTCTACTCCATTAGACCTAAAATGGTGTTTGGGAGTGTTTCGGACCATTTCGTTACCGTTCGGCATGTAAAAGATTGCAAAACTTGTGTTTTGGGCTGCGAATGCACTATTTCGTGGGGCCGAAGTTGGGAAGCATACATTCTACCCCATTAGACCCAAAATGATGTTTGGGAGTGTTTCGGACCATTTCGCTACCGTTCGGCATGTAAAGATTGCAAAACTTGTGTTTTGGGCCCGAATGCACTATTTTGTGGTGCCGAAGTTGGAAAGCATCCATTGTACTCCATTAGACCTAAAATGATGTTTGGGAGTGTCTCAAAGCATTTAGCTAACCTTCGGCATGTAAAAAGATGCAAAACTTGTGTTTCGGGCTGAATGCACTATTTCGGGGTACCGAAGTAGCGGGGCATACATTCTACCCCATTAGACCCAAAATGATGTTTGGGAGTGTTTCGGACCATTTCGCCAACATTCGGCATGTAAAAGAATGCAAAACTTGTGTTTCGGGGCTGAATGCATTATTTCGTGGTACCGATGTTGCAAAGCATCCATTCTACTCCATTAGACCCAAAATGATGTTTGGGAGTGTTTCAGACCATTTCGCTAAAGTTCAACATGTAAAAGGATGCGAAATTTTTGTTTCTGGGCTGAATGCACTATTTTTGGGTACCGAAGTTGCGAAGCATCCATTCTTCTACATTGGACACAAAATGATGATTGGGAGTGTTTCAGAGCAATTCGCTAACCTTGAGCACATACAAAGATGCAATACTTGTGTTTTGGGCTCGAATGTTCTATTTTGGGGTACCGAAGATGCGATGCCTCCATTCTACTCTGGTAGACCCAAAATGATGTTTGGGAGTGTTTGAGACCATTTCAATAACCTTTGGACATTAAAGATGAAAAACTTGTGTTTCGGGTATGAATGCACTATTTAAGGGTTCGGAAATTGGGAAGCATGCATTCTACTCCATTAGACCTAAAATTATGTTTGGGAGTGTCTCAAAGCATTTAGCTAACCTTCGGCATGTAAAAAGATGCAGAACTTGTGTTTCGGGCCTGAATGCACTATTTCGGGGTACCGAAGTTGCGAAGCATACATTCCACCCCATTAGACCCAAAATGATGTTTGGGAGTGTTTCAGACCATTTCGCTAACGTTCGACATGTAAAAGAATGCAAAACTTTTGTTTTGGGGCTGAATGCACTATTTCGGGGTACCGAAGTTGCGAAGCATACATATCACCCCATTAGACCCAAAATGATGTTTGGGAGTGTTTCAGACCATTTCGCTAACGTTCGACATGTAAAAGAATGCAAAACTTTTGTTTTGGGGTTGAATGAACTATTTCGGTCTACCGAAGTTGCGAAGCATCAATTCTACTACATTGGACACAAAATGATGTTTGTGAGTATTTCGGAGCATTTCGCTAACCTTCAGGACATACAAAGATGATATACTTGTGTTTCGAGGCTGAATGCACTATTTCGGGGTACCGAATTTGCGAAGCATCCATCCTACTCCATTAGACCGAAAATGTTGTTTGGGAGTGTTTGATACCATTTCAATAACCTTCGGACATAAAAGATGAAAAACTTGTGTTTCGGGTATGAATGCACTATTTTATGGTACCGAAGTTGGGAAGCATCCATTCTACTCCATTAAACCCAAAATTTTGTTTGGGAGTGTTTTATACCATTTCGCCGACCTTCGGATGTAAAAGAGATGCAAAACTTGTATTTCGGGGTTGAATGCACTATTTTGTGGTACCGATGTTGCAAAGCATCCATTCTACTCCATTAAACCCAAAATGATGTTTGGGAGTGTTTCAGACCATTTCGCTAACGTTCGACATGTAAAAGGATGCAAATTTGTGTTTCGGGGCTGAATGCACTATTTCGGGTACTGAAGTTGCGAAGCATCCGTTCTTCTACATTGGACACAAAATGATGATTGGGAGTGTTTCAGAGCATTTCGCTAACCTTGAGCACATACAAAGATGCAATACTTGTGTTTCGGGCTTGAATGCACTATTTTGGGGTACCGAAGTTGCGATGCATCCATTCTACTCTGGTAGACCCAAAATGATGTTCGGGAGTGTTTGATACCATTTCAATAACCTTCGGACATAAAAGATGAAAAACTTGTGTTTCGGGTATGAATGCACTATTTTAGGGTACCGAAGTTGGGAAGCATCCATTCTACTCCATTAAACCCAAAATTTTGTTTGGGAGTGTTTTATACCATTTCGCTAACCTTCGGATGTAAAGAGATGCAAAACTTGTGTTTTGGGCTTCGAATGCACTATTTTGTGGTGCCGAACTTGGGAAGCATCCATTCTACTCCATTAGACATAAAATGATGTTTGGGAGTGTTTCGGACCATTTCGCTACCGTTCGGCATGTAAAAGATTGCAAAACTTGTGTTTTGGGCCTGAATGCACTATTTCGTGGGGCCGAAGTTGGGAAGCATACATTCTACCCCATTAGACCCAAAATGATGTTTGGGAGTGTTTCGGACCATTTCAATACCGTTCGGCATGTAAAGATTGCAAAACTTGTGTTTCGGGCCTGAATGCACTATTTTGCGGTGCCAAGATGGGAAGCATCCATTCTACTCCATTAGACCTAAAATGATGTTTGGGAGTGTCTCCAAGCATTTAGCTAACCTTCGGCATGTAAAAATATGCAAAACTTGTGTTTCGGGCTTGAATGCACTATTTCGGGGCACCGAAGTCGCGGGGCATACATTCTACCCCATTAGACCCAAAATGATGTTTGGGAGTGTTTCGGACCATTTCGCCAACATTCGGCATGTAAAAGAATGCAAAACTTGTGTTTCGGGGCTGAATGCATTATTTCGTGGTACCGATGTTGCAAAGCATCCATTCTACTCCATTAGACCCAAAATGATGTTTGGGAGTGTTTCAGACCATTTCGCTAAAGTTCAACATGTAAAAGGATGCGAAATTTTTGTTTCTGGGCTGAATGCACTATTTTTGGGTACCGAAGTTGCGAAGCATCCATTCTTCTACATTGGACACAAAATGATGATTGGGAGTGTTTCAGAGCATTTCGCTAACCTTGAGCACATACAAAGATGCAATACTTGTGTTTTGGGCCTGAATGCACTATTTTGGGGTACCGATGTTGCGATGCATCCATTCTACTCTGGTAGACCCAAAATGATGTATTCGGGAGTGTTTGAGACCATTTCAATAACCTTCGGACATTAAAGATGAAAAACTTGTGTTTCGGGTATGAATGCACTATTTAAGGGTTCGGAAAGTTGGGAAGCATCCATTCTACTCCATTAGACCTAAAATGATGTTTGGGAGTGTCTCAAAGCATTTAGCTAACCTTCGGCATGTAAAAAGATGCAAAACTTGTGTTTCGGGCCTGAATGCACTATTTTGGGGTTCCGAAGTTGCGAAGCATACATTCTACCCCATTAGACCCAAAATGATGTTTGGGAGTGTTTCGGACCATTTCGCTAACATTCGGCATGTAAAAGAATGCAAAACTTGTATTTCGGGGTTGAATGCACTATTTCGTGGTACCGATGTTGCAAAGCATCCATTCTACTCCATTAGACCCAAAATGATGTTTGGGAGTGTTTCAGACCATTTCGCTAACGTTCGACATGTAAAAGGATGCAAATTTTTGTTTCGGGGCTGAATGCACTATTTCGGGTATCTTGAAGTTGCGAAGCATCCGTTCTTCTACATTGGACACAAAATGATGATTGGGAGTGTTTCAGAGCATTTCGCTAACCTTGAGCACATACAAAGATGCAATACTTGTGTTTCGGGCCTGAATGCACTATTTTGGGGTACCGAAGTTGCGATGCATCTATTCAACTCTGGTAGACCCAAAATGATGTTCGGGAGTGTTTGATACCATTTCAAGAACCTTCGGACATAAAAGATGAAAAACTTGTGTTTCGGGTATGAATGCACTATTTTAGGGTACCGAAGTTGGGAAGCATCCATTCTACTCCATTAAACCCAAAATTTTGTTTGGGAGTGTTTTATACCATTTCGCTGACCTTCGGATGTAAAGAGATGCAAAACTTGTGTTTTGGGCCTGAATGCACTATTTTGTGGTACCGATGTTGCAAAGCATCCATTCTACTCCATTAGACCTAAAATGATGTTTGGGAGTGTTTCAGACCATTTCGCTAACGTTCGACATGTAAAAGGATGCAAATTTGTGTTTCGGGGCTGAATGCACTATTTCGGGTACTGAAGTTGCGAAGCATCCATTCTTCTACATTGGACACAAAATGATGATTGGGAGTGTTTCAGAGCATTTCGCTAACCTTGAGCACATACAAAGATGCAATACTTGTGTTTCGGGCCTGAATGCACTATTTTGGGGTACCGAAGTTGCGATGCATCCATTCTACTCTGGTAGACCCAAAATGATGTTCGGGAGTGTTTGATACCATTTCAATAACCTTCGGACATAAAAGATGAAAAACTTGTGTTTCGGGTATGAATGCACTATTTTAGGGTACCGAAGTTGGGAAGCATCCATTCTACTCCATTAAACCCAAAATTTTGTTTGGGAGTGTTTTATACCATTTCGCTAACCTTCGGATGTAAAGAGATGCAAAACTTGTGTTTTGGGCTCCGAATGCACTATTTTGTGGTGCCGAACTTGGGAAGCATCCATTCTACTCCATTAGACCTAAAATGATGTTTGGGAGTGTTTCGGACCATTTCGCTACCGTTCGGCATGTAAAGATTGCAAAACTTGTGTTTTGGGCCTGAATGCACTATTTTGTGGTGCCGAAGTTGGTAAGCATCCATTCTACTCCATTAGACCTAAAATGATGTTTTGGAGTGTCTCAAAGCATTTAGCTAACCTTCGGCATGTAAAAAGATGCAAAACTTGTGTTTCGGGCCTGAATGCACTATTTCGAGGTACCAAAGTAGCGGGGCATACATTCTACCCCATTAGACCCAAAATGATGTTTGGGAGTGTTTCAGGCCTTTTCGCCAACATTCGGCATGTAAAAGAATGCAAAACTTGAGTTTCGGGGCTGAATGCACTATTTCGTGGTACCGATGTTGCAAAGCATCCATTCTACTCCATTAGACCCAAAATGATGTTTGGGTGTGTTTCAGACCATTTCACTGAAGTTCGACATGTAAAAGGATGCGAAATTTGTGTTTCTCGGCTGAATGCACTATTTCGGGGTACCGAAGTTGCGAAGCATCCATTCTTCTACATTGCACACAAAATGATGATTGGGAGTGTTCCAGAGCATTTCGCTAACCTTGAGCACATACAAAGATGCAATACTTGTGTTTCGGGCCTGAATGCACTATTTTGGGGTACCGAAGTTGTGATGCATCCATTCTACTCTGGTAGACCCAAAATGATGTTCGGGAGTGTTTGATACCATTTCAATAACCATCGGACATAAAAGATGAAAAACTTGTGTTTCGGGTATGAATGCACTATTTTAGTGTACCGAAGTTGGGAAGCATCCATTCTACTCCATTAAACCCAAAATTTTGTTTGGGAGTGTTTTATACTATTTCGCTAACCTTCGGATGTAAAGAGATGCAAAACTTGTGTTTTGGGCCTGAATAAACTATTTTGTGGTGCCGAACTTGGGAAGCATCCATTCTACTCCATTAGACCTAAAATGATGTTTGGGAGTGTTTCGGACCATTTCGTTACCGTTCGGCATGTAAAAGATTGCAAAACTTGTGTTTTGTGACTGAATGCACTATTTCGTGGGGCCGAAGTTGGGAAGGATACATTCTACCCCATTAGACCGAAAATGATGTTTGGGAGTGTTTCGGACCATTTCGCTACCGTTCGGCATGTAAAGATTGCAAAACTTGTGTTTTGGGCCTGAATGCACTATTTCGTGGCGCCGAAGTTGGTAAGCATCCATTCTACTCCATTAGACCTGAAATGATGTTTGGGAGTGTCTCAAAGCAGTTAGCTAACCTTCGGCATGTAAAAAGATGCAAAACTTGTGTTTCGGGCCTGAATGCACTATTTCGGGGTACCGAAGTAGCGGGGCATACATTCTACCCCATTAGACCCAAAATGATGTTTGGGAGTGTTTCGGACCATTTCGCCAACATTCGGCATGTAAAAGAATGCAAAACTTGTGTTTCGGGGCTGAATGCATTATTTCGTGCTACCGATGTTGCAAAGCATCCATTCTACTCCATTAGACCCAAAATGATGTTTGGGAGTGTTTCAGACCATTTCGCTAAAGTTCAACATGTAAAAGGATGCGAAATTTTTGTTTCCGAGCTGAATGCACTACTTCTGGGTACCGAAGTTGCGAAGCATCCATTCTTCTACATTGGACACAAAATGATGATTGGGAGTGTTTCAGAGCAATTCGCTAACCTTGAGCACATACAAAGATGCAATACTTGTGTTTTGGGCCTGAATGCACTATTTTGGGGTACCGATGTTGCGATGCATCAATTCTACTCTGGTGGACCCAAAATGTTGTTCGGGAGTGTTTGATACCATTTCAATAACCTTCGGACATAAAAGATGAAAAACTTGTGTTTCGGGTATGAATGCACTATTTTAGGGTACCGAAGTTGGGAAGCATCCATTCTACTCCATTAGACCTAAAATGATGTTTGGGAGTGTCTCAAAGCATTTGGCTAACCTTCGGCATGTAAAAAGATGCAAAACTTGTGTTTCGGGCCTGAATGCACTATTTTGGGGTTCCGAAGTTGCGAAGCATACATTCTACCCCATTAGACCCAAAATGATGTTTGGGAGTGTTTCGGACCATTTCGCTAACATTCGGCATGTAAAAGAATGCAAAACTTGTATTTCGGGGTTGAATGCACTATTTTGTGGTACCGATGTTGCAAAGCATCCATTCTACTCCATTAAACCCAAAATGATGTTTGGGAGTGTTTCAGACCATTTCGCTAACGTTCGACATGTAAAAGGATGCAAATTTGTGTTTCGGGGCTGAATGCACTATTTATTTCGGGCTTCGAAGTTGCGAAGCATCCGTTCTTCTACATTGGACACAAAATGATGATTGGGAGTATTTCGGAGCATTTCGCTAACCTTGAGGACATACAAAGATGCAATACTTGTGTTTCGGGTATGAATGCACTATTTTAGGGTACCGAAGTTGGGAAGCATCCATTCTACTCCATTAAACCCATAATTTTGTTTGGGAGTGTTTTATACCATTTCGCTGACCTTCGGATGTAAAGAGATTCAAAACTTGTGTTTTGGGCCTGAATGCACTATTTTGTGGTACCGATGTTGCAAAGCATCCATTCTACTCCATTAGACCCAAAATGATGTTTGGGAGTGTTTTAGACCATTTCGCTAACGTTCGACATTTAAAAGGATGCAAAATTTGTGTTTCGGGGCTGAATGCACTAGTTCGGGTTTTTCGGGGGAAGGTTGCGAAGCATCCATTCTTCTACATTGGACACAAAATGATGATTGGGAGTGTTTCGAGCATTTCGCTAACCTTGAGCACATACAAAGATGCAATACTTGTGTTTCGGGCTCGAATGCACTATTTTGGGGTACCGAAGTTGCGATGCATCCATTCTACTCCGGTAGACCCAAAATGATGTTCGGGAGTGTTTGATACCATTTCAATAACCTTCGGACATAAAAGATGAAAAACTTGTGTTTCGGGTATGACCGCACTATTTTTAGGGTACCGAAGTTGGGAAGCATCCATTCTACTCCATTAAACCCAAAATTTTGTTTGGGAGTGTTTTATACCATTTCGCCGACCTTCGGATGTAAAGAGATGCAAAACTTGTGTTTTGGGCCCGAATGCACTATTTTGTGGTACCGATGTTGCAAAGCATCCATTCTACTCCATTAGACCCAAAATGATGTTTGGGAGTGTTTCAGACCATTTCGCTAACGTTCGACATGTAAAAGGATGCAAATTTGTGTTTCGGGGCTGAATGCACTATTTCGGGTACTGAAGTTGCGAAGCATCCGTTCTTCTACATTGGACACAAAATGATGATTGGGAGTGTTTCGAGCATTTCGCTAACCTTGAGCACATACAAAGATGATATACTTGTGTTTCGAGGCTGAATGCACTATTTCGGGGTACCGAAGTTGCGAAGCATCCATTCTACTCGGTAGACCCAAAATGATGTTCGGGAGTGTTTGATACCATTTCAATAACCTTCGGACATAAAAGATGAAAAACTTGTGTTTCGGGTATGAATGCACTATTTTAGGGTACCGAAGTTGGGAAGCATCCATTCTACTCCATTAAACCCAAAATTTTGTTTGGGAGTGTTTTATACCATTTCGCTGACCTTCGGATGTAAAGAGATGCAAAACTTGTGTTTTGGGCCTGAATGCACTATTTTGTGGTACCGATGTTGCAAAGCATCCATTCTACTCCATTAGACCCAAAATGATGTTTGGGAGTGTTTCAGACCATTTCGCTAACGTTCGACATGTAAAAGGATGCAAAATTTGTGTTTCGGGGCTGAATGCACTATTTCGGGGTACTGAAGTTGCGAAGCATCCATTCTTCTACATTGGACACAAAATGATGATTGGGAGTGTTTCAGAGCATTTCGCTAACCTTGAGCACATACAAAGATGCAATACTTGTGTTTCGGGCCTGAATGCACTATTTTGGGGTACCGAAGTTGCGATGCATCCATTCTACTCTGGTAGACCCAAAATGATGTTCGGGAGTGTTTGATACCATTTCAATAACCTTCGGACATAAAAGATGAAAAACTTGTGTTTCGGGTATGAATGCACTATTTTAGGGTACCGAAGTTGGGAAGCATCCATTCTACTCCATTAAACCCAAAATTTTGTTTGGGAGTGTTTTATACCATTTCGCTGACCTTCGGATGTAAAGAGATGCAAAACTTGTGTTTTGGGCCTGAATGCACTATTTTGTGGTACCGATGTTGCAAAGCATCCATTCTACTCCATTAGACCCAAAATGATGTTTGGGAGTGTTTCAGACCATTTCGCTAACGTTCGACATGTAAAAGGATGCAAAATTTGTGTTTCGGGGCTGAATGCACTATTTCGGGTACCGAAGTTGCGAAGCATCCGTTCTTCTACATTGGACAAAAATGATGTTTGGGAGTGTTTCAGAGCATTTCGCTAACTTTCAGCACATACAAGGATGCAATACTTGTGTTTCGGGCTTGAATGCACTATTTTGGGGTTCCGAAGTTGCGATGCATCCATTCTACTCTGGTAGACCCAAAATGATGTTTGGGAGTGTTTGAGACCATTTCAATAACCTTCGGACATAAAAGATGAAAAACTTGTGTTTCGGGCATGAATGCACTATTTTAGGGTACCGAAGTTGGGAAGCATCCATTCTACTCCATTAAACCCAAAATTTTGTTTGGGAGTGTTTTATACCATTTCGCTAACCTTCGGATGTAAAGAGATGCAAAACTTGTGTTTTGGGCCTGAATGAACTATTTTGTGGTGCCGAACTTGGGAAGCATCCATTATACTCCATTAGACCTAAAATGATGTTTGGGAGTGTTTCGGACCATTTCGTTACCGTTCGGCATGTAAAATATTGCAAAACTTGTGTTTTGTGACTGAATGCACTATTTCGTGGGGCCGAAGTTGGGAAGCATACATTCTACCCCATTAGACCCAAAATGATGTTTGGGAGTGTTTCGGAGCATTTCGCCAACATTCGGCATGTAAAAGAATGCAAAACTTGTGTTTTGGGCCGAATGCACTATTTCGTGGCGCCGAAGTTGGAAAGCATCCATTCTACTCCGTTAGGCCCGAAATGATGTTTGGGAGTGTCTCAAAGCATTTAGCTAACCTTCGGCATGTAAAAAGATGCAAAACTTGTGTTTCGGGCCCGAATGCACTATTTCGGGGTACCGAAGTAGCGGGGCATACATTCTACCCCATTAGACCCAAAATGATGTTTGGGAGTGTTTCGGACCATTTCGCCAACATTCGGCATGTAAAAGAATGCAAAACTTGTGTTTCGGGGCTGAATGCATTATTTCGTGGTACCGATGTTGCAAAGCATCCATTCTACTCCATTAGACCCAAAATGATGTTTGGGAGTGTTTCAGACCATTTCGCTAAAGTTCAACATGTAAAAGGATGCGAAATTTTTGTTTCTGGGCTGAATGCACTATTTTTGGGTACCGAAGTTGCGAAGCATCCATTCTTCTACATTGGACACAAAATGATGATTGGGAGTGTTTCAGAGCATTTCGCTAACCTTGAGCACATACAAAGATGCAATACTTGTGTTTTGGGCCTGAATGCACTATTTTGGGGTACCGATGTTGCGATGCATCCATTCTACTCTGGTAGACCCAAAATGTTATTCGGGAGTGTTTGATACCATTTCAATAACCTTCGGACATAAAAGATGAAAAACTTGTGTTTCGGGTATGAATGCACTATTTTAGGGTACCGAAGTTGGGAAGCATCCATTCTACTCCATTAAACCCAAAATTTTGTTTGGGAGTGTTTTATACCATTTCGCTAACCTTCGGATGTAAAGAGATGCAAAACTTGTGTTTTGGGCCTGAATGCACTATTTTGTGGTGCCGAACTTGGGAAGCATCCATTCTACTCCATTAGACCTAAAATGATGTTTGGGAGTGTTTCGGACCATTTCGCTACCGTTCGGCATGTAAAGATTGCAAAACTTGTGTTTTGGGCCTGAATGCACTATTTTGTGGTGCCGAAGTTGGTAAGCATCCATTCTACTCCATTAGACCTAAAATGATGTTTTGGAGTGTCTCAAAGCATTTAGCTAACCTTCGGCATGTAAAAAGATGCAAAACTTGTGTTTCGGGCCTGAATGCACTATTTCGAGGTACCAAAGTAGCGGGGCATACATTCTACCCCATTAGACCCAAAATGATGTTTGGGAGTGTTTCAGGCCTTCTCGCCAACATTCGGCATGTAAAAGAATGCAAAACTTGTGTTTCGGGGCTGAATGCACTATTTCGTGGTACCGATGTTGCAAAGCATCCATTCTACTCCATTAGACCCAAAATGATGTTTGGGTGTGTTTCAGACCATTTCACTGAAGTTCGACATGTAAAAGGATGCGAAATTTGTGTTTCTCGATTTGAATGCACTATTTCGGGGTACCGAAGTTGCGAAGCATCCATTCTTCTACATTGCACACAAAATGATGATTGGGAGTGTTCCAGAGCATTTCGCTAACCTTGAGCACATACAAAGATGCAATACTTGTGTTTCGGGCCTGAATGCACTATTTTGGGGTACCGAAGTTGTGATGCATCCATTCTACTCTGGTAGACCCAAAATGATGTTTCGGAGTGTTTGAGACCATTTCAATAACCTTCGGACATAAAAGATGAAAAACTTGTGTTTCAGGCATGAGTGCACTATTTAAGGGTTCGGAAATTGGGAAGCATCCATTCTACTCCATTAGACCTAAAATGATGTTTGGGAGTGTCTCAAAGCATTTAGCTAACCTTCGGCATGTAAAAAGATGCAAAACTTGTGTTTCGGGCCAGAAAGCACTATTTTAGGGTACCGAAGTTGCGAAGCATCCATTCTACCCCATTAGACCCAAAATGATGTTTGGGAGTGTTTCAAACCATTTCGCTAACCTTCGTCATGTAAAAAGATGCAAAACGTCTGTTTTTGGGCCAGAATGCACTATTTTGGGGTACCGAAGTTGCGAAGCATACATTCTAACCAATTAGACCCAAAATGATGTTTGAGAGTGTTTCAGACCATTTCGCTAGTGTTCGGCATCTAAGAGGATGCAAAATTAGTGTTTCGGGGCTGAATGCACTATTTCGTGGTACCGATGTTGCAAAGCATCCATTCTACTCCATTAGAACGAAAATGATGGTTGGGAGTGTTTCAGACCATTTCGCTAACGTTCGACATGTCAAAGGATGCAAACTTTGTGTTTCGGGGTTGAATCACTATTTCGGGGTACCGAAGTTGTGAAGCATCCATTCTTCTACATTGGATACAAAATGATGATTGGGAGTGTTTCAGAGCATTTCGCTAACCTTGAGCACATACAAAGATGTAATACTTGTGTTTCGGGACTGAATGCACTATTTTGGGTTGCCGAAGTTGCGATGCATCCTTTCTAGTCTTCTATACCCAAAATGATGTTTGGGAGTGTTTAAGACCATTTCAATAACCTTCGGACATAAAAGATGAAAAACTAGTATTTCAAGCATGAATGGACTATTTTGGGGTGCCAAAGTGGCGATGCATCCATTCTACTCTGGTAGCCCAAAAATGATGTTCTGGAGTGTTTGATACCATTTCAATAACCTTCGGACATAAAAGATGAAAAACTTGTGTTTCGGGCATGAATGCACTATTTAAGGGTACCGAAATTGGGAAGCATCCATTCTACTCCATTAGACCCAAAATTTTGTTTGGGAGTGTTTTATACCATTTCTCTAACCTTCGGATGTAAAGAGATGCAAAATTTTGTGGTGCCGAAGTTGGGAAGCATCTATTCTACTCCATTAGACCTAAAGTGATGTTTGGGAGTGTCTCAAAGCATTTAGCTAACCTTCGCATGTAAAAGGATGCAAAACTTGTGTTTCGGGGCTGAATGCGCTATATCGTGGTACCGATGTTGCAAAGCATCCATTCTACTCCATTAGACTGAAAATGATGGTTGGGAGTGTTTCGGACAATTTCGCTAACGTTCGACATTTAAAAGGATGCAAAATTTGTGTTTCGAGACTGAATGCACTATTTCGTGGTACTGATGTTGCAAAGCATCCATTCTACTCCATTAGACCCAAAATGATGTTTGGGAGTGTTTCAGACCATTTCGCTAACGTTTGACATGTAAAAGGATGCAAAATTTATGTTTCGGGGCTGAAGGCACTATTTCGGGGTACCGAAGTTGCGAAGCATACATTCTACCCTATTAGACCTAAAATGATGTTTGGGAGTGTCTCGAAGCATTTAGCTAACCTTCGGTATTTAAAAAGATGCAAAACTTGTGTTTCGGGCCTGAATGCACTATTTCGGGGTACCAAAGTTGCGAAGCATACATTCTACCCATTAAACCCAAAATGATGTTTGGGAGTGTTTCGGACCATTTCGCTAACATTCGGCATGTAAAAGAATGCAAAACTTGTGTTTCCGGGCTGAATGCACTATTTCGTGTTACCGATGTTGCAAAGCATCCATTCAACTCCATTGCACCCAAAATGATGTTTGGGAGTGTTTCAGACCATTTCGCTAACGTTCGACATGTAAAAAGATGCAAAATTTGTGTTTCGGGGCTGAAGGCACTATTTCGGGGTACCGAAGTTGCAAAGCATACATTATTCTACATTGGACACAAAATGATGATTGGGGGTGTTTCAGAGCATTTCGCTAACCTTGAGCAAATACAAAGATTTAATACTTGTGTTTCGGGCCTGAATGCACTATTTTGTGGTGCCGAAGTTGCGAAGCATCCATTCTACTCCATTAGACCTAAAATTATGTTTGGGAGTGTTTTAAAGCATTTCGCTAGCGTTCGACATGTCAAAAAATGCAAAACTTGTCTTTTGGGCCAGAATGAACTATTTCGGGGTACCGAAGTTGCGATGCATCCATTCTACTACATTGGAGCAAAAATTATGTTTGGGAGTGTTTCAGAGCATTTCGCTGCCTTTCAACACATAAAAAGATACAATACGTGTGTTTCGGTCCTGAATGCACCATTTCGATGTATCGAAGTTGATAGAGGGGGAGTGCCCGATCTTTCGGTGAGTGGAGATAGCTTCGATCTGGTGGGAGACGACCCTCACGATCCGACTACGACGAGCGAGACTCGAAGCGCCAATGCAATCGCTGAACCAACTGCCGATGGTTACCGACCTTGCCGGCGCAAGATCAGCCTGATCACGAAGATCAATTTCTATACACAATCGAAGAACGAACAAGAATTTGAGGCGAGCAATCTTAATATCACTCGAAGGTGGAGTCTGAATTACACGACGGCGGCACGATGGCGGCTGTTCAGTTGTAGCTAAGGCTAACAAATAAATCAAACTCAAGTTTCTAAGGCGGCGGCTACTGAAAATATAAGAGACAGGGCGTCCTAGGGTTGGGGGCGACCAGGGGTGGGGCGCCCCCAACTTGGGCCTAAGGCCCAACCAAACTGTCAACGCAGCACTTTGGCAGATTCTGGACGTCAACTTGTTTCGACGATTCTCGTTGACTCGGAACGAATTTTGGCACAAGACCGGTGCCATTAGAAGCTTTATGAAATTCTGCTTCCAACCATATATAGAACGTCCAAAACCGACTCCGTATGCGACCTGGGCGTTCGTTTTATTGCGCACTGCTCCTGGACTCCGAACTGGACTCGAACTTGGATTGCTTTTGGCCTCCACCTCGGGGACTCGAACCGGATCAACCTTGGACCTCCTTGTTGACTTGGAAACCCTTGTTGGACTTCTTCTACTCCATTCCATGCACCAATCATGGTCGTATGCATGGGTGTCATGTCCTCATCAGAAGTTGTGTTGTATCCATTCCACTCTGGTACACGTAAAATGATGTTTGGGAATGTTTTGGACCATTTCCCTAACGTTCGGACATAAAAGATGAAAAACTTGAGTTTGGGGCCAGAAAGCACTATTTCAGGGTACCGAAGTTGCGAAGCATCCATTCTACTCCATTAGACCCAAAATGATGTTTTGGGAGTGTTTCAAAGCATTTCGCTAACCTTCGGCATGTAAAAAGATGCAAAACTTGTGTTTTGGGCCAGAATGCACTATTTTAGGGTACCGAAGTTGCGAAGCATACATTCTACCCAATTAGACCCAAAATGATGTTTGAGATTGTTTCGGACCATTTCGCTAACATTCGGCATGTAAAAGAATGCAAAACTTGTGTTTCGGGGCAGAATGCACTATTTCGTGGTACCGATGTTGCAAAGCATCTATTCTACTCCATTAGAACCATTATGATGGTTGACAGTGTTTCGGACCATTTCGCTAATGTTTGACATGTCAAAGGATGCAAAATTTGTGTTTCGGGCTGAATGCACTATTTCGGGGTACTGAAGTTGCGAAGCATCCATTCTTCTACATTGGACACAAAATGATGATTGGAAGTGTTTCAGAGCATTTCGCTAACCTTGAGCACATACAAAGATGGTAATACTTGTGTTTCGGGACTGAATGGACTATTTTTGGGTACCGAAGTTGCGATGCATCCTTTCTACTCTGGTAGACCCAAAATGATGTTTAAGAGTGTTTAAGACCATTTCAATAACCTTCGAACATAAAAGATGAAAAACTAGTATTTCAGGCATGAATGCACTATTTTGGAGTACCAAAGTTGCGATGCATCCATTCTACCCTGGTAGACCCAAAATGATGTTCGGGAGTGTTTGATACCATTTCAATAACCTTCAGACATAAAAGATGAAAAACTTGTGTTTCGGGCATGAATGCACTATTTAAGGGTACCGAAATTGGGAAGCATCCATTCTACTCCATTAGACCCAAAATTTTGTTTGGGAGTGTTTTATACAATTTCTCTAACCTTCGGATGTAAAGAGATGCAAAATTTTGTGGTGCCGAAGTTGGGAATCATCCATTCTACTCCATTAGACCTAAAATGATGTTTGGGAGTGTCTCAAAGCATTTAGCTAACCTTCAGCATGTAAAAAATGCAAAACTTGTATTTCGGGGCTGAATGCACTATTTCGTGGTACTAATGTTGCAAAGCTTTCATTCTACTCCATTAGACCCAAAATGATGTTTGGGAGTATTTCAGACCATTTCGCTAATGTTCGACACGTAAAAGGATGCAAAATTTGTGTTTCGGGGCTGAAGGCACTATTTCGGGGTACCGAAGTTGCGAAGCATACATTCTACCCCATTAGACCCAAAATGATGTTTGGGAGTGTTTTGGACCATTTCGCTAACATTCGACATGTAAAAGGATGCAAAACTTGTGTTTCGTGGCTGAATGCACTAGTTCATGGTACCAATGTTGCAAAGCATCCATTCTACTCCATTAGACCCAAAATGATGTTTGGGAGTGTTTCAGACCATGTCGCTAACGTTCGACATGTAAAAGGATGCAAAATTTGTGTTTCGGGACGGAATGCACTATTTTGGGGTACTGAAGTTGCGAAGCATCCATTCTGCTATATTGGACACAAAATGATGGTTGGGAGTGTTTCAGAGCATTTTGCTAACCTTGAGCACATACAAAGACGCAATAATTGTGTTTCGGGCCTGACTGCACTATTTTGGGGTACCAAAGTTGTGATGCATCCATTCTACTCTGGTAGACCCAAAATGTTGTTTGGGAGTGTTTGAGACCATTTCAATAACCTTCGGACATAAAAGATGAAAAACTTGTGTTTCAGACATGAATGCACTATTTAAGTGTACCGAAATTGGGAAGCATCCATTCTACTCTGGTAGACCCAAAATGATGTTTGGGAGTGTTTGAGACCATTTCAATAACCTCCGGACATAAAAGATGAAAAACTTGTGTTTCAGGAATGAATGCACTATTTTAGGGTACCGAAGTTGGGAAGCATCCTTTCTACTCCATTAGAACCAAAATTTTGTTTGGGTGTGTTTTATACCATTTCTGTAACCTTCGGATGTAAAGAGATGCAAAACTTGTGTTTTGGGCCTAAATGCACTATTTTGTGGTGCCGAAGTTGGGAAGCATCCATTCTACTCCATTAGACCTAAAATGTTGTTTGGGAGTGTCTCAAAGCATTTAGCTAACCTTCGGCATGTAAAAAGATGCAAAACTTGTGTTTCGAGCCTGAATGCACTATTTCGGGGTACCGAAGTTGCGAAGCAAACATTCTACCCCATTAGACCCAAAATGATGTCTGGGACTATTTCAAACCATTTCGCTAACGTTCGGAATGTAAAAGAATGCAAAACTTGTGTTTCGGGGCTGAATGCACTATTTCGTGGTACCAATATTGCAAAGCATCCATTCTACTCAACTAGACCCAAAATGATGTTTGGGAGTGTTTGAGACCATTTTGCTAACGTTCGACATGTAATAGGATGCAAAATTTGTGTTTCGGGGCTGAATGCACTATTTTGGGGTACCGAAGTTGCGAAGCATCCATTCTTCTACATTGGACACAAAATGATGATTGGTAGTGTTTCAGAGCATTTCGCAAACCTTGAGCACATACAAAGATGCAATACTTGTGTTTCGGGCCTGAATGCACTATTTTGGGCTACCGAAGTTGCGATGCATCCATTCTACTCTGGTAGACCCAAAATGATGTTTGGGAGTGTTTGAGACCATTTCAATAACCTTCAGACATAAAAGATGAAAAACTTGTGTTTCAGGCATGAATGCACTATTTTAGAGTGCTGAAGTTGGGAAGCTTCCATTCTACTCTGATAGACCCAAAATGTTGTTTGAGAGTGTTTGAGACTATTTCAATAACCTTCGGACATAAAAGATGAAAAACTTGTGTTTCGGGCCTGAATGCACTATTTTAGGGTACCGAAGTTGGGAAGCATCCATTCTACTCCATTAGACCCAAAATTTTGGTTGCGGGTGTTTTATACCATTTCGCTAACCGTCGGATGTAAAGAGATGCAAAACTTGTGTTTTGGGCCTGAATGCACTATTTTGTGGTGCCGAAGTTGGGAAGCATCCATTTCTACTCCATTAGACCTAAAATCATGTTTGGGAGTGTCTCAAAGCATTTATCTAACCTTCGACATTTAAAAAGATGCAAAACTTGTGTTTCGGGCCTGAATGCACTATTTCGGGTACCGAAGTTGCGAAGCTTACATTCTACCCCATTAGACCCAAAATGATGTTTGGGAGTATTTCAGACCATTTCGCTAATGTTCGACACGTAAAAGGATGCAAAATTTGTGTTTCGGGGCTGAAGGCACTATTTCGGGGTACCGAAGTTGCGAAGCATACATTCTACCCCATTAGACCCAAAATGATGTTTGGGAGTGTTTTGGACCATTTCGCTAACATTCGACATGTAAAAGGATGCAAAACTTGTGTTTCGTGGCTGAATGCACTAGTTCATGGTACCGATGTTGCAAAGCATCCATTCTACTCCATTAGACCCAAAATGATGTTTGGGAGTGTTTCAGACCATGTCGCTAACGTTCGACATGTAAAAGGATGCAAAATTTGTGTTTCGGGACGGAATGCACTATTTTGGGGTACTGAAGTTGCGAAGCATCCATTCTCGCTATATTGGACACAAAATGATGGTTGGGAGTGTTTCGAGCATTTTGCTAACCTTGAGCACATACAAAGACGCAATACTTGTGTTTCGGGCTCGATCGCACTATTTTGGGGTACCAAAGTTGTGATGCATCCATTCTACTCGGTAGACCCAAAATGTTGTTTGGGAGTGTTTGAGACCATTTCAATAACCTTCGGACATAAAAGATGAAAAACTTGTGTTTCGGACATGAATGCACTATTTAAGTGTCCGAAATTGGGAAGCATCCATTCTACTTGGTAGACGCAAAATGATGTTTGGGAGTGTTTGAGACCATTTCAATAACCTCCGGACATAAAAGATGAAAAACTTATGTTTCGGGCATGAATGCACTATTTTAGGGTATCGAAGTTGGGAAGCATCCTTTCTACTCCATTAGACCCAAAATTTTGTTTGGTAGTGTTTTATACCATTTCTCTAACCTTCGGATGTAAAGAGATGCAAAACTTGTGTTTTGGGTCTGAATGCACTATTTTGTGGTGCCGAAGTTGGGAAGCATCCATTCTACTCCATTAGACCTAAAATGATGTTTGGGAGTGTCTCAAAGCATTTAGCTAAGCTTCGGCATGTAAAAAGATGCAAAACTTGTGTTTCGGGCCTGAATGCACTATTTCGGGGTACCGAAGTTGCGAAGCATACATTCTACCCCATTAAACCCAAAATGATGTTTGGGACTGTTTTGGACCATTTCGCTAACATTCGGCATGTAAAAGAATGCAAAACTTGTGTTTCGGGGCTGAATGCAGTATTTCGTGGTACCGATGTTGCAAAGCATCCATTCTACTCCATTAGACCCAAAATGATGTTTGGGAGTGTTTCAGACCATTTTGCTAACGTTCGACATGTAATAGGATGCAAAATTTGTGTTTCGGGGCTGAATGCACTATTTTGGGGTACCGAAGTTGCGAAGCATCCATTCTTCTACATTGGACACAAAATGATGATTGGTAGTGTTTCAGAGCATTTCGCAAACCTTGAGCACATACAAAGATGCAATACTTGTGTTTCGGGCCTGAATGCACTATTTTGGGGTACCGAAGTTGCGATGCATCCAATCTACTCTGGTAGACCCAAAATGATGTTTGGGAGTGTTTGAGACCATTTCAATAAACTTCGGACATAAAAGATGAAAACTTGTGTTTCGGGCATGAATGCACTATTTTAGAGTGCTGAAGTTGGGAAGCTTCCATTCTACTCTGATAGACCCAAAATGTTGTTTGGGAGTGTTTGAGACTATTTCAATAACCTTCGGACATAAAAGATGAAAAACTTGTGTTTCGGGCCTGAATGCACTATTTTAGGGTACCGAAGTTGGGAAGCATCCATTATACTCCATTAGACCCAAAATTTTGGTTGCGGGTGTTTTATACCATTTCGCTAACCATCGGATGTAAAGAGATGCAAAACTTGTGTTTTGGGCCTGAATGCACTATTTTGTGGTGCCGAAGTTGGGAAGCATCCATTTCTACTCCATTAGACCTAAAATCATGTTTGGGAGTGTCTCAAAGCATTTATCTAACCTTCGACATTTAAAAAGATGCAAAACTTGTGTTTCGGGCCTGAATGCACTATTTCGGGTACCGAAGTTGCGAAGCTTACATTCTACCCCATTAGACCCAAAATGATGTTTGGGAGTATTTCAGACCATTTCGCTAATGTTCGACACGTAAAAGGATGCAAAATTTGTGTTTCGGGGCTGAAGGCACTATTTCGGGGTACCGAAGTTGCGAAGCATACATTCTACCCCATTAGACCCAAAATGATGTTTGGGAGTGTTTTGGACCATTTCGCTAACATTCGACATGTAAAAGGATGCAAAACTTGTGTTTCGTGGCTGAATGCACTAGTTCATGGTACCGATGTTGCAAAGCATCCATTCTACTCCATTAGACCCAAAATGATGTTTGGGAGTGTTTCAGACCATGTCGCTAACGTTCGACATGTAAAAGGATGCAAAATTTGTGTTTCGGGACGGAATGCACTATTTTGGGGTACTGAAGTTGCGAAGCATCCATTCTGCTATATTGGACACAAAATGATGGTTGGGAGTGTTTCAGAGCATTTTGCTAACCTTGAGCACATACAAAGACGCAATACTTGTGTTTCGGGCTCGATCGCACTATTTTGGGGTACCAAAGTTGTGATGCATCCATTCTACTCTGGTAGACCCAAAATGTTGTTTGGGAGTGTTTGAGACCATTTCAATAACCTTCGGACATAAAAGATGAAAAACTTGTGTTTCAGACATGAATGCACTATTTAAGTGTACCGAAATTGGGAAGCATCCATTCTACTCTGGTAGACGCAAAATGATGTTTGGGAGTGTTTGAGACCATTTCAATAACCTCCGGACATAAAAGATGAAAAACTTATGTTTCGGGCATGAATGCACTATTTTAGGGTATCGAAGTTGGGAAGCATCCTTTCTACTCCATTAGACCCAAAATTTTGTTTGGTAGTGTTTTATACCATTTCTCTAACCTTCGGATGTAAAGAGATGCAAAACTTGTGTTTTGGGTCTGAATGCACTATTTTGTGGTGCCGAAGTTGGGAAGCATCCATTCTACTCCATTAGACCTAAAATGATGTTTGGGAGTGTCTCAAAGCATTTAGCTAAGCTTCGGCATGTAAAAAGATGCAAAACTTGTGTTTCGGGCCTGAATGCACTATTTCGGGGTACCGAAGTTGCGAAGCATACATTCTACCCCATTAAACCCAAAATGATGTTTGGGACTGTTTTGGACCATTTCGCTAACATTCGGCATGTAAAAGAATGCAAAACTTGTGTTTCGGGGCTGAATGCAGTATTTCGTGGTACCGATGTTGCAAAGCATCCATTCTACTCCATTAGACCCAAAATGATGTTTGGGAGTGTTTCAGACCATTTTGCTAACGTTCGACATGTAATAGGATGCAAAATTTGTGTTTCGGGGTGAATGCACTATTTTGGGGTACCGAAGTTGCGAAGCATCCATTCTTCTACATTGGACACAAAATGATGATTGGTAGTGTTTCGAGCATTTCGCAAACCTTGAGCACATACAAAGATGCAATACTTGTGTTTCGGGCTTTGAATGCACTATTTTGGGGTACCGAAGTTGCGATGCATCCATTCTACTCTGGTAGACCCAAAATGATGTTTGGGAGTGTTTGAGACCATTTCAATAACCTTCGGACATAAAAGACGAAAAACTTGTGTTTCGAGCATGAATGCACTATTTTAGAGTGCTGAAGTTGGGAAGCTTCCATTCTACTCGATAGACCCAAAATGTTGTTTGGGAGTGTTTGAGACTATTTCAATAACCTTCGGACATAAAAGATGAAAAACTTGTGTTTCGGGCCTGAATGCACTATTTTAGGGTACCGAAGTTGGGAAGCATCCATTCTACTCCATTAGACCCAAAATTTTGGTTGCGGGTGTTTTATACCATTTCGCTAACCGTCGGATGTAAAGAGATGCAAAACTTGTGTTTTGGGCCTGAATGCACTATTTTGTGGTGCCGAAGTTGGGAAGCATCCATTTCTACTCCATTAGACCTAAAATCATGTTTGGGAGTGTCTCAAAGCATTTATCTAACCTTCGACATGTAAAAAGATGCAAAACTTGTGTTTCGGGCCTGAATGCACTATTTCGGGGTACCGAAGTTGCGAAGCTTACATTCTACCCCATTAGACCCAAAATGATGTTTGGGTGTGTTTCAGACCATTTCGTTAACGTTCGGCATGTAAAAGAATGCAAAACTTTTGTTTCGGAGCTGAATGCACTATTTCGTGGTGCCGATGTTGCAATGCATCCATTCTACTCCATTAGACCCAAAATGATGTTTGGGAGTGTTTCGGACCATTTCGCTAATGTTCGACATGTAAAAGGATGCAAAATTTGTGTTTCGGGGCTGAATCCACTATTTCGGGGTACCGAAGTTGCGAAGCATCCATTCTTATACATTGGACACAAAATGATGATTGGGAGTGTTTCAGAGCATTTCGCTAAGCTTGAGCACATACAAAGATGTAATACTTGTGTTTCGGGCCTGAATGCACTATTTTGTGGTGCCGAAGTTGCGAAGCATCCATTCTACTCCATTAGACCCGAAATGATGTTTGGGAGTGTTTCAAAGCATTTTGCTAACCTTCGGCAAGTAAAAAGATGCAAAACTTGTCTTTTGGGCCAGAATGCACTATTTCGGGGTACCGAAGTTGCGATGCATCCATTCTACTACATTGGAGCAAAAATTATGTTTGCGAGTGTTTCAGAGCACTTCGCTACCTTTCAGCACATAAAAAGATGCAATACGTGTGTTTCGGTCCTTAAAGCACTATTTCGATGTATCGAAGTTGTGATGCATCCATTCTACTCTGGTACACGGAAAATGATGTTTGGGAATGTTTTGGAGCATTTCGCTAACGTTCGGACATAAAAGATGAAAAACTTGTGTTTCGGGCCAGAATGCACTATTTCAGGGTACCGAAGTTGCGAAGCATCCATTCTACTCCATTGGACCCAAAGTGATGTTTGGGAGTGTTTCAAAGCATTTCGCTAACCTTCGGCATGTAAAAAGATGCAAAACTTGTGTTTTGGTCCAGAATGCACTATTTTGGTGTACCGAAGTTGCGAAGCATACATTCTACCCAATTAGACCCAAAATGATGTTTGAGAGTGTTTCAGACCATTTTGCTAACGTTCGGCTTGTAAAAGGATACAAAATTTGTGTTTCGGTGAATGCACTATTTCGGGTACCGAAGTTGCGAAGCATCCATTCTTCTACATTGGACACAAAATGATGATTGGGAATGTTTCAGAGCATTTCGCTAACCTTGAGCACATACAAAGATGTAATACTTGTGTTTCGGGCCTGAATGCACTATTTTGTGGTGCCGAAGTTGCGAAGCAACCATTCTACTCCATTAGACCCAATATGATGTTTGGGAGTGTTTCAAAGCATTTTGCTGACCTTCGGCAAGTAAAAAAATGCAAAACTTGTCTTTTGGGCCAGAATGCACTATTTCGTGGTACGGATGTTGCAATGCATCCATTCTACTCCATTAGACATAAAATGATGTTTGGGAGTGTTTCAGCCCATTTCGCTAATGTTCAACATGTAAAGGGATGCAAAATTTGTGTTTCGGGGCTGAAGGCACTATTTCGGGGTACCGAACTTGCGAAGCATACATTCTACCCTATTAGACCTAAAATGATGTTTGGGTGTGTCTCAAAGCATTTAGCTAACCTTCGGCATGTAAAATGATGCAAAACTTGTGTTTCAGGCCTGAATGCACTATTTCGGGGTACAGAATTTACGAAGCATACATTCTACACCATTAGAGCCAAAATGATGTTTGGGAGTGTTTCGAACCATTTCGCTAACATTCGGCATGTAAAAGAATGCAAAACTTGTGTCTCGGGGCTGAATGCACTATTTCGTGTTACCGATGTTGCAAAGCATCCATTCTACTCCATTAGACCCAAAGTGATGTTTGGGAGTGTTTCAGACCATTTCGTTACCGTTCGGCATGTAAAAGATTGCAAAACTTGGGTTTTGGGCCTGAATGCACTATTTCGTGGGGCCGAAGTTGCGAAGCATCCAATCTTCTACATTGCACACAAAATGATGATAGGGAGTGTTTCAGAGCAATTCGCTAACCTTGAGCACATACAAAGATGCAATACTTGTGTTTCTGGCCAGAATGCACTATTTTGGGGTACCGAAGTTGTGATGCATCCATTCTACTCCGGTAGACCCAAAATGTTGTTTGGGAGTGTTTGAGACCATTTCAATAACCTCCGGACATAAAAGATGAAAAACTTTTGTTTCGGGCATGAATGCACTATTTTAGGGTATCGAAGTTGGGAAGCATCCATTCTACGCCATTACACCCAAAATTTTGTTTGGGAGTGTTTTATACCATTTCGCTAACCTTCACATGTAAAGAGATGCAAAACATGTGTTTTGTGCCTAAATGCTCTATTTTGTGGTGCCGAAGTTGGGAAGCATCGATTCTACTCCATTTGACCTAAAATCATGTTTGGGAGTGTCTCAAAGCATTTAACTAACCTTCGGCACGTAAAAAGATGCAAAACTTGTGTTTCGGGCCTGAATGCACTATTTCGGGGTACCGAAGTTGCGAAGCTTACATTCTACCCCATTAGACCCAAAATGATGTTTGGGTGTGTTTCAGACCATTTCGTTAACGTTCGGCATGTAAAAGAATGCAAAACTTTTGTTTCGGAGCTGATGCACTATTTCGTGGTGCCGAGGTTGCAAAGCATCCATTCTACTCCATTAGACCCAAAATGATGTTTGGGAGTGTTTCAGACCATTTCGCTAACGTTCGACATGTAAAAGGATGCAAAATTTATGTTTCGGGGCTGAATGCACTATTTCGAGGTACCGAAGTTGCGAAGCATCCATTCTTCTACATTGGACACAAAATGATGATTGGTAGTGTTTCAGAACATTTCTCAAACCTTGAGCACATACAAAGATGTAATACTTGTGTTTCGGGCCTGAATGCACTATTTTGGGCTACCGTAGTTGCGATGCATCCATTCTACTCCATTAGACCCGAAATGATGTTTGGTAGTGTTTCAAAGCATTTTGCTAACCTTCGGCAAGTAAAAAGATGCAAAACTTGTCTTTTGGGCCAGAATGCACTATTTCGGGGTACCGAAGTTGCGATGCATCCATTCTACTACATTGGAGCAAAAATTATGTTTGCGAGTGTTTCAGAGCACTTCGCTACCTTTCAGCACATAAAAAGATGCAATACGTGTGTTTCGGTCCTTAAAGCACTATTTCGATGTATCGAAGTTGTGATGCATCCATTCTACTCTGGTACACGGAAAATGATGTTTGGGAATGTTTTGGAGCATTTCGCTAACGTTCGGACATAAAAGATGAAAAACTTGTGTTTCGGGCCAGAATGCACTATTTCAGGGTACCGAAGTTGCGAAGCATCCATTCTACTCCATTGGACCCAAAGTGATGTTTGGGAGTGTTTCAAAGCATTTCGCTAACCTTCGGCATGTAAAAAGATGCAAAACTTGTGTTTTGGTCCAGAATGCACTATTTTGGTGTACCGAAGTTGCGAAGCATACATTCTACCCAATTAGACCCAAAATGATGTTTGAGAGTGTTTCAGACCATTTTGCTAACGTTCGGCATGTAAAAGAATGCAAAACATGTGTTTCGGGGCTGAATGCACTATTTCGTGGTACCGATGTTGCAAAGCATCCATTCTACTCCATTGGAACCAAAATGATAGTTGGGAGTGTTTCGGACCATTTCGCTGACGTTCGACTTGTAAAAGGATACAAAATTTGTGTTTCGGGGCTGAATGCACTATTTCGGGGTACCGAAGTTGCGAAGCATCCATTCTTCTACATTGGACACAAAATGATGATTGGGAATGTTTCAGAGCATTTCGCTAACCTTGAGCACATACAAAGATGTAATACTTGTGTTTCGGGCCTGAATGCACTATTTTGTGGTGCCGAAGTTGCGAAGCAACCATTCTACTCCATTAGACCCAATATGATGTTTGGGAGTGTTTCAAAGCATTTTGCTGACCTTCGGCAAGTAAAAAAATGCAAAACTTGTCTTTTGGGCCAGAATGCACTATTTCGTGGTACGGATGTTGCAATGCATCCATTCTACTCCATTAGACATAAAATGATGTTTGGGAGTGTTTGACCCATTTCGCTAATGTTCAACATGTAAAGGGATGCAAAATTTGTGTTTCGGGGCTGAAGGCACTATTTCGGGGTACCGAACTTGCGAAGCATACATTCTACCCTATTAGACCTAAAATGATGTTTGGGTGTGTCTCAAAGCATTTAGCTAACCTTCGGCATGTAAAATGATGCAAAACTTGTGTTTCAGGCCTGAATGCACTATTTCGGGGTACAGAATTTACGAAGCATACATTCTACACCATTAGAGCCAAAATGATGTTTGGGAGTGTTTCGAACCATTTCGCTAACATTCGGCATGTAAAAGAATGCAAAACTTGTGTCTCGGGGCTGAATGCACTATTTCGTGTTACCGATGTTGCAAAGCATCCATTCTACTCCATTAGACCCAAAGTGATGTTTGGGAGTGTTTGGGACCATTTCGTTACCGTTCGGCATGTAAAAGATTGCAAAACTTGGGTTTTGGGCCTGAATGCACTATTTCGTGGGGCCGAAGTTGCGAAGCATCCAATCTTCTACATTGCACACAAAATGATGATAGGGAGTGTTTCAGAGCAATTCGCTAACCTTGAGCACATACAAAGATGCAATACTTGTGTTTCTGGCCAGAATGCACTATTTTGGGGTACCGAAGTTGTGATGCATCCATTCTACTCTGGTAGACCCAAAATGTTGTTTGGGAGTGTTTGAGACCATTTCAATAACCTCCGGACATAAAAGATGAAAAACTTTTGTTTCGGGCATGAATGCACTATTTTAGGGTATCGAAGTTGGGAAGCATCCATTCTACGCCATTACACCCAAAATTTTGTTTGGGAGTGTTTTATACCATTTCGCTAACCTTCACATGTAAAGAGATGCAAAACATGTGTTTTGTGCCTAAATGCTCTATTTTGTGGTGCCGAAGTTGGGAAGCATCCATTCTACTCCATTAGACCTAATATGATGTTTGGGAGTGTCTCAAAGCATTTATCTAACCTTCGGCATGTAAAAAGATGCAAAACTTGTGTTTCGGGCCTGAATGCACTATTTCGGGGTACCGAAGTTGCGAAGCATACATTCTACCCCAATAGACCCAAAATGATGTTTGGGAGTGTTTCAGACCATTTCGCTAACGTTCGGCATGTAAAAGAATGCAAAACTTTTATTTTGGGGCTGAATGCACTATTTCGTGGTGCCGAGGTTGCAAAGCATCCATTCTACTCCATTAGACCCAAAATGATGTTTGGGAGTGTTTCAGACCATTTCGCTAACGTTCGACATGTAAAAGGATGCAAAATTTATGTTTCGGGGCTGAATGCACTATTTCGAGGTACCGAAGTTGCGAAGCATCCATTCTTCTACATTGGACACAAAATGATGATTGGTAGTGTTTCAGAACATTTCTCAAACCTTGAGCACATACAAAGATGTAATACTTGTGTTTCGGGCCTGAATGCACTATTTTGGGCTACCGTAGTTGCGATGCATCCATTCTACTCCATTAGACCCGAAATGATGTTTGGTAGTGTTTCAAAGCATTTTGCTAACCTTCGGCAAGTAAAAAGATGCAAAACTTGTCTTTTGGGCCAGAATGCACTATTTCGGGGTACCGAAGTTGCGATGCATCCATTCTACTACATTGGAGCAAAAATTATGTTTCGGAGTGTTTCAGAGCATTTCGCTACCTTTCAGCACATAAAAAGATGCAATACGTGTGTTTCGGTCCTTAATGCACTATTTCGATGTATCGAAGTTGTGATGCATCCATTCTACTCTGGTACACGGAAAATGATGTTTGGGAATGTTTTGGACCATTTCGCTAAGGTTCGGACATAAAAGATGAAAAACTTGTGTTTCGGGCCAGAATGCACTATTTCAGGGTACCGAAGTTGCGAAGCATCCATTCTACTCCATTGGACCCAAAGTGATGTTTGGGAGCGTTTCAAAGCATTTCGCTAACCTTCGGCATGTAAAAAGATGCAAAACTTGTGTTTTGGGCCAGAATGCACTATTTTGGTGTACCGAAGTTGCGAAGCATACATTCTACCCAATTAGACCCAAAATGATGTTTGAGAGTGTTTCAGACCATTTCGCTAACGTTCGGCATGTAAAAGAATGCAAAACTTGTGTTTCGAGCCTGAATGCACTATTTCGGGGTACCGAAGTTGCGAAGCAAACATTCTACCCCATTAGACTCAAAATGATGTCTGGGACTATTTCAAACCATTTCGCTAACGTTCGGAATGTAAAAGAATGCAAAACTTGTGTTTCGGGGCTGAATGCACTATTTCGTGGTACTGATATTGCAAAGCATCCATTCTACTCAATTGGACCCAAAATGTTGGTTGGGAGTGTTTCGGACCATTTCGCTGACGTTCGACTTGTAAAACGATGCAAAACTTGTGTTTTCGGGGCTGAATGCACTATTTCGGGGTACCGAAGTTGCGAAGCATCCATTCTTCTACATTGGACACAAAATGATGATTGGGAGTGTTTCAGAGCATTTCGCTAACCTTGAGCACATACAAAGATGTAATACTTGTGTTTCGGGCCTGAATGCACTATTTTGTGGTGCCGAAGTTGCGAAGCATCCATTTTACTCCATTAGACCCAAAATGATGTTTGGGAGTGTTTCAAAGCATTTTGCTAACCTTCGTCAAGTAAAAAAAATGCAAAACTTGTATTTTGGGCCAGATTGCACTATTTCGTGGTACGGATGTTGCAAAGCATCCATTCTACTCCATTAGACCCAAAATGATGTTTGGGAGTGTTTCGGACCATTTCGCTAATGTTCGACATGTAAAAGGATGCAAAATTTGTGTTTCGGGGCTGAATGCACTATTTCAGGGTACCGAAGTTGCGAAGCATCCATTCTTCTACATTGGACACAAAATGATGATTGGGAGTGTTTAAGAGCATTTCACTAACATTGAGTATATACAATGATGCAATAATTGTGTTTCGGGCCTGAATGCACTATTTGGGGGTCCCGAAGTTGCGATGCATCCATTCTACTCTCGTAGACCCAAAATGATGTTTGGGAGTGTTTGAGACCAGTTCAATAACCTTCGGACATAAAAGATTAAAAACTTGTGTTTCACGCATGAATGCACTATTTAAGGATACCGAAGTTGTGAAGCATCCATTCTACTCTATTAGACCCAAAATTTTGTTTGCGAGTGTTTTATACCATGTCGCTAACCTTCGGATGTAAAGAGATGCAAAACTTGTGTTTTGGGCCTCAATGCACTATTTTGTGGTGCCGACGTTGGAAAGCATCCATTTCTACTCCATTAGACCTAAAATCATGTTTGGGAGTGTCTCAAAGCATTTAGCTAACCTTCGGCATGTAAAAAGATGCAAAGCTTGTGTTTCGGGCCTGAATGCACTATTGCGGGGTACCGAAGTTGCGAAGCATACATTCTACCCCATTAGACCCAAAATGGTGTTCGGGAGTGTTTCAGACCATTTCGCTAACGTTCGGCATGTAAAAAAATGTAAAACTTGTGTTTCGGGGCTGAATGCACTATTTCATGGTGCCGATGTTGCAATGCATCCATTGTACTCCATTAGACCCAAAATGATGTTTGGGACTTTTTCGGACCATTTCTCTAACGTTCGACATGCAAAAGGATGCAAAATTTGGGTTTCGGGGCTGAATGCACTATTTCGGGGTACCGAAGTTGCGAAGCATCCATTCTTCTGCATTTGACACAAAATGATGATTGGGAGTGTTTCAGAGCATTTCGCTAAACTTGAGCACATACAAAGATGCAATACTTGTGTTTCGGGCCTGAATACACTATTTTGGGGTACCGAAGTTGCGATGCATGATTCTACTCTGGTAGACCCAAAATAATGTTTGGGAGTGTTTGAGACCGTTTCAATAACCTTCGGACATAAAAGATGAAAAACTTGGGTTTCGGGTCAGAATGCACTATTTCAGGGTACCGAAGTTGCGAAGCATCCATTCTACTCCATTGGACCAAAAGTGATGTTTGGGAGTGTTTCAATTCATTTCGCTAACCTTCGGCATGTAAAAAGATGCAAAACTTCTGTTTTGGGCCAGAATGCACTATTTTGGTGTACCGAAGTTGCAAAGCATACATTCTACCCAATTAGACCCAAAATGTTGTTTGAGATTGTTTCGGACCATTTCGCTAACGTTCGGCATGTAGAAGAATGCAAAACTTGTGTTTCGGTGCTGAATGCACTATTTCATGGTACCGATGTTGCAAAGCATCCATTCTACTCCATTAGAACCAAAATAACGGGTCCTCCATCTACCTGCCTGTGTCGTGGTAACCCTGACATGGACCTCTGTGGTATAATAATCCCTCATTCCAGGCTCCACATAGTGCCTGGTGATGTACAATGGTCTCACTGCATGCTCTATCTCCTGCAATAGTTCCTCCAATAGCTCACAAAACGGAGCGTCCGGGCCAACATAGGTGTGCTCATGATACTCAGCTCTGTGATACCTATGCTCATCACCTTGCTCGTCTCCGTTATTGTCGTTGCCACCATTCTGATTATTATTGTTGTCCTCTCCATTGCCTACAGCGTTGTTGTCATCCTCTAGTCCTTCTATGTCCACATCTTCTTCTTCCTCACCTTCATTCTCATTTTCATCTTCTTCCTCACTGGAACTATCTTCACTACTACTAGAATCATCTCCGGAATCATCCGGATCATTACCTGCAGCATCTTGTTCAAGCTCTTCTTCCTCTACCACATCTGGTTCTGGCACAGCTTCAACCTCTGGTGGGATTACTATGTCTCCATCCGCATCAACCTCCAGAAAAACTCCATCATACAGCTGTGGATGTTCCTCTGCCTCATCATCCTCAAACATGATCTCCTCTGGATCTTCCTCAATATTTTCCTGGTGTTGCATCGCCTGATATCCCTGCTCCACTGCCTCCGGCTGCAACTGTACCGGATAGTCTCCAACCTCCTGCTGCATCTCCTCCAGCTGTGCCTCCACCTGAACTGATGGGTAGCGAGGAGCCAACTGCCCCGAAGGAAGGCGACCACCGGTGCTCTTGCGGGCAGTTTGACGAGTCCTGGCCATCTGTTAAAAGAAAGTGAACTCAGCATAGAGGAAATCAAAATGATGCAATTTTCAACAACAAGAACAAGAATAAATTAGATTTTTATGCGAAAATAAGGTGGTTTTGAAAGATGATAGAATAATCTAGAACATGAATCCTTAATTTTCGTCCATTTCTAACTAAGGCTGTGTTCCTACAGTCAACACTGCTCTGATACCACTCTGTCACACCTGATTTCCGAAGAGGAACCAAGTGCATCTCATATGTGCGCCAGGATCAGTTCACACACATATGATAGACGTAAATGAGTGAAATATCATAAACAGTATTCAAACGTATTTCAGAGTTTAATCACTTATTACACTCATGCGGGAGACTCGAAGGTCTCTAACAACGGAAAACGATAACTACTCGTCGAGTCCTCGTCTTCCGCTCCCACAGGCTCTTGACTGGGGGTCCGCAAGCCTCAGATCTCATCGTAGTCGTCATAGAACTCCCCTCCAAAGTTTTCCTCTGAACAGCGATAAGCAAGGCTGAGCACTCTTATGGTTGGAGCTCAGCAAGTGGGGGAAAAATGCAAGGCTATCAAGGATAGGCTAAGGTTTTGCAGCAGTTAGCATTTTAATGTTGGTCAAGTTTTAATTAAAGAACACCTAATTACTATGTGTAAGTTCGTACCATCCCACTTAAGAAAGACTTAAGTACAAAACAGCCCAAGCTCATCAAGCTTCTCCATCCACGATTTAAATCGTCTTTAAGTTTATTAATCATGTGAGGGTCCAAGCCGCTCATGACCGTGAGCACGACTGATCGATCAGTTTTACACTCTGCAGAGGTTTGCACACTTTACCCACAGTTCGCGTAAAAGCTCCGAAGAACTTTAAACCCAACCATGCGATGCTGGCCAAGCACCATACCACACTTCCGAGGTGTGATTGCATAGGGACGCTACGAAGCCTTTACAAAGGCATGCAAAAGACTAACGACCCGCATAGTTACAGATCAGGGCGGACCATAACCCTCCCTAGTGGTCAGTACCTTAGCAAAGGCTACTACCCCAAAAGGACCGGGCTATACCCCTGCAACCCGGATCCCCCTCTGCTCCTTTCGGAAAAGGGCCACTAGCACGATCACACACCTAATTATTCGGCTAAGGTCAGAGCCATGTAACCCTGTGGTTGTGCATGTTTTCTTGGGTGGTTTTCCATGTTCCGATTAAATCAAGTGTTCTTGCATTACCCAAAACATTAACTATTAAACATATATTATTTCCATAAAAGACCCATTTATCCAACCCATGTTGAGCAACTAGCAATATCTACCCAAAACTTTATTTAAAAGGGACTAGGCCAAGGATTAGGGTAAAAGATCTAGGTAAGTCCTTAAAAGGTATTCCCGTCAAATTAATGCAATGATATTATAAAAGTAAACTTTAATTATAATGCAATTATATAGGACAAAAAGAGAACATGCAGGGGGAGAAGACCACTTGCCTTCTTCAGCTACAGCAAAAACTTCCTCCTCCTCAAACAACTGCCCCTGATCGTCCCCGAGAGGTGGCTCAGTTGAAACAGGCACGATATCTACGATTCACACATAAAGCATACAATAAATAAAACAGATCACCAATCAATCCTGAAGACTGAAAACATGCTACTAAAGCGGGGCTCGCTGAGACGATCGCAAGGACTGCTAGAACGCTAAAAACGGAGCTATAACGGAGAAGTTATGCTAAAACAAGGTATAAGGACTAATCTGCTATAAACTAGACTTTACAGGGACCTAACAGCAAGAAAACAGGGGCTAAAATTTAATTATACTTAAAAACAGAAGGTTTAAATTATTAAAAGGGTGCTATGGACCTCGGGTAGGGTTTTCTAATAGATCAGGGGTCAAAACAATAAAAACAGGACCTATATGCGAGAATCTTTTAAAGGTGGAAGGGTTTGGACAGAATATTAAAGATCTTAGGGGGTTTTTCATAAAATGGCCGGCGGCCACTGCGTGGACCGGGCTGGACGCGATCTGCGCCGTCGATCTTTGATCGGGCGGCGGGCGCGGTCGTAGACCAGCGCCGTGGACCAAGTCCACCGGTCCACGGTGGACCGAGGCAGGGGGTTTCATCCCTTTCTAATCCAGGCCGTTGGATGCGCGATCGGTGGCTGCGGTTGCACTCGTGCGCCCGACGGCGGCGCCGGGCGGCCGCGGCGGCGCCTGGCCGGAACCTCGCCGGAGGTTCGCCGGCGATTGCTAAAAGGAGCTAGAGGCCACGGTTTTGGACGGGGAAAGGCTCTACGCGAAGCTGGGGCGACGGGTAGGCTTCTCAGGTGGCTAGGAGGGCGGCTCCGGCGGTCGTGGTGGCTAGCACCGCAAGGGGGCGGGTCGCCGGCGGCCGGTCTGTGGCGGTGTGCCTTACGGTTCGGTCTAAGCGAAAAAGATGGCGGGGAAACGATCCTTACAGTGCGTAGGAGCTCCGGTGAGTGAAGAATTGATGGAAGAGGCGGTGGCGGCGGAGATCAACGCCGGCGGCCGGCTCCGATGGGTGGCGTTGGCGGCGAGCGGATTAGGCGATAGGGACCCTGCGGTTTCCAATTGATGCGCAAATAAGTTCACAAATACGAAGAGGAAGTGAACGGGAGGAATTGAGGAGCTTCACCGACGACGGAAGAGCTCGGGCGGCGGCAATGGTGCGGCGGCCGGTGCTCCAACTCGGTGGCAAGGTGGCTAGGGCACGAGGAGGCGTGTGAGCTTGGAATTGAGTGAAGGGGGAGTGCGGAGGAGCCCCGGGGTTGCTTAAATAGGCACGGGTGGCTCCGGGAGGCGGTTCCCCGGCGGCCATGGCCATTAATGGCCGGCCTTGAAGGAGAGTGGAGAGGGGAGGGGGGTTAAAGAGGGGTAATGGCCGATTTAAGGGGGGGGAAATGAAGGAGGAGCATCATTGCGCTCGATTAAGGGTGTTTGATGGCGGGGGGAGCGGCTGACCTGGCCGGAAACGGCCGGCGGCCTTGATGGGGGGCGCGGCCATCCCGCGGCTGGAGGTAGGGGGAGCTCCTGACCGAGGGGTCCCACCTGTCAGCCCCTGGCGTTAAAAGAAAAGGGAGGAGGCGCGGTGTTGGGCCGGCGGGGAGAGCAGGCTGGGCCGCTGCGGGCTGGAAAAGAAGGCCTGCGGCCTGGGAGCTTCGCGGGCTGAAAAAGGAGAGGGGAAAGGGAATTGGGCCCGCTGGAAAGAAAGGGAGAGAGGGGAAGGAAAGGTTTTTTTTCTTTTTCTTTTAAATTTCTTTTCAAATTCGTTTTTCAAACTTTCAAACTTCAATCAAACAGAAATCCATGCATTCGAATCATGATGCACAAACACTTATTATTTCTAGATTATTTTAGTGATGTTTAAATATTTAAAAGCCAATTTGTTTATTAATTTATTTATATCCTTAAAGAAATTAAATCTAGCCACTGGTTGCTAAGTTAATTTAGTGATAGAATTTTAGGGTGTTACAGGGTTGCACCCCCCGCACCCACAATGCTAGGGGCGGCGCCCCCTTTGCTGGCCGCCCCTCCACTAGGGGATGCGCCCCCTTTATTAGTCATAGTCCTATATCTTTTACAACTCGAGTTTTGTTTTACATCTAGCTTTAGCTATACCAGAACACACACAAATACGTGTTGTCCTCTGTGATTCAGAACTCCACCTTCGAGTGATATTAAGATTGCTCGCATCAGATTCTTGTTCATTTTCTGATTATGCACAGGAATTAATCTTCGTGATCAGGCTGATCCTGCGCCAGCAAGGTCGGTAACCATCGGGAGTTGGTTCAGTGATTGCATTGGCGCTTTGAGTCTCGCTCGTCGTAGTCGGATCGTGAGGGTCGCCTCCCACCAGATCGAAGTTATCTCCACTCACCGAAAGATCGGGCTTTGCCTCTATCAAGTGGTATCAGCTTTCTAGGTTGATCGGTGAACGTTATCTAGTGTTTCCCCTTCTTATAGTCCACAAAAAAACCAAACAAAAATTTACTTTCAGGTTAGATCTTTGCCCCAGTAACCGTTTAGCCTTGCACATTCTTTCTTGTTGAATTTGTGTGCTTACACATTCAATTGTTGCTGGTTACTTGTGTTTTCTACCTTTTGTTCCATCTTTTCTTGTAACCCTAATTTCATCTCCGCTGCTCATCCATCCGCCACCTCATGCGCACATCCGTCGCGCAGCCGCCTCTAAGTCGCCCCATCCCTATTCCTTGTTGCGGTAGGTCAAAAAAAGGAAAGAAAAAAGAAAGAAGGAAAGTAGTCAAAAAAGGAAACAAAAAGAATCCAAAAAAAAGAGAGACCGCCGCACAATCCAAGTGGGAGACGGGAACCGATTCGTCTCGGTGAAGGAGTTTTGCGCCACATTTTCTCCTAGCTCGCAAGCCTTCTAGGCTGCACCGTGCATGCCCTGGTAGCTATCTTTCCCTGATCGTGCTACGTACCCCCACACCGAGCCATCGCCTCTCTCTTTTCCAGTACCATATTCTGAGTTTGGCCTTACTGTAGAGAGAGAGACCCTTGTACTTTCAGAAAATGTGTGTGTGGTACTTTGCTGTTGGAGATCCTCGGTGTTCATATTATCAGTTTCGAGGACTCCTGCAAAAAACAGAAGCAAAAAGAACAGCCTTTTGTTACACCCTCTCCACCTTACTTGCTGTCTTTTCGATTTCACTTGTTGCCAACAGCGTTTGTTTCGTGTTTAGCACTATCATTCAACTTTGCATTATTGTTTGAGTGTGCTAATCCTTGACTTAAGTGCAGCCTACCCAGAACTCCACATATTTCTACGACGAGCAGATTTTGTTTCTCCAGACAATCGCTCCTCCAATCTTTTGCGAGTTCCACCGGTTGGTTGCAGGTCGCCCCTGTGTGCGTGGTAAGAACAGATAAGAATTTGATAACAACATTAGTTTGAGCACCTTTGTGAGCTGTTCCACCCTATATTGGCATTCGTTTTTGTTTTGTATTTGCGCTAACCATGGAAGGTGACGACAACAAGAAACAGTTGCAGGACATGCAGGCTGAGATTGATGGCCTTGTCACACACATCAAGACGATTCACGAGCGGGTGGATTCCACTGTTACTACAGCCAACGCGCGGTTCGACCAGCTTGATCTCGCGCAGACAGCCACCAAGATGATCCTCGACGCCATCGTGTCATGACTCGATGCATTGAACACGGTGGTCACTGATTTGGTGGCCCAAGGATGTGTGAGTGATGATGAGCAGGAGGATGCTGACTGCCGAGGCAAAGCCCGTCGTGTACCACACGCCCCGCTGGTAACGATTCATTCTCTAAAATCAAATTTAAAATTCCACCCTTTAATGGCAAATATGATCCTACTGCATATCTAAATTGGGAATAAGAAGATGAACAAAAATTTTCATGTCATGATATTGCTGCTACCTCTCAAGTTAAGACTGCCATTAGTGAATTTAGTGATTTTGCTTTAATTTGGTGGCGTGATTATAAGAATAAAAATCCTACTACTGTTCCGACCACTTGGGAGCAATTAAAAACTGCTATGCGACATCGCTTTGTGCCGTCATATTATGCTCGTGATTTGCTTAACAAAATGCAGCGATTTCAACAAGGTTCTCAGTCTATTGAGGACTACTACCAGGAGTTGCAAAAAGGTATGATTCGTTGTGGTATATTGGAGGAACCCGACGCTGCAATGGCACACTTTCGTGGTGGTTTGAACCGCGAAATTCAGGACATCCTTGATTATAAAGAATATGCTGACATGACCCAATTATTTGAGTTTGCTTGCAAAGATGAACGCAAAGTGCAGGGACGCCGTTCGAGGACATGTTCTAACACTTTTGTAGGGAGAAACTCGTCGTCCAGTTCAGCACCTGCTCTCCCTGTGCCATCCACACCTACACCGCGTGAGAGGACAGCTACGCAGGCAGGAGCCGCCCCAGCCATAGGCGCAGCATCCACCACAGGTCGTACATGGGATATCACGTGTTTTTATTGCAGCGGATGTGGCCACATGGCTCGGGACTGACCGAACAAGCACACATTACTCATTCGTGACAATGGTGAGTACTTTTCAGCTAGTGATTCAGAAGAACTTGAACATACTTTACTTGCCACTGACAATGCAGCTAAGATGGACATACATGTCAATCCGGGGGACGCTGATAGGTACGAGAGTCTTGTTGTCCAACGTGTTCTTAGTACACAGGTCGCCCCAGCCGAGAAGAATCAGCCACACTCTGTTCCATACGAAGGGTGTTATGTAGAAGCGGTCGATTTGCATCATCATCGACAGCGGCAGCTGCAACAATTTGGTGAGTACTATGCTGGTCGAGAAGTTGTCTTTACCCACTCGCAAGCATTCAAACCCATATCACATTAAATGGCTTAATGATGGTGGTAAAATTAGAGTATCACGATCGGTGCGTGTCCCTTTTTCTATAGGTGCTTACCCTGATTATGTTGATTGTGATGTTATTCCTATGGAAGCATGCTCTTTGTTACTTGGTAGACCTTGGCAATATGATACTGATAGCTTGCATCATGGTCGTTCGAATCATTATTCTCTCATCTTTAAGGGACATAAAATAATTATACATCCTATGACACCTGAACAAATTGTTAAAGATGATCTTCTAGAGCTGTTAAAACTGCTAAAGAATAGGAACCATCACCATCCACTTCGAATAAATCTGAAATTAAGTTGAATGCTCATGTTTTACTTGCTACATGTGCTGATTTTGATGATATTCGAGATGCTCATTTGTCATGCTATGCACTTGTATGCTCTAGTGTGTTTGTTTCCCTTGATGATGCACCATCTTTGGAAATTCCGCCTGCGGTTGCTAACCTTTTGCACGAGTACGCTGATGTCTTTCCCAAAGACATGCCACCGGGTCTTCCACCGCTTCGTGGCATTGAGCACCGGATCGACCTCATTCCCGGTGCCCGGCTTCCAAACCGCGCCCCGTATCGTACAAACCTGGATGAGACAAAAGAGATTCGGTGCCGGATGCGGGCGTTGCTTGATAGGGGTTACATTCGTGAGTCTCTTAGCCCTTGCTCGGTTCTGTGTTACTTGTTCCTAAGAAAGATGGTTCATGGCGTATGTGTGTAGACTGTCGTGCTATTAATAACATCATCATTCGTTATTGATACCCTATACCATGCCTTGATGATGTGTGTTGATGGTGAATTTCCGTCAACCTAGCCATCGATTTACCTTTAATGTTGGTATTGATTTATTATTCTAACCACTAGAACTAACCCCCCTTATATAACAAGTTCACTCTTGCATGTCGATTTTGGAGTTTATTATTTACGCAGGAAATCTACGCTAAAGAGGAGACTTTCGGGATAAGTTCATCAAGCACTTTGGAAGAAGATCATGAAGCCCGACAAGAGTCAAAACACGTGATGAACATGACTCCAAACGACCCGAGGACCGAAATGTCAACATGCAAATCTTCGGGGACTCAACCGGGAAACGGCGAAGCTTGGATAGCAAGATTCAAGCCTTAACCGCGAAGGAAACGACGTCAAAGGCCCACATGCAAGTGCACACAAATAAGGAATCACGCGAGAAGCAAGCCTGGAGGAAACCGGGGCCGAACCGGGCCGAAACGGGCCTGGGCCGGCCGGCCTGGGCCAACCGGCCCAGCCCATTCTGGGCACGGTTCGACGCTCCCTTTGACCTAGCCGCCTCTCGGGCTGTTTATAGCCCCCTGGCCGAGAGCCACAAAGAAATACATTCGTCATCCGCCGCCGAGGAGCAGAGAAGAGAGGGACACCGTTCCGGAGAGGAGAGGGTCGAGATGGTTAACTAGGGTTCCCCTAGCTGACGTGGGAACCTTGCATGGAAGACCACATCGGAGTTCCCGGAGCTAGGATCAAGATCAAGGTAGGATCCTGGTGGTGATATTGTCCATGTATTATACTCTCGTGTTGAATTTGCAAGACTGAACCCGATTTCTAGCGATCAAGTGCTTTCTCTACGACTTTGTCTTCGCTTAGGTTTGCTTCTTCCCCAATCTAGTCTATAGCTAGATTGCTTAGGGTGCTCTTGTAGTCATGGTGGCTAGAGGAGCATACCAGATCTACCGAGCGTTTTCAACTTGCTCTTCTTGGACTCGCCCTAGGCTAACCCGCACGAATAGGGGTGCGTTGTGACAGGACGGTGGCTCCAAAAGGCGGGCGTCTTCGGAGTTGGAACGGAAGCCACGATTTAAAGAGGCTAGTTATGAGATTCATTTTCTTTATTCTTCTTTGCTTTGGAACTTCAACAAAAGATCCAATCTAATCTTTAGATTGGTTTTATCTCTCTTTCTCTTGCTATCTCCGGTGTTTAGCAAATTAGATGTGTTTTATGGTTCTTCCATAGATTAGATTAGATGCAAAACCCCTTTTCAAGATCAAAGTGTTTTCCGCTTATTAGATTGGATCTTGCATTACACATTGTTCCACGGATTCGGTACCTTGGGTTCACACTTAAGGGAAGAAGGGTCCCTTGACTATGACGGAGGACTTGTCCGCTTGCAAGTCCAAATGAACTTTGATACAATAATCAACCGTCAACAAGCCCCTTTTTCTGGCGCCGTTGCCGGGGAACAAGTAATCAAGATTTAATCTAGTTTGCATTTGTGAATATTTTCAGTTTTTCTTTTGATTTTTCTCTTGCATCTCTTAATTTTGATCATCCTAAAAAAAATCAATCTAGGGTTTTGCTAAACCCTAGTTTTCTTTTAGTTCTTTTTTGTTTATATTTGCTAACCCTAACCGGAGATGGACGGCTACATCTCCAACAAAAAAACATATATTTTGTGGATGGTCTAGAAAAATTTTGCAGGCAAAGGTGACGTGCAACACAAGATCTAAAAGCGGAGGCCGAAGAGCGTTGGAATCTCTAAGAGAAACTCCATCTCCAAGATCGAGAGGAGATCAACCTCATCGCCACTCATCCTAGGGAGATCGTTCCTCAAGATTGTCGGAGCAATCGACATCGGCAAAGGGGAGATCAAGTTCAACATCGATGGTGTGAGGAGTGCATTCAAGTCAACCATGATTCGAGGTATGCAACACGATTCATGTTAAATACATTCTAACTCATCATCACATCGAAAGGGAGCAGTCAAGGGAGAATGAAGCAAAGAAGACACAAAAGTTGTTGCATCCGTCAAGACCAAGAATCAACGCTCGCCTGTGAAGACAAAAAATGACTAAGTCGAAGAATAAATCAACACCGAAGCCAAGGATGGTGTAGAAGTGGGCCCCCCAAGATTACAACGCCCGCAAAGAGCGTTGATCCGGAGAAAGAGAAGAGGTCTAGCTATAGACTATAAACGAAGCGCTTGGCGGGAGGCAACCCATTCGTCAAGTCAAGAATAAGCTACCGGGAGGACAACCTGTTGAAGAGTCAAGCTACCGGGAGGGCAACCCGAAGAATCTTTCAAGTTTTTCAAGTAAGTTGGTCTTAGAATTTGCTACGCATTACATATTATAGATGCCTATGTGGTTGAACAACTTTTGGAGACATTATAATTGCTCGATCATTGTTATTTTAATTTTATATTGATCATAAACCGATGACTTGAGCCATCCCAAGTTTTGTTTGCATCTTTTAGAGAAACTAGTACCAAAAAATCAGCACCTACTCCAACCTTTCATCCTCTCCATGGTGTTAAGGTTCGTTTGTTTTACATGTTAAAAACACACGGGTAGAGCCTTGCTATGTTCTTTAATGTTTTTAATGTTTGATGCATGGTAGGACTTGTGTGAGCCTAAGAAACTTGATTTTTGGTTTCATTCAACTTGACTTCCATTAGTTTCTCTAGATTTTGACTTTTTCCTAAGCCCCATTAACTTTATTTTTATTCAAAATATGTATTTCATGTTTGGCAAAAAAAATAGAACCTAAACCTATGCCCCCACAGTCAAGCCGGACGAACTTGCTATCAATTAATGAAAGCAATCAATCCCGGTGCAACCAAAATAAATTTTATAATTGTTTTTGATGCCTAAAAGCTCCTCTAATGATATATTTGTACTCATCGCTAGCGCTGAGTTAATTCTTAAAGTTTCAAAATTAGAGGAGTGATTAGCATCTAAACTTGATTAAGGGAGGTTTTTGAGCTTGATTAACATATAGTGCCCCATGATGCATCTTGGGAAGCCTCCATCATTTGGCATCTTGGGCACATGCAAAGGACAAGCATGGGGGAAGCAAGGGCCTTGTTTTGTAGGAAATTGGTGGAACCACAAGAGGCAAGGGAACAAGATGTGAAGTAAAACAATGGAGGTGGAAGATTAATCACGCAAGCAAAGGTGTGGTTGTGAACGGTTCGGGCAATGGAATCTCGTGGATCGAGTGGACACAAGGAAAGAAGGGAGCAAGAAGTATCTTAGAGAAAGATCAAAGCAAATGGAGTAGGAGGCCCCCTAGGCCGGCCTAGCCTCCACTTACGGCCCCCGGTGCTCCCCTTCGCCTGGTAAGTATTATATGCATTTATTAATTTGTGTTCTTGAGTTCTTAGCCCATAAGTTTCAAAAACAACCTAGAAAAAATTTAGTTCCATGGTGTTGTAGGATCTTGTAATGTAATAGCTGAATCTTTTATTTCATTTATGTTGATAATTCTTTGATGCCTAAGGCTAGCTACCATGCCTAATGGGAGTATGAGGTCCGCTGCTCCCGTAGATCCCATCAACATATCTTTTGTAGGTTTAGCTAAAGTGGCCTCATGTTCACACCTCATTAGTTTAGCTTCACCTTGATAGGCAGTTGCATGTTCAAGAATCCACAAACCCTATGGGATAATATCCACCCTAACTTGTGCACCTCACTCACCACCCTCCAACAATAATAATAAAGAAAATTCACCATAATTTCTACCCTCCATATACTTTCCTTGTGTGTTTTCCCCACCGGCAAGCAACCCCCGGTGCACCTGTTGTGAGTTAGTGAAACAACAATGTGGAAGATGGCCACAAATTTCTTCACCAAGAAGACACGATCATCGAAGGTGCTATCATCGAGCTCTTCGAGGAGGCACTCGGTCTTCGAGTCTCCCCGAATCATGGAGGAAGATGTGTCACGGCAACACGCTACCCCTCGGTGGCATGAGGAGTACACGAAGTTCATCCATGCGGTACACCGAGCCGCGAGGACACACGGAAGAGCCACCCGTTCCACCATGATGTTCAACTAGTTCGTCCGCTCCACCACCATACACTTCGAGGTGTTCCAATGGATGTATCATGAAGACGGAGGAGGAGGAGAGGCGTGTTCGTCTTGAGAAGAGGCTCGAGCCAGATGTTGATTTTGATGATGCCCTCCAAGTGTTGGATTCTACTCAAATCTTGAGCAACCTTGGATTGGTGCGATTCTTTATGGAGTTGGTGCGAATACTCACAAGAAGCTTGATTCGGAAGTTCTTGTGACATTAGCACCGGTCATTAATGAAGGAGTGTCGTGCCTCTCATTACACCTTGAAGATGAAGAGCAACTAGTTCCTTATGGATATATTGGAGAACTACTCGGTTACAAGAAGGAAGCCCGGAGCAAGTTGATGTCCAAGAAAAAAAGGGGGTTAGAAGGATTTTTGGGGAATGATTTCGAGAGAAGATTACAAGAAGCCCAAAATTTCTCCTTGTCGGGATTTCTTTGGGATCGAGTGCATGAAGCAAGGAAAATAAATTAGTGGAGATGAGAGGAGAGGGTGCAAGTTGACATTCCTTTTTCCAACATGGGGCTGAATTTATTTGTTGAAGGGAGACAAAAATTGGTTAGAGGAAGGATTTCTTATACCGACGAAATAAAAAAGATTAAAAAGGAAATTGTGTAAGAGGGATCATCCTCCGTAGCCCAAAACGAAGGAGGGGTTGCGCATGAAGCTAATAAACAACCATGGAAGGATTCCAATGCCACCACCATATGAAGGAAGTATGTCAAATGCAAGCATGGGGGAGTGAGGCAGCCACGCTCCCACATCCTTCACCATACATGTTCCTCACAAAGTTTTCATGGTGCTCCATCCAACAAATGCAAAAAGAAGGGACTGCAAACATTGGCTATAAAATTAGTCGCCTTCACCATTGGAGCAATTTAGAGGAGGACCGGTGCAATCACAAAACAAGCAAGGATACAACGCGCCGGACCATCAATATCAACCACCGAAAAAAGGAAGAAGGAGGAAGAGAAGAAAAAAATAATGCTACCAAATTCGGTTTTCTCCTTTTCTTTTTCTTTATTTTCAGCTTTTGTGCAACTTTATACATGTGTAGCATTTTTTGTTTTTATTTATTTTCAGCATGTGTGATAATAGTAGAGTTAGTTTAAGATCACCATGAATAAAGTTTCCCACCTTGATCAACCATTGGTAAAAATATTAAGTTGATGCCATGATAATATATGATGAAAAGTTACCGCTTTGCTCAAGTTTTGTACTTGTTTTATGCATGATTAAGTTAATGCTCTCTTTAATATGAATATGAAATTAATTAAATGCTAGCTTAATCTTTTGTGGAGGTTATGATAAAAATAAGACCAATAGTGTTATTTTCATGCTGTCAATTTTGGATGTGTTAAAGATGATTTGTTCTTAAAAATATATATGCTAACCTTGTCACTAATTACTTGTGGGAAGTGCTTAAATTAATAGCTACCCTCCATAAGGATGAAGGCTAGTACATTATGGAACTTTAATTATTAAATCCTTGAGAGCATTATGTTTTCTCATGTATGATCAAGTGCAGGGTATAAGCAATGAAAGGCAACGCTGATATTCATTAAAGGCTTACTCGAGGACGAGCAAGGTTTAAGCATGGGGGAGATGTTGATTGTGAATTTCTGTCAACCTATCCATGAGTTTACCTTAAATGTTGGCATTGATTTATTACTGAAACCACTAGAACTAACCCCCCGTATATAACAAGTTCACTCTTGCATGTCGATTTTGGAGTTTATTGTTTACGCAGGAAATCTATGCTAAAGAGGAGACTTTCGGGATAAGTTCATCAAGCACTTTGGAAGAAGCCCGACAAGAGTAAAGACACTTGATGAACATGACTCCAAATGGCTCGAGGACTGCAGCGTCAACATGCAAATCTTCAGGGACTCAACCAGGAAATGGCGAAGCTTGGATAGCAAGATTCAAGCCTTAACCGCGAAGGAAACGACGTCAAAGGCCCACATGCAAGTGCACACAAATAAGGAATCGTGCGAGAAGCAAGCCTGGAGGAAACCGGGGCCGAAGCGGGCCAAAGCGGGCCTAGTCCAACTGGCTTGGGCCGACCGGCCCAGCCCATTCCGAGCCCGGTTCGACACCCCCTTTGATCTAGCCGCCTCTCGGGCTATTTATAGCCCCCTGGTCGAGAGCCACAAAGAAATACATTCGTCATCTACCGCCGAGGAGCAGAGAAGAGAGGGACACCGTTCCGGAGAGGAGAGGGTCGAGATGGTTGACTAGGGTTCCCCTAGCCGACGTGGAAACCTTGCATGGAAGACCACGTCGGAGTTCCCGGTGCTAGGATCAAGTCAAGGTAGGATCCCGGTGGTGATCTTGTCTATGTATTATACTCTCGTGTTGAATTTGCAAGATTGAATCCAATTTCTAGGGATCAAGTGCTTTCTCTACGACTTTCTCTTCGCTTGGGTTTGCTTCTTCCCAATCTAGTCTATAGCTAGATTGCTTAGGGTGCTCTTGTAGTCATGGTGGCTAGAGGTGCATACCCTATCTACCGAGCGTTTTCAACTTGTTCTTCTTGGACTCGCCCTATGCTAACCCGCAAGAATAGGGGTGCGTTGTGACAGGACAGTGGCTCCAAAAGGCGGGCGTCTTCGGAGTTGGAACGGAAGCCACGATTTAAAGAGGTTAGTTATGAGATTCGTTTGCTTTATTCTTCTTTGCTTTGGAACTTCAACAAAAGACCCAATCCAATCTCTAGATTGGTTTTTATCTCTCTTTCTCTTGCTACCTCTGGTGTTTAGTAGATTAGATGCGTTTTATGGTTCTTCCATAGATTAGATGCAAAACCCCTTTTCAAGATCAAAGTGTTTTCCGCTTATTAGATTGGATCTTGCGTTACACATTGTTCCACGGATTCGATACCTTGGGTTTACACTTAAGGGAAGAAGGGTCCCTTGACTACGATGGAGGACTTTAGAGAGATTATTCGTTTGCATGGTATTCCAAATACAATAGTCTCTGATCGTGATGTTAAGTTCATCAGTCATTTTTGGAGATCTTTGTGGAATAAATTGGGAACTAAATTGCTGTTTAGCACAACTTGTCACCCTTAGACTGATGGGCAGACTGAGGTAGTTAATAGAACTTTGTCTACCATGCTTAGGGCCGTTTTAGATCAGAATTTGAGACGTTGGTAGGATTGCTTGCCCCATGTTGAGTTTGCTTATAATCATACAACACATTCCTTTACAAAGATGTGCCCTTTTCAGATTGTGTATGGTTACATCCCTCGGGCTCCTATTGATTTGTTTTCATTTGATACTGAAGACGCCCAAGACTTAGATGATGTTGCACATGTTGAACAAATGGTTAACCTGCATGAACAAACTCACCGAAACATTGCTGCTGCTAATGCTAAATATCAGGTTGCTGGTAGTAAAGGTAAAAAACATGTTACATTTGAATCTGGTGATATGGTTTGGTTGCATTTGAGAAAGGATCGTTTTCCTACTTTGCGTCGTTCTAAATTAGTGCCTCGTGCTGCTGGTCCTTTTAAAGTGCTAACCTAGATTAATGATAATGCTTATATCCTTGACCTACCTGCGGAGTTTGGTGTTTCCACTAGTTTTAATATTGCAGATTTGAAGCCATATCTGGGTGAGGATGAGGAGTTGCCGTCGAGAACGACAACACCTTCTCCTACTCCAGCACCGGAAGCACCGTCTTCGGCACCACCTTCTGGGCCAATTACTCGGGCCCGTGCAAGAGAGTTCAATGAAGGCCCGAAAGACTGAAGGCTGGCCCAACAGGAGGCCTTGTTTGTGGGCGCCTAGGACTGGCCCAAGAGGGCGCCTAGGGTTGCACCCCCGCACCCACGATGCTAGGGGCGGCGCCCCTTTTGCTGGCCGCCCCTCCACTAGGGGCTGCGCCCCCTTTATTAGTCGGAGTCCTGTATCTTTTACAACTCGAGTTTTGTTTTACATCTAGCTTTGGCTACACCAGAATACACACAAATACATGTTGTCCTCTGTGATTCAGAACTCCACCTTCGAGTGATATTAAGATTGGTTGACTCAGATTCTTGTTCGTTTTTCATTTGCGCACAGGAATTGATCTTCATGATCAGGCTGATCTTGCGTCAGCAAGGTCGGTAACCATCGGGAGTTGGTTCAATGATTGCATTGGCGCTTCGAGTCTCGCTCGTCGTAGTCGGATCGTGAGGGTCACCTCCCACCAGATCGAAGTTATCTCCACTCACCGAAAGATTGGATACTTCGCCTCTATCAATAATGATTATTGAATAAGACAACAACACAATGGTACCTCAGACACAAATCTATGACTGGATGTAACAAAACAACATCCCATGTCTACCCAAAAGAATAGAAATTTTATTCTCTTTTGCAATGGACTCTGTAGTGGTGGGGAAGCTTCACAAACCACCTTCTTGCCTGCACTGCGCCACCACAGACGAGGCCCATGGGACCCAAACGCGAGCCCTCGAGACCGTCGCGTGGGCCCTTGCCACCATGGGTGTTGTAGTTGTGTGCCTCCCGCCGATGCTGCCGCATGGGACCTCACCGTGGGGCGGGGGTGACTGCTACCGTGGGGCCTTCGAGGCTGCCGCCGCCGCTGCGCAGGACTTAACCACGGTTGTTGGGCCACTACAGGGGCCACTGTGGGGTTATCCGTCGCCACACGCCTGATCGGCATGGATTTGAGAGCTTGTGGGAGAGAGGAGGGGAAGAGAAGCAAGGAGATAAAACAAACACGGATGGGAGAAAAAAGGGGATAACTTTGCGAGAAATTTTAAAATTCAACACCCAATTTGAATGTGTAGTTTTTCTTGACACCTAATGTGTTACCCTTCTAAAAATTTTACATTGTGTGCATGAATTGCTTCAATCGAAGGGACTCTCTCCTATTTCTCCCTTAAGCCCCTGGTGAAATGACACTAGTGCCCTCTTCTTCTTCCTCGATTCTTGCCCCACCGACAGCTGACCGACCCCTAGTGTGTCGTCAGTCGTCTTCCTTTGTCTTTGAGTTCGCAGAGATAGAGGTGAGTTGCGCATGTCGGTAGCTGAGGAAATATGATAGTAGGATTCAAGTCAAGGTCCCGCTACCACGCCATGTTGGAAGCCAAGAAGCAGCTTCTTCGATCGAGGACCAGGGTGCTACCCACTGCCTCTCGATTGCTAGTAGTTCACTAGACTCTTTCTTATGTATCTCCACCGCCACAGCCGTCAACGTCCCCTTCTGGCTCACCACTCGCCCTTCCATCTAGACCTTCTCCCACGATCCAAGCCAGAGTAGCGAGCTCCAGCAGTGTTCGCGGGTAAGCTCGTCGGGGAAGGAGAAACAAGGAAGAAGAAGAGAGCACTAGTGCCTTTTCATCAGGCGCAGAAGGGGAAAAGAGAGGAGAGTCCTTTCAATTGAATCAGTTCATACATAGTGTCAAATTTTGGAAAGGTCACGAATTGAGTGTCGAGAAACTAACTCGAATTGGGTGTCAAATTTTGAGATTTCTCTAAAGTTGCTGCACACATTTGTGGGGGTAGGGCTACTGCCAGATATGGTTATGGATGAGAAAAAATAAACGACTAGTCAATTATAGTGAAGTTTTTAGTAAAAACAAGCCGAATTAAAAAATAGTCACGGATGAACAACAAAAAACGATGGATGGCAGACTAACGCCCTGTTCACTTGACTTATCGACCACCGGCCCAGCAAGATTTTCTCTCGAACAAACCAGTAGCCAAGAAAGAACCGGCCAACAAGATTTTTCTCTCGAATAAACCAAAGACTACAACCATCAGCCACCAGCCATCCGAACAGGCTGTAAAAACACTAATGTTATTTAGGAACTAGGTGATACTCCGCGCGCTGCTACGGAAATTTGTTGAAAAATTGAAGATGCAATATGAAAGTAGAAACACTAAAATAATTACATCACAATATTATTTTCAAACAACAACGTAAATGAAAACGATGGGTCCCTGTCTCGTGGTAGAGCCTGGCTCCCATTGAAAAAAAAAGACCCCGCACCTGGCTCTCCAGAAACGCCACAAAAAGTTGTTTCCGGAGAGGCTGGTTCCGCGCGGCGTACGCGAGCGCATGCGGCCGGTTCCCATGCGTGGGCCGAGTGACTGGTGTGTGGGGTCGTTGGTTCAGCCCGGCTACCGAATGAGTGACAAACATCATTTTCACCTGGGCCGAGCTCATTTGGTACGAGGCCACAACCACGATGTGGCCAGGTCATTCGAGAGCTAGCCTAGTCGGGCCGGCCAAGTCGTGCTAGGCCGGGGTGGCAAACACACCCAAAAGCGCCGAGAAACCAGAAACCCTAACCTCTTCTCCTCTCCCCCTTCCTCGCCGGCGGAATGTCCGACCGCCGCCGCGAGAAGGAGAAGCCCCGCGACCGTGAGAAGGAACGCGACCTCGTCCGCCATCGTGACCGTGATCGTGAAAGGGACAGGGACCGTGATAGAGATCGCGACCGAGACCGCCGCCGCGACCGCGAGCGGAAGCGCTCCCGGTCCCGTTCCCCGTCAGCAGACCGGGACCGCTCCCACCGCCGCTACTCCCACTCCCACCGTAGCCGCTCGTCACCCTCCCCCGACGCGGGCCGTCACAAGCGACGCCGCGACGCGTCCCCCGCCGCCTCCGACCACCACCACGGGGAGGACAAGAAGTCCGCCGATCCTCCCGCGGCACCCAAGGGCGGAGGGGACCCGGCGGCAGCGGCCGCGGCGGTGGGCGACGGGGATGTGGATGCGGAGGATCTCGAGATGATGAAGATGATGGGCATCCCCGTCGGGTTCGACTCCACCAAAGGGAAGCACGTTCCTGACGCCGACGTCAGCGGCGTGCGCGTCGTCACCAAGCGCCAGCCGCGCCAGTACATGAACCGCCGCGGTGGATTCAACCGGCCCCTGCCGCCAGAGCGCAACCGCTAAAGTGAAGGTCTGATACTCTTCCTGGACCTTTGTTGATTGTCTGGAGGTATATAGTTATTAAAACAATTGATTATTGTGACATGGCTAACTGATTGACAGTGGTATGCCAGCTTTTTTTTAATTGGTTGGCCCATCTAATGTGTTTTCTAAAGATCAGTAGATGGCATGTACATAACAAAGCTTATCAACATTATTGATAGATGGGAGGTGTGGTAAGATTTTAAAATGGTACATGGTGGAATCATGCATGTTAACATGGTACATAGTGAAGTCATGTGTGCACGCACTGGCGGAGCTTAAGCCAGGCCAAGGTGGGCTATGGCCCCCCTACCTTAGCAAACTTTTCACTATATGAACAGTGTTTTTGACACTATTTGTTAATTTTATAAAATGTAGTTACTTAAGCTGCCTCCCCTTGGAAACATGGCGAAGCTCTGCCACTGAATGTACACTTCAATTTTTTGCACCTTATATGGAGAGTGGATTGGTCAAAAGATTAGGACAATGTTATTGAGTTGATTATCTGAAAGTTTGAGTTGTTTATGAACCTGTATCGATCATCTACAGGTCGGTTCTGCAACTATGAGTACACCTGTATAGGTCATCAGGCCCTAGAGATAGACTGCAGAGGAACCAATGCTGTGAAATATAGTCATTGGGTGATAGAGCTATAGTAATTTCTAGCTCTATCTTATAAAATCATTATCTATTTGGTGGTCTTCTCAATCTTTTTTGTTGCTTGTTGCTCTTATTCAATAATTTTAATTCTGGATTACTTGGATTGCTCCTTGAACATTCAAGGTTATTTTTATTCTTATTCCTATCCAACAGGTGCTGTGATGGATTCCCTATGTTTTGTAAATGCCCTATTCATCTGGTCTTTCCTATCCTGTGGGATCCTTTATGTTTGTACACCATCTTTTTTTACCTGTTTGTTTGTTGAGAAACTATTCACTTTGGCAGTCAAAATTGAGGTGGAGAAATAATAGTTTACTTTTGTGCAATATTGTTTTTTATGTCAAATCTCTTTGTTGTTATGAGTTACAAAGGAATTTATTGATAAGCTAATCAACTTCAATTGTTTTTATGCAAATGCTCAGTATGTTTTGTTTTTTATTACATATGCTTGGGCTGATAGACCAGATGAATGTTTACCGTTGATTGTACTTGGATTTTGCTCAATCTCGATCACTTTGAAAATTAATATTTTTTATAATATTAACATATTATGCAAATATAACTAGTTTAATAGAAGGATTCACTGTAGAACTGACAAAAGCACATAGGAGTTCTCTAGGAATCTGTCAGAATTGGGATTTTAGAATCTTTACATGGATTAACTATGTTATTACCTTTGTTATGTCAGATCTTAATATGAATGTATGATCTTCATTGGATATAAATGTGAATCAATGATCTAATTTTGTTGCAGTTTTCTTATGGATCTGCAATACTAGGTGGAGAACATTAGTATTTTTCTTTTTGTGGAAAAGTCTACTTAATTCCCCAATGTATGGATGTTGGTCTAGATAACCACTAACTATAAAACTGGGTATTTAACCCCCTAAATTATTTAATACCATCTAAATCACCCCCTCTAGTGGTTTTAGAGGTGGTTTTTGCTGATGTAGCGTCTTACATGGACGATGGCATGGCATTCTTCCCTTTTCTTCTCACTATTATTCTCCCTTACACTCCGACCCCACCTGTCATCTCCTCACCCATGTTCCTTCTCCACTCTCCCAGTTATCGGAGAGCCTCTCCTCCCATGACTTATTGAGCTTCTCTCCTCCAGAATCCTGAGTTAAGCTGCATCCTCTGCTTGTCATGCCACCTAATTTGCCTCTCTGCATGTGCCGCTGGCGATGGGGGTGCTGCTGCAAGGCCGGCTGCCGCCCCTCTCTGTTTTTTTCTTGTCTCTCGATCTCTGTTTGTTTTTTTCCTCTTGTTGACAGAGGTTGAGAGAGAAAGGGATGAGAGTTGTTGAGGTATATACAAACAAGTCCAAAAACTCTCACCTTGCTTTGCCCAGCTGCCATGGACAAGCATGGCGGAGGGGGGAGGCCTAGGCTGCGCAAACTTCGATCCATTTAGTTCCTACTCCATGCAGCTGGAGACATCCGTGTGGGTGCCGTGCTGCAGCCCAATTACTTAGATCGTGTTTAGTAAAAAATTTTGAAGTATTAAATGCGACTTTGACCACTAATTAAGAGTATTAAATAGAGGCAGTTTATAAAATTACTTCCACACCCGTATGTAAATTTCTGAGAGGAATCTAATAAGGACTTTGACCACAGGATTAGAGGATGGTTACTGTAGCATTATTGTAGCAAATTATTAAATTAATTATGCTCAGGTTTTACAAATAAACTTCATTTAGTGCTCCATGCATACAAGATTCCTTTCTCCGAAAATTTTTGGAGAGGAATCTAAACACGATCTTAGTGCTCGTCACCTTCGGATGCAGGCATGTAGCAGGCGGAGACTTCGGCGGCGGTGATGGGAGTGGATGAGGCATGCTCTGATTTGCTCCACAACATCGTCAATTCCACCGGCCTATCCTCTGATTTGGCTTGAGTGACCTCAGTTTTTCATGTATGTCTGAGTTCTCCCACCTTTCCTTCAATTTTGCCCCCATCTGCTTTGATTTCATCGGCCCGTGCTTTGATTTGGCTTTCGGAATGACTATCAATAAAAACGGATCAGATACTGCGGATACAAATACAGATAGTTTTCTCTCTCGGATTCAATTCTTTGATCAAATTTGGATACGGACAGTATATGATATGTCGAATATTGATATTCATCATATTTTGATCTTATAAATCTAACTTTGAAAATCTGGATACTAATACGGTACGGATAATTACGGATATTGAATGTTCGGTTTCGGATACGATCTTTACCATTTGAGTGCTTGATCATTTTGGTCGGGTGGTATACAGATAATATCCATACCACTTTCATCCCTAGGAATGATTAAATTCACCTGGTTGTGGTCTGATTTGACTCACACTTGCTTGAATTTTGCCGGACACTTGTCCTGTGCAGCTGCTGCCCAGACGACGCCGCCTTTCCCCTGCACGCAGAAGATGTCGTCTCTTGGCTCGCTCGACACCCATGCATGTGATGGTTATACTTACAACTAGGTCTCACGTGACCCACATTAGCATGCAAGTTCGGCAAAACCATCATGAAAAACCACTCTAGGGGGTCATTTAAATGGTTTTGCATAGATGGAGGGGTAAGATATCTGGTTTTGTAGTCGTTAGTCTACTTATAATAGGTGAGGGGATTATGTCGACTTTTTTCTCTTTTTGTCATTTTTAGTGGCCTTCAATAATGTTCACCCACTATAGCTAAAAGCATAATATCTGATAGGATTGCGGATCCTACCGGGGATTTCCCTAAGCGAATAGGGATGAGCGGAGGCGCCATGGAGATCGCGAGGGAAGGCTGCGTGCTACAGTACCGCGGGTACTGTTCACACGGGTACTGTTCACGCCGGAGGGCTGCGAGGAACTGGCGGCTAGGGTTTGGGGCTCTATTGAATCTCCCGGCTCCGTGAGGGAAGCCGGAAACAATTGATTGTTTTTGCTTGATTTAATTGATACATCTCTCTTTAAATAGAGAGGTTTACTTGACTCCTAAGCAAACTATCTAATCTTTCCAATCTTATCTCTAACTATCTATGGGAAGTCTTATCTCTAACTATATATGGGATAATTAGTGTACTAATGGGCCTGATATCTTGCTGCGCCTAACATTTCTCCCCGCCTGGAGAAACAGCTCGCCCTCGAGCTGGAACCGTTGTAGAGCTGACGTCAACCTACATCATTCCCGTGCTGGAAGGCAGCCGCAGTATCTACCGAAGCTGGTACGACGTCGTCAAGGTAGTCGGCCATCTCCAAGTAGAACAGACGCTGGCACTTATGACCATGAACATATGGCTCGTCACAATTGTAACAAAGCCCTTGGCGACAGTGCTCTAGCATCTCAGCCTGTGTGAGGCGACGGAAGGAGGGTGCTGGAGCTGGTGTCGGCACAGGAGCCCGTGTTGATGCCGATGCTGGAACTGGAGGTGGTGTTGATGTTGGTGCTGGCGCTGGTGTTGACAAGGCGAGGGGTAGTGGAGCGTTGGGGCTTGATGAGTAGCCTGCAGGCGGTCGACCCCCGAACGTTGGGACTCTGGTGGCCGCAATGCCAACATGGACGTGGCGCGAAGCTCGAACGACCGCGCTAAGTAGACGGCGGTTGTGAGGTCGCGAGGTGCACGCAACTCGATGTTGACCTAGATATGATCCGGTAATCCCCCCACGTACAAGTCGGCTTTCTGGGAGCTGTCAAGGTTCCGCGCGTGGCACAAAACTGTGTTGAATCGGTCCGTGTAGTCCTGGACGGTGGAGTGGAACTGGATACGACCGAGCTCAGCCAAGCGGGAGCCGCGCACCGGCGGCCCAAACTGAAGGTGGCACAACTCCTTGAAGCGCTCCCACGGAGGCTGGCCCTCGTCCTGCACGAGGGTGAAGTATCGCGTCTGGGCTGCCCCACGCAGGTGGTAGGCCGCCAGCCACGTGTAGTCCGCCAGAGGGGTTTGCTGACCGCTGAAGAACTGCTCGCAATGGTTGAGCCAGTTCAGCGGATCGTCGAGGCCATCGTATGTAGGGAACTCCAGCTTGTAGAAGCACGGAACAGCCTGACTGGCACCCTCCGACCTTAGAGGCAGCCCGGAGGATGCTGAAGCGGCGCCGGTGGTGGCGCCCACGTCGGGCGGAAAGAGGACTCCGTCGGCGCCCCCATAGAGGATGTGGGGCACTCGCTGTCCCCCATGTGAAGCGGTGGCCGACCCAGGCAGCGGTGGAATCGCCGTCTGAGGCGGCGGCGACGAGAAGACGGGCTCCGGAGGGGTGCCCGCGAGCCACGGTGGAAGCGGGGACGGCGAAGGCGGGAAGGGGACGCGGTGGATAGGCACGCCCGCGGGCGGTACACCGTGTCGGAGGTGGTCCAGGACGGCGCGGACGGCGCGAGGAAGGCCGCCTGTGTCGGTGCCACGGACGACGCGGGGAGCGCCGCGCCGTGTGGTCGCCGGGGGGGCGCCGCGGCGGCGGCGGCGGCTGGGACGACCTGCCCATGAGGAACTCGCACAAGAGCGTCAGCTCCTCGTGGATTCCCGCGATGGCGGGGCCCTAGTCGAGAAGCATCCGCGTCATCTCGAACTGGTTGAAGGGGCGGGCAAGCGCGGTCGCGGAGCTTGGCACCGTGTAGAGCCAGCCTGTCGAGGTGGGCTGCATGGCCGTCGTGGAGGAGATTGGCGGCGTCGAGGAGACGACGAGCGACACCGAGGAAGGTGGCGGCGGCGCCGACGACGACACCAGTGACGGCACCAAGGAGACTGGCGGCGGTGCGGAAGCGGAAGATTCGGAGCCTGACATCCCTGATACCAGTTTGATAGGATTGCGGATCCTACTGGGGATTTCCCTAAGCGAATAGGGATGAGCGGAGGTGCCGTGGAGGTCGCGAGGGAAGGTTGCATGCTACAGTACCATGGTGCTACAGTACCACAGGGATACAGTACTGCAGTGCTACAGTACTGTAGGTACTGTTCACGTGGGTGCTGTTCACGCCGTAGGGCTGCGAGGAACTGGCGGCTAGGGTTTGGGGCGCTGTTGAATCTCCCGGCTCCCTGACGGAAGCCGGAAACAATTGATTGTTTCTGTTTGATTTAATTGATACATCTCCTCCCTTTAAATAGAGAGGTTTACTTGACTCCTAAGCAAACTATCTAATCTTTCCAATCTTATCTCTAACTATCTATGAGAAGTCTTATCTCTAACTATCTATGGGATAATTAGCCCACTAATGGGCCTGATATCTTGCTGCACCTAACAATATCACTGTGTCTATATACATTTTCAAATCTCAAATTTTATTTGGACTATTATTGGGGCATAAATTTTGGGAATGCAAATGAGTCTATTCCAGGCTGCTGCACAGTTTTATTTGTAATTCAAGAATAATGGTTTGGGATGGACATCTGGGCACATGGGCTGTGGATGTCTTTTCCATTTATTCTTGGATAATTTAACATTGGGTCTTAAAAGGTTAATCACCTAATCTTTGAGCTTTTTGTAGCCTGTCCCCTGAAATTTCTCTTGCAGGAATGATTGTCAGACTACTGTCAGTTCCAATGATATATAACATTTTGGCTATGTTGCATTTACTGGACATTTTTTATGTGACTTCATTAATGCAATTTATTCATGGTAGCTTCGTTTTTGTTAGTTATGTTGCCACCTTAGCAAATATTTTTTTAATCGTGAAACTATAGGAAGGTCCCCACAACATGATCTTTTCATTATTGGAAAGAAAGAGGAGTTTATGTGCAAGCAACTAAAACACTAAACAGATGCATAACAGTTAAATGTTGATATCTGTTTTGATGTTTGCTTAAACAATTATAAGGTCAAATTCTTTTGGCAGTTAACCTGTTGCAATTTCCCGAGTAATGTAACTTATTGTTTTCTTTCTTTCTATGCCTTTCAGGATAATGCACCAATGCAAAGATGTGTGGTATCGGGTTGCAGTTACTATATTACTCGACAGTGTGGGAGATGAGCTACTGCTGAGCATGTATAACCTTGCTGGCTTGTTAGTTTGCAAAACTCTGTAGACTGATGTTCTGTTCCAACATTTTCCTTTCTTTTGTCATCATTTGTTCTGTTGGCATTCCAGGAAAACAGAATTTGGTGGCTAATTTTGAAACTATGGGTAACTTAACATGATATTTCTGGCTTTCTGCATCCAGTTTGGTGAGCTCCAAGCAATGCTTGTTGAGTCCTTTGTTTCTCAGTTTCCTATGCTTACATTTGTATTTGTTTCCTAGCACTTGTTTCAGGTAATCAGGCATGCACCACATGGATTGCCAAGTAAAACAGCTTTTGCCTTAAGTTGTATGCTTTGCAATGAAATTGTTGGTTCTGGCCATGAATGCTGCACGTGCCAATATAACCTGTGGTAGCTACTTAAACTGCAGACTGTTGCATTAGATCCAGGATCAACCTTGGTAGATTTATCATTTCATGGTAAGTGTGATAGGATATGTATGGGTTTATGGTGCTAGATTATTGTGTTTCTTTATGCAGCCATGGCTATTTCACGTTATAGATGTACAAAATAACCACATATATTAGAGATGGAAGATGTGAACTGTTGAAGTTCAGGTACATTATGTTTGATTGTTTGTATTTGGGGAAGTGAGTGTGTATGCTGATGCTGCCAACCTGACACCTAACCGCGTTAGCTGTCTAACGTTGTTTTAGCAGTCAACACTAAGCAGCCGTGCCTGAAACTTAGTTTCACAAGGGATTACATAGTTGTATTTGTTTCCATTAGTTTTGTCTTAGGCCATTTCGGTTCTCATTATTCAGCCGACTTATAAGTTACTTGGATGTTGGTAAAGACTACTTTGCCCCTGCCTCGTACCCATGCCCCTGACGGCCTGTTTCTTTCTCCCCTCCGGAGCTATTTTTGCTGCACATTCCTGCAGCGGCGGCCACTGTTTTGCACCAGACTGCCACTGTTATCACCTAGCCGGCCACAAGTCACAACCAACTATCAACTGCTTTTTTCGATTCAGTAATGCTTCGCAGCGTCATCTTCTCCACCACAGGAAGGAAAAGCCGCTCATCGTAAATATCTCCACCCACCAACCGCCCACCCAGGCATTGCGCCCACCATTTCTTTCTCTCATTTCTCTCTCCTTTTTCTTCTTCCCCAAACTATGGACAACATGGACGCGAGCTCCTCTTCGGTAGCGACGGGCGCGGGCGGCCTCTCCTCTGGTGGTGGTGCCGGATCCGGGTGGCCTCTCCTCTCCTCAGACAGCGACGGGTGTGGTGCGGGCTGTCACCGCGCGGAGCTCGCGGCGGCCGGGCGGAGGCGGCGGGCGAGGGCGGTCTCTCCTCCGGCGGCGGAGCCCCTTGCGGCCGGGAGCGGGAGCCCCTCGGCGGCGCGGGCGCTACTCCCCGTGCACGGGGGCGTGCGCGGCGGCCTCGCACGGAGCTCACCGGTGGCCAAGGCTTCGCTTCCCGCGGCCAAGCGCGAGAGCTCACCGGCGGCGCGGGGTGCCACTCCCCGCGACGAGGAGGAGCTTCGGGCGGCGGTCATGGTGGCCAACAGGCAAAGTTTGGGGTTGTTGCAAGTGTATGTTGCGTGTGTTTGGGATGTTTCTGAAGAATGTTTGCAAGTGTTTTATGCGAATGTTGCAAACGTAGATCTAGATGTTGTAACTATTTCAAACACATGTTGCATGTGTATTAATCTGGATGTTGTAAAATTAGATTTAGTTGTTTCACTGTTGCAGACGTCGAGTTTCGATGTTGCAGACGCATGTTGTTGGGTGTTACAAACATTAAATTTTAATGTTGCGGATGTTGAGTTTCGTTGTTGCAGACATGTGATGTTTGGGTGTCGAGGAGGAGGGGGAGCACCTGATGTTGGATGTTGCACGCAACATGAGTCGTTGTTTTGATGATGTTGCAACATTTTGTTTCTCGTGTTTCATCTGCTACTCTAACATGTTGTGACATATGCATCTTAATGTTTCACTGTGATTTAGCAAATGTTGCGAATGTTGAGTTTCGATGTTGCAGACATGTAATGTTGGTGTTGTGTCAAGGAGGAGGAGGGGGGAGGGAGGGCTCCTGATGTTTGGATGTTGCACGCATCACGGGTCACAACATGGTCGCAACATGTGGGGGAGGGGAAAAGAAAGACGCTTGATATTTGGATGTTGCACGTAACCTCGTTCGCAACATGCTCGAAACACGTTCGCAACACACTCGCAACATCGTTCGTTGAATGTTGCAAGGATGACAGTTCGCAACATGAGAAAAGCTCTTCGCAACATCGCAAAAGTTGTTCGCAACATTTGCTCGCCTCGCAACGCGATCGACGGCTAATAGGCTCCCTTCATCCAAATCATGTGGCTCAGGATCCGTCCGATGCTAGCGCCCGGATCGGACGTCCGGGCGCTAGCAGTTCCGTTTTCGATTCCATTTTTGCACGAAGGTGAGCAAAGTCAACCCAATTTTCTTCCTATTGCTTTTCTCGATTCCATTTTTAACAATTCTGAATTCAAATTTGCTGATCTCTAATGGGTTGCTGGTTTGGTTTGGTAGATTCAAATGGCAGGCTTACATCCCGAACCATGATACGAGCCGGCTAGCAGGAGCTCACAATGGCGCAACGCTAGCAAGTACATCCACGAATCATGAGGCTGGAGCTCCAGCGAGACGGCCTATCGCCAACCGTGGATGCCATTGGCTGAACTCCACCGTTGCAGGGCCAGTGCCGGAGCCGGAGTCCTCGCGCCGCTCGTGGACCCGCACGTGACGGCGTTCGAGTTGGAGTACGCGACTACGCACATGGGTGGGGGAGCAGAAAGACGTCGCGGAGCGGCTCCTCGTCGACGCTGCACCGACGCACTATGACGCGCACAATGCTAAAAAGACCTCGTGATGCATAGAGGGGGGGGGGGGGGGGTTGAATAGGATCACTTCTAATTTCTGAAAGAAATGCAGCGGTTAAAATCACATGTCAGAACTTCTGGCGCTGCTTGGAACTTAGGGGCTAAGTATTAGTGTAGGAGCGGAATTCGCGACATGCCAAATTTGAAAACTAAAGCGATTTTAGCAATTCCTCTTGAATCAAGAGATGAGTTTAGATGCAACCAAAGATATAGATAGGAACACAACAAATATATAGATCGGGCCAAAACAAGGTTCTAGGGCTAGCAAATTGAGAAGAACTCAAATAAGCAGAAAGAGAGATTTAATTTGAAGTTCACTTCCACCAAGGAAGCTACGTCCCTGTTGAGGATCCCACGAAGGTAGGGCTATCACCAAGAGCCTCTTCCCTCACCCAATCCCCTCAAAGAAAGATTGGTGCTCATTAAGAATTCTTCACCAAGGAGAGGGAAATACCAACGATCCCAGGTGCTCGACACAAAGAGGACACTCAACAGGTGACGCCTAATCGTCTAGAAGCAAGCTTGAAGAGTAACAAACGTGAATCGATGCTCGGAGAAGCTTCAAGTGCTCTTGCGATGGAGTTGGATGGGTCACTCAAAAGCTTCTCAATCTCACATCTTGAATCACTTCCTCACACAAGCCCTAGCTCCAAGGAATCAAGAATTAGCTCTAGGAGGGAGTGAATGCTCTTGGGTGTGTTTGTCTCGTGTTAGGTCAGCAGCAAATGAAGGGGGAGGTGTGGGGGTATAAATACCCACCTGCAAAACTAGCCGTTACTGTGCTGAAACTGGCTTTTATCGGTACTACCGACCTCATGTCAGTATTACCGAGGGTCACCGAAAATTGAAACAGGAGAGGCTTATTGGTAGTACCGAACTAGGATCGGATCTACGGAGGGTGACGAAAACTCTAACAGAGAAGCCATATTGGTACTTCCGACCAAGGGCCGGCACTAAATTTTTCCCAAAAAGAACAACATGTGTACATGTAGGCTTGGTGGCTCTCTATATTTCTTAGGGCATCTCTCTAAGCACTTTTAGCATCTCAAGACGGCCGGTTCACATCCTCCTTTATAATACGATGTTTCCTATACTCAATTTCGAAATGAAAAAGAATTTAAGCCTTCAATGGATCTCAACACCGAAAAACGAGTTGGGGCCCTTCCTTTGTTCAAAGCAGATTTTTCTTTTGCTTTAATCCTGCACACCTCGAATTCCTCAAATTGTTGGGGCCCTTTCTCTCAAAACGAGTTGGGGCCCTTCCTTTGCTTCAATCATTAAATACCTCAAATTATGCTTATCATTATCACCAAAACAATTAGGGGTCAAGATGCACTTTCAATCTCCCCTTTTTTGGTGATTGATGACAACACAATTCGATTTCAAATAAAGATGTGTGTATCCAACAATTTTGAGAGAAACTCCCCCTAAATGTGTGCTTCAATTATTTAGAGGCCTCAAATGCCCATGACACATTTAGCAAAAGCTTCCCTCTCAATTTGCATACACAAGTGCATAAGTGTGAATTAATAACCGTGATGCATATGACATGATATCCAAAACAATTATGTGAGATAACATTCATTAAACATCCATAGCATCACACCACACAAATAAGTTCATACATGCCCATAAGCCTAAGATAGATAGATAGAAACGAGATGATACACCACATCTCCCACATGAACAACAGTGGGCTCACTCCCCCTTTGGCATCAAGCGCAAAAAAGGAGGAGGTCCTTCAATCGTCATTATCATGTGGGGAGTGGGCAGCCGGAGGGGAATCCTCGGTCTCACCACCACCAATGTCCTCATCATCGATGTCATCCGAAGGCGCTCCATACATCATAGAGGCTTCAACATATGTCTCCCATGGGGAGGAGGGAAGTCCATAGGCTCACGAACGGGAGAATGCTCAATGTTGCGTTGTGCAAGCAAGGGCTTCTCATGGGTCTCCAACCTAAGAAGTTGCTCATCAACGTGCTGCCTGTGGGCGTGGATCTCCTGAGCATTGTGCCTTCCCACATTGAAGCAAGCAAAGAGGCCTTGAGATAGAAAGTTGAGGATGCTCTTCTTGCTATCGGAGGGGAGGTGACCCTTAGAGTGAGATTGTCGCTAAGAGGATGATGGTGCATCAAATGTGGATGGACCACCTGAGGAGGGGCCTGTGGAGGAAGTGTCCCTCAGAGGGGCATGCTTGCCCAACTTGAGTAGACGCTCAATGTTGCCCTTGTTCGGCCTATAGATGGTGTGGACTTCGTTTGAGCAGATGTCAATTCCGGTGACCTCACAAATCATCTTGAAAATCCAAGGAGCATACTAACAACTCTTGTTGGTGGTCACAGAGCACATAATGATTTCCTCCCAAATGAAATCAAACACAATGAAAGGCTCTTGACCGAGAGCCATCCTGAGGACCTGTGTGGTTCGAGGACCGGTGGATGGTCACTTTCTGGTGTGATGAGTGATTGACAATATTGTGTGGACTGACTCTTGGCTAAGTATTGCAGGTGCAGGTTGCAGCTTGATTGGTGCAGGTGAAGGTGAAGAACAAGCGTGAAAGGTCGATGCTGGTGAGGCCTCCAGGTGTGGAGCAGACAAGTGGAGTTGGTTTGAGGACCCGGTGGCCAGCGGAGTAAGTGCGGGCCGCATGGTGGGAAGAATAGTAAGACGAAGTCATGGATGGTTCCTTGGTTGAGCCTCAAAACCAAGGTCGATCCGGGACTTCGTGGGAGCCAAGTCATGAGTGGTGATTGGTGGAGGCTACACCGAGTTCGCGGGGTTTCCAGTGGTTCACCAGAAAACCACTGGGTTCCTTGGTTGATCCACAAAGCCAAGGACGAAGACCGAAATGCAGCATCACTGGACTGGTCTGAACGGTGGGTCAAACCAGTCTGAACGGTGGGGAGCACCGGTCCGATCGGTGTGCGACGATGCCTTCTGGAGACTCCGAAGCAGAGCACACGCGTCGAGATCACAAGTCTTGCGTCGAGGCTAAGAGAAGTGCGATCGCCGGGCATCCGTTCGATGGTGCTACGACGAAGATTCCCCTAGTGCCCTTCGGGGGCGTGTATCCTAGTTTAATGTAATAGGGGTAGTTTCGTCTTTCTGTTGCCTCCATATAGCCCAAGTGGTGAGAGGATGGTAGCCATCTCTTGGAACCCTAGCTCATTTCCCATTGCTATTTTCCCTTCCTATTTTCTTTAGGATTTTCTAGGACTAGATTGTGAGCTCCATGGTGAGATCTTGAGAGAGGGATGGATGATCAGGAGGCAAGCTAGACCTTGTATGATCCTTCATGGTACGTTTAGATGATTCGGCGTGGTTCCTCAATGCTTGATGGTGTCTCTCCCGTTTTCCCTTCTTGGTGATTTTCGGAGCCTGTTTTCTCGGGGATTTAGTTGGGGATGTATGCATAAACCCTTCGTGGTTCTTTTCCTTGTGACCCCCTCACAAATCCATGAGAAAAGGTTCTCGATTTTGGGGTTTTACTAGGTTTTGGGAAAGTGGTGTTCTTGGTGGTAATCCTTCGATTCTTCTTAATTCAAGAAGTTCTGGTGGACCAAATTATAGCTATGGGATGCCCATGAGGTACTCCTAGTATCGCCAAAGCCTTGTGTGAATCCGTGGAGCGAATCGGGAGATAGAGAAGTGGATTTGGGGGAGTTGACCCGCAGCTCGCTATTCATCCAGAGCGCCCGGGCCCTGACCGGTCTGATGGTGCCTTCCACCGGTCTGACCAGTGCATCCCCTGTCAGGGTTTGGCTTGGGTGAACGTCCTAGTGTGTTCCCTAGCTTCTAGGTTTGCTGTTGTTTCGAGTTTGGTGCTGTCGGGAGCTCGGGAGGTTGGTTTTTTAGATTTGGGGTTTCCAGCCCAGGACCGGTCTGACCAGTGTGGTGTACCGACCTGACTGGTGCATGGGCTTACTTGTGGAAATCGTCAAGTCTTACTCAGGTGTTCCGTTATGGGGTCAGGTGATCCGACGATCTAGTCTGGGTGATCCAACCAGGACCGGTCTGACCGGTGGTGGTGACCGGTCTGACCAGTGTGGCCTGAGTGCTGTTTGAGTTGCTTGTTCCGCTGCGTTCTTGAGTAGGCTTTGGTGATTGTTGGTTCCTATGATCAGTAGCACTTCAGTGGCTACATGGTCTTGGCCAACTTGGGTAGTAGAGTGGGAGATGTGTTTTGGTTAGCTGTGTTCATCTTGTTGGAGAAGTCATCTTCTTTGAGAAGAATTTTTATCGGCTCCCATTCACTCCCCTCCTCTCTGGTCGTCAGTTCGGTCTTTCAAGTGGTATCAGAACCATTTACGGGTCTTTCAGGACTCTAACCATTCTAAGATCCAAAGGTGGCATACTAGGAATGGGGATCGGGTCCTCCGAACTTTGATGGAAAGAACTACCAGATGTGGTAGAGGCGGATGGCTGCGTTCCTCCGCGACAAGGGTCAGATCCTTTAGGATGTTACAGTGAACACAACTTATGTTCATCCGATTAACTTCCTTGCTCCAGTATCAAGGGCATGCACCACGCCAACAACAAGTCAGTCGACTACTTGTTTCGTGCTCTGTATCAATCTGAATTCGATCGGATTCAGACAGAGGACTTGGCTTGTAGGATTTGGAGCAGTTGAAGAAGGCTCACGCTGGAAACACTCAGGTTCAGGCTCGGTTGTACGTGACTTATCAGAGAGAGTACAAGAATTTCACTCATCTCCCCAGTGAGTCAATTGACACCATGTTCCAGCGGTTCACTGCGATTGTGAACAACATGAGGGCCAATGTGTCCGTGCACTCGGAGGTCAGATTCTCTACAAAGCGGTGAAGAAAATCTAAGCCTAAATAGCAGGGAAATGAGAACCAGTCCGGATGAATGAGTTGTCCTGATACCCTAGAGCTATATATATGAAGTCTCTGTGGGTTGGGCGAATGACCAAGCTACCCCTAGAACATAAATGAAGACACACACACACCCTCACGGGCAAGATGGTCAAGTAGCGGTCTTCCTTCATCAGGCAGCCGCGTCTTTGTCGCAGTCCGCGTCCTACCGACACAAGCCCTGCAATCCCGCCGAGTGTCCCCCAGCATTGATGATTCACGGCGCGCGCGGATCACTTCTCCGCCCACCGAGCCTCCGGTCTTGATTTTGTGGCTCAACCAAGAAACCCGAGAGTTTTGTGGTGAACCTCTGCAAACCCCACGTGCAAACTTCGGTGTGATCCGCTACCCTGCACTAGCTCCGGTCGACAACTTCGTCTTGCTTTTCCTGCCACCATGCAACCCGCATTTGATCCCGTTCGGCCGGGTCTATCAAGCCGATCCTACTTGTCTCTCCACTCCACGGAGGCCCTGCAAGGCTAAGACCTTTCGCGCCCGCTCTTCACCTGCACCAATGCAAATCAAGCCGCAACCTGCACCTGCAATAATTGGCTAAGAGTCAGTCCACACCATGTTGTCAATCACTCAGCACACCAAGGAGCGACCATCCACCGGTCCTCGGACGCTCTGGTCCTCAATCTCCCCCTTGATGAGTGCATTGACAACACACATAGTAACCAATTCAGAGAAAAGAGAAAAAGAAAAGAAACAAACCAAAAACTCAAACAAGTGATCAAAAGCCAAACAAAAGCTTAAACAAGATCACTTGAGAGAGAAAAATCTCGATCCCCTAAGGCAAGGGCAACGACTCAACACAACTAAAATTGCCGACTCATCAAGGTGAGACAAAAGGGCTCGACACCATCGGTAAAAGAGCACAACTAAAATTCAGGTGACACAAAGAGCTCCTCCTGCATGAATGCAAGCTCCCCCTGGACAAATGCATTTCTTCCCTTTGATGCAAAAGATACTTTCCCTCCTTGTCATGAATTGGTGTACATGTCTCCCCCTTGTTGGTAATGCATGAATCAAGGCTACAAATGCATGCATGTGCTTCTCAAATAGACAAAGAGCACTACAACATGCTAAACATGAGACATAGACAAGCAAGATAGCGACATACTCAGTACAAGCATCACTAGCAAGATAGAAAGGGACATACAAGCATGTTACATAGCCATGATCAAAATGAAACATTGTTCACCAAACATTTTCCTCTCATGAGCATAGGACCTCAACATGATCAAACTGAGCACAAAGAACATATAGCTCGCAAACTTCATGCAAGGTCACAAGTTCTCATCACAAGATCATCAAGAACACCTACAATCTATCTCATGCCATGTTAAAGCCACTGAGCCATGTGTCCACTTCTAGATATGAGACTCCTCAATGGTGAACATCATGCAATGGTTTAGCACCGAAGATAAGTAATTTAAAGCATTTTGACATGGAAGCATAATTCTCAAGCATAGGCATCTCATATACCAATTTCATGATTTACAAATTTAGCATGGTACATGAAGTGCCTTTGCGGCAAACATTCATGATGACAAATAGGTCTTTGACCCCAAATGTAAAGAGCATGATACCCAAGCACAAATTAAGTAAGATATAGCCATATGAGAGTGATTTGAGCATGAAAGACGTTCCACTCACAAGAGAGGATCATATCTAGCATTTTCTAAAAAGAAACCATCCACATGCATATACATCCCAAAGCTACCAAGAGTATAGCTATACATCACAAGAGCTCACTAGCAAGATCATAAACTCACACCTAGCATATCATAGTGATCAATGTATATAGGAGAATCACATCTCTAAAGCATATGATACAAATGAAGTCTATGATACAAAGATGCAAAACATGATATGATACATGAATGAAAATGTAAGATGCATATGTACATGAGATCCCCCAACCGAAGCTCAAAAGGAAAAATCACACCAAGCTCACCCCGCAAACTCGTAAATGTAGATTGGTCTAAAGGCTTTGTCAGGATATCAACGAGCTATTTCTCGGTTGGCACATGGATGAGGTCTATGTTTCCCTTCTCAACATTGTCTCTCAGAAAGTGGTAGTGCACTTCAATGTGTTTGGTTCTTGAGTGAGCACAGGATTTTTGACTACGCTTATGGCACTAGTGCTGTCACACATGAGAGGAACATGGGTACACTCCTCACCAAAGTCACTCAGCGCGTAGGTGATCCAAAGCAGCTGGGAGCAACAACTAGCGGTAGCAACATACTCGGCTTCTGTGGTAGACTGAGCTACACTTGACTGTTTGCTAGACGACCATGAAACAAGTGAGGAACCCAAAAACTAACAAGTACCCAAAGTCGATTTCCGATCGACACGACACCCCACAAAGTTGGCATCCAAAAAACCAAGAAGCAAAAGAGAAGAGGATGCCGAGTACCAAAGACCAAGCTCAGGAGTGTATCGGAAGTACCTGAAGATCCGCTTGACGGCCTGCTGATGTGAAGTCCTCGGCGATGACTGAAAGCGAGCGCACAGACACACAAAAAACTGAATGTCTGGCCTCGTCACCGTCAAGTACAAATGGGAGCCTATCATGCTCCGGTACTCCTTCTGGTCCACGGGCTCTCCGTCCTCGTCCACATCTAGCATTGTAGTCGTACTCATTGGTGTCGACAAGGGCTTCGAGTCGTCCATCTTGAATTTCTTGAGGTCCTTCATGTACTTGGCTTGATGTACAAAGGTTCCCTCCTTAGCCTGCTTGATCTGAAGCCCGAGAAAGATATGCAATTCTCCCATCATAGACACCTTGAATTCTTTGCTCATGTCCTCTGCAAACCTTGCAACCAAAGAGTGAGACGAGCCGCTAAAGATAATTAGGATATCATCGCCCTGCCCAAGGAGAAAAAGAGTCTTATCTACTTTTAGAATCTCAAACCATTTGCTGAACAAGAACCCCCCTCAACCTGCCATACCATGCCCTGGGAGCTTGTTTCAGCCCATGTAAGGCCTTCTTCAGCTTATACCCCTGGTGGGGAAACTCAACACTCTCAAACCCAGGTGGTTGCTTCACATAAACCTCTTCCTCCAAAAACCCATTCAGGAAGGCACTCTTCACATCCATTTGCTACAATTTGAACCCTATAGCCACAGAAAAGACTAGAAGGATCCTAATCACCTCCAAACAGGCTACAAGAGCAAATGTCTCCTCATAGTCTATCCTCTCCTTCTGGCTATAACCCTGAGCAACCAACCTTGATTTGTTTCCCACCACCTCACCATTCCCACCCTCTTTATTTTTCCACACCCATTTTGTCCCAATAGGGTTGCAGTTTGGTAGTGGCTCCACTAACTCCCACACCTAGTTTTTCTCAAAGTTCTCTAACTCATGCATGGCGTTCATCCAATTAGGATCAGAGAGTGCGTATCCAATGTCTTTCGGCTCAAAGGTAGCAACAAAAGCCGAATGCGTAAAGTGATAAGCATTTCTGGACCTCAACCGTGTCGTACGCTCGTTCATGTAGCCGATGATTCTCGAGGGATGATGATCAACTTGAATGTTCCTCGGTGCCTATCGCCTGGAGACGACCCCCCTCAATAGAAGCTTCCACTTGATCTTATTGGATCATAGTTGGTGTTGGGGACGGACCATCCTGCACCGTAGTCGTCGTAGTGGAAGTAGAGGGTACATGCGTGGCTGAAGCTTCACCATCATCCTCCTTGTCCTCAAAGATCTTCCTGCCAACCTCATCTTCAGTTGCACACTCAAAGATAGACGAACTGCATGGCTGGGTCTCGTCGAAGGTAACCTCGCAAGTTTCCATGACTAGGTCAGTATCAAGGTTGAGCACATGATATGCTCGAGAGTGATTAGCGTAACCCAAAAAGATTCCATCGGAGGACCTCGACTCAAACTTATCAAGACTACCCTTTTTGAGGATAAAACACTGACAACCAAAAGCCCTGAAATGGCTCACTCTAGGTGCTCGCCGATGCATGAGCTCATAGCACGTGTTCTTGATAAAAGCCTGAAGAAAAATTCGGTTCCAAACATGGCATGCGGTGCTCACCGCCTCAGCCTAATATCTCCTTGGAGTCCTATGCTCATCGAACATCGTCCGAGCCATCTCACAAAAGGAACGATTTTTCCTCTCATCCACACCATTCTGACAAGCAACATAGGGAGAAGAAAATTGATGTTCGAGACCCAAATCACGACAAAAGGTTTCAAACCGGGAGTTTTAAAATTTTGTGCTATTGTCTCTACGAATAGCACGAACATCATCTCCATGCCTCTAGTTCTTCAACCTCAAGATTAGATCCCGCACAAAACCAAATGTTTCTCCCTTGTCAGCCAAAAAGAAGACCCAAGCATAGCGTGAGTAGTCGTCCACTATCACAAGGACGTACCGCTTCCTTCCCGCCGAGCACACACGAGCTGGACCAACCAAGTCCATTGGAATAACTCGCATGGACGCTTTGTCATGACATCGGTCAGGGGCGGATGGGAGGTGGCTACCATTTTTCCATGCCTGCATGAAGCACATACCAAATCCATTTGGTACTTTAAGTTAGGCAATCCTCGGACCAAACCTAGCCCACTCAACGTGACAACAAGTCAAAACTCAAGTGACCTAGTCTCCTGTGCCATTTCCAAAGCTCTGCTGAAATACCAGCAACCAAACAATAAGAAGAGTCAACACACCGAGAAAAATCGGTTCTGAAAATCTGACCCTCGGGGATGATCGTGCACACAAGATCACCTCAAGAATCCAAAACACGAGAAGCACCCGTTTTGAAATGGGCCTCAAACCCTCATCAAGAAGTTGGGAAATCGAAAGAAGATTGAACCCCAAAGACTTGACAAGAGTAACACGCCTAAGAGTCACAAACTCGCTCACCTTCACCATGCCCACTGAAAGCACTCTACCTTTCCCATTTTCCCAAAAGTGATGTACTCTTTGGTCATCACCGGGGTGATGATGGAGAACCACCTTCGATTTCCGGTCATGTGTCGAGAGAAACCGAAGTCGATCAACCAAAGGCCATCCATGACTCCCACTTGCAAGATCAAAAATGAGAGTGAGAGTGAGCAAACGACTCAGCACTGGGGTTAGTACAAAATATGACTGTTGACGGTTGATTTCCGTCAACCAATAGCACTTATTACACTTCAGTTTGCGCTTTGAATTGTGACTAGCCTACCACTAGGCATACTAATGATGTAACAAGTTCACACTTGCATGTGGTTTTTGGAGTTTATTGTCTAAGCAGGAAATCAACGTTAAAGAGGAGACATTCAGGATAAGTACATCAATCACTTTATAAGAAAATCATGAAGCTCGTCACAAGTCAAGACACGTGATGAACATGACTTCAAATGGACCAAGGACCGAAGCATCAAGACGTAAAATTCCAGGGACTAGGAGGTTTACCAACGAGATTAACTCGGCCCGAGAGATATTCTCGCAGCCCAGAACAGCATGATCTTTCGGTGCAGATTCGGAGACATAAACGGCCTCTAATGGCAAAAGTTTGACTACCAAAGTTGTAGGTCTTGACGATACCTTTGATTTAGACATGTGGAAGGCCTAATTCGGGTCAAGGAGCTAGGAGGTATGCCCCCGAAATGCCAGCTGCGCAGACAAGTCTGAAATTACACACCTTATCTTCCGAGGCTGTTTTCGGCATCTTATCTTTGTTTCCAAGAAAAGCAATGAATACCAAAGTTGGAGTTAATTTCGTGGAACACAACTTGTACACCGAATTTGCATTATTAGGAGTCTGGACGTGGGAGATATGGTGCCAGCAAGGAAGGGTTGCGAATCAGGAAAATCTGGATGAGACTGAGTTTATGGAAACCAAGTTGGCTTCTCTCCCAAGGAAGATCTCGTGCAAGGCAAGGTGGAGCACACCCCACGATTCCCCAAAGGAATAAATACAACCCCTAGGTGCCCAAGGGGGGTTACCATTCACATCCAATCATTCTACTGACGCCCATTCACCAGAAAACCGCTACCGCAGGACGAGGGAGAGAGTTGGATGAACTCGTCACAAGGATCAACGCTGTCGGAGGGAAGGAAACAAGAGGACTCCAACTCGCTGGCCTAGGGGTGTTCCCAACTTCATCGCCACCATCTTCATCAACGACGTTCTCCAGAGTCTCCATCACCCCTATGTGCTTCAATCCTTGTAAGATGATGGGGTAATGTCTCTGTTCATCCCTAGGGTTAGATGGATACATGTTATGTGATCGCTACATGAACCCTATGCCTTCCGATGCTTAATGGTCTATGTCTATATGAGTGCTTTATTCACTTGTGTATGTACAACATGTGGTCTTAGTAGGGTTTGTGGTAATCATGGTGATTAGCTTAACTCTATGGATGCTTAGGTATAGATGCAGTTACACGTGAGAGTGTTTGATTACCTTGCGTAGTGACAGTAAGGTGGAGGGAAAAGGCTTAGTGGTCACATAACCGCCATGAAGCTAGTGTAGGCAAGCCCCTTTTCATGTAGTAGATGCATATTCATGTGATCCTAAACCCTAGGGAGGGGATGCTTATCTATCTTAATCTCTCTCCTGTGTCCACCCTTTGCCATCTAGTTTAACCTTAGATTTCTTTGATTAACATAGGTTAGATTGTCTTTACCTTTAGATCTGAGCAGCCATCCGCCTTTGCCACATCTGGTAATTCTTACCATCAAAGTTTGAAGGAGCCGAACCTCGTTCCTGGTACGCCATCTTTGGATCTTAGAGTGGTTAGAATCACGAAGATCTGTAGCCGGCTCTGATACCAATTGAAGGACCGATTAGGCGACCAGAGAGGGGGAGTGAATGGGAGCCGATAAAAATTCTCTTCAAAGAACTCGGCCTATGTCACAATCGCAACTCCAAAAGTCACACACGAACACCAATCGCCAAGACAACATAGTTATGGATCAACTAAAAGTCCTAGGAACGATTCCTCGAAGCACACACGGAAGCACTAGAAAAGAAGCAAAGGAACCGAACAACCTTGGCAAGAAAATGCGTACAGATCGAACTGTCCGCCTAGCTGCCGCAGACTGTCCGCCACAGAAGGGGCGGACTGTCTGGAAGACAGGGCGCGGACGGTCCGCAGTACAAAAGTCGCCTCCAACCGAAACCAACGTCTCTGTCTAAACGGTCCACCGAACCCTAGCGGATTGTCCACCAAGCACTCGCGGACGGTCCGTGGATGAACTGTGTAGAAAAACACGAACTCGCAAGAACACCTCTCCAATGTCGTCACCGGATCTCCCAAACGGTTGAAGCTCTTGAGGTAAGATTTGGGGGAGATGATAGGTGTCACTAGGTGATGCTAGGTGTCACCCCTACCCGGCGCGCCAGCTGTCGGTGTCTTAGACCGGCAAACCTACCAAGGGGGTACCCGAGGTAGTAGATTGTGCGGTGAGGATCGTGATCGGGAGACCGAGAACTCGAAGGTATGCGCAAGGGACACGGGACACAAGATTTATACAGGTTCGGATCGCCAAGATGGCGGGCCCAACGTCCTGTTTGGGGATCAAGTATGGCGCCCTGCGCTTGGTGTTGGGTGAGATCAGGTGCCCGGCTAGGTACCCGGCCCTCCTTTATATAGTCCAGGGGGGCGGGTTCCTAGTCGGTTACAAGGCAGGAGTCCTAGTAGGATTACACTGAACGAGTCCTAGTAGGATTACAGGGGAATTCTAGTTGGAGTCCGTCTTCTTCCTTCCTTGCATGAGTACCCGGGGAGTATGCCCGACAAGCCCCCGAGCACGTTGTAGTCGAGAATAGTAGTTCGAGTAGTCTTGAAGCCTCTTCGAGTAGTTCTTGAGCGTCCTCGAGTACTACTTGGAGAAGTCTTCAATAGTACTTGAACTGCCGCGAGGCTGGAATGTGGTCCAGCTCATCAGTCTTGAAGTCAAGATTATATGGAAGTGCGGTTGCAAAATCGCACTCCATATGGAGTAGCCCCCGAGCCTTAGGTTGAGTTGCAGATTCTAGTTGAGGGTCAACCTTGATTCTGAATCTTCTGTCTTAAAAAATTTGAATGATGGGTGTAGCATAGCAGCCCCCGAGCCTTGAAATGATTAGGTAATCAATCCAAGGGTCTTGAGTGTTCGCGAAAGCCATCATCTGAATACTCTTGCAGCATGTAGCTCCCGATAAAGAGAGCCGTATGAGCCACGTCGAGTAGTTGTTGGTACGGAGCCCCCGAGCTTGAGAGCGAGCGAAGCATGCTGAAGTTATCCTCGAGTAGTATGTTGAGTGTAGCCCTCGAGCTGGAGAGATTCCGAGTAGTAATTTGGCATCGAGCCACAGAGCATGAGAAGCGGCCGGGCCGTCAGAGCTTAGGTGCGACCAAAGTCGACTTTAGATGCCGACAGTGCGGACTTTAGAACGCGACTTAAAAACCGAAGTCGACTTTGTGCCGCGCGTAGCGGACTTTGAGATGCGACTTGAAAACCGAAGTCGACTAGGATGTCGCGTGGAGCGGACTTTGAGTTGCGACTGAAGAAGTCGACTTTAGATTGCCGCGTAAAGCGGACTTTAGATGCGACTGCAGTAGTCGACTTTGTGCCACGCGAGGTGGACTTAAGATGCAAAAAACGAAAAGCATTTTCCGGAAAGCCAAAGAGAATGAAAAATCAGAGAAAACGAATAGGTTTGCCGCCGGAGCGGGCTTAAGATTGCGACCAAAGTCGGCTTGTGCCTCCAGAGTGGGCTTGGATGCGACCGTTATCATCGACTTGTGTCACCGGAGTGGGCTTGGGTGCGACCGTTAGCGTCGACTTGTGTCACCGGAGTGGGATTGGATGCGCCCGTTAGCGTCGACTTGTGCCACCGGAGTGGGCTTGGGTGCGACCGTTAGCGTCGACTTGTGCCACCGAAGTGGGCTTGGCTGCGACCGTTAGCGTCGACTTGTGCCACCGGAGTGGGCTTGAGTACCTGAGCCATGGATTTCAGACCCAAGGTACGATTGCCGCCAGAGCGGGCTTGAAGGTGCGACCGAAGTCGACTGATGTATCTGGGCCATGGATTTCAGACCCAAGGTACGGAGCGTGAGTACTTAGGGTACTTGGACCCATGGTACAGAGCGTGAAGACCACGTGCAGCTAGGTTCCATCGTCGCTAGGACCTGAGGGCCACTTATAGCTAGGTTCCATCGAAGCTTACACACGTAGTATGCCACCGAAGCAGGCGAAGATGCGACTGGAGTCGACTTTAGAATGCGACTTTTTAGAAGTCGACTTTAGATTGCCGCGCGTAGCGGACTTTAGAAGCTGCCTCCTAGGGATAGCCCCCGAGTTGATGAAGTAGACTTGTGGTGACTTGATTGATATACCCCAAGATTAGTCAGCAGAGTGTAGCTCCTGTGAAAACCCGTCGAGAAGCGTACACAAATGAGTAGTCGGCAAGTAGTCCTACATGATGAAGAGAACAAGCCAAGAAAAGAAAACAGTAATCATTTAAATAAATGACTTAGCTGTTGCTGCCTGGGCAGACTGTTGATGAAGCCGTGGCGGTCGGCGATGGAGCCGCGACGGTTGTTGCTGAAGTTGACTAGTCAGAGTTGATTCCGACTAGTTGTTGGGGGCGTGATTGCCGTTCTCGACTAGTTTGGAAAACTAGTCAAGATAAATGGTCGACGCGATGCGACCGGAAGATGACGTCGTGGCGACGCGTGGTGTACTCGAAGTAGAGCCAGTGTTGCCGCGAGACAAGTAGTCACGACGCACGGCATGGCTGAAGTAGAGCCAGCATGGCCGCAAGACGAAGTCGCGGCACACGAAGTAGTCGACGATGAGCGGTGTGACGGGCCGCGCGATGTGCCGAGGCACCCGGACGCGCGGCATAGGCGAAGTAGTCGACGACGAGCAGCGCAACGAGCCGCGCGACGAGCCACGCGACGTGCCGAGGCACCCCGGTCGCGCGGCGTAGGCGAAGTAGTCGACGACAAGCGATGAGTCGCGCGACGTGCCGAGGCACCCGCACGCGCGGCGTAGGCGAACTAGTCGATGACGAGTCGCGTGACGAGCCGCGCGATGTGCCGAGGCACATGGACGCGCGGGCGTAGGCGGAAGTAGTCGACGATGAGCCTGCGTGAGGCGGAGTAGTCGACGACGAGCGGCGCGACGAGCCGCGTGACGAGCCGCGCGACGTGCCGAGGCACCCCGGATGCGCGGCGGAGGCGAAGTAGTTGACGACGAGCCTGCGCGAGGCGGAGTAGTCGACGACGAACGGTGCGACGAGCCTCGTGATGAGCCGCGCGACGTGCTGAGGTACCCGGACGCGCGGCGGAAGTGAAGTAGTCGACGACGAGCCTGCATGAGGCGGAGTAGTCAACGACGGGCGGCGCGACGAGACACGTGACGAGCCGCGCGACGTGCCGAGGCACCCGGACGCGCGGCGGAGGCGAAGTAGTCGACGACGAGCCTGCGCGAGGCGGAGTAGTCGACGACGAGCCTGCGTGACGCGGAGTAATCGACGACGAGTGGCGCGACGAGCCACGCGACGAGCTGAGCGACGTGCTGAGGCACCCGGTCGCGCGACGTAGGCGAAGTAGTCGACGACAAGCGATGAGCCGCGCGACGTGCCGAGGCACCCAGACGCACGACGTAGGCGAAGTAGTTGACGACGAGCCGCGTGATGAGCCGCGCGACGTGCCGAGGCACACGGACGCGCGGCGTAGGCGAAGTAGTCGACGATGAGCCTGCGCGAGGGGGAGTAGTCGACGACGAGCGGCGCGACGAGCCGCGCGACGTGCCGAGGCACCCGAACGAACGGCGGAGGCGAAGTAGTCGATGACGAGCCTGCGCGAGGCGGAGTAGTCAACGACCAGCGGCACGACGAGCCAAGTGATAAGCCGCGCGACGTGCCGAGGCACCGGGACGCGCGGCAGAGGCGAAGTAGTCGACGACGAGCCTGCACGAGGCGGAGTAGTCGACGACGAGCATGCGCAACGCGGAGTCGTCGACGACGGGCGGCGCGACGAGCCGCGTGACGAGCCGCGCGATGTGCCGAGGCACCTGGACACGCGGTGGAGGCGAAGTAGTCGACGACGAGCCTACGCGAGGAGGAGTAGTCGACGACGGGTGGCACGACGAGCCGTGTGACGAGCCGCGCGACATGCCGAGGCACCCAGACGCGCGGCGGAGGCGAAGTAGTCGACGATGAGCTTGCGCGAGGCGGAGTAGTCAACGACGAGCGACGCGACGAGCCGCGTGACGAACCGTGCGACGTGCCGAGGCACCCGGACGCGCGGCGGAGGCGAGCGGTCAACGACGAGCCCGTGCGAGGCGGGAGTAGTCGACGACGAGCGCGCGAAGAGAAACCGGACGCGGCGCGCGATGTGTCGAGGCGGGGCGGGATGCACGGCGAAGGCGAAGTAGTCGACGACGAGCGCCGCGCGAGGCAAAATAGTCGAGGACGAGCGGCGCGACGAGCGGCGTGACGAGCCGCGCGACGTGCCGAGGCACCGGACGCCGGCGGAGGCGAAGTAGTCGACGATGAGCCTCGCGCGAGGCGGAGTTGTCGACGACGAGCGGCGCGAAGAGCCGCCGACGGACGCGCGCGACGTGCCGAGGCACCCGAACGCGCGCGGCGGCGAAGTTGTTGACGACAAGCCTCGCGCGAGGCGGAATAGTCGACGATGAGCGGCGCGACGCGCCACGTGACGAGCCGCGCGACGTGCCGAGGCACCGCGACGCGCGGCGGAGGTGACGTAGTCGACGACGAGCCCGCACGAGGCGGAGTAGTTGACGACGAGCCTGCGCGACACGGATGAGCCTGCGCGAGGTAGAGTAGTCGACGACGAGCCTGCGCGACGTGGAGTAGTCGACGACGAGCGGCGCGACGAGCCACGTGACGAGCCGCGCGACATGCCGAGGCACCCGGACGCGCGGTGGAGGCGTAGTAGTCGACAACGAGCCTGCGCGAGGCGGAGTAGTCGACGACGAGCGACGCGACGAGCCACGTGACGAGCCGCGCGACGTGCCGAGGCACCCGGACGCGCGGCGGAGGCGGAGTAGTCGACGACGAGCGGCGCGACGAGCCGCGTGACGTGCTGAGGAACCCGGACGCGCGGCGTAGGAAAATTGATTCCTGTTTGACAAGAGCAAGGCGACTTGCTTCAATGGATCTCTGCGAGTCGACGAGTAGATTGATCTTGTTGACGAGGGTACTTCGAATTCATCCAGTGGTGATGATCACCCCTACCCGGCGCGCCAGCTGTCAGTGTCTTAGACCGGCAAACCTACCAAGGGGGTACCCGAGGTAGTAGATTGTGCGGTGAGGATCGTGATCGGGAGACCGAGTACTCGAAGGTATGCGGAAGGGACACGGAACACAAGATTTATACAGGTTCGGACCGCCAAGGTGGCGGGCCCTACGTCTTGTTTGGGGATCAAGTATGGCGCCCTGCGCTTGGTGTTGGGTGAGATCAGGTGCCCGGCTAGGTACCCGACCCTCCTTTATATAGTCCAGGGGGCGGGTCCCTAGTCGGTTACAAGGCAGGAGTCCTAGTAGGATTACACGGAACGAGTCCTAGTAGGATTACAGGGGAATTCTAGTAGGAGTCCGTCTTCTTCCTTCCTTGCATGAGTACCCGGGGAGTATGCCCGACACTCACTCCCTAGAACAGCGGGAATCGCGGATTACACAAACTCAACAAAGGATAAGGGGTCAAGATCATCAAATCGAGAAGGTTTCTCGGCGTTTGAGGGGTCAAGATCATCTACAAAGAGGCACAAGACACTCACCCATGATCTCCTCAAAGAAATCCAGAGAAAAACCCTCTCAAATTCGCGGAATCAACCGAAGAACGAAAACACCAAAGAGGCACAAAAAGACCCACGGAAATCACAACACCGAAGCTTCTATACAAACCATGAAAGATTCATACAGGTTTAGCTTGCCTCCTCAACTATCGTATGGACCTCCCTGGGCCCACTACCTCGGTGGGTACCAGGACCGACTACTTGGTGGCCCCCTGGGACTACCCGACTTGAGCTGCACGGCACCTGATGGCGTGGAGCACAAGGATTACGGTGAAGGAGTACTCGGATAAGAGACTGTACGTGACCGGCTCCATGTAGAGAACGCCTAGACGTACACGACTAGTACTCTTTCCCTGAACCGACTTGTAACCCTGCCTCCCAAACTATATAAGGCGAGGCAGGGACCCTTATCTCTCTCATACGCATCATCTTGTAATCACGCCCAATCAATTCAGAGCTACGCAACATACAAGACGTAGGGTATTACGCACATTGCGGCCCGAACCTGTCTAAATTGTGTGCCACGTGTCTCTTCCTTCGAGTTACCGATCTCGGCGAGGCCACGTTCATCTACCTCAGGTACTCCCCTTGGTAGGTTGCCGGTCTAAAACACCGACAGCTGGCGCACCAGGAAGGGGCTCTCGCCGAAGCTCTCATGGCGAACTCGACGGCTTCAATCTTCATCAAGCCAACTATCGCCTTCAACCGCGGCGACATCTTCGTCTTCGGGTCTTGGGTCTGCACCGCTGACGGCGCTAGCTCCTTCCGACGCCGCCTCACCATGACACTCAACACGAAGATCGGGCTCGTGACACTTCCCGAGGTGATCATGGGCAACCTCGCCGGAAAATTCAGCGAAATTTCGCTCTACAACCAACACGCAGACTTCGAGTCCGGATCCACCTCGAACTTGAACTCGACGTCCCCATGGACCATAGCATGCAAGCCGGCTACTGAGCCATCGTGTGCTGACGTCCTGCTCCACGAGCACTTACCATATGGCCTCTGCAATGCTAGCAAGGCCCATGCGGAGGCTCTCGCTGCACGCCGGGCTGGCAAGGATATCGTCTCCGACTACTCTTCGAACTCCAACCCCGCCTCCGGCTACTACTCGGACTCCTCTTACGAGTTCGACTTCGGATCAGACCCTGACGAGCCCTAGACCGAGAACTCCACGATTGAGCAACCGCTGTCAGGAGATTCGTCGTAACATCTGGTTATAACATCTACACCCGCCGGGAGATCCTCGACCCAGTCGCCAACTGTCGGTGTTTTAGACCGGCAACCTACTAAGGGGAGTACCCGAAGTAGATGAATGTGGCCTCGCCGAGATCGGTAACTCGAAGGAAGAGACACGTGGCACACAATTTAGACAGGTTCGGGCCACGAGGTGCGTAATACCCTACGTCCTGTATGCTGCGTAGCTCTGGATTGATTGGGTATGATTACAAGATGGTGCAATTGTACACCGTGAGATGAGATGATCGAGAGAGGGGTCCCTGCCTTGCCTTATATAGTCCGGGAGGCAGGGTTACAAGTCAGTTTAGGGAGAGAGTACTAGTCGAGTATGTCTAGAAGTCTTCCATACAGTGCGGGACATGTACAACTTCCTAACCGAGTACTTCTCCTCTGTAGTCCTTGTGCTTCACGCCATCAGGTACCATGCAGCGCAAGTAGGGTAATCCCAGGGGCCCACCGAGTAGTCGATCCTGGTACCCACCGAGGTAGTGGGCCCAGGGAGGTCCATACGACAAGCCCCCGAGTACTTTGTAGTCGAGAAGGATAGCTTCAAGTAGTCTTGACGGCCTTAACGAGTAGTCCTCGAGCGTCCCCGAGTACTACAAGTCAAAAGTCCTCAAGAGTAGTCGAAGCATTCCGAGGCTGGAATGTACTCCAACTGATGTTTGAGCAATCTTGAAGCCTTCTCGAGTAGTCCCAAGCGTCCTCGAGTGCTGCCCTCGAAGGTCTTCAACAATGCCCGCGTTGTCTGGAAGCCGAAGCTGATATGGAAGCGCGATTGCAAAATCGCACTCCATATGGTGTAGCCCCCGAGCCTTAGGTTGAGTTGTAGACTCTGGCTGAGGGTCCATCTGAAGTTTTGGCAAGCATATCCCGAAAAATCCGGAGAAAAAACCGAAGGACACGTGGCACAGAGCCCCCGTGCCTTGAGTCGAGTACTTCCTCTCGAATTGAAGGGTCATCTATTAGAATGTGTCCTGAGATGCTCCTGAGTCTTGTCGCTTCCTAGGTAATCGAGTAGAAGTAGCCGAGCCCCCGAGGTGAGGCGCGTCGACTAGTTGAAGTTGAAGAGTCACGCGCGGCCACTGAGTCAGCCGAGCGCAAACTTATCCATCCGGCCGTTGGAGGGCCGCGTTGACTTATAAATAGAAGCCAAATCCCTTAGGGTTTTTCACCCTACGCAACTGTAGCCATTCCAAACACATCTTGGCAAGAAATCACCACCAGTGCGCGCCGCCTTCGCTGAGTGAAGTGTAGATCCGAGCGTGCCGCCAGAGAGAGCCACCGCGGTAGCCCCCGAGCGAATGCGTGTGAAGACCCCGTGCACTTGGAGGATGAAGCCATCTCCGTCCAAGACCGCGAAGGCCGCCGGCGGGAAGAAGAGGAACCGTGACGAAGCCGCCGGATCTGCCGCAGGGACATCACCGCCGATGTCTCCACCGCAGCCAGATCCGAACCGCGAATGGAAGAAGTCGAAGACGAAGACCGAAGACCTGCTAGCCCTCCTCAACAGTGGATTCATCTGGGAGAAGGAGGTGGACATGTGGAGGGACGCCGCCGGGGATCCGTACCCGATGGAGAAGAATGAAGACGAGATCCCGATGTTCGCGCGATTCGCGGAGCGCGGGCTCTCACTCCCGGCGAGCAACTTCTTCAAGGGGCTCATGGGGTACTACGGCATCAAGTACCTCAACCTCAACCCCAACGGTATTTTCCACACCGCCGTCTTCGTACATTTCTACGAAGCTTTTCTGGGGATCAAGCCCCATTGGATCTTGTTCCGGAAGTTCTTCTGGGTGAAGCCGCAACCCAGCGCCAGCAACTCGCGGGTAGTCGGAGGAGCGGGGATCCAGATGCGGGAGGACGCCGCCGAGCAGTACCTCTCGTACAAGCTCATAGACTCCAATCAAGACTGGAAGGCAAAGTGGTTCTACATCACGAACCACCATCCGGGGTTGCCGAAGCCGAGCGGGAAGCAGCCCAAGCATCGCCCGTGGTAGAACACGGAGCCGACGATGTAGGAGGGGATCCAGCTCCCGGAGTTGTTGGCGCAGATCAAGGCGCTAAGGGAAGCCGGGCTGAGGGCCGAGCACGTGGCCTTCACCTTCATGAAGCGCAGGGTGCAGCCGCTGATGGCCTGCGACACCCTGGGGTTCGAGTACACCGGCGACGACGACACGTCGCGGATGCCTGGAGACGAAGTCGACGACGACGACATTGTCGACAGGTTGGCGCGGATCTTCAAGGCCATGCCGCCGTACACAGCGTGCCCCGTACCGGAGTACTCCGCAGCGCGCCCACCAAAGGAGGTAAGTAGTCGCACCCAGTGTCGAGTACCCATTCTGTGGGAGTAGTCGTACTGATGGGTTATGTCTTGCAGGACGACTTGAAGAAGTTTGTCTCCGAGCTGTCGCCGCCCCCTCAGGAAGTCGAGATCCCAGAGGAGGGGAAGACCAAGGCCAAGGAGCGGCGTGAGGTCGGCGAAGGAGACGGCACCGTTGTCGTGGAGGACACGTCCGACAAGGACGACGACGAGGAGACGGCTGCGGCAGACCGCTTCCGACCGCGGTTGAGGTTCGGCCCGTCCCGGCTTGCCTCACATTCCTCTTGTTCGAGATCCACCGCTAGCTCCGGAGGCTAGTATGGCCACGCCGCCGCGGAAATCGCGCAATGCGTCCCGCAAGCGCGTGTCGAAGAAGTTGAAGGTCACTGAGACCACTTCCCCAGAGGTAAGTCGTCTTGAGTAGTGTAGTCGAGTACTACTGTCTCGAGTTCACTTGTAGATGAAGAAGTTTCCTTGCTTGAAGGAGTTGCCGCCAACGGAGCCCGTTGATCAGGGCGACAAAGGCGAGTGGGACACGGTGGGGGAAGCCACCGGGGAGTCGCGGCCCGGCCTCCTCGTCGAAGAACTCCCGGCGCGGATGGAGCGCCCGCCCCTCGCTCCTCGGGGAGAGCACGGAGCCCGCGGCCGGTGGCGCCGGAAGGAGTGGTGACCGCAGAAGCGCAGGAGAGCGCCGCACCCGGCCGGCGTTGCGCGAAGAGGCGGCCGGCCGCAGAGGCGCAAGAGGAGGCGCCCGCCGAGGCTAGACTGGTGGACATCGCCAGCATCCTCGGCACCCCGACCGTGACGGTGATCCGGTCAAGCTTGTAAGTGTTGAATCTTCCCGAGTAGTACTTGATGTGGTAGTCGTGCTTGACTGACAACCGGCTTGCGTACTCTGCAGGAAGTCGACGGATCTGTCCTGGGAGGGGGATGAACCCTCTGCAGCGGTGGCGGAAGAAGAAGCCGCGCCGCCCACTGAGGAGTCCGCTCCCGCCCCTCAGGCGGAGCCCGAAGCGCCGGCTGCTGAGGCTACGTTGCCTGAAGCCAGCGTAATCGAAGGTGAGTACTCTGCTCAGGCTAAAAAAAATAGTATCCCCGAAGAGTAGTCATAGTCATCAGATAACGCTGATGCTCTTGTCTTCTCGTTGACAGGCGCTGAGGCCGAGGGGAATGACATCCCATCGGCGGTGCCCATGGAGAACTTGACACCAGAAACTCAGGAGGCTACTGGAGGAGCCCCCGAGCTGATGGAGGTGGCTGCCGGAGAGGCCGCCGCGACAACCGGGGTAGAGGAGGCCACCATGCAACCAGCCGCTCTGGAGGTGGTCGTTCGCTCCCCGGAGATCCAAGACGCTGAGCCCATCCGCTCTGCACCGATGACCGAAGCCGCCACAAGTAGTCATGGAGGGATCGAGTTGCTGGCGGATGACTTGGTCGATCCGGCAACTGTGGCTCGGCATCTGGAGGCGGTCCGCCAAGCTGAGCAGTGGATGAAGGTGAGTAGCCATAACTCTTGAGTAGTCAATCCTTTAGCGTTGAGTACCCATTTGATGTGTATTGTCTGTGTAGGACGTCGCTGAGAAGTCCCGCTTGAAGTCTGAGATGCTTCAGGGCTTCGGCGACGCGGTGCTTCGGGCTGAGGCGCTGGAGGACCAACTCGTGAAGTCCCGGAAGCACGCGGCCGCCATGCAGTCCAAGCTTGATACCACCTTCGCCAAATACCACAACGACATCCAGGAGATGCAGGCGAAGAGCGACGACTTGGTGCGGAAGAACAAGTCGCTCCGCGAAGAAGAACAAAGGTACACCACTTGTCTTGTTGAGTACTTGTTGGAGGTCGAGAGGTAGTCTAACCCGCTTTTCCTTGTTGTTTGCAGAGCTTGAAACCCGGGTAGAGCAGTTGAAGACTTCAGAGACGGATCTGAAGAATCTCTTCTACCGGGAGCAGGAGGCCCGCCAGGTACTCGAGTTAGATTATAAGGAGCTTGCCTACGAGTGCGACAAGCACATGGAGCTTCGTATTGCCTCCGATCGCGACCTCGTCAACTCCTACAAATCATTGTAGAAGCTGAACGAGGACTGCGAGAAGCTGCGGGCCCAGCTGAAGGAGCTTGAAGAAGCCGCGCTCCCCATCGCGAGGCTGCTGGTGCCTCACCCTGGCGGTCCCAAGATAGCGCCTCTGGTGGATCGACTGAAGGAAGCCCCCAGCCGGCTGGCGGCCTACGTGAAGCATCTGGCGAAGTCGATCCCGAACCAGGTGCTAGCCTTCATGAAGTCATACTCCCGAAGGCCCCCGTAGATGTAGTCGCTGGCGGACTAGCCGCCAACTGTACCGACGAGCAATATGCGGAGCTGCTAGAGCAGATGGCGCCCATTGCGGAACAAGTCGCCGAAAAGCTTAACCTACAGTAGTCCTGTAATAGTTAGCTCGTAGAAGTAGATGTACAAAAACAACTGTAATGAAATTGTTTAAGTATTAATGAAGAGAAGTTCCATCAATGAGTACTCGTGGTCGCGATCTCAAAGTGCGGAGTCCCATCGTGGAGTTGTCGCGAGTAGTCGTACTCGGCAGTAGTCCCGTTGAGGGAAGTAGACAGTAAAGCAGTTGATGAGCGATCAAACTTTATTACTGAAGAAGTACACCTGGATGGCCAGGGCCATAGTTAGAGAGTAGTCGCCAGGACCCGGAGGCCGCCTACGGCTAAGTAGTGCTAGGGCGAGTAGCCGCTTACAGCAGTAGATCCGTAAGTAGCTGTATAGGCTGTATCTAGAGGTACATGGTCTCCCAGTAGACCGCTGCTAAAGTCCTTTGTCGCTCGTCGCAGCCCAGGATCCGTAGGTAGCCGCATGGGCTGGATTCTGGAGAAGAGTTGTCCGGAGACTAGTGCCTAGACCCTGAGGCCGCTTACAGCGAAGGAGTAGTCCGGAGACTGGAGCCAGGACCCGGAGGCCGCTTACGGTGGAGGGGTCTTGATGTAGTCGAGTAGACTTGAGCCCCCATGGTAGTCGTGTAAACTTAGGAGTAGAACCGACAGAGTTGGTCGACGTTCCACGAGTTGTTGACATCTTCGCCTTCAAGTGTCTGGAGGCGGTAGGAGCCCGGCCCGGTCACCTTTGCGACTGTGAAGGGACCTTCAGGGGGAGTTGAGCTTGTGTAGTCCTTCCGTGTTCTGAATACGACGGAGGAAGAGATCGCCAACGTTGAAGGAGCGTTCCTTGACGTTGCGGTCGTGGTAGCGTCGGATACCCTCCAGGTACCTTGCTGATTGGACGAGGGCAGCGCAGCGAGCTTCTTCAAGTCCATCGATGTCAACTCGCCTGCAGTCTTCAGAGACGCCTTCGTCGTAGTGCTTCACTGCTGGCGAATTCCATATGACATCAGCAGGGAGGATTGCCTCGGAGCCGTAGACCAGGAAGAAAGGGGATTACCCCGTTGGCTTGGAAGGCTGAGTACGTAGCCTCCAGAGTGCGTTGGGTAGTTCCTTGATCTACTTGCCTCCTTTGGAGTTAGCGGCGTCGTGTAGCCGCTTCTTGAGAGCGTCGAGCACCATCCCGTTGGCGCGCTCGACTTGTCCGTTGGCCCGAGGATGGTCAACTGAGACGTATCAGACGTCGACCCCGCTGTTCTCGCAGTACTCCCAGAACTGGTGGTTGTTGAAGTTGGAGCCCAGGTCTGTGATGATGCGGTGGGGTAGTCCGTAGCGATGCACGAGTTCATCCAGGAAGTCGAGTACTCTGTCAGCCTTGGGGCATGTGACCGGCTTGACCTCGATCCACTTGGTGAACTTGTCGATGGCCACCAATATTCGTTGAATCCACCGGCGCGATTGGTAGTGGCCCAATCATGTCGAGCTCCAAGCGGGCGAAAGGCCGGGTTGGCAGTATGGTGACTAACTTGTTGGCCGGGACGTGTTGCCGCTTGGCGAAGTATTGGCACCCTTGATACTTCCCGACGAGTTCTTGGGCGTCGCCTCAGAGCCGTGGGCCAATAGAAAGCTCGTCGGAAGGCCTTGCTGACTAGCGTGCGAGAGGACGCGTGGTTGCCGCAGACGCCTTTGTGGATCTCCTCCAAGATGTCCTTGCCTTCTTGTGTGGGGACGCACTTCATGAGAACTCGGAAGATGCGCCCGCCTGTAGAGCTTGTCTCCGACGAGGACGTAGGACTTGGCGCGGCGGATGAGTTGCTCGCCAAGTTCTTGTCCGAGGGAACCTTCTCGCTCGCCGAGGTAGTCGATGAAGGGTTGCCTCCGGTCGACACCCTTGAGTAGTCAATCCTTTAGTGTTGAGTACCCATGTCACATGTGTTGTCTGTGCAGGATGTCGCGGAGAGGTCCCGCCAGAAGTCCGAGATGCTTCAAGGATACGGCAACGCGGTGCTCCAGGCCGAGACATTGGAGGAGCAACTCGTGAAGTCCCGGAAGCACGCCGCCGCCATGCAATCAAAGCTAGACACCACCTTCGCCAAGTACCACAATGATGTCCAAGAGATGCAGGTGAAGAGCGACAATCTGGTGTGGAAGAACAAGTCTCTCCGCAACAAGAACAAAGGTACGCCATTGTCTTGTTGAGTAATTGTTGGAAGTACCTTTAAGTAGTCTGACCCGCTGTGCCTTGTTGATTGCAGAGCTGGAGACTCGAGTAGATCAGCTGAAGGCTTCGGAGACTGATATGAAGAACCTCTTCTACAGGGAGAAAGAGGCCCACCGGTGTACTGGAGTATGATTATAAGGAGCTTGCTTACGAGTGCGACAAGCACATGGAGCTCCGTATTGCATCGTATTGTGACCTCGTCAATCGCTACAAATCCTTGCGAAGGCCGAACGAGGACTGCGAGAAGCTGCGGGCCCAGCTCAAGGAGCTCGAGGAAGCCACGCTCCCATCGCGAGGCTGCTGGTGCCTCACCCTGGCAGTCCGAAGATAGCACCACTGGTGGACCGGTTGAAGGAAGCCCCCAGCCTCCTGACGACCTACATGAAGCACTTGGCAAAGTCGATCCCGAACCAGGTGCTGGCCTTCATGAAGTCGTACTTCCCAAAAGCTCCCGTAGATGTAGTTGCCTGCGGGCTAGCCGCCAACCGCACCGACGAGCGAGACGTGGAGCTGCTTGGAGCGAGATGGCGCCTATTGCAGAACAAGTTGCCGAGAAACTTAATCTCCAGTAGTCCTGTAACAGTTAGCTCGTAGTAGTAGTTGTACGAAAACAATTGTAACGAAATTGTTTAAGTATGAATGAAGAAAAACTTCCATGAATGAGTACTTGTTATCACGATCTTTGAGTGCGGAGTCACATCATGGAGTTGTCGCGAGTAGTCATACTCGCCAGTAGTCCCGTTGAGGGAGGAAGACAGTAAAGTAGTTGATGGGTAATCAAACTTTATTACTGAAGAAGTACACCTGGATGGCCAGGGCCGTTGTTACAGGGTAGTCGCCAGGACCCGGAGGCCGCCTACGGCTAAGTAGTGCTAGGGCGTGTAGCCGCTTACAGCAGTAGATCCGTAAGTAGCCATGTAGGCTAGATCTAGGAGTACATGGTCTCTCGGTAGACCGCCGCTAGAGTCCTTTATCGTTCGTCGCGGCCCGGGATCCGTAGGTAGCCGCACAGCCGGATTACGGGAGAGGAGTAGTCGGAGACTAGTGTCCGGACCGGAGGCCGCTTACGACAAAGGAGTAGTCCGAGAGACCGGTGCACGGACCGGAGGCCGCTTACAGCGAAGGGGTCTTGATGTAGTCGTGTAGACTTGAGCCCCCAGGGTAGTCATGTAGACTAGGCGTAGAACCGCCAGAGTTGGTCGACGTTCCATGAGTTGTTGACGTCTTCGCCTTCAAGTGTCTGGAGGCGGTAGGAGCCCGGTCCGGTCACCTTTGCAACTGTGAAGGGACCTTCCTAGGGCGAGCTGAGCTTGTGTAGTCCTTCCGTGTTCTGGATGCGATGGAGGACGAGATCACCAACGTTGAAGGAGCGTTCCTTGACGTTGCGATCGTGGTAGCGTCGGATACCCTCCAGGTACCTTGCTTATTAGACGAGGGCGGCGCAACAAGCTTCTTCGAGTTTGTCGATGTCAACTCGTCCGTTGTCTTCGAGACGCCTTCGTCGTAGTGCTCCACCGCCGGTGAATCCCACATGACATCAGCTGGGAGGATTGCTTCGGAGCCGTAGACCAATAAGTATGGAGACCGCCCCGTTGGCTTGGAGGGCCGAGTACGTAGCCCCCGAGTGCATTGGGTAGTTCCTTGATCCACTTGCCTCCTTTGGAGTTAACGGCGTCGTGTAGCCGCTTCTTGAGAGCGTCGAGCACCATCCCGTTGGCACACTCGACTTGTCCGTTGGCCCTAGGATGGGCGACCGAGACATATTGGACGTCGATCCCGTCGTTCTCGCGGTACTCCCGAAGCGGTGGTTGTTGAAGTTGGAGCCCGGTGTCCGTGATGATGCGATGGGGTAGTCTCGTAGCGATGTACTAGTTCATCCGAGAAGTCGAGTACTCTATCGGCCTTGGGGCATGTGACCGGCTTGACCTCGATCCACTTGGTGAACTTGTCGATGGCCACCAATACTCGTTGAATCCACTTGGCGCGGTTGGCGGTGGCCCAATCATGTCGAGCCCCCCGGCAAGCAAAGGGCCGGGTTGGCGGTATGGTGACTAGCTTGTAGGCCGGGACGTGTTGCTTCGCTTGGCGAAGTATTGACATCCTTGGCACCTTCGACGAGTTCTTCGGCGTCGCCCGGAGCCGTGGGCCGTAGAAAGCTCGCCGAAGGCCTTGCCGACCGGCGTACGAGAAGACGCGTGGTTGCCGCGGACGCCCTTGTGGATCTCCTCCAAGATGTCCTTTCCTTCTTGCACGGGGACACACTTCATGAGTACTCCGAGAAGATGCGCCCGCTTGTAAAGCTTGTCTCCGACGAGGACGTAGGACTTGGCGCGGCGAATGAGCCGCTCGGCCCGGGTTTTTGTCCGATGGAGCCTTCGCTCGCCGAGGTAGTCGATGAAGGGTTGCCTCCCGGTCCGCGTCGATCATCATGACCTCTGGGCGGTCGGCGGATGCGGCCGGGACGGTGGTCGGTGGCGCCGGCTGCGGGATGGATGGCGCGTGAAGCTCGTGGACGAAGACACCCGCCGGTACTTGAGCGCGAGTAGAACCGAGCTTCGATAGGACGTCGCTTGCAACGTTGTTGTCGCGGACGATGTGGTGGAACTCGAGACCGTAGAACTTGTTCTCGAGCTTGCGGACTTCTAGGCAGTAGGCGTCCATGTTCTCCTTGTTGCGGTCCCTGGACTTGTTGACTTGGTTGATGACCACTGCAGAGTCGCCGTAGACTAGTAGTCGCTTGATGCCCAGTGAAGCCGCGAGGCGGAGCCCGTGTAGGAGAGCTCCGTACTCGGCTTCGTTGTTTGAGACCTTCCAGAAGATCTGTAGGACGTACTTGAGTTGTTCGCACGTCGGAGAGATCAGGAGTACCCCTGCACCTGCGCCCTCGAGGTTGAGTGAGCCGTCGAAGTACATCACCCAATGCTCTGGTCGCACGGTTGGAGTAGGTAGCTGATTTTCCCGCCACTATGCCATGAAGTCGACTAGCGCCTGCGACTTGATGGCTGTACGTGGCTTGAAGTTGATGGTGAGGGCGCCGAGTTCGACTGCCCATTTGGAGATTCTTCCAGTAGCATCTTGGTTCCGCAGGATGTCGCCGAGCGAGTAGTCGGTGACGACGGAGATCGAGTACTCCTGGAAGTAGTGTCGTAGCTTCCGCGAGGTAATGAGTACTGCGTACGAAGCTACGTACAGCCGGTAGCGTGCCTTGGACTCCGACAGACCTCGCCGACGAAGTAGACCGGGCGGCCCGGACCGGATAGGCGTGGCCGTCTTACGCCGCTCGACGACGATGGCGATGACCGACCACGTGAGTAGTCGCGGCGAGGTAGAGCGATGAGCGCGCTCGCCTTTGCGAGGAGCCGTGAGGACTGGTGGCTTCGATAGGAAGTCCTTGAGCTGAGCTAGGGCTTGGTCCGCCTCTGGAGTCCACACGAACTTCTCTTGGTGCTTGAGTAGTTTGAAGAAGGGGAGCCCCCGTTCTCCAAGCTTCGAGATGAATGTGTTCAAGGCCGCCATGCACCCTGTCAGCTTCTGGACGTCTTTGATGCACGTGGGAGCTTTCATGCTGGTGATGGCGGAGATCTTCTCGGGGTTGGCTTCGATGCCGCGTTGGCTGATGATGAAGCCGAGTAGTTTGCCCGAAGGTACGCTGAAGACGCACTTGTTCGGGTTGAGCTTCCAGCGGTACTCGCGCAGAGATGCGAAAGTCTCTTCAATGTCGTCGATGAGGGTATTGGAGTTTCTGGTCTTGACGACCACGTCATCCACGTAGGCTTCGACGTTCTTGTTGAGTTGCTTCTTGAAGCAGGCCTGGATAGCTCGTTGATAGGTGGCACCGGCGTTCTTCAGCCTGAAGGACATGGTCGTGTAGCAGTACGCACCAAACGGGGTGATGAACGCGGTCTTCTCCTGGTCTTCTTCCTTGATCGTGATCTGGTGGTACCCGGAGTACCAGTCGAGGAAGCAGAGCAGGTCGCAGCCCGCCGTGGAGTCGATGACTTGATCAATCCGCGGCAACGCGAAGGGGTCCTTGGGGCAGTGTTTGTTGAGATCGGTGTAGTCGACACACATCCTCCACTCGTTCGAGTTCTTCTTGCGGACGAGGACGGGGTTGGCGAGCCACTCAGGATGGAAGACTTCTCTGATGAAGCCAGCCGCGAGTAGTTTGGCGAGTTCCTTCTTGATGGCATCCCGTCTGTCGTTGGAGAAACGTCGGAGGTGTTGTCGCTTGGGGGTAGCTTTAGGGTCGACGTTGAGGCAGTGCTCGATCAACTCCCTGGGCACTCCTGGCATGTCCGCTGGCTTCCACGCGAAGATGTCGCGGTTAGCCCGAAGGAAGTTGATGAGCGCGTCTTCCTATTTGGGGTCGTGGCCGGCCCCGATGGTGGTGGTCTTGGCTGGCTTCGCTGTTTTGAAGTTCATTAGTCTTGACAGAACCTCCTCAGTTGGCTGAGGCTTGTAGCCTTTGTCAGACTTCTCAGGGATGTCGAGTTCACTTGTTGCAAGCTTCTTCGACGTGGCGTAGACCTCCATCATCGCGTTGGGTACTTGATTTGTGGAGGCAATCTCCACAGCTTTCGTGTCGCAGTTGTGCGAGATCTTCAAGTCCCCTTGGAGAGAGAGTACACCTGCTGGACTCGGCATCTTGAGTACCAAGTAGGTGTAGTGGGGCACCGCCATGAACTTGGCGATAGCCGGTCTGCCGAGGATGGCATGGTAGGATGTCTCGAAGTCCGCGACCTCGAACTTGATGTACTCGGTATGATAGTTGTCCCGAGATTCCCCGAAGGTAAGCGGCGAACCACCGAGCCCAGCGGGATAGCCGCGTTACCGGGGACGATGCCGTAGAAAGGCGTGTTGCTCTTGGTGAGCATGTGGGTGATGTCGAGCTTCATCTTCTTCAAGGTCTTGGTGAAAAGGACGTTGAGCCCGCTTCCACCGTCGATGAGGACCTTGTTGAGCTTGGAGCCCGCGACCACCGGCTTTAGGACGAGGGGGAACCGCCCTGGTTCGGAGAAGCTGGTCCATTGATTCGCACGGGAGAAGGTAATGGGTACCTCCGACCACCTGAGAGGGGTCGGGACCGCTGGTTCAATGCTCATGACTTCTCGACGAGTAGCCTTTTGCTCCCTCTTGCTGGGTAGTCCACCGAAGAGGACGTTGACAGTCTTGTCGGGCTCCTGGAAGTCGCCGTTGTCTCCATCGTTCTTCTTCTTGCCTTTCTTGTCGTGAGGGTGCGGTGGCTCTGGAGTACTCTTGAGTGCTCGCCTGAGTTGGTAGCACTGCTCGGTGGTGTGGTTGCCGTCCAGGTGCCACGAGCACTTCTCCTTTAGCAAGTCTTTGAAGCCGCCGGAGTTCTTCTTCGAGTTCTCCTTCGCAGGGCGTAGGATAGTCGCGACAGTGTTGTCTGGCTTGCGCTTGCGGTTGGGACCCGAGTAGTTGCTGTTGTTGTTGCGACCGCCTTGGTTCCCGTTGTTGCTGCTGCCGCCACCCGCGTTTTGCTTGTTCTTGCCACGGATGGCGTCGTACTTGGCGTTGGCCTTGTCCTCTTCATCCACCCAGGACATGATCATGTCCTTGAGGTGGGGGATGGACTTGGGGCGGCGACGACCGAAGTCTTCGAAGGTGCGGCGGTGCTAGAGGCCGTCTTGGAAGAGGTCGAAGACCTCCTTGTTGGTGACGTCGACTACGGTAGCGCGCTTGTCGAAGAAGCGGCGCATGTACTTGCGGAGGGTCTCGCCTTGTTCCTGCTTGACCATGGCCAGGTCCATGCGAGTACCCAAGCGACCCATGGCGCCCGCGAAGTTGCTGGTGAACTGCTCCTTCAGCTGGTCCCACTTGTCGATCGAGTGCTTGTCCAGCGACTCGAGCCATGTGAGTGGGGCTTGGTCTAGGCAGAAGGGGAAGTAGAGGCACTTGGTGTCGTTGTTGCCGCCAACGTTCTCGATGGAGAGGGCGTAGCACCTGAGCCACTGGATGGGGTCCTGCTTCACGTCGTACTTGGTGATCCCCAAAGGCTTGAACTTGTCGAGGAGGAGCAAGTTGCGAAGTCGAGGTGAGAAGGCGGGGAAGCCGTCGTTGTCGCCTGCGGTGGCCGACTTCTTCCGTCGCAGTTCCTCATCTTCTGGCGGGCGTCGTAGCCGCCCTGTGAGGCACCGGAGGCGTGGCTGTTCGCGTGGTTTCGACCGCCGTGGTTGCCGCTGCCGCCGGCCCTCCTATTGGCTCCGTGGTTGGAGCTTCCATCGTTGCTGCCGCCGCCGTCAGGGTCGCGGCCGCCGCCGTCAGGAGCGCGGTGAGGGACGACCTCACGGTTGCTGTTGCCACCTTGTGAGGGTCCGCCGGCGTTTGCGCGAGTACGGTTGGGCTGAGCTAGCTGCTCGGCTCGAGTACGGTTGCGGCCGAGGTCAGCACTGCGACTTGTAGCTTCGTTGTCGCGGTTCCTGGCGGGGAGGAGGTCGGTTGACCCGTTGTCGACCCGCATGAAGTAGGCGTCTTCAGCGAGCTTGGCGATGACTTCTCCGGCGCGTATTCCCTATGCCTGGCGTGCGATCGCTGTGATCGACATGAGGCACTGCTCGGGGGTAGTGTGTACTCTACTCTCGACCGCCTCGAGAGCTTCCGCAAGGTTGCGGATGGGGAGGTTGTCTCTGAGATGCCAGTGCCGTTCGTTGCGCTTCCTGTTACGCTCACGTCGAGCGTCCCTGTTGGCGGCGATCTCGTCTGCAGGTGCATCAGCAGACAGCTCGTCTGCGGAGATGTCCTCAAGGTACTTGTCTTGAGCCGTCCCTGATGGTCCGGGGGTGTTGCCGGCAGCCATGAAGACTTGGCGATCGGGGTTGCCAAGGCTGGAGTCAGAGCTCGCCACTTCAGTTGGAGTGTACGAGTCAGCCTAGGCAAGTGGTGTTCCCTCCTGGAACGGGAGCGAGTCGAGGTAGGCGATGTAGCGTGGGTCTCCACTTATCAGGTCCGCGGGCTTGCGGTCTGGCCAGTAGACGAATCTCCCGGCAGGTGTGGACGTTATAACCAGCCCAGAGGCCGGCCCTGTTAAGGGATGCTCAGTAGTGTTGTCCTCGGACTCGGGATCTTCTGGGTCCGACCCGAAGTAGAACTCGTATGCGGAATCCGAGTAGAAACCGGAGAGGGGGTTGGAGTCCGAAGCGTGGCCGGGGGCGGTGTCAGAGTCCGAGTTGTACTCAGGTACGGGCTCCTTGCCGGCCCGGCGCGAAGAGGGAGCCCCCGTGCGGGCCCTGCAGGGGTTGCGGGGGCCACGCGTGGAGCTCTCGCGGGGTGGGGGTACCACATGCGATGGCTGAGCAGTCGGCTCGCATGCGATAGCCAACGGAGATGTCGAGTTCGAGTTGGAGGCGGACCCGAGCTCGAAGTAAAGCGAAATTTCGCCGAACTTGCCGGCGAGTTCGCCTGTGACGACTTCAGGAAGCGTCACGAAGCCGATCTCCAGGTTGGGCGGGATGGTGAGGCGGCACTGGAAAGATTCCGTGCCGTTAGCAGTGCAGACCGAAGCACCGAAAACGAAGGTGTCGCCGCAGTTGAAGGCGACGGTTGGCTTGAAGTAGACAGGAGCCGTCGAGTTCGCCATGTGATCTCGGGCGAGACCCCCTACTTGGAGCGCCAGCTGTCGGTGTTTTAGACCGGCAAGCTACTAAGGGGAGTACCCGAAGTAGATGAATGTGGCCTCGCCGAGATCGGTAACTCAAAGGAAGAGACACGTGGCACACAATTTAGACAGGTTCGGGCCGCGAGGTGCGTAATACCCTACGTCCTGTATGCTGCGTAGCTCTGGATTGATTGGGTACGATTACAAGATGGTGCAATTGTACACCGTGAGATGAGATGATCGAGAGAGGGGTCCCTGCCTCGCCTTATATAGTCCGGGAGGCAGGGTTACAAGTCAGTTTAGGGAGAGAGTACTAGTCGAGTACGTCTAGGAGGCTTCCATACAGTGTGGGACATGTACAGCTTCCTAACCGAGTACTTCTCCTCCGTAGTCCTTGTGCTTCACGCCATCAGGTACCGTGCAGCGCAAGTCGGGTAGTCCCAGGGGCCCACCGAGTAGTCGGTCCTGGTACCCACCGAGGTAGTGGGCCCAGGGAGGTCCATACGACACCAACCGGGTGCACACTACCCCCGAATAGTGCCTCATGTCTATCACTACGATAGCACGTCGGGCCCAGGGGATTCGCGCGGGCGAAGTCATCGCCAAGCTTGCGGAAGACGCCTACTTCATGAGGGTTGACAACAGAGTCACTCAAGTACCTCCCCCCAGAACTCGTGACCACGCGCACCACGAAGCCACTAGTCGCAGTCCAGCGGATGGTGGACGCAACCGTTCCCGAGGGGAACATCCACAAAATCCCAACCGCACCAGGGCATTAGCTGGAGGACCTTCTCAGGGCGGCAACAATGCCGGTGGCGTCGGCGGAAGCCGCGGCGCCGCTAGTCACAGCGACGCTGATGGTGGAGGTAGCAGCGGCGGAAGCTCCTCACACGGGGCTGGCAGGAGAGCTGACAGCAGAGGCAAACGCGGAGGTCGAGGCCACGCAGACAGCCACGTCACCGGTGTCTCACGCGGCGGCTACGATGCCCGCCGCAGAATTGAAGAAATACGTCGCAAAAAGTCATTCGAGGCAGGCGACAACGACGGCTTCCCCGCCTTCTCCGCTCGACTTTGCAATCTCCTTCTCCCAGTAAAATTCAAACCTCTAGGATCACAAAGTATGACGTGAAGCAAGACCCAGTTCAATGGCTCAGATGCTATGCCCTATCCATCGAAAATGCTGGTGGCAACAACGACACAAAGTGCCTTTACTTCCCCTTCTGCCTGGACCAAGAACCACTCACCTGGCTCGAGTCACCTGACAAGAACTCGATTGACGAGTGGGACCAGCTCAAGGCTCAGTTCACCAACAACTTCGTGGGTGTCATGGGACGCTCGGGTACTCGCATGGATCTGGCAATGGTGAAGCAGGAACAAGGCGAGATGCTACGCAAGTACATGCGACGCTTTTTCGACAAGTGTGCTACGATAGTCGATGTCACCGACAAGGAGGTCATCAACCTTTTCCAAGACGGTCTCTACCACCGCCGCACCTTTGAAGATTTCGATCGCCGCCGCCCGAGTTCCATCACTAAGCTCAAGGATATGATCACCTCATGGGCCGACGAAGAAGGCAAGGAAAACGCTAAGTACGATGCCATTCACGACAAGAGCAAGCACAACACGGGCAGCAGCAACAACAACACCAGGGATCAAGGGGGTTGCAACAACAACAACTACTCGGGCCCTAACCGCAAGCGCAAGCCAGACAACAAAGTCGCGGCTATCCAGCGTCCTGCGAAAGACAACTCAGAGAAGACCTCTGGCGGCTTGAAAGACTTGTTGAAAGAGAAGTGCCTGTGGCACCTGGAGGGCAATCATACCACCGAGCAGTGCTATCAACTCCGGCGAGCACTCAAGGATACTGCAGACCCACGGCTTCCTCACGACAAGAAGGGCAAGAAAAAAGCCGACGAGGGCAACAACGACTTCCAAGAACCCGACAAGACGGTGAATGTCCTCTTCCGCGGACTACCCACCAGACGGTCTTAGAGGGCCACCAGACGAGAAGTCTTGAACATTGAACCAGCGGTCCTGACCCCTCTCAGGTGGTCGGAGGTACCCACCACCTTCTCCCGTGCGGATCAATCGACAAGCTTCTCCGAGCCAGGGCGTTTCCCACTTGTCCTGAAACCAGTAGTCGTGGGCTCCAGACTCAACAAGGTGCTCATCAATGGCGGAAGCGGGCTCAACGTCTTTTCACAAAGACCTTGAAGAAGATGAAGCTCGACATTACCCACATGCTCACCAAGAGCACATCGCCTTTCTACGACATCGTCCCTGGGAACGCGGCTATTCCACTAGGTTCAGTGGTCCTGCCAGTTACCTTCGGGGAAACCAGGGAGAATTACCGCACCGAGTACATCAAGTTCGAGGTTGCGGACTTCGAGACTTCCTACCATGCCATCCTCGGCAGACCAGCTATCGCCAAGTTCATGGCGGTACCCCACTACACGTACTTGGTACTCAAAATGCCAAGTCCTGCCGAAGTACTCTCACTACAAGGGGACTTGAAGATATCCTTCAACTGCGACACAAAGGCTGTGGAACTCGCAACTACTAATCAAGTACCCAACACAATGATGGAAATCTATGCTGCATCCAAGAAGCTTGCCCCAACTGAACTCGAGATCCCAGAGTAGTCTGACACAGCAAACAAGCCTCAACCATATGAGGAAGTGCAAGTCAAGGCGATCAACCTTGGGATAGAGGACAATAGCAAGACTACCATGATCGGGGCGGGCCTTGACCCAAAATAGGAAGACACGCACGTCAGCTTCGTCCGGGCTAATCGAGACATCTTCGCTTGGAAACCAGCGGACATGCCAGGGGTGCCCAGGAGGCTGATCGAGCACTCACTCAACGTCGACCCTAAAGGTACCCCCAAATGACAACATCTCCGCCGTTTTGCGGACGACTGATGGGACGCCATCAAGAAGGAACTCGCCAAACTACTCGCGGCCGGCTTCAACAGAGAAGTCTTCCGTCCTGAGTGGCTAGCCAACCCCGTCCTCGTCCGCAAGAAGAACACAAACGAGTGGAGGATGTGTGTCGACTACATCGATCTCAACAAACACGCCCCAAGGACCCTTTCGGGTTGTCGCGATTGATCAAGTCATCGATTCCACAAGTTTGTCGGTATTTAAACCTCTCGACCTCCATGGGAGGTACCCGCAACAAGGTAGAAGGTGAGGATCGCCATGATCTGGAACCCGAAGGTACGCACAAGGACACAAGACACAAGATTTATACAGGTTCGGGTAGCCAGAGTAGCTACCCTACGTCCTGTTTGGAGTAGTATTGCGCCCTGCGCTTGGGTGTTGTTCCCCGGAGGGATTGTGGATGTCCTCCTAGGTACCCGACCCTCCTTTATATAGTCCAGGGGGTGGGTTCCTAGTCGCTTACAATGCAGGAGTCCTAGTAGGATTACACAGAGCGAGTCCTAGTAGAAGTACAGGGGAATTCTAGTAGGAGTCCGTCTTCTACTTTTCTTCCTTCTTTGCATGAGTATCCGGGGAGTATGCCTGACAAGCCCCCGAGCACATTGTAGTCGAGAGTAGTAGTTCGAGTAGTCTTGAAGCCTCTTCGAGTAGTTCTCGAGCGTCCTCGAGTACTGCTTGGAGAAGTCTTCAATAGTACTTGAACTGCCACGAGGCTGGAAGGTGGTCCAGGTCATCTGTCTTGAAGTCGAGATTATATGGAAGTGCGGTTGAGAAATATGGAGTAGCCCCCGAGCCTTAGGTTGAGTTGCAGACTCTAGCTGAGGGTCAATCTTGATTCTGAATCTTCCATCTTGAAAATTTTGAAAGATGGGTGTAGCATAGTAGCCCCTGAGCCTTGAAATGATTAGGTAATCAATCCAAGGGTCTTCAGTGTTCGCGAAAGACATCATCCGAGTACTCTTGCAGTGTGTAGCCCTCGAGATAAGGGAGCTATATGAGCCACGTCGAGTAGTGATTGGTGAGGAGCCCCCGAGCTTGAGAGAGAGTGAAGCATGCTGAAGTTATCTTCGAGTAGTATGTGAAATGCAGCCCCCGAGCTGGAGAGATTCCAAGTAGCAGTTTTGGCGTCGAGCCGTGGAGCTTGAGAAGTAGTCGTGCCGTCAGAGCGGACTTTAGATGCGACAGAAGTCGACTTTAGATGCTGGCAGAGCGGACTTTAGAATGCGACTTGAAAACCGTAGTCGACTTTGTGCCGTGCGGAACGGACTTTGAGATGCGACTTAAAAACCGAAGTCGACTTTAGTTGCCGTACAGAGCGGACTTTAGAATGCGACCTAAAAACTGATGTCGACTTTGTGCCGCGCTGAGCGGACTTTGATATGCGACTTTAGAAGTCGACTTAGGATGCCGCGCGGAGCGGACTTTGAGATGCGACTTAAAAACCGAAGTCGACTTTGTGACGCCGCGTGGAGCGGACTTTTGAGTTGCGACTGAAGAAGTCGACTTTAGTTTGCCACGTAAAGCGGACTTTGATATGCGACTTTAGAAGTCGACTTTGTGCCACGCGGGGTGGACTTAAGATGCAAAAAACGAAAAGTACTTTCCGGAAAGCCAAAGCGAATAAAAAATCAGAGAAAACGAGTAGTTTTGCCGCCGGAGCGGGCTTAAGATTGCGACCGAAGTCGGCTTGTGCCACCGGAGTGGGCTTGGATGCGACCGTTGGCGTCGACTTGTGCCACCGGAGTGGGCTTGAGTACCTGAGCCATGGATTTCAGACCCAAGGAACGATTGCCGCCAGAGCGGGCTTGTGCCACCGGAGTGGGCTTAAGTACCTGAGCCATGGATTTCAGACCCAAGGTACGGTTGCCGCCAGAGCGGGCTTGGAGGGTGCGACCGGAGTCGGCTTGAGGGTGCGACCGGAGTCGGCTTGTGTACCTAGGCCATGGATTTCAGACCCAAGGTATGGTTGCCACCGTAGTGGACTTGAAGGTGCGACCGGAGTCGACCCTAAAGGTACCCCCAAACGACAACATCTCCGCCGTTTTGCCGACGACTGATGGGACGCCATCAAGAAGGAACTCGCCAAACTACTCGCGGCCGGCTTCATCAGAGAAGTCTTCCGTCCTGAGTGGCTAGCCAACCCCGTCCTCGTCCGCAAGAAGAACACAAACTAGTGGAGGATGTGTGTCGACTACATCGATCTCAACAAACACTGCCCCAAGGACCCTTTCGGGTTGTCGCAGATTGATCAAGTCATCGATTCCACAACTGTTGGTGTTTAAACCTCTCGACCTCCATGGGAGGTACCCGCAACAAGGTAGAAGGTGAGGATCGCCATGATCTGGAACCCGAAGGTACGCACAAGGACACAAGACACAAGATTTATACAGGTTCGGGTAGCCAGAGTAGCTACCCTACGTCCTGTTTGGAGTAGTATTGCGCCCTGCGCTTGGGTGTTGTTCCCCGGAGGGATTGTGGATGTCCTCCTAGGTACCCGACCCTCCTTTATATAGTCCAGGGGGCGGGTTCCTAGTCGGTTACAAGGCAGGAGTCCTAGTAGGATTACACAGAGCGAGTCCTAGTAGAAGTACAGGGGAATTCTAGTAGGAGTCCGTCTTCTACTTTTCTTCCTTCCTTGCATGAGTATCCGGGGAGTATGCCTGACAAGCCCCCGAGCACATTGTAGTCGAGAGTAGTAGTTCGAGTAGTCTTGAAGCCTCTTCGAGTAGTTCTTGAGCGTCCTCGAGTACTGCTTGGAGAAGTCTTCAATAGTACTTGAACTGCCACGAGGCTGGAAGGTGGTCCAGGTCATCTGTCTTGAAGTCGAGATTATATGGAAGTGCGGTTGCAAAATATGGAGTAGCCCCCGAGCCTTAGGTTGAGTTGCAGACTCTAGCTGAGGGTCAATCTTGATTCTGAATCTTCCGTCTTGAAAATTTTGAATGATGGGTGTAGCATAGTAGCCCCCGAGCCTTGAAATGATTAGGTAATCAATCCAAGGGTCTTCAGTGTTCGCGAAAGACATCATCCGAGTACTCTTGCAGTGTGTAGCCCTCGAGATAAGGGAGCTATATGAGCCACGTCGAGTAGTGATTGGTGAGGAGCCCCCGAGCTTGAGAGCGAGCGAAGCATGCTGAAGTTATCTTCGAGTAGTATGTGAAATGCAGCCCCCGAGCTGGAGAGATTCCAAGTAGCAGTTTTGGCGTCGAGCCGTGGAGCTTGAGAAGTAGTCGTGCCGTCAGAGCGGACTTTAGATGCGACAGAAGTCGACTTTAGATGCGGCAGAGCGGACTTTAGAATGCGACTTGAAAACCGTAGTCGACTTTGTGCCGTGCGGAGCGGACTTTGAGATGCGACTTAAAAACCGAAGTCGACTTTAGTTGCCGTACGGAGCGGACTTTAGAATGCGACTAAAAAGCGAAGTCGACTTTGTGCCGCGGCTGAGCGGACTTTGATATGCGACTTTAGAAGTCGACTTAGGATGCCGCGCGGAGCGGACTTTGAGATGCGACTTAAAAACCGAAGTCGACTTTGTGATGCCGCGTGGAGCGGACTTTTGAGTTGCGACTGAAGAAGTCGACTTTAGTTTGCCACGTAAAGCGGACTTTGATATGCGACTTTAGAAGTCGACTTTGTGCCACGCGGGGTGGACTTAAGATGCAAAAAACGAAAAGTACTTTCCGGAAAGCCAAAGCGAATAAAAAATCAGAGAAAACGAGTAGTTTTGGCGCCGGAGCGGGCTTAAGATTGCGACCGAAGTCGGCTTGTGCCACCGGAGTGGGCTTGGATGCGACCGTTGGCATCGACTTGTGCCACCAGAGTGGGCTTGAGTACCTGAGCCATGGATTTCAGACCCAAGGTACGATTGCCGCCAGAGTGGGCTTGTGCCACCGGAGTGGGCTTAAGTACCTAAGCCATGGATTTCAGACCCAAGGTACAGTTGCCGCCAGAGCGGGCTTGAGGGTGCGACCGGAGTCGGCTTGAGGGTGCGACCGGAGTCGGCTTGTGTACCTAGGCCATGGATTTCAGACCCAAGGTATGGTTGCCACCGTAGTGGACTTGAAGGTGCGACCGGAGTCGACCCTAAAGGTACCCCCAAACGACAACTCCGCCGTTTTGTCGATGACTGATGGGACGCCATCAAGAAGGAACTCGCCAAACTACTCACGACTGGCTTCATTAGAGAAGTCTTCCGTCCTGAGTGGCTAGCCAACCCCGTCCTCGTCCGCAAGAAGAACACAAACGAGTGGAGGATGTGTGTCGACTACATCGATCTCAACAAACACTGCCCCAAGGACCCTTTCGGGTTGTCGCAGATTGATCAAGTCATCGATTCCACAGCTGTCGGTGTTTAAACCTCTCGACCTCCATGGGAGGTACCCGCAACAAGGTAGAAGGTGAGGATCGCCATGATCCGGAACCCGAAGGTACGCACAAGGACACAAGACACAAGATTTATACAGGTTCGGGTAGCCGGAATAGCTACCCTACGTCCCGTTTGGAGTAGTATTGCGCCCGCGCTTGGGTGTTGTTCCCGGAGGGATTGTGGATGTCCTCCTAGGTACCCGACCCTCCTTTATATAGTCTAGGGGGCGGGTTCCTAGTCGGTTACAAGGCGGAGTCCTAGTAGGATTACACAGAGCGAGTCCTAGTAGAAGTACAGGGGAATTCTAGTAGGAGTCCGTCTTCTACTTTTCTTCCTTCCTTTCATGAGTATTCGGGGAGTATGCCAGACAAGCCCCCGAGCACATTGTAGTCAAGAGTAGTAGTTCGAGTAGTCTTGAAGCCTCTTCGAGTAGTTCTTGAGCGTCCTCGAGTACTGCTTGGAGAAGTCTTCAATAGTACTTGAACTGCCACGAGGCTGGAAGGTGGTTCAGGTCATCTGTCTTGAAGTCGAGATTATATTGAAGTGCGGTTGCAAAATATGGAGTAGCCCCCGAGCCTTAGGTTGAGTTGCAGACTCTAGCTGAGGGTCAATCTTGATTCTGAATCTTCCGTCTTGAAAATTTTGAATGATGGGTGTAGCATAGTAGCCCCCGAGCCTTGAAATGATTAGGTAATCAATCCAAGGGTCTTCAGTGTTCGCGAAAGACATCATCCGAGTACTCTTGCAGTGTGTAGCCCTCGAGATAAGGGAGCTATATGAGCCACGTCGAGTAGTGATTGGTGAGGAGCCCCCGAGCTTGAGAGCGAGCGAAGCATGCGAAGTTATCTTCGAGTAGTATGTGAAATGCGGCCCCCGAGCCGGGAGAGATTCCAAGTAGCGCTTTTGGCGTCGAGCCGTGGAGCTTGAGAAGTAGTCGTGCCGTCGGAGCGGACTTTAGATGCGACGAAGTCGACTTTAGATGCGGCAGAGCGGACTTTAGAATGCGACTTGAAAACCGTAGTCGACTTTGTGCCGTGCGGAGCGGACTTTGAGATGCGACTTAAAAACCGAAGTCGACTTTAGTTGCCGTACGAGCGGACTTTAGAATGCGACCTAAAAGCGAAGTCGACTTTGTGCCGCGGCGAGCGGACTTTGATATGCGACTTTAGAAGTCGACTTAGGATGCCGCGCGGAGCGGACTTTGAGATGCGACTTAAAAACCGAAGTCGACTTTGTGATGCCGCGTGGAGCGGACTTTTGAGTTGCGACTGAAGAAGTCGACTTTAGTTTGCCACGTAAAGCGGACTTTGATATGCGACTTTAGAAGTCGACTTTGTGCCACGCGGGGTGGACTTAAGATGCAAAAAACGAAAAGTACTTTCCGGAAAGCCAAAGCGAATAAAAAATCGAGAAAACGAGTAGTTTTGCCGCCGGAGCGGGCTTAAGATTGCGACCGAAGTCGGCTTGTGCCACCGGAGTGGGCTTGGATGCGACCGTTGGCGTCGACTTGTGCCACGGAGTGGGCTTGAGTACCTGAGCCATGGATTTCAGACCCAAGGTACGATTGCCGCCAGAGCGGGCTTGTGCCACCGGAGTGGGCTTAAGTACCTGAGCCATGGATTTCAGACCCAAGGTACAGTTGCCGCCAGAGCGGGCTTGAGGGTGCGACCGGAGTCGGCTTGAGGGTGCGACCGGAGTCGGCTTGTGTACCTAGGCCATGGATTTCAGACCCAAGGTATGGTTGCCACCGTAGTGGACTTGAAGGTGCGACCGGAGTCGACCCTAAAGGTACCCCCAAACGACAACATCTCCGCCGTTTTGCCGACGACTGATGGGACGCCATCAAGAAGGAACTCGCTAAACTACTCGCGACCGGCTTCATCAGAGAAGTCTTCCGTCCTGAGTGGCTAGCCAACCCCGTCCTCATCCGCAAGAAGAACACAAACGAGTGGAGGATGTGTGTCGACTACATCGATCTCAACAAACACTGCCCCAAGGACCCTTCCGGGTTGTCGCAGATTGATCAAGTCAACGATTCCACAACTGTCGGTGTTTAAACCTCTCGACCTCCATGGGAGGTACCCGCAACAAGGTAGAAGGTGAGGATCGCCATGATCTGGAACCCGAAGGTACGCACAAGGACACAAGACACAAGATTTATACAGGTTCGGGTAGCCAGAGTAGCTACCCTACGTCCTGTTTGGAGTAGTATTGCGCCCTGCGCTTGGGTGTTGTTCCCCGGAGGGATTGTGGATGTCCTCCTAGGTACCCGACCCTCCTTTATATAGTCTAGGGGGCGGGTTCCTAGTCGGTTACAAGGCAGGAGTCCTAGTAGGATTACACAGAGCGAGTCCTAGTAGAAGTACAGGGGAATTCTAGTAGGAGTCCGTCTTCTACTTTTCTTCCTTCCTTTCATGAGTATCCGGGGAGTATGCTGACAAGCCCTCGAGCACATTGTAGTCGAGAGTAGTAGTTCGAGTAGTCTTGAAGCCTCTTCGAGTAGTTCTTGAGCGTCCTCGAGTACTGCTTGGAGAAGTCTTCAATAGTACTTGAACTGCCACGAGGCTGGAAGGTGGTTCAGGTCATCTGTCTTGAAGTCGAGATTATATTGAAGTGCGGTTGCAAAATATGGAGTAGCCCCCGAGCCTTAGGTTGAGTTGCAGACTCTAGCTGAGGGTCAATCTTGATTCTGAATCTTCCGTCTTGAAAATTTTGAATGATGGGTGTAGCATAGTAGCCCCCGAGCCTTGAAATGATTAGGTAATCAATCCAAGGGTCTTCAGTGTTCGCGAAAGACATCATCCGAGTACTCTTGCAGTGTGTAGCCCTCGAGATAAGGGAGCTATATGAGCCACGTCGAGTAGTGATTGGTGAGGAGCCCCCGAGCTTGAGAGCGAGCGAAGCATGCTGAAGTTATCTTCGAGTAGTATGTGAAATGCAGCCCCCGAGCTGGAGAGATTCCAAGTAGCAGTTTTGGCGTCGAGCCGTGGAGCTTGAGAAGTAGTCGTGCCGTCAGAGCGGACTTTAGATGCGACAGAAGTCGACTTTAGATGCCGGCAGAGCGGACTTTAGAATGCGACTTGAAAACCGTAGTCGACTTTGTGCCGTGCGGAGCGGACTTTGAGATGCGACTTAAAAACCGAAGTCGACTTTAGTTGCCGTACAGAGCGGACTTTAGAATGCGACTTAAAAACTGAAGTCGACTTTGTGCCGCGCTGAGCGGACTTTGATATGCGACTTTAGAAGTCGACTTAGGATGCCGCGCGGAGCGGACTTTGAGATGCGACTTAAAAACCGAAGTCGACTTTGTGATGCCGCGTGGAGCGGACTTTTGAGTTGCGACTGAAGAAGTCGACTTTAGTTTGCCACGTAAAGCGGACTTTGATATGCGACTTTAGAAGTCGACTTTGTGCCACGCGGGGTGGACTTAAGATGCAAAAAACGAAAAGTACTTTCCGGAAAGCCAAAGCGAATAAAAAATCAGAGAAAACGAGTAGTTTTGCCGCCGGAGCGGGCTTAAGATTGCGACCGAAGTCGGCTTGTGCCACCGGGAGTGGGCTTGGATGCGACCGTTGGCGTCGACTTGTGCCACCGGAGTGGGCTTGAGTACCTGAGCCATGGATTTCAGACACAAGGTACGATTGCCGGCAGAGCGGGCTTGTGCCACCGGAGTGGGCTTAAGTACCTAAGCCATGGATTTCAGACCCAAGGTACAGTTGCCGCCAGAGCGGGCTTGAGGGTGCGACCGGAGTCGGCTTGAGGGTGCGACCGGAGTCGGCTTGTGTACCTAGGCCATGGATTTCAGACCCAAGGTATGGTTGCCACCGTAGTGGACTTGAAGGTGCGACCGGAGTCGACCCTAAAGGTACCCCCAAACGACAACATCTCCGCCGTTTTGCCGACGACTGATGGGACGCCATCAAGAAGGAACTCGCCAAACTACTCGCGGCCGGCTTCATCAGAGAAGTCTTCCGTCCTGAGTGGCTAGCCAACCCCGTCCTCGTCCGCAAGAAGAACACAAACGAGTGGAGGATGTGTGTCGACTACATCGATCTCAACAAACACTGCCCCAAGGACCCTTTCGGGTTGTCGCAGATTGATCAAGTCATCGATTCCACAGCTGTCGGTGTTTAAACCTCTCGACCTCCATGGGAGGTACCCGCAACAAGGTAGAAGGTGAGGATCGCCATGATCTGGAACCCGAAGGTACGCACAAGGACACAAGACACAAGATTTATACAGGTTCGGGTAGCCAGAATAGCTACCCTACGTCCTGTTTGGAGTAGTATTGCGCCTGCGCTTGGGTGTTGTTCCCCGGAGGGATTGTGGATGTCCTCCTAGGTACCCGACCCTCCTTTATATAGTCTAGGGGGCGGGTTCCTAGTCGGTTACAAGGCAGGAATCCTAGTAGGATTACACAGAGCGAGTCCTAGTAGAAGTACAGGGGAATTCTAGTAGGAGTCCGTCTTCTACTTTTCTTCCTTCCTTTCATGAGTATTCGGGGAGTATGCCAGACAAGCCCCCGAGCACATTGTAGTCAAGAGTAGTAGTTCGAGTAGTCTTGAAGCCTCTTCGAGTAGTTCTTGAGCGTCCTCGAGTACTGGTTGGAGAAGTCTTCAATAGTACTTGAACTGCCACGAGGCTGGAAGGTGGTCCAAGTCATCTGTCTTGAAGTCGAGATTATATTGAAGTGTGGTTGCAAAATATGGAGTAGCCCCCGAGCCTTAGGTTGAGTTGCAGACTCTAGCTGAGGGTCAATCTTGATTCTGAATCTTCCGTCTTGAAAATTTTGAATGATGGGTGTAGCATAGTAGCCCCCGAGCCTTGAAATGATTAGGTAATCAATCCAAGGGTCTTCAGTGTTCGCGAAAGACATCATCCGAGTACTCTTGCAGTGTGTAGCCCTCGAGATAAGGGAGCTATATGAGCCACGTCGAGTAGTGATTGGTGAGGAGCCCCCGAGCTTGAGAGCGAGCGAAGCATGCTGAAGTTATCTTCGAGTAGTATGTGAAATGCAGCCCCCGAGCTGGAGAGATTCCAAGTAGCAGTTTTGGCGTCGAGCCGTGGAGCTTGAGAAGTAGTCGTGCCGTCAGAGCGGACTTTAGATGCGACAGAAGTCGACTTTAGATGCCGGCAGAGCGGACTTTAGAATGCGACTTGAAAACCGTAGTCGACTTTGTGCCGTGCGGAGCGGACTTTGAGATGCGACTTAAAAACCGAAGTCGACTTTAGTTGCCGTACAGAGCGGACTTTAGAATGCGGCCTAGAAACTGAAGTCGACTTTGTGCCGCGCTGAGCGGACTTTGATATGCGACTTTAGAAGTCGACTTAGGATGCCGCGCGGAGCGACTTTGAGATGCGACTTAAAAACCGAAGTCGACTTTGTGATGCCGCGTGGAGCGGACTTTTGAGTTGCGACTGAAGAAGTCGACTTTAGTTTGCCACGTAAAGCGGACTTTGATATGCGACTTTAGAAGTCGACTTTGTGCCACGCGGGGTGGACTTAAGATGCAAAAAACGAAAAGTACTTTCCGGAAAGCCAAAGCGAATAAAAAATCAGAGAAAACGAGTAGTTTTGCCGCCGGAGCGGGCTTAAGATTGCGACCGAAGTCGGCTTGTGCCACCGGAGTGGGCTTGGATGCGACCGTTGGCGTCGACTTGTGCCACCGGAGTGGGCTTGAGTACCTGAGCCATGGATTTCAGACCCAAGGAACGATTGCCGCCAGAGCGGGCTTGTGCCACTGGAGTGGGCTTAAGTACCTAAGCCATGGATTTCAGACCCAAGGTACAGTTGCCGCCAAAGCGGGCTTGAGGGTGCGACCGGAGTCGACTTGAGGGTGCGACCGGAGTCGGCTTGTGTACCTAGGCCATGGATTTCAGACCCAAGGTATGGTTGCCACCGTAGTGGACTTGAAGGTGCGACCGGAGTCGACCCTAAAGGTACCCCCAAACGACAACATCTCCGCCGTTTTGCCGACGACTGATGGGACGCCATCAAGAAGGAACTCGCCAAACTACTCGCGGCCAGCTTCATCAGAGAAGTCTTCCGTCCTGAGTGGCTAGCCAACCCCGTCCTCGTCCGCAAGAAGAACACAAACGAGTGGAGGATGTGTGTCGACTACATCGATCTCAACAAACACTGCCCCAAGGACCCTTTCGGGTTGTCGCAGATTGATCAAGTCATCGATTCCACAGCTGTCGGTGTTTAAACCTCTCGACCTCCATGGGAGGTACCCGCAACAAGGTAGAAGGTGAGGATCGCCATGATCTGGAACCCGAAGGTACGCACAAGGACACAAGACACAAGATTTATACAGGTTCGGGTAGCTAGAGTAGCTACCCTACGTCCTGTTTGGAGTAGTATTGCGCCCTGCGCTTGGGTGTTGTTCCCCGGAGGGATTGTGGATGTCCTCCTAGGTACCCGACCCTCCTTTATATAGTCTAGGGGGCGGGTTCCTAGTCGGTTACAAGGCAGGAGTCCTAGTAGGATTACACAGAGCGAGTCCTAGTAGAAGTACGGGGGAATTCTAGTAGGAGTCCGTCTTCTACTTTTCTTCCTTCCTTTCATGAGTATCCGGGAGTATGCCGACAAGCCCCCGAGCACATTGTAGTCGAGAGTAGTAGTTCGAGTAGTCTTGAAGCCTCTTCGAGTAGTTCTTGAGCGTCCTCGAGTATCGCTTGGAGAAGTCTTCAATAGTACTTGAATCGCCACGAGGCCGGAAGGTGGTCGGGTCATTTGTCTTGAAGTCGAGATTATATTGAAGTGCGGTTGCAAAATATGGAGTAGCCCCCGAGCCTTAGGTTGAGTTGCAGACTCTAGCTGAGGGTCAATCTTGATTCTGAATCTTCCGTCTTGAAAATTTTGAATGATGGGTGTAGCATAGTAGCCCCCGAGCCTTGAAATGATTAGGTAATCAATCCAAGGGTCTTAAGTGTTCGCGAAAGACATCATCCGAGTACTCTTGCAGTGTGTAGCCCTCGAGATAAGGGAGCTATATGAGCCACGTCGAGTAGTGATTGGTGAGGAGCCCCCGAGCTTGAGAGCGAGCGAAGCATGCTGAAGTTATCTTGGAGTAGTATGTGAAATGCAGCCCCCGAGCTGGAGAGATTCCAAGTAGCAGTTTTGGCGTCGAGTCGTGGAGCTTGAAAAGTATTCGTGCCGTCAGAGCGGACTTTAGATGCGACAGAAGTCGACTTTAGATGCCGGCAGAGCGGACTTTAGAATGCGACTTGAAAACCGTAGTCGACTTTGTGCCGTGCGGAGCGGACTTTGAGATGCGACTTAAAAACCGAAGTCGACTTTAGTTGCCGTACAGAGCGGACTTTAGAATGCGACTTAAAAACTGAAGTCGACTTTGTGCCGCGCTGAGCGGACTTTGATATGCGACTTTAGAAGTCGACTTAGGATGCCGCGCGGAGCGGACTTTGAGATGCGACTTAAAAACCGAAGTCGACTTTGTGATGCCGCGTGGAGCGGACTTTTGAGTTGCGACTGAAGAAGTCGACTTTAGTTTGCCACGTAAAGCGGACTTTGATATGCGACTTTAGAAGTCGACTTTGTGCCACGCGGGGTGGACTTAAGATGCAAAAAACGAAAAGTACTTTCCGGAAAGCCAAAGCAAATAAAAAATCAGAGAAAACGAGTAATTTTGCCGCCGGAGCGGGCTTAAGATTGCGACCGAAGTCGGCTTGTGCCACCGGAGTGGGCTTGGATGCGACCGTTGGTGTCGACTTGTGCCACCGGAGTGGGCTTGAGTACCTGAGCCATGGATTTCAGACCCAAGGTACGATTGCCGCCAGAGCGGGCTTGTGCCACCGGAGTGGGCTTAAGTACCTAAGCCATGGATTTCAGACCCAAGGTACAGTTGCCGCCAGAGCGGGCTTGAGGGTGCGACCGGAGTCGGCTTGAGGGTGCGACCGGAGTCGGCTTGTGTACCTAGGCCATGGATTTCAGACCCAAGGTATGGTTGCCACCGTAGTGGACTTGAAGGTGCGACCGGAGTCGACCCTAAAGGTACCCCCAAACGACAACATCTCCGCCGTTTTGCCGACGACTGATGGGACGCCATCAAGAAGGAACTCGCCAAACTACTCGCGGCCGGCTTCATCAGAGAAGTCTTCCGTCCTGAGTGGCTAGCCAACCCCGTCCTCGTCCGCAAGAAGAACACAAACGAGTGGAGGATGTGTGTCGACTACATCGATCTCAACAAACACTGCCCCAAGGACCCTTAAGGGTTGTCGCAGATTGATCAAGTCATCGATTCCACAGCTGTCGGTGTTTAAACCTCTCGACCTCCATGGGAGGTACCCGCAACAAGGTAGAAGGTGACGATCGCCATGATCTGGAACCCGAAGGTACGCACAAGGACACAAGACACAAGATTTATACAGGTTCGGGTAGCCGGAAGTAGCTACCCTACGTCCCGTTTGGAGTAGTATTGCGCGCCCGCGCTTGGGTGTTGTTCCCGGAGGGATTGTGGATGTCCTCCTAGGTACCCGACCCTCCTTTATATAGTCTAGGGGGCGGGTTCCTAGTCGGTTACAAGGCGGGAGTCCTAGTAGGATTACACAGAGCGAGTCCTAGTAGAAGTACAGGGGAATTCTAGTAGGAGTCCGTCTTCTACTTTTCTTCCTTCCTTTCATGAGTATCCGGGGAGTATGCTGACAAGCCCCTGAGCACATTGTAGTCGAGAGTAGTAGTTTGAGTAGTCTTGAAGCCTCTTCGAGTAGTTCTTGAGCGTCCTCGAGTACTGTTTGGAGAAGTCTTCAATAGTACTTGAACTGCCACGAGGCTGGAAGGTGGTCCAGGTCATTTGTCTTGAAGTCGAGATTATATGGAAGTGCGGTTGCAAAATATGGAGTAGCCCCCGAGCCTTAGGTTGAGTTGCAGACTCTAGCTGAGGGTCAATCTTGATTCTGAATCTTCCGTCTTGAAAATTTTGAATGATGGGTGTAGCATAGTAGCCCCCGAGCCTTGAAATGATTAGGTAATCAATCCAAGGGTCTTAAGTGTTCGCGAAAGACATCATCCGAGTACTCTTGCAGTGTGTAGCCCTCGAGATAAGGGAGCTATATGAGCCACGTCGAGTAGTGATTAGTGAGGAGCCCCCGAGCTTGAGAGCGAGCGAAGCATGCTGAAGTTATCTTGGAGTAGTATGTGAAATGCAGCCCCCGAGCTGGAGAGATTCCAAGTAGCAGTTTTGGCGTCGAGTCGTGGAGCTTGAAAAGTATTCGTGCCGTCAGAGCGGACTTTAGATGCGACGAAGTCGACTTTAGATGCGGCGAGAGCGGACTTTAGAATGCGACTTGAAAACCGTAGTCGACTTTGTGCCGTGCGGAGCGGACTTTGAGATGCGACTTAAAAACCGAAGTCGACTTTAGTTGCCGTACGAGCGGACTTTAGAATGCGACTTAAAACTGAAGTCGACTTTGTGCCGCGCTGAGCGGACTTTGATATGCGACTTTAGAAGTCGACTTAGGATGCCGCGCGGAGCGGACTTTGAGATGCGACTTAAAAACCGAAGTCGACTTTGTGATGCCGCGTGGAGCGGACTTTTGAGTTGCGACTGAAGAAGTCGACTTTAGTTTGCCACGTAAAGCGGACTTTGATATGCGACTTTAGAAGTCGACTTTGTGCCACGCGGGGTGGACTTAAGATGCAAAAAACGAAAAGTACTTTCCGGAAAGCCAAAGCGAATAAAAAATCAGAGAAAACGAGTAGTTTTGCCGCCGGAGCGGGCTTAAGATTGCGACCGAAGTCGGCTTGTGCCACCGGAGTGGGCTTGGATGCGACCGTTGGCGTCGACTTGTGCCACCGGAGTGGGCTTGAGTACCTGAGCCATGGATTTCAAACCCAAGGTACGATTGCCGCCAGAGCGGGCTTGTGCCACCGGAGTGGGCTTAAGTACCTAAGCCATGGATTTCAGACCCAAGGTACAGTTGCCGCCAGAGCGGGCTTGAGGGTGCGACCGGAGTCGGCTTGAGGGTGCGACCGGAGTCGGCTTGTGTACCTAGGCCATGGATTTCAGACCCAAGGTATGGTTGCCACCGTAGTGGACTTGAAGGTGCGACCGGAGTCGACCCTAAAGGTACCCCCAAACGACAACATCTCCGCCGTTTTGCCGACGACTGATGGGACGCCATCAAGAAGGAACTCGCCAAACTACTCGCGGCCGGCTTCATCAGAGAAGTCTTCCGTCCTGAGTGGCTAGCCAACCCCGTCCTCGTCCGCAAGAAGAACACAAACGAGTGGAGGATGTGTGTCGACTACATCGATCTCAACAAACACGCCCCAAGGACCCTTTCGGGTTGTCGCAGATTGATCAAGTCATCGATTCCACAGCTGTCGGTGTTTAAACCTCTCGACCTCCATGGGAGGTACCCGCAACAAGGTAGAAGGTGAGGATCGCCATGATCTGGAACCCGAAGGTACGCACAAGGACACAAGACACAAGATTTATACAGGTTCGGGTAGCCAGAGTAGCTACCCTACGTCCTGTTTGGAGTAGTATTGCGCCCTGCGCTTGGGTGTTGTTCCCCGGAGGGATTGTGGATGTCCTCCTAGGTACCCGACCCTCCTTTATATAGTCTAGGGGGCGGGTTCCTAGTCGGTTACAAGGCGGGGAGTCTAGTAGGATTACACGGAGCGAGTCCTAGTAGAAATACAGGGGAATTCTAGTAGGAGTCCGTCTTCTACTTTTCTTCCTTCCTTGCATGAGTATCCGGGGAGTATGCCTGACAAGCCCCCGAGCACATTGTAGTCGAGAGTAGTAGTTCGAGTAGTCTTGAAGCCTCTTCGAGTAGTTCTTGAGCGTCCTCGAGTACTGCTTGGAGAAGTCTTCAATAGTACTTGAACTGCCACGAGGCTGGAAGGTGGTCCAGGTCATCTGTCTTGAAGTCGAGATTATATGGAAGTGCGGTTGCAAAATATGGAGTAGCCCCCGAGCCTTAGGTTGAGTTGCAGACTCTAGCTGAGGGTCAATCTTGATTCTGAATCTTCCGTCTTGAAAATTTTGAATGATGGGTGTAGCATAGTAGCCCCCGAGCCTTGAAATGATTAGGTAATCAATCCAAGGGTCTTCGATGTTCGCGAAAGACATCATCCGAGTACTCTTGCAAGTGTGTAGCCCTCGAGATAAGGGAGCTATATGAGCCACGTCGAGTAGTGATTGGTGAGGAGCCCCCGAGCTTGAGAGCGAGCGAAGCATGCTCGAAGTTATCTTCGAGTAGTATGTGAAATGCAGCCCCCGAGCCGGGAGAGATTCCAAGTAGCGTTTTGGCGTCGAGCCGTGGAGCTTGAGAAGTAGTCGTGCCGTCGAGCGGACTTTAGATGCGACGAAGTCGACTTTAGATGCCGGCGGAGCGGACTTTAGAATGCGACTTGAAAACCGTAGTCGACTTTGTGCCGTGCGGAGCGGACTTTGAGATGCGACTTAAAAACCGAAGTCGACTTTAGTTGCCGTACAGAGCGGACTTTAGAATGCGGCCTAGAAACTGAAGTCGACTTTGTGCCGCGCTGAGCGGACTTTGATATGCGACTTTAGAAGTCGACTTAGGATGCCGCGCGGAGCGGACTTTGAGATGCGACTTAAAAACCGAAGTCGACTTTGTGATGCCGCGTGGAGCGGACTTTTGAGTTGCGACTGAAGAAGTCGACTTTAGTTTGCCACGTAAAGCGGACTTTGATATGCGACTTTAGAAGTCGACTTTGTGCCACGCGGGGTGGACTTAAGATGCAAAAAACGAAAAGTACTTTCCGGAAAGCCAAAGCGAATAAAAAATCAGAGAAAACGAGTAGTTTTGCCGCCGGAGCGGGCTTAAGATTGCGACCGAAGTCGGCTTGTGCCACCGGAGTGGGCTTGGATGCGACTGTTGGCGTCGACTTGTGCCACCGGAGTGGGCTTGAGTACCTGAGCCATGGATTTTAGACTCAAGGTACGATTGCCGGCAGAGCGGGCTTGTGCCAAGGAGTGGGCTTAAGTACCTAAGCCACGGATTTCAGACCCAAGGTACAGTTGCCGCCAGAGCGGGCTTGAGGGTGCGACCTGAGTCGGCTTGAGGGTGCGACCGGAGTCGGCTTGTGTACCTAGGCCATGGATTTCAGACCCAAGGTATGGTTGCCACCGTAGTGGACTTGAAGGTGCGACCGGAGTCGACCCTAAAGGTACCCCCAAACGACAACATCTCCGCCGTTTTGCCGACGACTGATGGGACGCCATCAAGAAGGAACTCGCCAAACTACTCGCGGCCGGCTTCATCAGAGAAGTCTTCCGTCCTGAGTGGCTAGCCAACCCCGTCCTCGTCCGCAAGAAGAACACAAACGAGTGGAGGATGTGTGTCGACTACATCGATCTCAACAAACAGTGCCCCAAGGACCCTTTCGGGTTGTCGCAGATTCATCAAGTCATCGATTCCACAGCTGTCGGTGTTTAAACCTCTCGTCCTCCATGGGAGGTACCCGCAACAAGGTAGAAGGCGACGATCGCCATGATCTGGAACCCGAAGGTACGCACAAGGACACAAGACACAAGATTTATACAGGTTCGGGTAGCCAGAGTAGCTACCCTACGTCCTGTTTGGAGTAGTATTGCGCCCTGCGCCTGGGTGTTGTTCCCGGAGGGATTGTGGATGTCCTCCTAGGTACCCGACCCTCCTTTATATAGTCCAGGGGGCGGGTTCCTAGTCGGTTACAAGGCAGGAGTCCTAGTAGGATTACACAGAGCGAGTCCTAGTAGAAGTACAGGGGAATTCTAGTAGGAGTCCGTCTTCTACTTTTCTTCCTTCCTTGCATGAGTATCCGGGGAGTATGCCTGACAAGCCCCCGAGCACATTGTAGTCGAGAGTAGTAGTTCGAGTAGTCTTGAAGCCTCTTCGAGTAGTTCTTGAGCGTCCTCGAGTACTGCTTGGAGAAGTCTTCAATAGTACTTGAACTGCCACGAGGCTCTAAGGTGGTCCAGGTCATTTGTCTTGAAGTCGAGATTATATGGAAGTGCGGTTGCAAAATATGGAGTAGCCCCCGAGCCTTAGGTTGAGTTGCAGACTCTGGGCCGAGGGTCAATCTTGATTCTGAATCTTCCGTCTTGAAAATTTTGAATGATGGGTGTAGCATAGTAGCCCTCGAGCCTTGAAATGATTAGGTAATCAATCCAAGGGTCTTCAGTGTTCGCGAAAGACATCACCCGAGTACTCTTGCAGTGTGTAGCCCTCGAGATAAGGGAGCTATATGAGCCACGTCGAGTAGTGATTGGTGAGGAGCCCTCGAGCTTGAGAGCGAGCGAAGCATGCTGAAGTTATCTTCGAGTAGTATGTGAAATGCAGCCCCGAGCCGGAGAGATTCCAAGTAGCGTTTTGGCGTCGAGCCGTGGAGCTTGAGAAGTAGTCGTGCCGTCAGAGCGGACTTTAGATGCGACAGAAGTCGACTTTAGATGCCGGCAGAGCGGACTTTAGAATGCGACTTGAAAACCGTAGTCGACTTTGTGCCGTGCGGAGCGGACTTTGAGATGCGACTTAAAAACCGAAGTCGACTTTAGTTGCCGTACAGAGCGGACTTTAGAATGCGACTTAAAAACTGAAGTCGACTTTGTGCCGCGCTGAGCGGACTTTGATATGCGACTTTAGAAGTCGACTTAGGATGCCGCGCGGAGCGGACTTTGAGATGCGACTTAAAAACCGAAGTCGACTTTGTGATGCCGCGTGGAGCGGACTTTTGAGTTGCGACTGAAGAAGTCGACTTTAGTTTGCCACGTAAAGCGGACTTTGATATGCGACTTTAGAAGTCGACTTTGTGCCACGCGGGGTGGACTTAAGATGCAAAAAACGAAAAGTACTTTCCGGAAAGCCAAAGCGAATAAAAAATCAGAGAAAACGAGTAGTTTTGCCGCCGGAGCGGGCTTAAGATTGCGACCGAAGTCGGCTTGTGCCACCGGAGTGGGCTTGGATGCGACTGTTGGCGTCGAATTGTGCCACCGGAGTGGGCTTGAGTACCTGAGCCATGGATTTTAGACTCAAGGTACGATTGCCGGCAGAGCGGGCATGTGCCACCGGAGTGGGCTTAAGTACCTAAGCCATGGATTTCAGACCCAAGGTACAGTTGCCGCCAGAGCGGGCTTGAGGGTGCGACCTGAGTCAGCTTGAGGGTGCGACCGTAGTCGGCTTGTGTACCTAGGCCATGGATTTCAGACCCAAGGTATGGTTGCCACCGTAGTGGACTTGAAGGTGCGACCGGAGTCGACCCTAAAGGTACCCCCAAACGACAACATCTCCGCCGTTTTGCCGACGACTGATGGGACGCCATCAAGAAGGAACTCGCCAAACTACTCGCGGCCGGCTTCATCAGAGAAGTCTTCCGTCCTGGTGGCTAGCCAACCCCGTCCTCGTCCGCAAGAAGAACACAAACGAGTGGAGGATGTGTGTCGACTACATCGATCTCAACAAACACTGCCCCAAGGACCCTTTCGGGTTGTCGCAGATTGATCAAGTCATCGATTCCACAGCTGTCGGTGTTTAAACCTCTCGACCTCCATGGGAGGTACCCGCAACAAGGTAGAAGGTGACGATCGCCATGATCTGGAACCCGAAGGTACGCACAAGGACACAAGACACAAGATTTATACAGGTTCGGGTAGCCAGAGTAGCTACCCTACGTCCTGTTTGGAGTAGTATTGCGCCCTGCGCTTGGGTGTTGTTCCCCGGAGGGATTGTGGATGTCCTCCTAGGTACCCGACCCTCCTTTATATAGTCCAGGGGGCGGGTTCCTAGTCGGTTACAAGGCAGGAGTCCTAGTAGGATTAAATAGAACGAGTCATAGTAGAAGTACAGGGGAATTCTAGTAGGAGTCCGTCTTCTACGTTTCTTCCTTCCTTGCATGAGTACCCGGGGAGTATGCCCGACAACAGCGGGTTGGGACCTGCTCTGCTTCTTTGACTGCTACTCCAGGTACCACCAGATCGCCATCAAGGAAGAAGACCAGGAGAAGACCGTGTTCATCAACCAGTTTGGCGCCTACTGCTACACAATGATGTCATTCAGGTTGAAGAACACCGGCGCCACCTATCAGCGAGCTATCCAGGCCTGTTTCAAGAACCAGCTCAGCAAGAACATCGAAGCCTATGTGGATGACGTGGTCGTCAAGACCAGAAACTCCGACACGCTCATCACCGATCTTGAAGAGACTTTCGCATCTCTGCGGGAGTACCAGTGGAAGCTCAACCCGAACAAGTACGTTTTCGGTGTACCCTCGGGAAAACTACTCGGCTTCATCATCAGCCACCGCGGCATCGAAGCCAATCCCGAGAAGATCTCCACTATTACCAAAATGAAAGCTCCCACCTGCATCAAAGACGTGCAGAAGCTCACCGGGTGCATGGCGGCCTTGAACAGATTCATCTCGTGGCTTGGAGAACAGGGACTACCCTTCTTCAAACTACTCAAACACCAAGAGAAGTTCGTGTGGACCACACGGAGGAAGATCAAGCCTTGGCCCAGCTCAAGGATTTCTTGTCCAAGCCACCAATATTCACAGCTCCTCGCAAAAATGAGCAGCTACTGCTCTATCTCGCTGCGACTACTCATGTTGTCAGTACTGCCATTATCGTCGAGCGGTAGGAAGACGGCCACGCCTATCCAGTCCAGCGATCAGTCTACTTCGTTAGCGAGGTCCTGTCAGAGTCAAAGGCACGCTACCAACCAGTACAGAAGCTACTCTATGCGGTGCTCATCACCTCGCGGAAGCTACAACACTACTTCCAGGAGTACTCGATCACCGTCGTCACTGACTACCCGCTCGACGACATCCTACGGAATCAAGATGCTACTGGAAGAATCTCCAAATGGGCAGTCAAACTCAGCACCCTTAACATCGACTTCAAGCCACGCACAACCATCAAGTCACAAGCACTAGTCGACTTCATGGCAGAGTGGCGGGAGAATCAGCTACCAACTCCAACCGAACGGCCAGAGCATTGGGTGATGTACTTTGACGACTCGCTCAAACTCGAGGGCGCGGGTGCAGGAGTACTCTTGATTTCTCCAAAGGGCAAACAACTCAAGTACGTCCTGCAGATCTTCTGGAAGGTCTCAAATAACGAAGCTGAGTACGAAGCTCTGCTACACGGGCTTCGCCTCGCAATATCATTGGGCATCAAGCGACTACTAGTCTACAGTGACTCCGCTGTGGTCATCAACCAAGTTGACAAGTCTTGGGATCGCAACAAGGAGAACATGGACGCCTACTGCCTAGAAGTCCGCAAGCTCGAGAACAAATTCTACGGTCTCGAGTTCCATCATGTCGTCCACGACAACAATGTTGCAGCGGACGTCCTGTCGAAGATTGGCTCTAGTCACGCACAAGTACCAGCGGGAGTCTTCGTCCACAAGCTTCATGCGCCATCCATCCCGGAGCCGGCGCCCACGACCACTAACCCATCTCCCTCTCAGCCTAACCAGGAGGTCATGATGATAGACGTGGACTAGCGACAACCCTTCATCGACTACATCTGTGAGCAGAAGGTCCCTTCAGACAAGAACTTGGCCGAGCAGCTCGTTCACCGCGCCAAGTCCTATGTACTAGTCGGAGACAAGCTCTACTGGAGGGGCGCCACTTCTGGAGTACTCATGAAGTGCGTCCCCCGCGAAAAAGGCAAGGACATATTGGGGAGATCCACAAAGGCGTCTGCGGCAATCACGCGTCTTCCCGCATGCTAGTCAGCAAGGCTTTCCGACGAGCTTTCTACTGGCCCACAACTCTGGGTGATGCTGAGGAACTCGTCAGAAGGTGCCAAGGGTGCCAGTACTTCACCAACAACAGCACGTCCCAGCCTACAAGCTAGTCACCATACCACCAACCTGGCTTTTCGCCTGCTGGGGGGCTCGACATGATTGGGCCTTTCCCGACTGCGCCAGGAGGGTTCAATAGAGTTCTGGTGGCTATCGACAAGTTCACTAAGTGGATCGAAGTCAAGCCGCTCACCTGTCCAAAGGCTGACAGGGTCCTCGACTTCTTGGACGAGCTCGTGCATCGCTACGGACTACCCCACCGCATCATCACTGACCTGGGCTCCAATTTCAACAACCACCAGTTCTGGGAGTATTGCAAGAACAACAGGATCAACGTCCAATATGTCTTAGTCACCCACCCTCGGGCCAACGGAAAAGTCGAGCGTGCCAACGGGATGGTACTCGACGCTCTCAAGAAGCGACTGCACGACGTTGCTAACACAAATAGGGGCAAGTGGACCAAGGAACTACCAAATGCACTCTAGGGGCTTCGTACACAACCTACCAAGCTGACAGGGTAGTCACCTTATTTCCTGGTCTACGGCTCCGAAGCTATCCTACCTACCGACGTAATGTGGGAATCACCAGCAGTAGAATAGTACGACGAAGGCATTTCAGAGGACAGCAGACGAGTTTATGTCGATGGACTCGAAGAAGCTCGCTGTGTCACCCTCGTCAAGTCAGCAAGATACCTTAAGGGTATCCCACGCTACCATGATCGCAACGTCAAGGAACGCTCCTTCAACGTTGGTGATCTAGTCCTCCGCCGCATCCAAAACACGGAAGGACTACACAAGCTCAGCTCGCCATGGGAAGGTCCCTTCTCAATCTCAAAGGTGACCGGACCAGGCTCCTATCGCCTCCAGACACTTGAAGGCAACAACGTCAGCAACTCGTGGAACATCGACCAGCTCTGTCGATTCTACTCGTAGTCTCTCGACTATCTCGAGGTCCAAGTCTATACGACTACTCCTGGGCTCCTCGCCGTAAGCGGCCTTCAGGTCCAGGCACCGGTCTCCGGACTACTCCACTCCAAGATCCAGTGTCAATGGCTATTAACGGATCTCGGGCTGCTTAGAGCGACAAGGACTCTAGCGGCGGTCTCCAAGACCATGTACTTTAGATCCAGCCTATACGGCTACTAACGGATCTCCAGTTGTAAGCGGCCAATGGTCCTAGCGTTACTTAAGCCGTAGGTGGCCTCCGGGTCCAGGAGACTGCACTTGTAAACAGCCCTGGCCATCCAGGTGTACCCTTTTTATTAGTAATAAAGTCTGATTTACAATCAATTCATTTACTGTGTCTCCCTGCAAAGGATCCACTGCCGAGTATTACTACTCGCACGGATGGGCACTTCGCACACACAAAACAGCGACAACGAGTACTCATTTTAAACATATATCATGGAAGACTTTCATTCAAACTTAAACAAGTTCTCCATAACTTCGTTTATGTTACATATGCTACCAAAAGCTAACCCTACATGATCACTATTGAAGGTTGAGCTTCCCTGCAACTTGTTTCGAGAGATGGCGCCGAACAGATTGGCTCCGCGTCTTGGATCTCCGGTGATCGGACAACTATGCTAGATTCCGGAAGCGCATCGTCATGCACCTCCTCCGTGATCTCGGGGGCTATTGGAACCTCCGGACCGGAAGTTGCTCCTCCTAACACATCGGCTTCGGGCACAACACCTTCAATAGCCACAGCTTCAGGGATCGCGGTCCCCTCGACTTGTGTTTCTATCACCACAAAGTACATGAAGTCAGTATCTGGGGCTACGACTACTGACGAGGCGAACGACATCGGCACGGTGTACGTACCATCCACCATGGTGTCCTCCAGTGGCGTAGCCTCTGTGACCTGCGCAACGGTCTCAACCTGGGGAAGGGGTGCGGACTCCTCAACTGTTGGTGACCGGTCTTTTTCACCAGCTGGCACTAGGTTCCTCGCCTTCCCAGGACAGATCGCTGGATTTCCTGCATAGTACAACTCTGGTGATCAACCAAGCAAGATTACCAACCTACATGTACTACTCAAAGATTGATTTTACTTACAAGCTGGACTGGACAACAGTCACGGTCGGAGCACCAAGTATGCTGGCAATATCAACAAGCCCGGCTTCCGCAGGAGCCTCCTCTTCAGCTCAAGATCTCACCATGAAGCTCTCAAGCTAGTCATATGGAAAACCTAGAGAAAAATAGGAAGGGAAAATAGCAAGGCAAATGAACTAGTGTTTCGAGAGATGGCTGCCATCCTCTCTCCTCTAAGTATATATGGAGACAGCCGAAAGATGAAACTACCCCTATTACATAATACTAGGATACACACCCCCAAGGGGCACCGTGGGAATTCTCGTCGTAGCACCATCGGACGGGTGCCCGGCGATCGCACCTCGCTTAGCCTCGATGCAAGCATTGCGATCCCGGCGCGTGTCCTCCGCTTCGAAGCGTCTCGACGCGCCCGGATCCCGTCTCCGCCCGCCGAGCCTCCGGTCTTGGTTTCGTGGCTCAACCAAGTAACCTGACGGTTTTGTGGTGAACCGTCGCCAACCCCATGTGCAGACTCCAGTCGTGAGCCACTACCCTGCACCGGCTCTAATCAACGACTTCGTCTTTCTTTTCTTGCCACCATGCGGCCCGCACTTAACCCCGCTGGCCACTGGGTCCCTCAAGTTAGGCCTACTTGTCTCTCCACTCTTCTTAGGCCCCGCAAGGCATAGACCTTTCGCGCCCGCTCTTCACCTGCACCAACGCAAATCAAGCCGCAACCTGCACCTGCAATACTCGGCCAAGAGTCAGTCCACACCACGTTGTCAATCACTCATCACAGCTAGGAGCGACCAACCACCGGTCCTTAGATGCTCCGGTCCTCAGTGGTGAAAAAGATGTAGGTTCGTACGCTTGCGGATCAAAGGTTGTTACGTGTTTCAACCGTCAACAAGCCCTTTTTCTAGCGCAGTTGCCGGGGAGCAAGCCAGCTTTCTACGTATAATCTTGTATTAGTTTTGTTGATTACTAACATCCAACCCTCGTTTTCCAGAAAAAAACCCTTTTGTGTTTTTCTTTTTTTATTTTTAGTGCCTAGATGGATTTGTTCACCTCACCTTTGAAGGACGAAGAGATATCGCTAAGGGAGCTAGTAATGCCGTCAATGGAGGACATTGAGATGCAAAAATTAGATTTGGCGCTTGCTACAACCCACTACGAAGTGAAGCCTAGAATCATCAACTTAGTGGCGACAAACCCCTTTAGAGGATTGGAGGATGAAAACCCATATAGACACATTAAGGAATTCACGATGATATGCAACACTGTGCAACAAGGAGTTCCGACCGCTTGGTTCAAGTGGAATCTTTTTCCGTTCTCTCTCGAAGATGAAGCGCGAAGATGGTATACACTTGTGTTTGTTGAAGTGAAAGGAAGTTGGGATGAGCTCGTGAAGAAATTCCTTTCAAAGTTCTTTCCCATAAGAAAGGTCCAAGACTTAAGGAGGAAAGTGCTCAATTTCAAGCAAGGAGAAGACGAAGGAATTGATGAAGCTTGGGACCGTTTCAATGAACTACTCAAGCAAGGCCCGAACTTGGGATTTTCCAGTGACTTGATGTTGCATACATTTTATTTTTCACTAACACCTAACTCTTCTCGTTTTGTAAGCATGTGTGCAGGCGGTGATTTAATGGATAAAATGATTAGTGAAGCCACACAAATCTTACAAAGGATAAGTAATGGAAAAAGAACGCAAGGAGATTGGCAAAGACGTTGTCGGGAGGAGCAAAATGACAGCCCAAGGTGCTTGCTGAATTTTCTGAAAAAGATGAAACGAAGGTCAAGGAAGATGAACCGACCATACAAGAAATTGAAGATCCACTTCCCAAGGTAAGATAAGTCATTTTGGATATTAAAAATGTTGAAACTAACATGAATGTAGGCTGAAGTATGGGGAATGCTAGACCATTGGCGGAGTTCAATCAATCTGGTTGGATTCAAGTTGATTTTGCCCCCCCCCCAATCAACTACCGAAGGAGGAACACCGACACGTCACCAAGAGAGTTGAAGACATTTTTGATCAAGAGATGAGTGGAGAGTCGATCCAAAAGATATTTGAAGAAGAAAGAGAAAAAGATGATGAAGGATGGATCGACCGATTTGACAACTCAAAGATTTATGATGAAGAAAGAGAAAAGTACAACCGTGACGAGCCTAGTGAATCAAAGGATAAATGGGAGAAGATAGGACTCAACCTAGAAGATGAATGGGAAGGAGTTGACATAGAGCAAGTACTCCAAGAAGGCCACTCCACACAAGGTTTTAGCTTGTGTGCTATTGAAGCCTACACACTAGCAAATCAAGATATGGAAGCACTCAAGGACGAAGTAAAGAGTGAATCAACAATGAGCAATCTTGACGACATGTGGTACACAGGAGATAAAGAAAGCAACATACACGACTTTGAAGATAAAGATTCGGTTGATAAAGAAGACTTCAAAGAAGAGATGAATGCGTACATAGTTGAAGGATTACATGTTCCACATGATGAGTTGAAGAAATTGCAAGATGGTGATGAAGAGACAACTCCACTTGTTGAGATTGACTTGATTTCACTGCTACGAGACGAACCAAAGATCACTCTTGTTGAGGGAGCTCTGAGGCAAAAATCTCAATATATTATTGGTATTAATGATGGTATGTTCAAATATTCTTGTTGGACCAATAGTACGAATAATAGTTTAAATTTTATGCCTTGTTCCAATAATGATCATGTTGATAGGCTAGATTTTCTTGAGAATGAAAAAAAGGAAACATTTATGTTTGAACCAATTAATCTCACACTTAAAGAACCTTTGCCTAATGATGAGCTAAGTGCTATGCATGAAACATATGCTTTTTGTTTACACCTTGATTTGTTACTACAATTCGCATGTGGTGTTAACTATGGACGCGCATGTTTACAATAAGTTTTGTAAATCTCGATCATGTTTTGCACCTGGTCAAGCGAATGAACTTAAAGAAGCACATGTTGGGAAAGACCCGATTTTCACTAACCATGTAGATAAGGCTCAAATAATGAAAAGAGAAGTCATGCCTAAAGAGTTGCAAGATAAATCATCAACCTCTCCAAATCCCCCGATGGATGTTGTTGTCTTCATCAGTTTGAGAGCTTGTTCAGAGGTGTACAAATGAAGAAAATGAGATATTCAGAAGCTCCATCAAGTTGCCATTCCAACGCATCAAGAACCAACGACATAGAAGACCCGTGCAAGGAGTTATGGAGAAAACATTGAGCGTTGCGCGTTCTGAACAGGACAGATTTCATCATCGAAGTAAAACGGATGAACTCTCTTGTCTGGAGTCCGATTTTGGCAAATAAAGACTCGTTGGAAAGGAAATTTTGTGCACTTTGCAATGGAGTATAGCTTGGGTATACTTTCTGTTCTGGATATTAAAGAAAAATTCATGGAGTGAAGGTAGCACCGAAGGGTGATAAAGAAGGAGATAGCGATAAAGCAAAAGGATGCCTTGGGCAAGTCTTCTATAAGTGATCAAGCACAACATGGGAAGTAAATTAAAGCTGCATTGGTACCTTTTTCTTATTGCATGGCCATGGTTATGCGTCGAAAATAAGGTATGTGAGAAAGTTGAGCTCTATGACTTTAAATGAAGCGCTTTTCGGGAGGCAACCCGTTTCTTTATGGTTTTATTCCTTTCTTAGAGAAAGTCGAGCTCTATGGTTTTAAGAATGGCACCATCTTATGATGATCAACTTGTGCCTAATTAATCTAAGTTTAATTTCTCTTTAGAACCACCATCATGTTCATGATCATATTTATTTATTCGTATGCATTGCATTTTGTTATCAACGTGATGTTTCTTTGTATGTACATGTTTTGCATATAGTTGGCTTGGTTGTTTTAAGGCTCAATGATGTATGCTTTCATATCCATGTTAATGCACTAGCTGGGCATTTTCCTTTTGTGATCTTGTGTAAACATGGTGTTTAAACATGATTGCTGACCATCATCGTTAAGTTCGATAAACCTTGCTAGCTTCTCATATGTTTTCATGTTGCATTGGTTAGTTTATAAGCTTTGCAATACGCTTAATTTTTCTTGTGCTATAAGAGTTATTGATTTAGGGATAGACATGGTGTTTTAACCCTAGATAAATAAATCTTTATGACTATGGAGAAGTTCGGCAACCTAGTTGTAAACATGGTGTTTAGAACTAGGTGAAAACATTGTCTTTGTTTATATGCTTTCCTCTCATGTGCATACACACCTTGCACTACGAACACCCATTAGGTTTTTATATCTCATTAGACTAATTATGCCACAAGTTGAGAGTCCAAGGAAACATTGTTGGATTGTTGGCAATTCTATCTACTCCCAACCATCACCTTAGGGGTAGAATGTGCATTTGAAATGTCTTGCAGGCAAGATAAAGACTCTCACTAAAAAGAAATTGAAGGATGGCTAAGATAAAAATGTTTTGTCTTCTTCTTCCATGGCTATCAAAATGCCAAGCATGGGGGAGACCCTGAATCTTCAACACGGAAGTGCAACATGACGCTCTAGAAGATAGAATGATCAAGATCATCAACGTCCCCGGATCAATGCACAAGAAGCTATTGATCTCATCAAATTTCTGCATGGTCTCGAAGTGAAAACACTAGATATTTTTGGATATTTAGAAGCCCCATGAAGTTACGATTCCAAAAAATTAAGAATCAAGACAATCGGAGGTTCCTGCAATTGGTTATGACCGAATGACCAAGTGCAACACGTCCTGAAATCAGTTTTGGACAGCACGCAACGCTGAAGTAAAACGGACATAGCTCCCTTGTTTGAACTCCGTTTTCGATGAATGACCACACATTGGAAAGGTAATTTCATAAACTTTTCAATAGAGCTATATTTTGAAATATGTTCCATTCTGGACAGAGGGGAAATCTATGAAAAAGAGATAGCAAGGAAATGTTAAGAACAAGAAAGAGGAGATGGTGATGACAACATTGAAGAGAAGGGCGACCAATGACTCGATTAAGCATACAAGATCAAATTCAGAAGTTATGAAGCATTGATAAATCAATACAAAAGCAAAGCCACATTGATACATGGAGATGTCAGAAGAAGGCAACGAAGAACTACAAAAGATGGTAACACCTCCATGGACCTTCTCTTTTCCGAATATAAATGCTTGTAAGTATGCCTTCAACCTTATTAGGTGCAACATTTTGTTTTTCTCTTCCAACAATAACATGGCTACTAGGAGGACAACCAAGGTTTCTTTTTATTTTCAATAGATAGACATGACCATGTGTTCACCTTGATGTTTTATATTGCCTATGCTTACGGAAAAATGATGAAAATTGCCGCTTTATTGTACCTACATGAAGTTATACATGTCTTGGCTAATTGCTCTCTATAACATGATCTGAAATTAATTTAAATACCAGCTCTTTTATTTGTGGAGGTGAAATGACTATGATCTAGACCCACATACATATCTTTGCTCTTTGATTTAAGTTTATGGATAACCGGATAACTTGTTGTTTTTATGAAAACTTAACTTTTATGCTATCTACATATTTGTGATGCTCTTGCAAAGTTCTACCTACCAAAACCATATAATATATGTTCTATGATAACAAAAACCATAGATTGCAACATATGTTTTGATGAGTTGGATTAGGATTGGTTTCTACGGTTCGAGACTAAGAAGTTGGTCATTCCTTTGTGTAACTTTTTCATGCTAGCCTTTTTGTCCATGCATTGTGGGTTTTCACATCGAAAATTTCACAACCTTCACTGGGCATCTATGACAGAACCGCTCAAGTTAATTCCATATTATTGCCTAGACCTCTCCTCTTGGCCATTAAGCAATAATATAGAAGTAACCTGTCGTCTCTGCCGGGTCGGACCCGGTAAATCACTTACATCACAGGATCGACATTTGTACAACAAACTCACACGAAGGCGAGTCCAGAGGTAAACAAGTCACAAGTTATTACATAACATCCTTCAAGGATTCATTATTACAAACCAAGTCTTTTGCATAAAGGTAAATAGTTCAGAGTTCGAAACACAGCGGAAATAAAGTACTAAACGACATAAGTAACATCACACGAGGCCACCGGTGATGCTACTAAGCACTGTCATCCTCCCACTCGTATTCCCAACCGGATGGGAGAGAACCAGGCCACGGAAAGCCATCATCACACACATCATCACCTGAAAAGCATCAACAAAAGCAAGGCTGAGTATACGACTTATCGTCGGGTGATTGGAAAAATCACCAACCCTCTAGACATGCAAGGCTTTATGGCTGGTAGTTTGTTTTGCTGAAAAGTAACAAAGAATATGTCCTTACTTTCAAATTTTAGCTCCAAATTCTAGTCATTTAACCATTACTAGATTAGCCAACTAATTCAATCAGGAGTTGTACAATACAGATTAAACAAGTATACAAATTCTTTCTCAGTTCCATCATTAAGGGACATAGAGTGGATGGTTAAGCAGTCTCAGATAATGGTGAGAGGCCGACGATCGATCGATTAGTAACCTTGCAAGGTGGACCTAAACATACGGGAGAATGCATACCCCAAGAATGCCAAACAAAACCAAAGGGGTGGGGTATACACCAACCAGGCGGTTCCCAACCGTCCTCAGTTCGGGATCAAGTCCACAGTCCCTGGTACGGGGTTATCCGGTCACGGTATCTGACCGTCCGGATCCATCTATGCACCACTGCCTAGTATCTGGGGATCACTCCCGGGTGTAGTGGTAGAGAGTTCCCTTGCCGGATCTGGAAAGTACTAGGCTTACCGGTCCCATTCCCGACAAATGCTTAGTACGTTCAAAAGCTTAACCACGGACATCTACTGACCGGAGTCAGTCCCATGCTCTTACCACATGAGCTGCTGAGTTCAACAATCTTATGATTCCACATAAGAGACCTATAGCTCGCGAGTGACGGTCATCACTCGACTTCTACCGTGGACATGCTAGTAATTAAACATAGGAACCTAGGATCATGCATCTAAGGTTTCAAGTCAAATCCTGAACGTAAATGCACAAGCATCGCATAAAAGGAAAAGTTGCAGGAGTTTAACAAAAGTAGGTTATGCTCCGGGGCTTGCCTTCACTGGCAAAGTCAGAAGCGAGACCCTCCGAACTTTGGTTCGGGTCTTGCTGCACTTCCACCACGTTCACTTCTCCCTCAGCCGGTTCTCCTTCAGACTCAGGCACCAGCTCGTAGTTCCCGTCAGGAAGTTCTAACGACATGCAGATGCATTACGATTCAAGTATACAAACTTAAGAAGTTAAATTCAGTTCTGAATTCAGAGATAAACATAGGGGTTTTTGTTGGCCATATTCACCTTAACAAGTTTCTAATTAAACTGTTTTTCACTAGGACAAGTGGATGGGTGTGAAACTTCATTCTTGTTTGATGGTGATTGTGTGCACATCTAAGTTCATTAGCTAAGTGAACTTCATTAAAGTGTTTTGGGGCTGTCTAGAGACGGTTTTATAAATTTCAATCTTGAATTTAAGCTGCACATGGAGACATGTCTGATTTCCCTTTATTTGGTCCATGTTAAGCTTGATTAATTAGGAAATTAATTCTGACTAAAATATACACAAACTGACCACGAACTTTTACCAGCATGCACATAACAGCAATACATAAGTTCTGACCAAAAGTTAGGCAAAACAAAACTACAAAACAATTATGATAAATGTAACAAGTTTAAGCCACTAGGAGCACGAATAAATCATAAAACACAATATACATTGAATCTGAGGCTATAACTTGGCACACAGCGTGATAAGGACATATTTAGCTCACACACCAAAAATCACATCCATAGCTGCAGTAGAAATATGGATTTGAATTTAACTCAAAATAGCCACCATAAATTAGCAGGGCATTCTACACAAGTCCAAAATTCATCTCTGATTTATGAAACATACTACTAAGCATTGCGAGCTACGAGAAGAAAGTTGGAAGGCATTTGATCAACGGATAAATCTAAATAATTCATAAATGGAGAACGGTCGAAATCAATATAAATCCATAACTGGAGTTACACACATGATTTCAGTGCCATTTTCTACACAAGGTCAGGAATGCTATTATTGACAACATATCCAAAATTCACATGCAGATCATTTATACATTTCAAGTTATTTCAAATTTACTCAAACTGCTCAATTCAAGATCATTCAAAAACTACTTTGAAATTTGAAAACTGCCTTTCTATAAAAGTTAGGTTTCTTCACAAGGATTCCAGAACAGTTGAGTTTGCATTTTTACGATTTTTCTTCCATTTACTACGTAATTTACAAGATTCAAGTTTTTGAACCTAGGGTTTAAGATTCATTTACAGTTTGTCCCTCGGCTTTTATACTCAGGCCCTTGGGAAGATTCCAATCTTCGCAGAGAGGTCCCCGGCGGCGGCGAGGGACGACCGGACTCCGGCGAGTAAGCGGTTAGGGTGGGGTTTGGACTCACCCTCAGGCGATTGGCAGGGTTGGCTTGGCGGGAAACGGCTCCGGCGATGGTCGGCGGCGAGGGAGGCGGCGGTCGGCCGCGGCGGCCGCAATGCCGGCGAGCCGGCGGTTCGGCCGGCCAATGCACGTGCACGGGGAGGGTCCAAGGGGTGCGGGTGATGCTAAGGCGAGCTTGGGCTCGAGCGAGAGGTGGTGGATGGTGGGGGTGCACGGCGAGCTCGGCTCGGCGGCGACGGCGGGCGCGGAGGAGCGGCGCGGTGCGGCGCCCGAGCAAATGCGAGGGAGGAGGATTGCGTGGGGCGTCGGAAGAGCCTAATGGCGCGCATGCAAGCCGGGTGGCGTCGGCCGGCCGGGCCCGAGCGTGGGGGCGCGGCGCGTGGCCGTGGCAACGCGGCGTGCGCACGGCGCGGCCCGGCCGTTGGCAACGCGCGCGCGCGGGCGTGCGGGCGTGCGGGAAGGCGGGCGCAAGGCCGTGGGCCCGGCCGCCGAAGACCGGCGTGTGGTCCTCGCGGCGTGACGACGTACGGACGGCGGGCGGGTGGGCCGGCGCGCGCGCGCGCCGCCGCGGCGCCGACGGCGCGACGTCGCGCGCGAGGCGCGCTCCGGCGTCCCAGCTCACAAACATTTCGATGTACCCTACTATGACCGATTCAAACTCAAAAACTTTGAACTAAAGTTCAAATTCGCCAAATACGAAAGTTGTAGACCAGTTAACCCTCTCCAACCTTCATAAAGGCCGACCGGTCAAATTCTCAACGGATTTGGAGATAATCATTCTCAAAGTTACATATTTGCATGGCTTGGTCAAACTGTTCAGCAGGACTTTGACTGGGTTTTTGAGGGTTCAAACCTCCGAATTTGAAATGCCAACAATGGAATGAAATGTGTTCCCGGAAAAACTGAGAAACTTTGATGTTGGTCGATTTTGAAGTTCTATAGGGAAATTTCGAGAACGCGCAGGAAAACTAATCCAGCCTTAAGGAGCACTTGGGCTTTGACAACAGTTTAGGGTGTTGACCAAGGTTCTTTGTGCAAAAGTGTGACCCACCATGTTAAACATGATTATGGGATAAATAAACCTGATTAATACAGCTAGGTAATGTCATAAGCAAAATAAACATCAGGTATGTTACAGCATCCACCCTAAACCAAAAACATCTTTTTGTGATCACCTCCTTGTCCACGACCCAATTTGAGTATGGAGTAAAATTCTCGATGGAGATTCAAATATTTCGCAAGATTATGGAATTTATGCTTACTTTAGCGAATCATTCCCCCTCTCTTTTATGCTCGAGGACGAGCATCGTTCAAGCATGGGGGTGGAGTCATTACATCATCTCTGACAAATGCTATGTAAGTATTATGTTGCGAAAGTTCCGAGGAGCAAAAAAAATGAAAAATGAAAAAAAATAGGATGAGAAGAAAAGAAAAGTAAGGGAAAAAGCAAGAAGATAGAAAAAATAAAGAGAGAAAAATGAGAAGGGAATAAAATAAAAGTAAAAAAATAATAAAGGTGCTCCTTGGTTCTTTTTGCCCCATAAGTTTCAAGTGCCTTGATGACAAATCCTTACTCAAATCTTCCAATCATGTGCAATCCTATAATGAGGACTTCACTCGTGCCTCGGGATCATCCATTTTCCACTTGCACATGTACACCTATCTAAATGTGTGTGTTTTATCCCTCTCTCTTTCCGACATTTATTTTCCATAGCCTTTTTGACGAGTCTCGGTAATTCCAGCAGATCTCTCTCTCTTAATTTAACAATATTTTGGATGTATGTTTTGTTAGGATTGCTTTTAACCTACCAAGCTCCGCATAAGCCTTCCACTATCACATATGAGTAGAATAGGTTGAAAACAATCTAGTATAGCTTGAGTGACTTGATGAGATAAGTGTTTCCATGAGCTTTTGCAAGAGATTTTCACTTATGTTGGATATGCATTTTTTGAAAAATCTTCCATGGAACATGGTAACAGCTTGAAGTTCACTTAAGTTTGAGAGCATTGTGTATATTAAACGTGACTTGTTCTTTATTGTTAATCTATCTTCTATAATGAAAAAGAAGTCGGTCACAACTTGAACTTTAAAACTAAATTCTTAAGAGAGAGCAATTTGCCTCGTCATGAATGACTAAGTGCAGGGACAACATTGGAAGACAATGCTAATTTCCCTTTTAAGCAAGGATTACTTACTCAAGGACGAGCAAGGTTTATTCATGGGGGTATGTTGACGGCCGATTTCCGTCAACCAAGAGCACTTGTTACACTTTGGTTTGAGCTTTGAATTGTGACTAACCCGCCACTAGGCATACTAATGATGTAACAAGTTCACACTTGCATGTGGTTTTTGGAGTTTATTGTCTAAGCAGGAAATCAACGTGAGAGAGGAGACTTTCAGGATAAGTTCATCAAGCACTTCATGAGAAGATCATGAAGTTCGTCACAAGTCAAGACACGTGATGAACATGACTCCAAATGGACCAAGGACCGAATCATCAACATGTAAAACTCCAGGGACTAGGATATTTACCAACGAGATCAACTCGGCCCGAGACATATTCTCGCAGCCCAGAACAACATGATCTTTTGGTGCAGATTCGGAGACATAAACAGCCTCTAATGGCAAAAGTTTGACTACCAAAGTTGTGGGTCTTGACGATACCTTCGATTTGGACATGTGGAAGGCCCAATTCGGGTCAAGGAGCTAGGAGATATGCCACCGAAATGCCAGCTGCGCAGACAAGTCCAAAATCAGACACATTATCTTCCGAGGCTGTTTTCGGCATCTTATCCTCGTTTCTAAGGAAAGCATTGAATACCAAAGTTGGAGTTAATTTCGTGGCACACAACCTGGACACCAAATTTGCATTATTAGGAGTCTGGACGTGGGAGATATGGTGCCAGCAAGGAAGGGCTATGAATCAGGAAAATCTGGACGAGAGTGAGTTTATGGAAACCAAGTTGGCTTCTCTCCCAAGGAAGATCTCGTGCAAGGCAAGGTGGAGCACACCCCACGACTCCCCAAAGGCATAAATACAACCCCTAGGTTGCCAAGGGGGTTACCATTCACATCCAATCATTCTACCGACGCCCATTCACCAGAAAGCCGCCACCGCAAGATGAGGGAGAGGAGTTGGACGAACTCGTCGCAAGGATTAATGCCGTCGGAGAGAAGGAAGCAAGAGGAGGACTCCAACCAGCAGGCCTAGGGGTGTTCCCAAGCTTCATCGCCACCATCTTCATCGACGACGTTCTCCAGAGTCTCCGTCACCCCTATGTGCTTCAATCCTTGTAAGATGATGGGATAATGTCTCCATTCATCCCTAGGGTTTAGATGGATACATGTTATGTGATCGCTACATGAACCCTATTCCTTCCGATGCTTAATGGTCTATGTCTATGAGAGTGCTTTATTCACATATGTATGTACAACATGTGGTCTTAGTAGGGTTTGTGGTAATCGTGGTGATTAGCTTAACCCTATGGATGCTTATGTATAGATGTGGTTATACGTGAAAGTGTTTGATTACCTTGCGTAGTGACAGTATGGTGGAGGGAAAAGGCTTAGCAGCCGCATAACCGCCATGAAGCTAGTGTAGGCAACCCCCTTTTCATGTAGTAGATGCATGTTCATGTGATCCTAAACCCTAGGGAGGGAACGCTTATCTATCTTAATCTTTCTCTTGTGTCCACCCTTCGCCATATAGTTTAACCTTAGATTTCTTTGATTAACATAGGTTAGATTGTCTTTACCTTTAGATTAATACCACTTTCAAAGATTTTCCATCAACTAGATTAGTACTTGGTTAAGTGCTAGCAATCCCCTTGCTCCGCGGATTGACAAGAACCTTGGGGGTCGCCGGCAGGCATGCGACATGCGAGTTCGAGAGGGTTCCATCAGGGTGCAGCTAATAGCAAAGAGGTGGTTAATTTTGTTGGTCCATCTATCATCCTTGTAAACCGCGTCGAGAAAGCTATCTTTCATGCGTAGCTTTGAGCGCGAGGAGGAATCCTACCGGAATTCTGCCCGGTCGACCTGCTATCTTAATTCTCTAGGAGGATCGATCGATCGACATGTCTCGTCGTCGTCATACGCGTTTCATTTGCACGCACGCGCCATGCCTAGCTCGCATTGCATTGCTGTGGTATAGAGACAGCTCGATCATACTTTAATCTGTTCCGCTCGGCTGCCACCACACGCGTAGCACTAGGGCCGCCCCTGAGTTTTAGCAAAAACTCAGAGGCGGCCCTAGTGCTACTCCATCTGTTTTATAATAGTCCTGAAAAGGTGTAGGTCCATATGCTTGCGGATCGAAGGTTGTTACATGTTTCAACCGTCAACAACGACGAAGGCATCTCAGAAAACAGTCAACGGGTTGACATCGGCAACCTCGAAGAAGCCCGCTGTGCCTCCTAACTAGGCAGATCCTACCAAGTACTACTACTCTCCACCTCTCCAATGGCGTGGTACACCACACACTTCGATGAAAGTGGAAGCAACGAGTACTCATTACAGCTAAAGAAGTGGACCAACTTCATTCATATTGAGACAAGCTTCTAACCAATTTGTTTGTCTTACACAACTACCCTGTACATAGCTACTTCTACAGGTACATCTACTGAAGGTCCAGCTTGTACGCGACTTGTTCCGCGATAGGCGCCATCTCCTCCAGTAGGGTCTTGTACTGCTCATCTGTGTAGTTCGCAGCAAGACTCCCGGCCACCACATTCACTGGTGCCTTCGAGAAGTACGATTTCATGAGCTCATGGTTTGGTATCGACTTCAACAAATGCTTGACGTATGTTGCCAGGCGCCCCAGAGCTTCCTTCAGCCTATCCACGAGAGGCGCTATCTTGGGACAGCCTCGATGAGGGACCAACAGCCTCATGATTGGAAGTGCGGCTTCTTCAAGTTCCTTCAATTGCCCCTGCAGCTTCTCGCATTCTTCATTGAGCTTCTGCAGAGATTTGTAACAACACACAAGGTCAAGAACGGAGGCTTCATGGAGCTCCATGTGCTTGATGAACTAATGGCGCAACTGGGCGTAGTTGTACTCGAGTACCTCTCGTCGGTCGGTCTCCCGGTACAAAATGTTCTTGAGGTCCGTCTCGGAAGCCTTCAGCTGGTCGACCCTCGCCTCAAGATCTGCAGACAACACGCCAATGATCTCAGACTAGACATAAGCTCTACAACAAGTACTCATTAATCACTGCAGAGGACATACCTTTGTTTTTCTGACGCAGAGTCTTGTTCTTCTTGATCAACTCATCCCTCTTTGCCTGCATCTCTTGTACTCGTTATGGTACTGGGTGAAGGCACCGTCGAGCTTGGACTGGAGCAGTGTTGTGTGCTTCTTCGACTTGTCCAGCTCCTTCTCCAGAGTCTCAGCTCGGATGACTGTGTCATCGTACCCTTTCAAGAGGTCGGTCTTCTGCCTAGATCTCTCCACAAGACCTACACAAGACCCAATGTTCAATCAGTACTCATTACTCAATAATGCAAGATAACTCAAGGTACTCGCAACATACCTTGATCTAGTTCTCCGTGCAATGCCAGGACTCCATGCTCAAAGACACGAAGGTCGGGTCGATCAGCTCATCATCCAGCAACTTGAGACCTCCGCGGCTTGAGGTTCCAGTCTCTGGCATTGGCGCCGAGCGAAGCGGCGCCGCATCTTCTATCATCGCCTCACGGATGACAACCTCAGTCCCCGCTTCAGGTTGCGGGTCAACCTGTGCTTTCGCGCTTAGCTCGGGGGCTGTTGAACTCCCCGGCCCGGGGGCTATCGAGGTTGTTGGCTTGGCAACAGACTGCGTAGCCGTCGCTTCACCAGTGGCCACCTCCATGACTACTACCTCAGGGATCACCGCTCCCTCGTATTGCGTCCCTGTCAAGATTAGCTCAGCAGTCTATGGTGGCTATGACTACTCTACACAATAAGTACTCATGGCGACAAGATGTATACCTTCCACCAGGGTAGCTTCTTCAAGCCTTGGCTCTGCTGCGGCTTCGGCTTGTGGTAGTGGTGTGGGCTCTCGTACCTCCGCTGAGCGGTCTTCACCATCGGCAGGAGTGCTAGTCTCCTCCTCATCCCACGACAAGTCCTTGGATTTCCTACATCATGGATTATCCAATCAACAACACGACCTTGACGGCAACATAACTACTCAAGGGGGATCATACAATTATAGTGTCGCCATGGCCAAAGCTGGAGGAGGACCCTGCACTTCTTTGACCGACGACTGTGGCTGGTTCTCTACAACGGTAGTTTGTTCCTGTGCTTCTTCCGGCACAACATCTTCGGTAGCCGAAGGCGAGCTGGTCCTTCTCTCACAGTTGTCTCCCCCATAGTATCCCAGATTTCTTCCTCATCCTGGTAGCAGGGTCCGAGGAAGGGATGTCCTGTGGCAATACAAGTCATGCAGTCAAGCAACAGACTACTCATCATCAGTACTTGACTACTCTAGTCGTGGTACTCACCTCTTGTCTAATGGCTTCTGACACCTTCAATTTCTTCATGGCGCGTTTGTGCGCCACATTGCGAGGCTTCCGTGGTGGCACGAGCAAGGTCGCCTCAAGACTGGAAGGCTTCTCAAATACTGGAATATGCGGCATTACAGCTCGGCTGAATCTAGAGCGAAGCTGGAAATGTTGTTGCAGCGTCTCTTCGTCCTCATCGTCGGAGGTGTCCTTGATGACGACAGCATCATCACCTTCGCCGACCTCTCGGCGCTCCTTCGCCTTGGGCTTCGCCTTCCCCTGTTTTTGTTTCTCCAACCATGGGGGGAGGGCGAGACGGAGATGTACTTCTTCAGATCCTCTGACAAGATCAAGCAAGCATAAGTACGACTACACAAGCAATTAGTATTCGGGGGCTCTGGCCATGACTACTAACCTCATTTGGCGGCTGTGCCACGGAGTACTCTGGCACGGGGCACAGCGTGTACGTGGGCATGTCTTTGAAGACCTTCCCCAGTCGTTCAGTGATGATGTCATTGTCGACTTCTTCACCAGTCATCCGGGATGAATCTTCATCGCCGGTGTACTTATAGCCGAGATGGTCTCGCGCCATCAGTGGTTGTACTCTTCTCTTCATAAAACTAAAGCCACAAGCTCAGCCCTCAGTCCGACCTCCCTTAAGGCCTTCATCTTCTCCAGCAGTGCAGGTAGATGGAGGCCTTCTTGCATGGTTGGCTCCGAGTTCTACCATGGCGCATGCTTCGGTTGACGCCAGCTCGGCTTTGGCAGTTCTGGCTAGTGGCTGCTAACGTAGAACCATTTCGACTTCCAATCCTGGTTGGAGTTGATCAGCTTGTACAACAAGTATTGCCCAGCGACGTCTTCGCGCATCTGCACCCCAATGCCTCCAACTACTCGCGTGTCGTCCGTGCTCGGCTGCGGCTTCAACCAGAAGAACTTTCAGAACAAGATCCAGTGGGGCTTGATCCCCACGAACGCCTCGCAGAAGTGCACAAAGATGGCGACGTGGAAGATACCGTTGGGATTGAGGTTGAGGTACTTGATCCCGTAGTACCGGAGCATCCCCTTGAGGAAGTCGCTCGCCGGCAGCATGAGTCCGCACTCAATGAACCGCGCGAACATCGGGATCTCATCTGGGTTTTTCTCCATCGGGTACGGATCTCTAGTGGCAGTGCGCCACAGATCCATTTCCTTCTCGTGAAGGAATCCGCTGTTAGCCAGGGCGAGAAGGTCCTCGGTCTTCAGCTTCGCCTTTTTTTCACTCTTTCACCGGATTCAGTGGAGTGGAGGGGGCGGCAACGATGATGACTGGCCGGCATCACCGGCTTCATCACGGCTCCTCTTCTTCGACGCGTTGGTCTTGGTGCTCTTCACTAGAGACCCCTTCATCCTTCGAGTCACGAGCGTCTTCACTTGTATTCTCTCGGGGGTCGCGGAGGAGGGCGGACTACGGTGACAGGGCGGAAGTAGACCTAATCTACTTAGCGGCAGTGGCAGCAGAGGCACAAGGGGTCAGTGACTCGGATCTAACCTCAGAGAAATGCAACCACTGGGGGTGAAAACCCCAGGGGTTCTCCTGTTATTTATAAGCCACCACGCGGCTCAGTTCTGAACGGGCGGATAAGTTTCAAGCGGCTGACTCAGCGGCGCGGACTTACCCTTCGTATTCCAGTACTCGATGCTCTTAGTCTCGGGGGCTCGATTACAATCGACGGATTCAGTAGGCCACACCAGATCAAGATCCACTTAGGACACATTCTACAGTCATGATGACCCTTCAATTCGAGAGAAAGTACTCAACTTAAGGCTCGGGGCTCCATGCCACGTGTCCTTCGGTTTTTTCTCTGGATTTTTGGATAAGATTGGTAGTGTCGGGGACAGCCCTAAGGGTCCCCTAAAAACCGGGGAATCCTGCCTAAAACCTGCAAAAAAAAGAAAGCAAAACGCACCACTTAACTAAACACGCGCACAGGGCACGACCCACGCTGCGATGGTCCCCGCGGACCACTGGAGTGGCCCCATCAAAGGCCCCCTCGAGCAGGTTCCGCCTCGCTCGAGGGCAAACGCCTCCCTCGAGCAGGTTCCGCCTCGCTCAAGGGCTCGCACCTCCTCGAGCGGGTTCCGCCTCGCTCGGGGCTGACACCTCCCTCGAGCGGGTTCCGCCTCGCTCGAGGGCTCGCACCCCCTCGAGCGGATTCCACCTCGCTCGAGGGCTCGCACCCCCTCGAGCGGGCTTCGCCTCGCTCGAGGCTCCCTCGCACGCGCACCTGCTCCTGCACGCGGGTACGGGCATTTAATGCCCTGACACAGCAGAGCTGCGCCATCACGCGCCTGGGAATCACGCCTCGGCGCTGTTCCGCCAACTCCCTAGAGGAAACCCATCCCCGCCACTGTGGAGGACTATGCAACATGGAAAGTGTCAGCTCCGTGACACTGTGCCGCCCACTCCCGTACGGCTAACACGCCACGCCCTCGAAGGGGGGCCGGTTGCACCCTCGAATCCTTCTCTCGTGATTCTGCAGGGTCAAACCATGATGTCAGGCCGGCGGGAGCGCCATCCCCGTCACTGTCAGTCCTGTGCGGACATCCCCGCCCCTGCGGCGCCACGTCGAGCACTGCCGCAACAACTCCGGCGCTGTTGAACACGCGGGGACGGGACGCCGCCACCCCTGCCACTGTACCGCGTACGGATCACCTTCAATGGCTTCCTCGAGCCTGTCTGAAGACGCCCCAGCCAACCACTACGCCTTCACCCTCGAAGCTGCCCCTGTTCGAGTATGGGACGCGCCACGACGACAAGACTGGGGCAAGGACCGCCAGGACGACCGCCAACTCCACGGCGCCACGCGCCATACCTCCATATGTAGCTAAACAGTGCGGCATGCTTGTAATTCACCCTCTCCTTGGTCTATAAAAGGAAGGTGATCCCCCTCGCCGTGGGGGGACAGATGACAACACACGCTCCCCATCATTCCCACGATATTGGCACTCCCCTCAATCACTCACTTGGGACTTGGAGGCCGCGCCTCCTCTCCCGCCTTGCTTGTAGCCGCCCCACTACAGGCACCCCAGTGCAAAGCAATACAGTGCCTCGAGCACACCCCTGTTGGACGTACTGCTCCGGCCGGAACCAGGATAAACCAAGTGTCTTTAGTTGCTTAGCACCAACCATCGAGGGACAGACCTCAGCGCTTACTACTAGTTAGTGTCGGGACTACATTCTGCACCGACAGTTGGCGCCCACCGTGGGGCACACGCGCTCTGAAGGTCAACCCGTTATCAGCTCCCTCAATGGTAATTCGCACCGAGTACAGCGGTCAGCGTTACTCCATGGGCAGGTCGGACCCCCTCCCCGCCGGATTCGAAATCCGGTTCGGGGGCATGAACTTTCAGGCTACGGGGAACGGCTACCTGATGCGCCTCACCAACCGTGAGGAACTCCGCGCACGACGCCAAGCTGGGTCCGCTCCGGTCGCCGCCGCACGTGTCGCCGCGACGCCAACACCCGCCGGCACGGACGCGCGGGTCCATCGCGCCACGGCGCCGCCACCGCCGCGGCCGGCGCTCGCATTAGGCGCGATCGGAGCGCCGGCACGTTGCGCGCGTCGCCTCAAAACGCGACGCACCCACAAGCGGGACGGTTGCCGCTGCGGCGGGGGAGCGCTCCGTCTCCGGACCGCGCTTCCCCATCGGTCTGCGCGGCGCCACGGCGGCCTACGTCGCCAACACCAACGCCAGCATCACGATGCGCAGGGTTCTCCCTGGCCGCCACGTCTTGGTTGCCAGGGACCCCAGTGCCTCCGCCGGTGACGAGTCATCCCTAGGCTCTGTCGACGCGTTGCCACCCGCCACCTCGCATGGATACACGGAGTGGGACTTCTCCGACGTGCCAGACCCAGTGATGTTCAGGCGGTTCCTCGACGCCACCGACTACTGGTTCGGCTGCTCCGACGACTCCAATGCTGGGAGCTACGACCCCGCGCGAGAGTGCTGCGTCGTCATCGCCAACGACCCAGCAAATGCCACCGATGCAGCAGGCACTGGCGACGGATAGATTCCTCCCGCTCTAGGGACTGGATCGCGCCTGCCTGCGGGGCCAAGCGCCCCTCCTCCCTCACCACCGAGGGGAGCCGACATCAACACACAGCTGGCCCAGGCGCGCGAGCTCGAAGCCAAGCTAGCATAAGAGTACCGCACGGTGCGGTTGCTTCGCGCCTCCATCGCGGGGGAAGCCTCCGCGCGCGGTGAACGCGCGCGCGAGCTGGGCAGGCAAGCACGCGACCGCATTAACGCCGACTTCAACGTCGACAACCCGGACACGCCCCTGCGAGCAAGCCAAAAGCTCATCGCCGCCACGACACTACTACGGGCCATGCCCGCCCCTTCGACACCCGAGGCGCGGAACCTACACCGAGAGGCGCAGGCGCTCATCGAGCAAGCGGCCGTCCAACAGACCAAAAGCTCGGCGTCCCGCATACGCCGACAGGGGAGCGCGTGAGACGATGGGGGTGCACAAGGTCCCGAACCCTCGGTACACGCGGGTGGAGCGGCGGAACGCCCCACCAACCCGGGGCGCACGCCGGCCAAAGACCGGCTCCTCGACACGAGCGGGCAAGCGCGAGGCGGCGACGCCCGCAATGTCATCAACGCCCGACGGACGAGCAAAGCGGATGCGCGGGCGGCAGCAGGCTACCAACCTTGGCGGGGTGGATGCTACGATAGCGATGAGGATCGCTCACCGACGCCGGAGCCCCCAGGAACCCGCGTGTTCAGCTGGGAGATCCTCATGGTGACCTTCCCCCAGCGCTTCCACCAGCCCACGACGATCGTCAAGTACAACGGGGAGACGGATCCCCGCGTGTGGCTCAACGACTACCGCCTTGCGTGCCAACTGGGCGGAGCCACCAGCGACGAGACTATCATCCGCAACCTCCCCTGCACCTCGCCGACTCAGCACGGACGTGGCTCGAGCACCTGCCGGCCAGCCAGATCCACAACTGGGACGACCTGGTCCGCACGTTCGTGGGAAATTTCCAGGGCACGTACGTGCGCCTTGGGAACTCCTGGGACCTGCTCTCTTGTACCCAGAAGCCCGGCGAATCACTTCGGGACTTCATACGGTGCTTCTCTAAGCGCTGTACGGAGCTCCCAAGCGTGGCGCAGTCCGAGATTGTGCACGCCTTCCTCGAAGGCACCACATGCGGAGCCCTCGTGCGCGAGCTCGGGCGCAGCCCGCTGGTCGATTCAAACGAGCTGTTCGACATCGCCACCAGTTTTGCCTCGGGCGAAGAGGCAGTGGGGGCGATCTTCGACGGCAAAAAGGACAAGCGCGCGGACGACGCGCCCGCGGAGGGCAGCAAGTCCAAGGAGCTCCGCCAGAAGAACAAGCAGGGCAAGAAGGGAAAGAAGCCGCGCCGCGAGGCGCACGAGCAGGGGCGAGACGACGACGACATGCTGAAGAAGCCATGTCCCTACCACAAGACACCGGTCAACCACACCCTCGAGCAGTGCGACATGCTCAAGCGGTTCTACGGCCGGGCCGCCGCGAAGGACGACGAGGCTAAGAAAGACGGGGGTGATGGCGACGCCGGCGGCTTCTCCGCCGTGGAGAACGTCTTTCTCATCTTCGGGGGGGCGACCATCGACATGTCCAGCTGCCAGCGCAAGAGGGAGCGGCACGAGGTTCTCGCCGCGGAGAAGGCGCCTCCTATCGGTATTTTAGACTGGCAACCTACTAAGGGGAGTACCCGAAGTAGATGAATATGGCCTCGCCGAGATCGGTAACTCAAAGGAAGAGACACGTGGCACACAATTTAGACAGGTTCGGGCCGCGAGGTGCGTAATACCCTACGTCCTGTATGCTGCGTAGCTCTGGATTGATTGGGTACGATTACAAGATGGTGCAATTGTACACCGTGAGATGAGATGATAGAGTGAGGGGTCCCTGCCTCACCTTATATAGTCCGGGAAGCAAAATTACAAGTCAGTTTAGGGAGAGAGTACTAGTCGAGTACGTCTAGGAGTCTTCCATACAGTGCGGGACATGTACAGCTTCCTAACCGAGTACTTCTCCTCCGTAGTCCTTGTGCTTCACGCCATCAGGTACCTTGCAGCGCAAGTCGGGTAGTCCTAGGGGCCCACCGAGTAGTCGGTCCTGGTACCCACCGAGGTAGTGGGCCCAGGGAGGTCCATACGACAAGCCCCCGAGTACTTTGTAGTCGAGAAGGATAGCTTCAAGTAGTCTTGACGGCCTTAACGAGTAGTCCTCGAGCGTCCCCGAGTACTACAAGTCAAAAGTCCTCAAGAGTAGTCGAAGCATCCCGAGGCTGGAATGTACTCCAGCTGATGTTTGAGCAATCTTGAAGTGTTCTCGAGTAGTCCCAAGCATCCTCGAGTGCTGCCCTCGAAGGTCTTCAACAATGCCCGCGTTGTCTTGAAGCCGAAGCTGATATGGAAGTGCGATTGCAAAATCGCACTCCATATGGAGTAGCCCCCGAGCCTTAGGTTGAGTTGTAGACTCTGGCTGAGGGTCCATCTGAAGTTTTGGCAAGAATATCTCGAAAAATCCGGAGAAAAAACCGAAGGACACGTGGCACGGAGCCCCCGAGCCTTGAGTCGAGTACTTCCTCTCGAATTGAAGGGTCATCTTGTAGAATGTGTCCTGAGATGCTCCTGAGTCTTGTCGCTTCCCAGGTAATCGAGTAGAAGTAGTCGAGCCCCCGAGGTGAGGCGCGTCGACTAGTTGAAGTTGAAGAGTCACGCGCGGCCGCTGAGTAAGCCGAGCGCAAACTTATCCATCCGGCCGTTGGAGGGCCGCGTTAACTTATAAATAGAAGCCAAATCCCTTAGGTTTTTTCACTCTACGCAGTTGTAGCCATTCCAAACACATCTTGGCCTGAAATCACCACCAGTGCACGCCGCCTTCGCTGAGTGAAGTGTAGATCCGAGCTCGCCGCCAGAGAGAGCCACCGCGGTAGCCCCCGAGCGAATGCGCGTGAAGACCCCGTGCACTTGGAGGATGAAGCCATCTCCATCCAAGACCGCGAAGGCCGGCGGCGGGAAGAAGAGGAGCCGTGACGAAGCCGCCGGATCTGCCGCAGGGACATCACCGCTGATGTCTCCACCGCGGCCAGATCCGAACCGCGAATGGAAGAAGTCGAAGACGAAGACCGAAGACCTGCTAGCCCTCCTCAATAGTGGATTCATCCGGGAGAAGGAGGTGGACATGTGAAGGGCCGCCGCCGGGGATCCGTACCCGATGGAGAAGAATGAAGACGAGATCCCGATGTTCGCTCGATTCGCGGAGCGCGGGCTCTCACTCCTGGCGAGCAACTTCTTCAAGGGGCTCATGGGGTACTACGGCATCGAGTACCTCAACCTCAACCCCAACGGTATTTTCCACACCGCCGTCTTCGTACATTTCTGCGAAGCTTTTCTGGGGATCAAGCCCCATTGGATCATGTTCCGGAAGTTCTTCCGGGTGAAGCCGCAACCCAGCGCCAGCAACCCGCGGGTAGTTGGAGGAGCGGGGATCCAGATGCAGGAGGACGCCGCCGAGCAGTACCTCTCGTACAAGCTCATAGACTCCAATCAAGACTGGAAGGCAAAGTGGTTCTACATCACGAACCACCATCCGGGGTTGCCGAAGCCAAGCGGGAAGCAGCCCAAGCATCGCCCGTGGTGGAACACGGAGCTGACGATGCAGGAGGGGATCCAGCTCCCGGAGTTGTTGGCGCGGATCAAGGCGCTAAGGGAAGTCAGGCTGAGGGCCGAGCACGTGGCCTTCAGCTTCATGAAGCGCAGGGTGCAGCCGCTGATGGCCCGCGACACCCTGGGGTTCGAGTACACCGGCGACGACGACACATCGCGGATGCCTGGAGACGAAGTCGACGACGACGACATTGTCGACAGGTTGGCGCGGATCTTCATGGACATGCCGCCGTACACGGCGTGCCCCGTACCGGAGTACTCCGCAGCGCACCCACCAAAGGAGGTAAGTAGTCGCACCCAGTGTCGAGTACCCATTCCGTGTGAGTAGTCGTACTGATGGGTTGTGTCTTGCAGGACGACTTGAAGAAGTTTGTCTCCGAGCCACCGCCGCCCCCTCAGGAAGTCGAGATCCCAGAGGAGGGGAAGACCAAGGCCAAGGAGCGGTGTGAGGTCGGCGAAGGAGACGACACCGTTGTCGTGGAGGACACGTCCGACGAGGACGACGACGAGGAGACGCTGTAGGACCGCTTCCAGCTGCGGTCGAGGTTCAGCCGTCCTGGCTTGCCTCACGTTCCTCTTGTTCAGGATCCACCGGCTAGCCTGGAGGCTAGTCTAGTCGCGCCGCCACAGAAGCCGCGCAATGCGTCCCACAAGCGCGTGACGAAGAAGTTGAAGGTCACTGAGACCACGTCCCTAGAGGTAAGCTGTCTTGAGTAGTGTAGTCGAGTACTAGTGCCTCGAGTTCACTTGTTGATGAAGAAGTTTCCTTGCTTGCAGGAGTTGCTGCCTACGGAGCCCGTTGATCAGGGCGACGAAGGCGAGTGGGACATGGTGGGGGAAGCCACTGGGAGTCGCAGCCCAGCCCCCACTGTCGAAGAACTCCTGGCGCAGATGGAGCGCCAGCCCCCTGCTCCTCAAGAGAGCACGGAGCCCGCAGCTGCTGCTGCGGAAGGAGTGGTGACCGCAGAAGCGCAGGAGAGCGCTGCACCCGCTGTTGTTACTGCAGAAGAGGCAGCGGCCGCAGAGGCGCAAAAGGAGGCGCCCGCCGAGGCTAGACTGGTGGACATCGCCAGCATCCTCGGCGCCCCGACCGTGACGGTGATCCGGTCAAGCTTGTAAGTGTTGAATCTTCCCGAGTAGTACTTGATGTGGTAGTCGTGCTTGACTGACAACCGGCTTGTGTACTCTGCAGGAAGTCGACGGATCTGTCCTGGGAGGGGGATGAACCCTCTGCAGCGGTGGCGAAAGAAGAAGCCGTGCCGCCCGCTGAGGAGTCCGCTCCCGCCCCTCATGCGGAGCCCGAAGCGCCGGCTGCTGAGGCTACGTTGCCTGAAGCCAGCGTAGTCGAAGGTGAGTACTCTGCTGAGGCTGTACTATCCCCGAAGAGTAGTCGTAGTCATCAGATAACGCTGATGCGATTGTCTTCTCGTTGACAGGCGCTGAGGCCGAGGGAAACGACATCCCATCGGCGGTGCCCGTGGAGAACTTTGTTAACACCAAAATTTGGTACAGGAAGGAGTCTGACTTGTGTGCCTAGCCTGGTGAAAAATCCGTCCGGAAGAAGGAAGGTTTCTCCAGAAAGATTCGGCAAAGGGGCTCGCGGTCGGCAGTTGGCTTCCGTTCGGCAAGGAAACTGTTGCGCTGATTTCACGGGATTGCGTGATGACGTGGCCCGAGCGGAAGGGACGAATGGATGGATAAGCGATCGCACATAGAGATAAATTAGGTATCAAATATTGTGCTCGTTGTCCATTCGGAGTCATGCCGCCATGACAGGGTATAAATATAGACCCTGGATGTATGTAATGGTATTTGAACCATTCTCAATACAAACCGGCTTTACGCCAAACCTTTGAGTCCTTTGTCGTGTCGTCGAGTTCTTCGAGAGGGTTCATCGATCTGTCGACCTCCGTAAGTACTGGCAACCTTGTATCATGTCTAGTATCATGCGGTGGATTTAGATCATGATGCAAGTAGTCTTGTTACCATGCTTAGTATCATGCGGTAGATTTAAGCTTGGTTCAAGAGGGTTTCTTGTTAGATCACGAGCCATGCGGTGGGCTAAGATCTAGCTTGGAGCTAGTTATCGGCTCTATTGGATTTTGGCAAAATTCAATAGATTCATTAAGTTACCCTGTGTTGCTTTGAGTTTTACTTTTTGTTTAAATTCATGTAACACTTCTTTGCCCAATCTAGATTGGTTTGAATAGGCTTTATCTCTTTTGATCCTTATGCGATTCAAGTTCGTATCCTTGGCTTAAATAGCACGTGGATCACATGTTCCCTAATAGCCGAAACCGAATCGATCTAGGTTGCTACGTGTTGCGGGTTCAAGCTTGTCAAGTCTTGTATAAATCTTGAAAGAACTGAGTATCACGCGGTAGATGCAGGTTTTTGGGTTGTTTTGGAGCTAATCATCCGGTGGATTAGATTTCAATTCAATCTGATAGATTTATCTTCTTTGGTAATGTTTGTTCCTTCTTCATGGACCCCGATTCGGCTGTTCAGCCGTATTCGGTTATGCTTTCACGAGTGAAGCGTGTTTATAAGTTATGCTTTAAACAACGTATGCTTTTAGCTTTCCATATTTAGATTGTATCATGCGGTGGATAGATCTATTTGTGGTTAGTGGTGTGGTTTTCAAACAAGTTGTATCATGCGGTGGATAGATTTGTTTGGCATCATGCTTGACGGGTTTTAAAGTACCTAGACATGCGGTAGACTAGTGCTTTGAACCTAAGCATGCTTTATTATTACATATTTATGTTCATGCTTTACTTCATTTATTAATTATTGTTATTTATTATTGAGGATCGGTCATGGCTTTGTGCAAGTGCAATTTTATCTAAATAAAGACCGATTTTCCATTATGCTTACGTCATCCGTTCGACTATGTTTTGTTTTGCGCTTTGAAGCTCCCGAATGGTTTCTAGTTAGTTGGCAGATAGCTCCCTATAGCTATATGTCATCCCACATGGCTTTTCTGGCCGTAAATATGGAACTGTCTGGTACCACCCGGCAAGTTCCAAACTTTGGAATTTAACTACTTTGTCTTTTGTTAATTTTCAGGGAAAATTGACTGGCACGTCTTGGAATCTTTTCGCGTGTGAAGCTAGCTTGTTCGGCTTGCTGTGTGCTTGACGTATGGTGCAGATTTTGCGTCAACACACTTTTTGGCATGCCCAGTGCGACAAACAGCCGAAGTCAAGATGCCTGACATCAGTGACATTCTGGACGTCGCCATCGAGGATCTCTCTCCAGAACAGCTGCAACAACTGAAGGATGCTACAGATCAGTTTCAGCAAAAATGTTTGATGTCATTCAAAAAGAACAGAAGTGGCGTTCCGTATCTCAAAAATGAGATGCCCGGGGGTTCTACTTGTCGGGGAGGGCGACGCCACAACTCTGCAAGAGAAAGAAGAGTACATGCAAGCGTTTCGGGATGCTGCGGAAGACGTGCTGGGTAAACATCATAGGGCTTTCCTGGGCGTGTTCAAGCAGATGATGGCAGGTGTCTTTGGCCCGGGCATGGAGCAGGTATTCAGTCGAGTATCCCCTCAGGGATACAGTATGGAGGTTGGAGAGTCCAGTTCTGCCCAACCAGGAACTCAGCCACCATTGCGAAGCCAGCCAGTCCAGCCTCCCCCGCAGAGCGTTGGGAGCCAGCCCATTCAGCCCCCTCCGCAAGGCGCTGGAGGTCAGTCAGTTCAACCTCCTTTGCGGGCTGCAGGGGGACAGCCGATCCAGCCACCTCCGCAAGGCAGTACAAGTCAACCGATTCAACAGCCGAACCCATATCAGCCCACGTATGGAGAGATGGCGTTCGGTTCGTCTGGAGTTCCGCTCACGTCCACCTACAAGATTGCCCCAACTAGCAACAGATTGCAGAAGAACTTGTATGGTGGAGGTTACCACGAAGTCATGGACTATGGCGCCATCGATGCTCTCCCGAATCCGGGGTACGGGGCAGCCGCAGGAGTGCAGGAGGACGACATTCTGGTTCAGAAGATGGCCCATCTGATGCAAAATCAATTCGGCCTCAAGCCTAAACTGCAAGGACCAGCCTACACGCCTCCCTTCCCGGAGTGGTATTACAGTGATCCTACCGCCCAGGGTAAAGCCTCCCACGGAGTTTACGAAGTTTTCTGGGCAAGATGACACGAGCACAGTGGAGCACATTGCTCGTTATCTGATGCAGCTTGGAGAGGCCTCAGCTGATGAGGCATTCAGGGTTAGGTACTTTCCCATGTCGTTGACAGGCTCCGCATTTCAGTGGTTTACTTCTTTGCCTCCCCAGTCAGTTAACACGTGGAGGGAGCTGAAGCGAAAATTCCACGCCCATTACTTCAGTGGTAGCACGGAAAAGAAGCTCATCGATCGGACCACTTTGAAGCAGAGGCACAATGAGACGCCTTTGGAGTTCCTCAGGAGGTTCAGGGAGGTCAAAGGCATGTGTTTCTCGTTAAATCTGCCAGATGATCAGTTGGCCGACATGGCCGTTGCAGGGATGTTGCCGGTCGTACGAGAAAAGTTGTTTGGTATGGAGTTTGATAATCTGGGCCAATTGTCTCAAAAGCTGTCATTGATGAGCAACCAGGCCTACGGGTTTAAGAAGGACAACAGGTTCAACAAGCAACATGACATAGCGGACATCTATAATCAGTTGCTGGAGAAGGCCGACCAAATGGAAGATTCTGACGATGATCAGAAAGTGGCTGCTGCTGAGATCATGTGTGGCAAGGAGCCGTTGACCATGAACCAGCGTTGGATCAAGCAGACCAAAGGCACATACGACTTCGACGTCACCAAGGCCGATAAGCTTTTTGACTTCCTGGTGAAGGAAGGCCGAATCAAGTTGCCTAAAGGGTACTCTATGCTTCGGCCCGATGGAGTAAAACAGAAAACGTTACTGTGGCTTCCATGACAGGAATTCTCACTCCATCAACGACTGCAGGGTCTTCAGGATGAGGATCCAGAAAGCTATCCAGGAAGGGCACCTCAAGTTTGACAACAAGATGAAGCTGGATGGTCACCCTTTTCTTTAGAGTATGATTGTCTTTTCTGTTAACATGGTAACTGCCGAGGAGAAAGGGAAGGTCAAGGTCTTGACGTCATCTAGAGCAAGACAAGATGGAGCAGTAGATCCCGTGCGGCAAGTGACGTTGGAGTAGGTTCATGGAGAAGCCCCTTGTGTTCTCAAAAGCCATATCGAAGTTGGGGAGTCGTCCAGGGCCAAACCCAGGGTCACTACGCGCATCCTCCTCAACAAGTGGCAGTGTCAGTTAGAGAAAGAGTGCTACCAGAAGCAGAGACACGAGGAGGAGAGACGCAGGGCCGAGGAAGAAGCGTGCAGGAGAAAACTGGAGCAGTACACGCGCGAACAAGAGCGTGCGCATTGGGGGTGCGCATTCTTCAGGCAATGCTGGAATGAAGGCTTGAAACTTCCTACATTGAGGAACTGCCCTGAGTGCAGTGACAGATACTTCGAGTATAGGCAGGAGACTGCCAATCACTGATCCGTCCATGAGAGAATTGGAAGGATACACCCTAGTGACGATCGGCGTCAAAAAATAATTGAAATCATTGATCATCCCAGGAAGAGGCAAGCTGATCAGAGATGGGCTGATCAAGAAGAAGATGAGCATGAATATATCTGGCAAGAGGGACAGTGGTGCCCACTTGGCTTGAGAAAGAGCCAAAAAAGGAGAGTCCAGCGCTTGAGGAACCGTGAGTTGAGGCAGGCGGGGGTCCAGAAGAAACAAGTATGGCGCCCAAAGGACAAACCTGAAGGATCGAGTCGTTCGGCTCCGGTGTGTATATGGCTCCCGCTAATCAAGTTGTGCAGGAAGAAACGTCCCTGGATGCCAATGACGATGAACAGCTTGGGGGACTGATGGCGCAACTGGTGTTAGCCAAGCAAGCCACCTTCGACAAACCAGCCAAGAATCGACATATGAGGCCGTTGTACTTGAAGGGATACGTCAATGGCAAGCCATTGACTAAGATGTTTGTCGACGGTGGGGCTGCAGTCAACGTGATGCCATACACCACCTTTAGGAAGCTTGGCATGGGCCCTGGAGATTTGACGCTGACGAGCATAGTCCTGAACGATTTCGCTGGGAATCCTTCAGATACCAGAGGGTGTGTGCACATGGACTTGATGATTGGGTCCAAGACATTGCTCACTACCTTCTTTGTCATTGACGGCAAAGGAGCTTATAGCCTGCTGCTTGGGCGGGACTGGATCCATGCCAATTGCTGCATCCCATCTACCATGCATCAACAGCTCATTCAATGGGTAGATGACGACATTGAGGTGGTCTAGGCAGATGACTCGGTGAGTGTTGCAAATGTGGAACCAGCTTTCTGGGAATATCAAGGCATCGATTGTTTCTTGGGGAAAGACTGGGGTGAAGGTCCTGTTGAGCCTATCAGCAGTGACCAACGGCCGATTCAAGCAGTCGGCTCTTATAGCAATTTTTAATGGACAATCCTGTTGATGGAACTGATGGCAAGTTGGGGCGAGGATTCATGTCGGCTGATAAATTGGAAGAAGTTGATATTGGAAGAGGTGACAAGCCGAGGCCGACATTTATCAGTGCTAACTTGTATTCAAGTTTCAGGGAAGAGTTAATCAAGCTGTTAAAGGAATACAAAGATTGCTTCGCCTGGGATTATTCGGAGATGCCTGGATTAGATCGCTCCATCGTTGAGCATCGGTTGCCAATCAAGCCTGGTTTTAGGCCCTATAAGCAACCTCCCCGGAAAATCTACAAGGATGAAGTATTGGCCGATGTGAAGAAGGAAGTTGAAAGGTTACTTGATGCAAACTTCATTCGGCCATGCAGATATGCGGAGTGGATCTCTAATATTGTCCCTGTCTACAAGAAGAATGGAAAGATGAGGGTTTGCATAGATTTCAGGGACTTGAACAGAGCTACTCCTATGGATGGGTACCCAATGCCTGTTGCCGATTTATTGGTTGATGCTGCTGCTGGGCATAAAGTTATCAGTTTCATGGATGGTAATGCAGGGTACAACCAGATTTTCATGGCAATAGAGGATATATCAAAGACAGCCTTCAGATGTCCTGGTCATATAGGCCTGTTTGAATGGATAGTCATGACATTTGGGTTAAAGAATGCCGGTGCAACTTATCAGCGAGCAATGAATTACATCTTTCATGAGTTGATCGGCAAAATTGTTGAAATTTACATTGATGATGTCGTGATCAAGTCTTCGAATCATGGTACACACTTGGAGGATGTGAAGAGAACTTTGGAATGCACCCGAAAGCATGGCTTGAAGATGAATCCGAACAAATGTGCTTTTGGGGTATCGGCTGGAGAATTCTTGGGATTCCTGGTACACAAAGGAGGGATTGAAGTTGGCAAGAAAAGCATGAAAGCTATCGATGAAGTTGTCCCTCCAACCAATCTCAAGGAATTGCAGTCACTGCTTGGCAAGATTAATTTTGTGAGAAGGTTCATTTCAAATCTGTCGCAAAAGGTTTTGCCCTTTTCTCCATTGCTGAAGCTTAAGAAGGATCAGAAGTTCATATGGGGTGACGAACAACAAAAGGCTTTTGACGAGATCAAGCAATATATGAAGGAACCACCAGTACCGGTCCCTCCGCAGTTGGATAAGCCTTTCAAGTTGTACGTGGCGGCCGATACCCAAACCATTGGATCGGCCCTTATTCAAGAATTTGAAGGAAAGGAGCGGGTAGTAGCATACCTTAGCCGAAAATTACTTGATCCTGAAACTAGGTATTCGGCTGCGGAGAAGCTTTGCCTATGTGTGTACTACTCGTGTACGAAATTTTGGCACTACTTGTTAAATGCCGAATGCGTTGTATACTCCAAGTTTGATGTAATAAAACATATGTTATCTATGCCAATTTAGAATGGCAGGATTGGCAAGTGGATTTTGGCCTTATCTGAGTTTGAGTTGAAGTTCGAATCGGCAAAAGCTATAAAAGGTCAGATCATTGCCGATTTTATAACTGAACATCGTGATCCATCAGTTGATTTGCTTGAAATTACTCCTTGGGCTTTGTTTTTTGATGGATCATCATGTGGTAAAGGTGGAGGAGTAGGGATTCTATTGATTTCACCCAGGGCTGAGATGTTCGAGTTTGCCATCCCTATCCAGCCCACTGTCACAAACAATCAGGCTGAGTACGAGGCATTGCTTCGGGGGCTTCAATATTTAAGAGAAGCCGGGGCTGTTCCAGTTGAGGTTTATGGAGATTCAGAGTTGGTTATAAAGCAATTGAACGGCCAATACGAATGTAAAAGTGATGCGCTGAGGAGTTACTACGAAGAATGCAGGGAAATCTTGAAGAGTTTTCTGTTGGTAATTCTACAGCATATTCCTAGAGAACACAATGAAGAGGCAAATAGGTTGGCTCAAAGCGCTTCAGGATATAGAGAAAGTCAAGAATCGTTTGCCACGGAGATATGTGTGCTGGGAATGGGTCTTGCAGAGGATGATTGGAGAAAGGAGATCGTTGATTATTTAGAGGATCCATCCCGAAAGGTCTCTTGGAAACTCAGGTACAAAGCCATAAAATTTGTTCTTCTGGATGGAAGTCTATTCTACAAATCATTAGATGGGGTATTGCTGCGATGCCTGGGTCCAGAAGAAGCAAAAAAGATGATGAGTGAGGTGCATGATGGGATATGTGGAGCACATCAATCGGCCTACCGTATGAAATGGGTCATCAGGCAAGCTGGGTGCTTTTGGCCGACGATGTTAGAGGATTGCTTTGAGTATTACAAGGGATGTCAAGACTGTCAGAAGTTTGGGAATATTCAAAGACTTCCTGCATCAGCACTAAATCCCATTATCAAGCCATGGCCATTCAGGGGCTGGGGTATAGACTTGATTGGCCAAATTAATCCACCATCGAGCAAGGGGCATAAATTTGTGCTTTTGGCAACGGATTATTTTACCAAATGGGTTGAGGCGATTCCACTAAAGAAGGTAACATCAGAAAACATGGTTGAGTTTGTTAAAGAACACATTATCTATCGGTTTGGAATTCCTCAAACAATCACAACTGATCAAGGAGCCCAGTTTGTGTCCTTGGAGTTCAAGGAGTTTGCCGAAAGCATGGGGATCAAATTGTTCAATTCTTCTCCCTATTGTGCCCAAGCTAATGGTTAGGCAGAGCCTTCTAATAAGATCATGATCAAGCTTATACAAAATAAGATCGACCAGAAGCCAAGAAGGTGGCATTCGGTACTCAATGAAGCTTTATGGGCTTACCGAATGGCCCCTCATGGAGCTACAAAAACGTCTCCTTATGAATTGGTTTATGGGCACCATGCAGTTTTACCTTGGGAAATACAATCAGATTCTAGGAGAGTGGTTTTGCAAAAGGACTTAAGCTCCAAAGATTACAGTGGCTTAATGATGGACGAACTAGAGGACTTGCACATGATCCGTCTTAGAGCCCTGGAAAACATCAAAAAGAACAAGATGCGAGTTGCTAAATACTACAATAAGAAAGTAAAGGTCAGGCAATTTGCAGAAGGGGATTTGGTTTGGAAAGCTTTACTGCCGATTGGAACCAAATACAGTGAATTCGGCAAATGGTCCCCAAACTGGGAGGGACCTTTTCGGGTGGTCAGATGCGTACCTGGTAATGCCTACATGCTGAAAACTTTGCTAGGAGAGGAATTTTCTGCTGCAATAAATGGAATATATTTGAAGAAATATTATCCTAGTATTGAAATCGATCGTTGATCACAAGCATTGGGATTACATGCATTTGATACAGAAACAGCCGACGTTCAAGAACGAAGCCGCCTTTAGAACAGAGATTCCTAAACAGAGGGAATGGCCAATACGTAGATGTATTGCCCTTAGCACGAAACTACATTGCAAATACTTCTTGCAGGTTTATGTCTAACAACCCAGTTGCTCAGGACTACGAAGGGGTGGAAAGCAGAAGGCCTGGCGTAAGAAGCGAAAGTATGCTTCAATCCTTTTTTCTTTGCTTCTTCAGCTCCTCCCTCTTCAGTTGTTCCAGGACCACCGTGACGGCAACTTGGAAGCTGCGGGGATGACCGTGGTTTGCTGCCTCCACCAAGCTGTCCCACGCCGCTTTCAGATTACTGTACCTATCAGAGACATCTGGGACAGAGGAACGGTTGTTAGAGACAGAGATCCGGGTGCAAGCGTGGAACCAAGATGACGATGGAAATGTTTACCTCCTACCAGTGCCTCCAAAGCCATGCGACGCTCGCATTCAGCTTGGTAGCAAGCGGTGATGTCCCGGAGGTCATGTTCCAGATGCCGGACGCGGCGGCGTAACTGGTGGTTGATCTTCTGCTCTGGCGTGACGTCCTCTGCTTCGAGGAAGGAGTCGGAGGAGATGTATTCAGGCGTTTCTTCGGTCCCAATGATTTCCTCAGGAAGCAGATCAAGGCTAAAAGAAAACAAAGAGGGGGTAAAGCATAAGATCACATACGAAAGCAAGAAGCAAATTAAAAGAAAACTCACTCTCGAATGGTGCGTTTCTTTGGGGCGCTGTCCTCCTTGGGTTGCTTGCCTTTGTCCATGGCCTTGGGGTTTTCTCTTCTGGAGCAGGGAAGAAGATGAGAAGTGATGGATGAGTGTGCGAGTGGATTTGCAGGGCATCTCAGCAGGTTATTTTATTGACCGAGAGAATGCATTGGGAGTGATGACTGGCTGGCGTGCGCGATTGGAATACCAAGCGGTAGGGTTTTCCTCCCGAATGCGAAGGGTTTTCATTGAACAGTGCTTATGGATTACCGAATTGAGGATTTTCTGCGGGTTTTGCGCCAAGGGGCATCTGTTTTCGCGTGTTCGGCTCAAGCAAGTTCCCGAATGCATTTAAGGAAAATAAAGCTCACAGTTGCACACATGGAGGAATCATCACAGTACAAGCATTGGAATTGAAAGTTCTTTATTTATTGCCGATAATCAAACATCCCTAGTACAATCTAATCAAAGAGCCTGTTTAGCACAGACTGGGGATGAGTGAGTTCGGCAATGGCGTCGTCGTGGCCGTCGAGGCGCTCCAAGATGATCTCGATCTCGTCGATGTCTTCTGGTGCGCCGCCCTGGAAGCCGCGCGGCCGGATGGAGTAGTCGACGCGGGTGTGCGTCGCCATGGCCGCCAAGCCCAAAGTGGTGCCCAGGCGGATGCCGTGGGTAGCCACCTCGTCTACGCGATTTTCCACCGCGGCAAGGCGCTCCGCCGGTGTGTCTCCACGAGCGTTCACCTTGTCAGCCAGTTGCTCCACCAGCATTTACAGCTGGTTGAGCTCGGCGTCGCGGGCTGCAAAATACAAGGTGTTGGTGATTGGTATCAAAAGCCGGATTGGATTTGGGAGCAATTCCAGGGCTGTACCGTCGATGGTTGCTAGCAGCTGCTTGCGCTGGTCCTCCCACTCCAGTTCGGCTATGCCAGCCTTCTTGGAGACGTCTTCCAGCTCACGCTGGGCCACCTCAAGCTCCGCTTTGAAGCGGAGAGCGTCGAGTTCCCCGTAGGGCACGGGGGAGTAGTGGTCCGACTCCGAGGAGTCGTCCGGCAGAGGTTGATTGGCCGGCGCAGAGGACGGGTTCCATTGGATAAGCCTGAAACAGAGAGGATCGTCAGAAACAAGGGGAAATCTCAGACGAGTAATGAAGAGAAGATGGCGATCATTGCCTCCAACGCGCACTGGCGTGGCTCCCTTCCGCCTCGTCGGCGGCGCGGCACCTGTTGTTGCTCCCTGCCATGGTTCTTGGGCTTGCGCTGATTGGGAAAAGAAAGCTTGAGGTTGGCAAGGATTCGAAGGCTAAAGGCTTGGTAAAAAGCTGGGGGCACCTACGGTTTTATTTATAGGCCTGGTGGAAAAGATCGTGGCCTCAAATCGTGGCGCGTATCCCGAAAAACTTGGAAGGTGGAGAGGTTTCCTTGACCAATCCGTCGTCAGGTCGTTTGGAATTCAAGGCTGAGTCGTATTCGGTTGACTGGCTCGGCTAAGTTGCAGTTGAGGTGCCGTTCGGGTATGGCACTATTTGACTACTAGTTACCGAATGGATCGTTTAGAGTTGCAATCGAAGTCATGCAAAGAAAAGGAAGCGAACTTGTAAAAGGCAAATGTTGCGAGAACGGTCAGTTTGGTTACACATTGCTCAGTACAGCTAAATGTTTAAATATTTTGCGATTACATTGGAGGCATTTGATATTGTTTGGTGGATATTCTCCATCTGTTCCTGGTAATCTTTCTGGGCATTGGACAGGACGGTGAGTTCTGCCTCGCACTGAACTTCAGTTATGGCCGATGATGCTTCCTCTTGGGTTTTCTCTATCAGTCCAGGAAGTTCGGCTATCTTCTTATCATCAGCTTCTATTTCAGCTGATAAATTCTTCAGCTCTGCCTCCAATGCAGCTCTTTTGGCAACCTTCAGTTCGCGAGCAGCTTGCAGATTGGCCAGCATTCCCTTGTGATTCTCAGTTTGGGATTGTGCTCCCTTCGCAGCTTGTTCAGCTTTGGCTTTCTTTTGCTCAACAGCTGGTCGGGTAGACACATTCCTCAGGGCTCGCCTTATGGCCACATAGTGAATGTCTAGACCAGAGATGGGTTCTAATGAAGTCTTGATGTCCTCAGGGAGTTTTTGGCTGATGGGCTCAAGCATTCCTTCGAAATAATCGACATCTCTGATTTGGTCTCGAGCATCCTTTTGTAGCCAGGCAAAAATCTCTTTAAGCCTTGCTTGGATTTCCTCTGATAGAGCTTGAGTTCCTCCTTCTCTTGTTTCGACAGCTGGATCATTTTCCACTAATGGGCTTAATGATGATGGAGTTTGATCCTGAAAGGGTAACGTTGCCGAATTAGGAGTGGTCCATTGAAAGAAGAAGATAACAGAGTTAAGTGCATGTGCTTACCTCGTGCCTGACTTCCTGAGCTGGGGCAAGGTTTTATTCAGTTTCAGTGGGGATTTCTTGAGCCACTGGTGAAAGAGGAGTCTGAGGAGCTCTTGGCAAAGCTGAGGCTTCTGTTTGAGAGGGTGCTGGTGCAGTCTCTGGCATATCTGAAGCTTCTGGCTGAAGAGGAGGTGGATTTGCCTCTGTTATGGTTGGGTTTTCTGCCTGGCTAATAGGAGATTGAACTCTTAAAGGACTTGAAGCCTCTGGTTGGATTGAGGGATTCATCTCTGGTGGAGCTGGTATCTCTGTTTGAGCAGGGGTGACTGGGTCCCTGATGAGGATGAGATATCTACTTGAGCAAATGACTCAGCCCTTGGTGGACTTACATGATGAGGAACAGGGATATCCACAGGATGATTCACCAGTGTTTCTTCTGCGAAAACCAGATTAAGGGTAAATGCCAGTGTTGATCTTTAAGGAAAGGTGATGAAGGTCATACCAGTAGATGAAGCATTGGCAGTAGGCTGCTGCATTCTGGCCTGAAATTGTACAAGATGAAATTTGTCAGAATAAGAGTAATCTTGTGATCGAGAAAGAGGAAATCTTACCTCAACAGGGACTTTTTTGGTGGTTCTTTTCCTCTTGGCAGCTGGAGGTGCAATCAAAGACAAGCCTTTTCTCTTGTCAGCAGTAACACTGAAGAGAATTGGGTCCATTGTGGCATACCTGGCCATCAGCTGAGCCAAGGTTGGGGATTTAAATCCCAGAGCAGAAATTGGATAAACTGCATTATAAATAATTGTCTTGGCTTGAGGGGCAGGCACTGTATTCTGCAGGGAATGGTCAAGATCATGATTAGTAAAAGGAATGTCTGATCTGAAGAGAAAAACAATTATGTTACCTCTGAAGTTGGCTGGAAATCAGGCATCGGCTCTAGACAAAATGAGTGTACTGGCTCACTGAAAATGTGGTCATGAAATTCTTTCCACCAAGAGTTGAAGGTGGGATGAGCTATTATTGTGGGTGTGAAAGGCCAGGTGTAAAGAGTTGGGCTGCATTCATACTCAAAAACCCTTCTAGCTTGCATGTTTTCCTTGATTTCCTCTCTGGGTTTGAGGAATTCATGAAGGAATAATCTTGGGGGCATCTGGCCACATCCAAGTTGTCGGGCCATCACATTTGGCTGACAGTATTCATAAGTGCTGTGATTTAACCTCCCTCCACAAAATTCAGCTGGCAAAGGACATGGATGGATCAAGATGTTAAAGATCTCTACAAACCTTCTATCTTGGCGCCCAGTCTCAAAGGAGAATTCACAGGGGAGAGTTAAATTGTCATTATCAAGATAAGGAAGCCAAAGAGGGTTAGGGAAGCCTTTGAAGAAGAGCTCGAAAAGCTGGCTGACATTCTGATTAATGGAAACAGTTGAAGCAGCCTCTCCATAGGTTTGGCATCCTCTAGTGATCTGAGTTTCCCCTTCATTATAGCTAGATGAAGGGAAAGGCCGATTGTTGAGGTCAATGCCGACAATTTGGTGCATATGCAGTTGCAGCCACATTTGAACGAACCACCAAGGGCCGTTGACACATAGTATCTTGTGGCCAGTATGCATTTGGGTGATAGTCTGGTGAAGCATATGATACACACTACCCAGGAGGTATTTTCCAAGAGGAATGCGTTTGCCACCAGCCAAATGAGTAGCCATTACAATGTGATTCAGAGTGGGTTCATTGGCTTTACCGCAGAAAATAAACCTGCACAACCACATGTTCAGGAATGCCCTGTATTCAACTTCACCCAGGGGGCCATCTTTCATGTATTTTGAATATAAAATTTATATCCACTTCCTGTCTTCACTCCTGTTTGTCTTGTGGAACCTTTGAAGTCCCAGGGGTACATGGATCCTGATACATCAAGGCCGGTAATCATGTATACATCGGCCAAGGTTGGGGACATTGGGCCATGACCAAAGAGGAAGGCATTAATGCCGTTCGACCAAAAATGACAGGCTGCTATCAAAAGATCTTCATTTTTTGGGGTCTCGGCCAAAGAAAGCTCCAGACATTGAGCAATACGGAGACTTTCCCAAGTTTGGGTCTTGGGGCTATTATCTGCAAGCACCCTTTTGTACCAGTTTCTCCAGCCTGCAATTGGGGGCAAGGGCTAGTTCTTGAAAGCATCTTGCCACAGAGAGGGCTTGGATAAAGCCGCTTTGAAAGGAACTCTTTGGGATTCGGCTGCAATGAATTCGCGAGGGTCAGAAACTCCCACAGGACCGAGGAAGTAAGACGTCGAATTGGCCTCAGTGTGAATCAAAAGCTCGGTGGAAAGCTCCTGTTAAGAAAGGCGGGGGAGAAATCTGAGGTAAAGATCGAAAAGGGAGTGCCGAATGAAGCTTATGGAGGTGGAATTTACCTGAGCAGCTTGATTTTGACCTGCCATTGAGGATTTGAGCTTGGGGAAAAGATGACCTAGGGTTTGGATCTGGATGGAGACTCCAATGAATTGTGGGGAGAGAGAATAGGTGTTGAACAGATTCAATTTGAAGACGTTGGCAACTCGAGTCAATTTCGGAATAAAATTACTTTTATCCTGTAATTGAAGGGGCATATGTTAACACCAAAATTTGGTACAGGAAGGAGTCTGACTTGTGGGCCTAGCCTGGTGAAAAAATCCATCCAGAAGAAGGAAGGTTTCTCTAGAAAGATTCGGTAAAGGGGCTCGCGGTCGGTAGTTGGCTTCCGTTCGGCAAGGAAACTGTTTGCCCTGATTTCACGGGATTGCGTGATGATGTGGCCCGGGCGGAAGGGACGAATGGATGGATAAGCGATCGCACATAGAGATAAATTAGGTATCAAATATTGTGCTCGTAGTCCATTCGGAGTCATGCCGCCATGACAGGGTATAAATATAGACCCTGGATGTATGTAATGGTATTCGAACCATTCTCAATACAAACCGGCTTTACACCAAACCTTTGAGTCCTTTGTCGTGTCGTCGAGTTCTTCGAGAGGGTTCATCGATCCGTCGACCTCCGTAAGTACCGGCAACCTTGTATCATGTCTAGTATCATGCGGTGGATTTAGATCATGATGCAAGTAGTCTTGTTACCATGCTTAGTATCATGCGGTAGATTTAAGCTTGGTTCAAGAGGGTTTCTTGTTAGATCACGAGCCATGCAGTGGGCTAAGATCTAGCTTGGAGCTAGTTATCGGCTCTATTGGATTTTGGCAAAATTCAATAGATTCATTAAGTTACCCAGTGTTGCTTTGAGTTTTACTTTTTGTTTAAATTCATGTAACACTTCTTTGCCCAATCTAGTTTGGTTTGAATCGGCTTTATCTCTTTTGATCCTTATGCGATTCAAGTTCGTATCCTTGGCTTAAATAGCACGTGGATCACATGTTCCCTAATAGCCGAAAACGAATCGATCTAGGTTGCTATGTGTTGCGGGTTCAAGCTTGTCAAGTCTTGTATAAATCTTGAAAGAACTGAGTATCACGCGGTAGATGCAGGTTTTTGGGTTGTTTTGGAGCTAATCATCCGGTGGATTAGATTTCGATTCAATCTGATAGATTTATCTTCTTTGGTAATGTTTGTTCCTTCTTCATGGACCCCGATTCGGCTGTTCAGCCGAATTCGGTTATGCTTTCACGAGTGAAGCGTGTTTATAAGTTATGCTTTAAACAATGTATGCTTTTAGCTTTCCATATTTAGATTAGATTGTATCATGCGGTGGATAGATCTATTTGTGGTTAGTGGTGTGGTTTTCAAACAAGTTGTATCATGCGGTGGATAGATTTGTTTGGCATCATGCTTGACGGGTTTTAAAGTACCTAGACATGCGGTAGACTAGTGCTTTGAACCTATGCATGCTTTTTTATTACATATTTATGTTCATGCTTTACTTCATTTATTATTTATTGTTATTTATTATTGAGGATCGGTCATGGCTTTGTGCAAGTGCAATTTTATCTAAATAAAGACCGATTTTCCGTTATGCTTACGTCATCCGTTCGGCTATGTTTTGTTTTGCGCTTTGAAGCTCTCGAATGGTTTCGAGTTTGTTGGCAGATAGCTCCCTATAGCTATATGTCATCCCACATGGCTTTTCTGGCCGTAAATATGGAACTGTCTGGTACCACCCGGCAAGTTCTAAGCTTTGGAATTTAACTACTTTGTCTTTTGTTAATTTTCAGGGAAAATTGACTGGCACGTCTTGGAATCTTTTCGCGTGTGAAGCTAGCTTGTTCGGCTTGCTGTGTGCTTGACGTAGGGTGCAGATTTTGCATCAACAAACATGACACTAGAAACTCAGGAGGCTACTGGAGGAGCCCCTGAGCTGATGGAGGTGGCTACAGGAGAGGCCGCCGCGACGACCGGGGGAGAGGAGGCCACCATGCAACCAGAACCCACTCTGGAGGTGGTCGTTCGCTCCCCGGAGATCCAAGACGCGGAGCCCATCCGCTCTGCACCGATGACCGAAGCCGCCACAAAGTAGTCATGGAGGGATCGAGTTGCTAGCGGATGACTTGGTCGATCCGGCAATGGTGCCTCGGCATCTGGAGGCGGTCCGCCAAGCCGAGCAGTGGATGAAGGTGAGTAGCCGTAACTCTTGAGTAGTCAATCCTTTAGCGTTGAGTACCCATTTTATGTGTATTGTCTGTGCAGGGCGTCGCTGAGAAGTCCTGCCTGAAGTCTGAGATGCTTCAGGGCTTCGGCGACGCGGTTCTTCAGGCTGAGGCACTGGAGGACCAACTCGTGAAGTCCCGGAAGCACGCGGCCGCCATGCAGTCCAAGCTTGATACCGCCTTCGCCAAATACCACAACGACATCCAGGAGATGCAAGCGAAGAGGCGACTTGGTGCGGAAGAACAAGTCGCTCCGCAACAAGAACAAAGGTACACCACTTGTCTTGTTGAGTACTTGTTGGAGGTCGAGAGGTAGTCAAACCCGCTTTTCCTTGTTGTTTGCAGAGCTTGAAACCCGGGTAGAGCAGTTGAAGACTTCAGAGACGGATCTGAAGAATCTCTTTTACCGGGAGCAGGAGGCCCGCCAGGTACTCGAGTTAGATTATAAGGAGCTTGCATACGAGTGCGACAAGCACATGGAGCTTCGTATTGCCTCCGATCGTGACCTCGTCAACTGCTACAAATCGTTGCAGAAGCTGAACGAGGACTGCGAGAAGCTGCGGGCCCAGCTGAAGGAGCTTGAAGAAGCCGCGCTCCCCATCGCGAGGCTGCTGGTGCCTCACCCTGGCGGTCCCAAGATAGCGCCTCTGGTGGATCGACTGAAGGAAGCCCCCAGCCGGCTGGCGGCCTACGTGAAGCATCTGGCGAAGTCAATCCCGAACCAGGTGCTGGCCTTCATGAAGTCCTACTTCCCGAAGGCACCCGTGGATGTAGTCGCTGGCGGACTAGCCGCCAACTGTACCGACGAGAAATATGCGGAGCTGCTGGAGCAGATGGCGCCCATTGCGGAACAAGTCGCCGAAAAGCTTAATCTCCAGTAGTCCTGTAATAGTTAGCTCGTAGCAGTAGATGTACAAAAACAATTGTAATGAAATTGTTTAAGTATTAATGAAGAGAAGTTCCATCAATGAGTACTCGTGTTCGCGATCTCAGAGTGCGGAGTCCCATCGTGGAGTTGTCGCGAGTAGTCGTACTCGGCAGTAGTCCCGTTGAGGGAAGTAGACAGTAAAGCAGTTGATGAGTGATCAAACTTTATTACTGAAGAAGTACACCTGGATGGCCAGGGCCGTAGTTAGAGAGTAGTCGCCAGGACCCGGAGGCCGCCTACGGCTAAGTGGTGCTGGGGCGAGTGTCCGCTTACAGCAGTAGATCCGTAAGTAGCCGTGTAGGCTGGATCTAGGAGTACATGGTCTCTTAGTAGACCGCTGCTAGAGTCCTTTGTCGCTCGTCGCAGCCCAGGATCCGTAGGTAGTCGCATGGGTTGGATTTTGGAGAAGAGTAGTCCGGAGACTAATGCCTGGACCCGGAGGCCGCTTACAGCGAAGGAGTAGTCCGGAGACTAGTGCCAGGACCCGGAGGACGCTTACGGCGGAGGGGGTCTTGATGTAGTCGTGTAGACTTGAGCCCCTGATTAGTCGCGTAGACTAAGCGTAGAACCGATAGAGTTGGTCGACGTTCCACTAGTTGTTGACATCTTCGCCTTCAAGTGTCTGGAGGCGGTAGGAGCCCGGCCCGGTCACCTTTGCCACGGTGAAGGGACCTTCCCAGGGGGAGCAGAGCTTGTGTAGTCCTTCCGTGTTCTGGATACGACGGAGGACGAGGTCGCCAACGTTGAAGGAGCGTTCCTTGACGTTGCGGTCGTGGTAGCGTCGGATACCCTCCAGGTACCTTGCTGATTGGACGAGGGCAGCGCATCGAGCTTCTTCAAGTCCATCGATGTCAACTCGTCTGCTGTCTTCAGAGACGCCTTCGTCGTAGTGCTCCAGTGCTGGCGAATTCCATATGACATCAGCAGGGAGGATTGCTTCGGAGCCGTAGACCAGGAAGTAAGGGGATTGCCCCGTTGGCTTGGAAGGCTGAGTACGTAGCCCCCAGAGTGCGTTGGGTAGTACCTTGATCCACTTGCCTCCTTTGGAGTTAGCGGTGTCGTGTAGCCGCTTCTTGAGAGCGTCGAGCACCATCCCGTTGGCGCGCTTGACTTGTCTGTTGGCCCGAGGATAGGCAACTGAGACGTATCAGACGTCAATCCCGCTGTTCTCGCAGTACTCCCAGAACTGGTGGTTGTTGAAGTTGGAGCCCAGGTCTGTGATGATGCGGTGGGGTAGTCCGTAGCGATGCACAAGTTCATCCAGGAAGTCGAGTACTCTGTCAGCCTTGGGGCATGTGACTGGCTTGACCTCGATCCACTTGGTGAACTTGTCGATGGCCACCAATACTCTATTGAATCCACCTGGCGCAGTTGGCAGTGGCCCAATCATGTCGAGCCCCCAGCAAGCAAAGGGCCAGGTTGGCGGTATGGTGACTAGCTTGTAGGCTGGGACGTGTTGCTGCTTAGTAAAGTATTGACATCCTTGGCACCTTCTGACGAGTTCTTCAGTGTCGCCCAGAGCTGTGGGCCAGTAGAAAGCTCGCCGGAAGGCCTTGCTGACCAGCGTACGAGAAGACGCGTGGTTGCCGCACGCCCTTGTGGATCTCCTCCAAGATGTCCTTGCCTTCTTGCACGGGGATGCACTTCATGAGTACTCCGAGAAGATGCGCCCCGCTTGTAAAGCTTGTCTCCGACGAGGACGTAGGACTTGGCGCGGCGGATGGCTGCTCGGCACAGTTTTTGTCCGAGGGAACCTTCTCGCTCGCTGAGGTAGTCGATGAAGGGTTGCCTCCAGTCCGCGTCGATCATCATGACCTCCTGGCCAGCTGGCGGATGCGCTGGGACAGTGGTCGGTGGCACCGGCTCCGGGATGGATGGCGCGTGAAGCTCGTGGACGAAGACACCCGCTGGTACTTGAGCGTGAGTAGAACCGAGCTTCGACAGGACGTCCGCTGCAATGTTGTTGTCGCGGAAGATGTGGTGGAACTCAAGACCGTAGAACTTGTTCTCGAGCTTGCGGACTTCTAGGTAGTAGGCGTCCATGTTCTCCTTGTTGCGGTCCCAGGACTTGTTGACTTGGTTGATGACCATTGCGGAGTCGCCGTAGACTAGTAGCCGCTTGATGCCAAGTGAAGCCGCGAGGCGGAGCCCGTGTAGGAGAGCTTCGTACTCGGCTTCGTTGTTTGAGACCGTCTAGAAGATCTGCAGGACGTACTTGAGTTGTTCGCCCGTTGGAGAGATCAGGAGTACCCCTGCACCTGCGCCCTCGAGGTTGAGTGAGCCGTCGAAGTATATCACCCAATGCTCTGGTCGCACGGTTGGAGTAGGTAGCTGATTCTCCCGCCACTCCGCCATGAAGTCGACTAGCGCCTGCGACTTGATGGCTGTATATGGCTTGAAGTCGATGGTGAGGGCGCCGAGTTCGACTGCCCATTTGGAGATTCTTCCAGTAGCATCTTGGTTCCGCAGGATGTCGCCGAGCGGGTAGTCGGTGACGACGGAGATCGAGTACTCCTGGAAGTAGTGTCGTAGCTTCCGCGAAGTAATGAGTATTGCGTACAGATGCTTCTGTACAGGCTGGTAGCATGCCTTGGACTCTGACAGGACCTCGCTGACGAAGTAGACTGAGCGTTGGACTGGATAGGTGTGGCCATCTTCCTGCCGCTCAACGACGATGGCAGTACTGACCACGTGAGTAGTCGCAGCGAGGTAGAGCAGTAGCTGCTCGCCTTTGCGAGGAGCCGTGAGGACTGGTGGCTTCGATAGGAAGTCCTTGAGCTGAGCAAGGGCTTGGTCCGCCTCTGGAGTCCACACGAACTTCTCTTGGTGCTTGAGTAGTTTGAAGAAGGGGAGCCCCCGTTCTCCAAGCTTCGAGATGAATCTGTTCAAGGCCGCCATGCACCCGGTCAGCTTCTGGACGTCTATGATGCACGTGGAAGCTTCCATGCTGGTGATGGCGGAGATCTTCTCGGGGTTGGCTTCGATGCCGCGTTGGCTGATGATGAAGCCGAGTAGTTTGCCCGAAGGTACGCCGAAGACGCACTTGTTCTGGTTGAGCTTCCAGCGGTACTTACGCAGGGATGCGAAAGTCTCTTCAAGATCATCGATGAGGGTACTAGAGTTTCTGGTCTTGATGACCACGTCATCCACGTAGGCTTCGACATTCTTGTTGAGTTGCTTCTTGAAGCAGGCCTGGATAGCTCGTTGATAGGTGGCACCGGCGTTCTTCAGCCCGAAGGACATGGTCGTGTAGCAGTACGCGCCAAACGGGGTGATGAACAAGGTCTTCTCCTGGTCTTCTTCCTTGATCGCGATCTGGTGGTACCCGAAGTAGCAATCGAGGAAGCAGAGCAGGTCGTAGCCCGCCGTGGAGTCGATGACTTGATCAATCCACGGCAACCCGAAGGGGTCCTTGGGGCAGTGTTTGTTGAGATCAGTGTAGTCGACACACATCCTCCACTCGATCGAGTTCTTCTTGCGGACGAGGACGGGGTTGGCGAGCCACTCAAGATGGAAGACTTCTCTGATGAAGACAGCCGCGAGTAGTTTGGCGAGTTCCTTCTTGATGGCATCCCGTCTGTCGTTGGTGAAACGTCGGAGGTGTTGTCGCTTGGGGTAGCTTTAGGGTCGACGTTGAGGCAGTGCTCGATCAACTCCCTGGGCACTCCTGGCATGTCCGCTGGCTTCCACGCGAAGATGTCGCGGTTAGCCCGGAGGAAGTGGATGAGCGTGTCTTCCTATTTGGGGTCGAGGCCGGCCCCGATGGTGGTGGTCTTGCTGCTGTCGCCTATCCCGAGGTCGATCGTCTTGACCAGAACCTCCTCAGTTGGCTGAGGCTTGTTTCCTTTGTCAGACTTCTCAGTGATGTCGAGTTCACTTGTTGCAAGCTTCTTCGACGCGGCGTAGACCTCCATCATCGCGTTGGGTACTTGATTTGTGGAGGCAATCTCCACAGCTTCTGTGTCGCAGTCGTGTGAGATCTTCAAGTCCCCTTGGAGAGAGAGTACACCTGCTGGACTCAGCATCTTGAGTACCAAGTAGGTGTAGTGGGGCACCGCCATGAACTTGGCGATAGCCGGTCTGCCGAGGATGGCATGGTAGGATGTCTCAAAGTCCGCGACCTCGAACTTGATGTACTCGGTACGATAGTTGTCCCGAGATTTCCCGAAGGTAACTGGCAGGATCACTGAGCCCAGTGGGATAGCCGCATTACCGGGGACGATGCCGTAGAAAGGTGTGTTGCTCTTGGTGAGCATGTGGGTGATGTCGAGCTTCATCTTCTTCAAGGTCTTGGTGAAAAGGACGTTGAGCCCGCTTCCACTGTCGATGAGGACCTTGTTGAGCTTGAAGCCCGCGACCACCGGCTTCAGGACGAGGGGGAACCGCCCTGGTTCAGAGAAGCTGGTCCATTGATCCGCGCAGGAGAAGGTAATGGGTTCCTCCGACCACCTGAGAGGGGTCGGGACCGCTGGTTCAATGCTCAGGACTTCTCGACGAGTAGCCTTTTGCTCCCGCCTGCTGGGTAGTCCGCCGAAGAGGACGTTGACAGTTTGTCGGGCCCCTGGAAGTCGCCGTTGTCTCCGTCATTCTTCTTCTTGCCTTTCTTGTCATGAGGGTGTGGTGGCTCTGGAGTACTCTTGAGTGCTCGCCTGAGTTGGTAGCACTGCTCGGTGGTGTGGTTGCCGTCCAGGTGCCACGGGCACTTCTCCTTCAGCAAGTCTTTAAAGCCGCCAGAGTTCTTCTTCGAGTTCTCCTTCGCAGGGCGCTGGATAGCCGTGACAGTGTTATCTGGCTTGCGCTTGCGGTTGGGACCTGAATAGTTGCTATTGTTGTTGCGACCGCCTTGGTTCCCGTTGTTGCTGCTGCCGTTGCCCGCGTTTTGCTTGTTCTTGCCACGGATGGTGTCGTACTTGGTGTTGGCCTTATCTTCTTCATCTGCCCAGGACGTGATCATGTCCTTGAGGTGGGGGATGTACTTGGGGCGGCGGCGACCGAAGTCTTCGAAGGTGCGGCGGTGGTAGAGGCCGTCTTGGAAGAGGTCGATGACCTCCTTGTCGGTGACGTCGACTACTGTAGCGCGCTTGTCGAAGAAGCGACGCACGGACTTGCGGAGGGTCTCGCCTTGTTCCTGCTTGACCATGGCCAGGTCCATGCGAGTACCCGAGCGACCCATGGCGCCCACGAAGTTGCTGGTGAACAGCTCCTTCAGCTGGTCCCACTTGTCGATTGAGTGCTTGTCCAGCGACTCGAGCCATGTGAGTGGGGCTTGGTCCAGGCAGAAGGGGAAGTAGAGGCACTTGGTGTCGTTGTTGCCGCCAGCGTTCCCGATGGAGAGGGCATAGCACCTGAGCCACTAGATGGGGTCCTGCTTCGCGTCGTACTTGGTGATCCCCAAAGGCTTGAACTTGTCGGGGAGGAGCAAGTTGCGAAGTCGAGGTAAGAAGGCGGGGAAGCCGTCGTTGTCGCCTTCGGTGGCCGACTTCTTCCGCCGCAGCTCCTCAATCTTCTGGCGGGCGTCGTAGCCGCCCTGTGAGGCACCGGAGGCATGGCTGTTCGCGTGGTCTCGACCGCCGCGGTTGCCGCCGCCGCCGGCCCTCCTATTAGCTCCGTGGTTGGAGCTTCCGTCGTCGCTGCCGCCGCCGTCAAGGTCGCGGCCGCCGCCGTCAGGAGCGCGGTGAGGGACGACCTCACGGTTGCTTTTGCCACCCTATGAGGGTCCATCGGTGTTTGCGCGAGTACGATTGGGCTGAGCTGGCAGCTCGGCTCGAGTACGGTTGCGGCTGAGGTCAGCACTGCGACTTGTAGCTTCGTTGTCGCGGTTCCTGGCGGGAGGAGGCTGGTTGACCCTGTTGTCGACCCGCATGAAGTAGGCGTCTTCAGCGAGCTTGGCGATGACTTCTCCGGTGCGTATTCCCTGAGCCTGGCGTGCGATCGCTGTGATCGACATGAGGCACTGCTCGGGGGTAGTGTGTACTCTGCTCTCGACCGCCTCGAGAGCTTCCGCAAGGTTGCGGATGGGGAGGTTGTCTCTGAGACGCCGGCGCCGTTCGTTGCGCTTCCTGTTACGCTCACGTCGAGCGTCCCTGTTGGCGGCGGTCTCGTCTGCAGGTGCATCAGCAGACAGCTCGTCTGCGGAGATGTCCTCAAGGTACTTGTCTTGAGCCGTCCCTGATGGTCCGGGGGTGTCGCCGGCAGCCATGAAGACTTGGCGATCGGGGTTGCCAAGGCTGGACTCAGAGCTCGCCACCTCAGTTGGAGTGTACGAGTCAGCCCGGGCAAGTGATGTTCCCTCCTGGAACGGGAGCGACTCGAGGTAGGCGACGTAGCGTGAGTCTCCACTTATCAGGTCCGCGGGCTTGCGGTCTGGCCAGTAGACGAATCTCCCGGCAGGTGTGGACGTTATAACCAGCCCAGAGGTCAGCCCTGTTAAGGGATGCTCAGTAGTGTTGTCCTAGGACTCGGGATCCTCTGGGTCCGACCCGAAGTCGAACTCGTATGCGGAATCCGAGTAGAAACTGGAGAGGGGGTTGGAGTCCGAAGCGTGGCTGGGGGCGGTGTCGGAGTCCGAGTTGTACTCGGGTACGGGCTCCTTGCCGGCCCGGCGCGAAGAGGGAGCCCCCCTGCGGGCCCTGCAGGGGTTGCGGGGGCCACGCGTGGAGCGCTCGCGGGGTGGGGGTACCACATGCGATGGCTGAGCAGCCGGCTCGCATGCGATAGCCCACGGAGACGTCGAGTTCGAGTTGGAGGCGGACCCGAGCTCAAAGTCAGCGTGTTGGTCGAAAAGCGAAATTTCGCCGAACTTGCCGGCGAGTTCGCTTGTGACGACTTCAGGAAGCGTCACGAAGCCGGTCTCCGGGTTGGGCGGGATGGTGAGGCGGCGCTGGAAAGATCCCGCGCCGTCAGCAGTGCAGACCCAAGCGCCGAAAACGAAGGTGTCGCCGCGGTTGAAGGCGACGGTTGGCTTGAAGTAGACAGAAGCTGTCGAGTTCGCCATGTGATCTCGGGCGAGATCCCCTACTGCGCGGCGGTGTCGGTGTTTTAGACCGGCAACCTACTAAGGGGAGTACCCGAAGTAGATGAATTTGGCCTCGCCGAGATCGGTAACTCGAAGGAAGAGACACGTGGCACACAATTTAGACAGGTTCGGGCCGCGAGGTGCATAATACCCTACGTCCTATATGCTGCGTAGCTCTGGATTGATTGGGTACGATTACAAGATGGTGCAATTGTACGGCGTTAGATGAGATGATAAAGAGAGGGGTCCCTGCCTCGCCTTATATAGTCCGGGAAGCAGGGTTACAAGTCAGTTTAGGGAGAGAGTACTAGTCGAGTACGTCTAGGAGTCTTCCATACAGTGCGGGACATGTACAGCTTCCTAACCGAGTACTTCTCCTCCGTAGTCCTTGTGCTTCACGCCATCAGGTACCGTGCAGCGCAAGTCGGGTGGTCCCAGGGGCCCACCGAATAGTCGGTCCTGGTACCCACTAAGGTAGTGGGCCCAGGGAGGTCCATACGACACCTCCTTCCTTTCTCGATTGGTCGGAGGACGCCATCACCTTCAGCCGCGAGGATCACCCGAACCGCATCCCCAACCCGGGCCAGTACCCGCTGGTGGTCGACCCAGTCATCGGGAACGCGCGGTTCTCGAAGGTCCTGATGGGCAGTAGCCTCAACATCCTCTACGCGCACACGCTGCGCCTGCTGGGGATCAGGTTGGAATAGCTGCGGCCCAGCACGACGCCGTTCCATGGCGTCGCGCCGGGCAAGCGCGTCCAGCCCCTCGGGCAGATCGACCTGCCCGTCTGGTTCGGCGCGCCGGACAACTACCGCAAGGAGACGCTCACCTTCGAGGTGGTGGGGTTCAGGGGCGCGTACCACGCCATACTCGGGCGGCCCTGCTACGCCAAGTTCATGGCAGTCCCCAACTACACCTACCTCAAGATGAAGATGCCGGGGCCTAACGGCGTCATCACCGTGGGCTCATCCATCGAGCACGCCTTTGACTGAGACGTCGAGTGCGTGGAGCACGCAGAGGCCCTGGCGCTGGACGAAGCGCGGGTGGCCAACATGGAGAAGATGGTCAACGAGGACCTCAGCTCCACTGCCAAGCATGCCGGCAGCTTCGAGGCTGCCGAGCAGACCAAGGAGGTGCCCCTCGACCCTGCTGCCCCCGAGGGCAAGGCGTTGAGGGTCAGTTCTACCCTCAACCCAAAATAGGAAGTGGTGCTCGTTGACTTTCTCCGCGCCAACACCGACATCTTTGCGTGGAGCCCCTCGGACATGCCAGGCATCCCGAGGGAGGTCGCCGAGCACTCCCTTGACATCCTACCTCACTCCCACGCCGTGCAGCAACGGCTCCGCCACTTCGACGAGGAGCGGCGGCGGGCGATCAGAGTGGAGCTGCGGAAGCTCCTCGAGGCTGGGTTCATCAAGGAAGTGTTCCACCCTACGTGGCTAGCTAATCCTGTACTAGTGAAGAAAAAGAATGGGAAGTGGCGGATGTGTGTAGACTACACTAGTCTTAATAAAGCATGTCCTAAAGTTCCTTTTCCTTTGTTGTGTATCGATCAGATTGTTGATTCGACCGTTGGGTGCGAACTACTCTGCTTTCTTGATGCCTATTCTGGGTACCACCAAATAAAAATGAAGGAGTCCGACCAGCTCGCGACTTCATTCATCACTCCGTTCGGGATGTACTGATACGTCACAATGTCGTTCGACCTCCGAAACACGGGTGCAACGTACCAGCGGTGTATGCAGCACGTCTTCGGAGACCACATCGGGCGAACCGTTGAGGCCTACGTGGACGACATAGTCGTGAAAACCAGGAAGGCGGATGACCTGGTTCGCGACCTCAGCATCGCGTTCGGCTGCCTACGGGCCAACGGGGTGAAATTGAACCCCGAAAAATGTGTCTTTGGCATGCCGCGGGGCATGCTTCTAGGATATATAGTCTCCCAGCGAGGCATCGAGGCCAACCCCGAAAAGGTTGTCGCCCTTGAGCGGATGGGTCCGATTCGGGACCTCAAAGGGGTTCAAAGGGTGCTGGGGTGCCTTGCCGCCTTGAGCCGCTTCATCTCGCGGCTCGGCGAGAAAGGCTTGCCCCTCTACCAGCTCCTCAAAAAGCACGAGCGTTTCTCCTGGACCGCCGAGGCCCAGGAGGCGCTTGATAAGCTAAAGGCGTCCCTCACCCACGCCCCAATTCGTACACCGCCGCAAGGCGGCGAGCCTCTGTACCTCTACGTGGCTGCGACCACCCAGGTGGTCAGCTCCGTGATCGTGGTAGAGCGCACGGAGGAAGGACACGCCTTGCTGGTCCAGTGGCCTGTGTACTACATCAGTGAAGTCTTGTCCGACACCAAGACGCGCTACCCACAAGTCCAGAAGCTGCTCTATGCAGTGGTTCTCCCGCGGTGCAAGCTCCGCCACTACTTCGAGGCCCATCCTATCACGGTGGTTTCCTCTTTTCGATTAGGGGAAATCATCTGCAACCCGGATGCAGCGAGCAGGATTGCCAAGTGGTCGGTGGAGCTGATGGGTGAAGCGCTCGCCTACGCCCCGCGCAAGACCATTAAGTCCCAAATCTTGGCGGATTTCGTCGCCGAGTGGACGGACACACAATTGCCGCCAGTGATGAAAACGGGGGCGGGCGCGGGCCTGCTCTTCATCTCACCCCTCGGGGAGCACATGCGGTACGCTGTGCGCCTTCATTTCCCCGCGTCGAACAACATGGCTGAGTACGAGGCCCTACTTTGCGGCCTCAAGATCGCCATTAAGATAGGCGTTAAACGCCTCGACGTGCGGGGGACTCGCAGCTCATGGTCGACCAGGTCATGAAAAACACGAGCTGCCACGACGACAAGATGGAGGCGTATTGCAAGGCCGTGCGGGCCCTCGATGACAAGTTCTACGGCATTGAGCTCAACCACGTGCCCCGACGGTACAACGAGGAGGCGGACGAACTCGCCAAGATCGCGTCGGGGCAGATCACCGTCCCCCCGAACGTCTTTGCTAGGGACGTCGCCCAACCGTCTGTCACCCTCAAGCCGCACCCCTCGAATTGCACAGAACCCTCGGGGGCTCCCTCGAATCCGGCGGGCGCAGAGCCCATGGACGAGGACCCCTCGAACGAGGCGTTCGTGCTCTACCTCCTCGAGGGGTACGGTGCCGACGAGGCCGAAGCCATGGACGTCGAGCCAGCCCCCAGCGAGGTGGACTGGCGCGACAAATATATCGCTTAGATCGACCGAGGGGAACTTCCCTCGGACTGGTTCGAGGCCAGGCGCATTGCCAGGATGGCCAAATCCTTTACCCTCGTCGACGGCGAGCTGTACAAGCGCGCCACCTCCGGCATCCTACAGCGATGCGTGCCCATCCCCCAGGGGCGCGAGCTCCTCCGGGACATACAAGCGGGCGTGTGCGGCCACCATGCCGCACCCCGCACCCTCGTGGGCAACGCGTTCCGCCAGGGCTTTTACTGGCCCACTGCGGTCGCTGACGCCAGCGATTGTGCGCACCCGTGAAGGGTGCCAGTTTTACGCTCGCAAGTCCAATCTCCCCGCGCACGTCCTGCAGACCATCCCCATCACGTGGCCTTTCGCCGTGTGGGGACTGGACATTGTCGGGCCTCTGCGGAAGGCGCCCGGGGGCTACACCCACCTGTTGGTCGCAATCGACAAATTCTCCAAGTGGGTGGAGGTGCGCCCCATTACAAATCTCAGGGCAGAGCAAGCGGTAACGTTTTTCACCGACATCGTTTATCGGTTTGGAGTGTCGAACTCCATCATCACCGACAATGGGTCCCAGTTCACGGGCAGAAAATTCCTGGAATTTTGCGATAAGTTCCACATCCGTGTGGACTGGGCAGCCGTGGCACACCCACAAACCAACGGCCAAGTGGAGCGCGCCAATGGCATGATTCTACAAGGCCTCAAGCCCAGAATCTTCGACCAGCTGAACAAGTCTGGTCGAAAATGGCTCCAGGAGCTGTCGGCGGTCGTATGGAGCCTTAGGACCACCCCAAGCAGGGCCACCGGGTTCACCCCGTTTTTTCTGGTCCATGGCGTGGAGGTTGTCCTCCCCACGGACCTGGAATATGGGTCGCCCAGAGTGAGGAGCTACGGCGAAGATGCCAACCAGCGAGCCTGCGAGAACTCACTGGACCAGTTGGATGAAGCGCGCCTCGTGGCCCTAATGCACTCCGCAAGGTACCAGCAGTCCCTAAGGCGCTACCAAGCTCGAAAGGTGCGCCTGCGGGACTTCAGCGAAGGGGACTTGGTCCTAAGGCTACGCTAAGACAACCGAGGACGCCACAAGTTATCACCCCCATGAGAGGGACCCTACGTCGTGGTGAAGGTGCTCAAGCCCGGCACATACAAGCTAGCCAACGAGGACGGCGAGGAACTCACCAATGCTTGGAACATCCAGCAGCTACGTCGTTTCTACCCTTAGCTAGGATTTCCAAGTCTTTTGTTGTAAATTACATGCCCGACACCCCAGTTGGCAGCACAATGTAAATAGCAGCAAGTCAATAAAGTTAAAGGGCAACTCGGCTTTCCCCTGAAACCTAAGTCACCCTCGGGGGCTACTGCGGGGGGCACTCCCCCCCCCAAAAAAAATGGTCCCATTTTTCGCAAAAATCTAACTTGCAAGCGCACCAAGTATGTTTTGACCGAAGCCTCAAGCGAATCAAGACAGGGCGTGGATGGTCATGCGGGAAGGATGCGCGAGTCAGAGATAGCCTACGCCTCCGCGAGGATACAACCCTTCTCTCTTGCCTCCGGCCCAGCGGATTGCCCACGAAATCGAACTTCCCCAACCCAAATTCGCTCGAGCAAAGGGAAAAATAGAAGGCGCAACAAATAAAAGACACCACTTAAATTTACAAGCGTTCAAACACTCCATAAGTTTCACATGTTTATTTACATGGCCACATGGCCAAGATACTAACATCTAAACAAAAATGGGCCTAGTGCCCAGCGGTCTTCAGGCCTGGGGCTCGTCGGCGTCAGCAGCGCCCGGGAATAGGAACTCCGCGAAGGCCTCGGTGAGCGCCTCAGCAGCATCAGCGGCGAGTGCGTCCGCTTGCTCCATCACCGCCTCGTCCTCGACACCTTCCGGGACAACGTAGCCTGACGCCACGGCCTCGAGGTTCACCTCGTAGTGGGATCGCACCACGCCGAGGGCCTTCTGAATGCCCAGGTGCAGCGCGCGACGCATGCGCCTGGAGACATGCCCGCCAAGGGCGCGCAGACGGCTAGCCAGCGAGATTTCGGCTTGTGCCTCACCCTCTTCGACCGCCTGGCAGGCCTCGAGGGTCGCAGTGCGCAACTCCACCAACTCCTGCTCGGAGGAGTTGTAGGCGGCCTGCAGCGTCTCGGCCCGGTTGGTCGCATGCCCCAGTGTGGTGCGCAGGCCTGGACGACGCGAGTAAAAGAAATCAAAAGGGGAACGGACCCCTGAGGGAAAGATCAACAAAACTGGCGACTTACCTTCAACCTGCTTCTTCTCCACCTCGAGAGCCCGACGCTCGGCCTCAACCGGCTGCTGCAAGCTGACGACCGTGGCGCCCTGCTCCTCGAGGGACCGCTGCTGATCCGCGTTCGAGATGCTGAGGGCTATCAGCTCCCCGTCGAGCCTCGAAACCTCGGCATCCCGCTCCTCCAGCGACTTTTGCGCCCTCTCAAGAGCGGTGCTCTCCCACTCAAGCGCCGACCGAGCATCAGCGAGGGCGGCCCGCTCCTGCTGGAGCTGACCCTCGGCCTCCTGGCGGGCGGTACGCTCCTGCCGGAGCTGCTCCTCCGCTGTGGCGACCGCGGTGACCTTAGCGGCGAGGACGGCCTTCAATTCTTCGGCCTCCTTGGCCCTCTGCTCGGCCTCCCGCGCCCTCTCCTTGGCCCGACTTTACTGGGACTGCGCCTCCAGGAGCCACGCGCGGACCTCCCGGTTCTGGGTCCGGAGGGAGATCACCTCCGCCTCCCAGTCGGTCGCCACGGCGTGCGCCCTCTCCGCGTTCCACCTCGCCTGCTGCAGCGCCTCATCCCTATCGATGAGGGCCGTACGAATCCGCTCGATGGCGGAGGGACGCGCCGTGGCCTGCCCCTCTAGCTCCAAGAGCTGGTCGCGCAGGACCTCGGCCCGATACGACAGCCAGCCATCCTGGGTCCTCAGGGCCTCCGCGAGGGCGTCGAGGGCGTCACGCTGCTCCTGGAGCTGGCGGAGCTCGGCGCTCATCTGGTCGAGGGCACCGTACTTGTCACGGGCGCGATGCTCGAGCTCCTGCCGCCAACAGACCGAAACCAATAAACGTTGCGCCGCGAGAAATAAGCACGGAAACGACGAAATCAAAGAAAAAAGAAACAGCATCTTACCTGGAAAACGCGCCACGCCGGGCCGCCGTGGATCCGCAGCGCCTCGTTCAGCGCTCGGTTGAGCGAGGCGCCGTGATCGCGGAGCTCCTCCCATAGTTGCTGCTCCTCCTGGGCGTCGGCGAAGTGGAGGGGCGGCTCGTCGACGCGCTCCCCCGCCGCAGGCGACAGGGGTCGGCGCGGGAAGAAGAAGCCTCGGCGCGGGTGCCTGCGGCCCCGGTCACCATGTGGCCGCCCCACCGTGCCCGACGAGCGCCCCCGCCGGGGCGCGGGGGGCGGCGTGGGCGGGCTTGCCCACCGGTCCCATCCGGGCGGCGGGGGCGTCGTCGTCCGGGATCTCCACCGCCGTCGCATGGGAGCCGCCGGCGAGAGCGGGCTCTGCCGCACCGCCGCAACCGCCTCCGCCGCGCCTCCGCGGTTGCGGGCCCCTACCGCGGCGTCGTGGACCGCCGCCTCCGGCCGCGCCTCGGCGGCCGCGGGCGCCGGACGGCTCTCCACGACCGACGTCGCCGCAGTGCCACTACAACCGGCGCCGCCGGCTGCCTCCGCCTCCGGTCGCGCCTCCGCCGCGGCCGTCGCTGCTGCGCTTTCCCCACCACGGCCGGCGCCCGCCGTACCTCTGCGACCGCCGGGCCGCGGCCCGGTGGGCGATGTCACCGGCCGTGGCCTCGAGGCCTCGACCTCTCCTTGCGAGCCCCCGCTCGCCGCCGCCACCGCGCTTGCACCCGCCCGAGACGCCCTCGATGAGCGCCGCCTGGTTGGGATGGACGCGTCCGCCCTCAGCACCTTAGCCGGTGCGAGGGGGGCACGGTTGGCGCCACCCAGTGGACATGGAAACAAACCATCAGGTCCCCGCCCAACACGCGACCCCTCGAAAGACAATTCCTTACCTCAAGGAGGAGAAGGCGCGCTTACTCTTCCTCGAGGCCCCCGCCGACGTCGTGGGCACGACTGGCGTGGCCGCCGCCGCGCCTCCCGCCCACCCTCCCCCGCGCGCGCGGACTCCGCCGCACGTGCGCGCTCCGCCGCGTGCGCGAGCGCCTCCGAGGCGCGCGCGGCGCCTCCGCGGCTCGCACTGCCTCTCGTCGGCCCGCCGCCCGGTGGCGGCGCCTCTGCGCCCGCCCCAGGCGATGGTACTCCTGCCACCGGAGCCGACTCCGGTGACGGGGGAGCAGGCTCCCACCTATCGGTGGGGACCTGCTCCCTGACTTCTTCCTCCTCTTCCTCCTCCTCCTCGTCCAATGACGAGTACTCCTCCGTCCCCGGCGAGGAGAGTCCTTGCTGCTCGCGCAGCCGGAACTCCTCGCTCCTCCGCTCCCGGCGCTCCCGGTGCCGCGCGTCACGCTCCCTCCTGCGGACCACCCGCTCCCGCTCTCGCTGTTGCGCCGCGCGCGCGAGCGCGCGGGATCGGGGGGTGGGCGGTTCAGACTTCGCGGCGCTCACGCTCACCTCCTGCGGGGGTCAGGCGAAGCCTCAAAATACGCCGGCAACCCACGAAAATGGTAAGATAAGAAAGGAAGCTAGGAAATCCGCTCACCAACTGGCCGACGGGGAGCATCTCGAGCACCCACAACTCCTTGTCGTCGCAATGCCCCGACCTGAGGTCGATGGAACGCCGCGCCCGGGTGGCCGCGTACGACCGCGGGAAGGGGTCCCGCAGCAGTCGCGATTTCGCCAACGCGACGGGGTCCGCGTCCTGGCTCATCTCGAAGACGCGGAGCGGCCTCTCCATCAAGGGGACGACCCGCCGGTTGTGGAGATTGGCGAGGACGCACCCCGCAGTCAGCCCACGGTCCGCCAGCTTCTTCAGCGTGGCCACGAGCGAGTCCAGCCGCGCCTGGTGCGAGGGCGGAGACACCCCATGGTACCAGGAGGCGGCCCTCTCCCGAAGCACCTTGCCGGTGTAGGGGGGAGGTCGGGTTCGGCGTTGCGGAGGTAGAACCACCCCCGCTCCCAATCCGAGTTGTTGGAGATCATCGTGCAGGGGATGTACTCCTCCTTGCGCGAGCTCCGCACTGCGAGCGCCAAGCTGTCGGCGCGCGTCGCGCGGCGAGTCCTCAGCTCCGATGTCAGCAGCGTGTGTAGCTCCGCGCGGAAGAGGTGGACCCAGAGATCCCAGTTCACGGGGATCCCCAGGAAGCCCTCGCAGACGCCGACGAACGTGGCCGCCTGCGAGATCGCATTTGGCGTGAAGTTTTGAAGCTCCATACCGTAGTGGTAGCAGAGGCCCCGCAAGAAGCGGCTCACCGGCGCCGTGAAGCCCCGCTCGTGGAAGCGCATGAAGCTGACGATGTAGCCGTACGGTGGGTTGGGAACTCGTTCCCTCTCCGACGGCACGATCCACTCCGGAGGTTGCCCGTCCACGTTCGCCGCCAGCTGGCCGCCGGCCACCAGCTGACCCAGGGCCAGCATCGTCGCCGTCGAGCGCTCCCACGACGGCGGGTCGATGATGGTAAGGGGCTGTTGGGGAGCCATGTGAGCGGGCGGGGGAACGAAGAACTGGAGGATGGAGCAGCTCCAAGAACGGAGGCGCGAAGGCAAGAATGGCTCGGGAGCTGAGGAGCAAGGAGCGGAGACGGCAAACGCAAAATGCAAAGGTAAAAAACCGCCCCTTCCCCGCCTATCAGATTTATAGGCCGAGAGGCATGCTCTCCGGAGCGCACGCCCCGCGCGCATTAATTGCAGGCGAAATGCTCACTCACTGGCAAGCGGGGCCCACCACGACCGCGGCGGCCGCATAACCGCACACGCGCCATCATCACGGCGCGGTAACCGGAGGGCCACGGCAGGCGGTCACATCCGCCTGCCCACTCCCCGCCCACTACGCGCGCGGCGGCGGCGCCTGAAAAGGCGCGCCCGCGGCGCATCACTATAGCCGCGACTGCGGGCATTAAATGGTCCGTCCCTTACCAAGTAAGAGAGACCCTCGAGCGGCCCGAGCTCCTGGCTCAAATAAGTGCAACCCTCGAAGGGTGCGAACACCGACCAGTGGCCTCGAAGCCTCGTTCGAAACGAACGGGCGCCACAGGTGCCCTCAACTCATAGAAACTACTAATCAGCAGTTCGAGGACTGGCACGGCCAAAGACCCTCGAAACCTGCAGATGCAAAAGACGGGAGCACTCAGCTGCTACCCCGCGCGGCCCTACTGATCACCAGAGTCAGGGACGACGAGGGCGCACGCATTCGAGCCTCTCCTCGAGCCCATCGGCTCGAGGGTGCCCCACATGTCGTGTTCGAGAGCCAGCGAGGGCAGCTAGCCGGGGGGATCCCACCGAGGGAGAGATTCCGCGCCCTCGGTCCCTAGCGAATGGGACCGAGCCCCACCTAGCAAACCCATCCGAGTGCTTTAATGGACGAGTCTCCGGACCACGAGCCTACCCTTATCGAACGGGGCATGGGCGTCCACTTGAACCACCCGCTAATAGCTCAACGAGGAATCCGCAATCCGCGACCCGATCGATGGGGGTTGCGGAAACCTCACCCTCTGTCCCGCGAAGGGACGGCGAGGGCACGCTTGAGATAAGACGAAGAGCTCGCCCCGATCGCCTCAAATGGGCCCAGGCTCGGGGGCTCGATGCATGGCTACACCTCCTGGGATGCACCGGACGCGTATGGTGCCAGTCGTGCGTGCGTCACCGAAGCCGGTTGAAACATTGCCGACACCGGTTGAAACACGTACCACGCCCACTAGCAAAATTCCGCGAAAAAACCCCTGCAGGAGCACTCACGCTCCTGCAGGGCTTCGGGGGCTAGACCCGCGGGTCCGCTGACGTGGCCCCGCGGAAGGCATTTGCAACCAGGAGGGAAGGATGTCCTATCAGTAGGCTTCAGCATTTGCGGGAGCCTGACCGGCACACCCACAGATGCTCGGGGGCTCCATGCCACGTGTCCTTCGGTTTTTTCTCCGGATTTTTGGATAAGATTGGTAGTGTCGGGGACAACCCTGAGGGTCCCCTAAAAACCGGGGGAATCATGCCTAAAACCTGCAAAAAACGAAAGCAAAACACACCACTTAACTAAACACACGCACAGGGCACAGCCCACGCTGCGATGGTCCCCGCGGACCACTGGAGTGGCCCCATCAAAGGCCCCCTCGAGCAGGTTCTGCCTCGCTCAAGGGCAAACGCCTCCCTCGAGCAGGTTCCGCCTCGCTCGAGGGCTCGCACCCCCTTGAGCGGGTTCCGCCTCGCTCGAGGGCTGACACCTCCCTCGAGCGGGTTCCGCCTCACTCAAGGGCTCGCACCCCCTCGAGCGGGCTCCGCCTCGCTCGAGGCTCCCTCGCACGCGCACCTGCTCCCGCACGCGGGTATGAGCATTTAATGCCCTGACACAGCAGAGCCGCGCCATCACGCGCCTAGGAATCACGCCCCGGCGCTGTTCCGCCAACTCCCTAGAGGAAACCCATCCCCGCCACTGTGGAGGACTATGCAACATGGCCAGTGTCAGCTCCGTGACATTGTGCCGCCCACTCCCGTACGGCTAACACGCCGTGCCCTCGAAGGGGGGCCAGTTGCACCCTCGAATCCTTCTCTCATGATTCTGCAGGGTCAAACCATGACGTCAGGCCGGCGGGAGCGCCATCCCCGTCACTGTCAGTCCTGTGCGGCCATCCCCGTCCCTGCGGCGCCACGTCGAGCACTACCGCAACAACTCCGGCGCTGTTGAACACACGGGGACGGGAAGCCGCCACGCCTGCCACTGTACCCCGTACGGATCACCGTCAACGGCTTCCTCGAGCCCGTCTGAAGACGCCCCAGCCAACCACTATGCCTTCACCCTCGAAGCTGCCCCTGTTCGAGTATGGGACGCGCCACGACGACAAGACTGGGGCAAGGACCGCCAAGACGACCGCCAACTCCACGGCGCCGCGCGCCATACCTCCATATGTAGCTAAACAGTGTGGCATGCTTGTAATTCACCCTCTCCTTGGTCTATAAAAGGAAGGTGATCCCCCTCGCCGCGGGGGGACAGATGACAACACATGCTCCCCATCATTCCCACGATATTGGCACTCGCCTAAATCACTCACTTGGGACTTGGAGGCCGCGCCTTCTCTCCCGCCTCGCTTGTAGCCGCCCCACTACAGGCACCCCGGTGCAAAGAAATACAGTGCCTCGAGCACACCCCTGCTGGACGTACGACTCCGGCCGGAACCAGGATAAACCAAGTGTCTTTAGTTGCTTAGCACCGACCATCGAGGGACAGACCTCAGCGCTTACTACTAGTTAGTGTCGGGACTACATTCCGCACCGACAGGTAGGACTTCAGATTGACCCTCAACTTGAATCTACGATTCGACCTAAGGCTCGAGGGCTACACTCCATATTCTCCGAATCGCATTTTCCATATGGTTTTTCATCAAGACAACACGAGTACTATTGAAGACCTTCTAGAGAAGCACTCGGGGACGCTTAGGGACTACTCGAGAAGACTTGAAGACTACTCAAAGATTAGCTGGAGTAACTTCCAGCCTCGGGATGATTCAAGCATTCTTGAGGACTTTCGGCTTGTGGAACTCAGGGACGCTCAAGGACTACTCGCCAAGGCCATCAAGACTACTCGAAGACATCCTACTTGACTACAAAGTACTCGTGGGCTTGTCGTACGGACATCCCTGGGCCCACTACTCAGGTGGGTACCAGGACCGACTATTGCGTGGGCCCCTGGGACTACTCGATTTGGGCTGCACGACACCAGATGGCGTGAAGCATAAGGCATACGGAGGACTAGTACTCGGTTAGGAAGCTAGACATGACCGGATCCATGTAGAGTACTCCTAGCCGTGTAGGATTAGTACTCTCCCTACCAAACCGACTTGTAACCCTGCCTCCCAGACTATATAAGGCGAGACAAGGACCCCTGTTCATCTATCTGCATCATCTTGTATACACACCCAACCAATCCAGAGCTACGAATCATACAGGACGTAGGGTATTACGCACCTAGTGGCCAGGACCTGTCTAAATTGTGTACCATGTGTCTCTCCTTCAAGTTCCCGATCTTAGTGAGGCCACAAACGTCTACCTCGGGTACTCCCCTTGGTAGGTTGAGGGGTTGAAACACCGACAGTCTGATCCCCATCCAAAGGCTCGCGAGGGAGGTGATGCCAATTTGCAAAATACCACCTGCCGGCCTGCTCTTCCCCCTGTGTATTTTTGCAAAATGAACCCTGCCCTAAAACATGCATAGACCCATCCCCTCTCCCAGCCGTACTCCATCGACCCGCCACCCCCTCGCCATGGATCCTCCCGCCCTCTCACCATCGATCCGTTGCCCCTCACCATTCGGCCCCCTTGCGCTCTCCCTCGACCGACCTGCCGCCCTCTCGCCATCGACCGACTCGCCGCCCCCTCGTGAGCGACTGACCCACCGCCACCCCCTCACCATCGACTCGCCATGCCTCCGCCGCCCTTGCCTCTTCCGCCTCCTACTGGCCTCGCCCGCACACCAGCCCTTGCTCCGCCTTCACCTCCAGTGGCTAAGGCACATCAACAAAAGGAATGTTGTCATTACCTCAGCTGCAACAGTAGAAGCTCCTGCTTATCCGTCTATCCTCCTCCTTCTCCATATGGTTGAATATGCTAATTATGTCATGGGATGAGTCTTTGGTTCCCAATTATTTATGAATTTAATCTGCTTTTTTTCACATGCTATAGGCAGGATGAGTAAACCTAGTGCAGAAAGGGAGCGCCCTCAAGTTCCAAAGACATTTGCTATGCCTTGTGAAAATTGTGTAATGACTGGTTCTGTGTAATGACTGTAATGGGAAAGCATTGTGTGTGGTTCATGCCCTTGACCAGTAGGAAAAACAATTGTGTGAGTTCATGGCCTGGACATGGAGGAAGAGCAAATGTGTCGAGTTCATGCCCTGGACATGGAGGAAGAGCAATTGGCCGGTAGGAAAAAAATTGCGTCGAGTTTTATGCTGTTGTGTACTGCTGTGAATGAATGTGTAAAATGCCTGAACTTGTGAAAAGGCTGCAATGGGCAATGGAAATTGCGCCTCCTATGTAATTACTTGTGTGTACACCATCAAAATGAATAAAATGATGTGTGAAATTGAACTTGTGTGTCAAGCATGGCAATTGTGTGTGGGATTCCATTGTGTGTAAAGCACATAATTTGGAGGATTTGAAATTGTTCAATCCATCACATGTATTCAGTAGCTTGAGTCCTAGTGTCCATTCTCTCAATTTTGTGCTTGGGTTAAGATGCATAGCAAGTGCTATGGCTTTTTGCTTCAAGCAAAGAAACTATGCTACTACAGCACACTATGCAAGGATGCTTCTTGAGAATGGCCCTCAGGAGGCTCAAGCAAAGAAGGCTCAGCAGGTGGTGCAAGCTTGTCAGACAAGAATGATTCTCACCAGCTGAACTATGACTTCATAAATCTATTTGTTCCTTCCTTTGAAGGGCAGCTTTGTACCATATGTGAGCTTGCCATAGTTGGGGCAGATGCTTCAGGCCTCTTCTGCTCCCCTACACAGTTGAGATACATGGAAGCTGCAGGCCCCTGTATCCTTTCTAGTGTATAAAGTTCTAAATGTAAGACTTTATCATATATTTTACCAGGAACTTTACTGATTATAAGGAATAAGTATTATACATGGTTTTATCTCGAGTTTTTCTTTTTTGTGTTCTCTTACCATAAATTTTGTCTGCCTAGAGACTGTTGTGATCACTTGCCAGAAATTTGCAAAACTGAATGGAAAAAATACTTTCATCATTAATGGCAAATGAATGGGAAAACTGAATTGAAAATGAGGACCAAATAACCATGAATGTCAGATCTAAATAAGACTGAACCAGACATAAATTATATCTAGACAAACTAGAGCTCTAGTATACACATCTCTAGTGCACAATAATTCATTGACATTGAAAATAATCCTTTCACAGAAAATTTAGTGATACACTAAAAATCACCTATAGGCAAAATAGGTGTTCACAATCAGGCAAAATGATCAGGGAAATTCTTTCACAGAAAATACACTACAATTAGGCAACACGGTTCAGTGGGCAATTTCGTGCGTCATGATCCACTAATTGCTTGCATCGTGAACAGTTCTGTTTTTTCTCCTTCTTTTCCTTGCTCTTCCTAATTCTTTTGCATTGCCCTTTGGACACAATGTCAGTTGGTGGATGTATCTCGACTTTGTTTGGAATTTTCCTACCAAGGAATGATGCGTACTCAACTTGTTTATTAACTGTAGCAGCTGAAATTATTTTTTGAGAGGTTCTTCAAGGTTGCATAAACTAGAATATAAAAGCTCCATCCCTTATTCAGAATTCTTTGCCATCTGGATTAGATCTTCGAACTTGTTTCGTGAATTTGAAATTTTCTTCTGCATAGCCATCTCCACATGATCTTTAGCCTTTTCATCCAACGGGTTGCCTTCGTCATCAAAGAAGACTTCTCTGCAAAATCAAATATTTGAAATCAACACTTGCCCACACGGAAAACAAAATAGCCATACACAAAAAAACCGTTTAAACTCACCTTTTAAATCTTTTTTCCCATCTCCTCATAATATAAATCGATGGTACCTCAATTAGCTTCTCGCCTCTAAGCACTTGTATGACATGACCACACGAGATGCTGTAGGACTCATACAATTTGTAGGAGCACGCACCAAACATGTTTGACTTGTTCATCTGAACCACTCGCTCTTTTTCAGATAGGCTGCTGATGATGACAATTTTCATACCTTCAGACTCAGAAATCTGTTGAATAATGCAATGGTCTCTTGCAACTACGAGTTGTTCCTGAAACTTCTTGAAAACTTCATGTGTCTATTTGAGAATGCAAGCACGATAGTAGTTCTTCAAATCTCTCTGCGTGCAACCAACATTCTCAGCACCGCCTTCACTAACTTGAAGAAGTCTAAATGCCATGGACGTGCCAATGCTAGCTTTATGGCAATTGAACAGAGTACTCTTTGCCCTCTCACTGACATTAGGGTTGGATCTCAACAAGTGCCTCTTATCTGGCGATACAAAACCATGGTTGTGCTCGTCAACCATTGAAAATATTCGATACTTCTTGTCGCTCTCAAGCTTCACAACAATATGTGCTGGACAGCCACATCTGGTTTCCAGCACATTTGGTGTCTTCTGTTTTTTCCCGGATTCATCTGTAACATATTTTACACTCTCCCTTCTGTACCCTTCCCTTGCACAATAACAACGCTTGAATAATATTTCCTCATTTCCCTTTTTGTGTTGAACAACACGAACAATGAAACCATTATCGTGTGCATACAATTTCTAAAATCTCTCCACATCTATGAGGGAATCAAATACCATTCCAACCTTAGGCTTCAAAGGTTCATTGTCCACTGCATAAAAACCATTAATAAAGGGCTGATCATCAAACCATTCATGATAAAAGTAATGATGAACACACATGGTGAAGGTAATGATGGCTTCACTACATTAAAATCATATGGGTAAAAATGGTTTGTGTTATCCTATGCATGTCTAGTATTGAGGAGTTACTAGACGCAATACAAACTCAGTGTTTAACGTTCCTCTACAAGTTAAAAGTTGCAATGAAAGTGATATGGGACAAACTAACCACGGTGTACAGGGCTGGCAGAGGCCTCGACGTCGCGGGATTCGTGGGACTCATGTGCGTTCGGCGACTCACGGGAGAATACAAGACGGGTGCCGGAGACCACAGCCAAGCAGATGGGAGGCAATTCGCAAGCGTCGGGCTGCATGGCTACTGCAAGTTAACCGTCCATTGAGAAAAAGGAAAAGGAAAGCAAATGACGTCGTGGAGTCCATGGCTGAGAAACTAACCACGTGATGGACTCTTGGCGCCCACGGCGTGAACGGCTGGCGGTAGGTGGCGCTCCTGAACGGTGGGTGCCAAGGGCTGGCACTCCTAAACGACGGGTGCCGGGGGCAGGCGCTTCTGAACGGTGGCCACCAGCTGCTGGCGTGCGTGAATGGTGGCCTCCAGCGGCGTCCGGGCGTGACCGACGACCTCCAGCGTTGTCCGGGTGTGAACGGTGGCCTCTAGTGATTGAACGGTGGGTGATGACGTTCGGGTGTCCGAGCCCAAAGCTTGAATCGTCGATGGCGTCTGGTGGGCGCCGACTTTCATGGCTTCTGGTGGCGGCCTCCAGTGATTGAACGGCCGGTGGCGATGATCACGGGAGGCCGCGGCCGAAACACGAAGCGTCCGCGGTGATGGGAAAAACGAGCCTCTGCAAGCACGCACGTGATTAGGGGACATGTGACGTGGGGATTCGAGCTGGAGGGGCTATTTTGCGAAAAACGCTGAGATCAGGAAGGGGGCCGACGGGCGGTATTTTGCAAATTGGCATCACCTCCCTCATGAGCCTTTGGATGGGATCAAACAGTCCAGATCGCAGTTTCTTTAGTTTCCACTGAAATGTTCCCTACTACGATACCACGGTTGAATTCACACGCTATGCGACATGTTATTGCTTTTAGAGCACTCAAGAACACACAAACACACAGAGATAGAGATGGAGAAGGAAATCTTTCATTCATTCACTGGTTTAAAACTCTCGCACCACAATGAGTAAGACCTCTTTGTAAAGGACACGAGGGAGAGTAAATGCCACATTAAATACTTCGCGGGATTCCCACTTCATTAATGTCCGGCTACTTCTTCATTAATGCTCCATTAACTGGGCATATTTATAGAATTTTAATTCACAACTATTGTTATATATGAGATGTGCTACGTTTTTCACCGTGTATTTCTGGTTTCCCTTTACTTAAAAATCTGAAAAAGGCTGAAAGAATAAACTTAGCAACACGATAGAAGGATCAGTATCATGCATCAACCTAATTGATTCAAATACTCATTTTGTTCTTAAATATATGACATTTAAGGCAACAAAATTTGTTTATTTTGAACTAAATTTCTCATCCTCAACGTCATATATTTAAAGGCGGGGAGCACAAAATAAGCCATAAAGTTTAATACATGCTTTGCGTTCGTACAAGTTGTCAGCACATACTATATTATTGTACTACAAGTCTACAATAACACCATCTAAGTTTATGACAAGGCGCTCCTCTTGATTTGTTTACAGCCACCTCTTCATCGCCCGGCCCAAGCTGAACCTCAGCGGGATGCAACCTTCGAAACCAGCAGCCGTCCCGGCGGCGTTCTGCTTACCCTTGCTGCGCCTCCGGTCGCGGCGGCCGGCGAGCCGCGCGCTCTGCATGGCCGGTGAGGGGCACAGCGGCGGGATGACGTCCATCCCGGCTGAGCCCTTGGGCTTCCCCGGCTCGTCCTCCCACTCAAACGGCACCCTCCCCGTCGCTGGGCAGTACACCCTGCAGGACTGCCCCAGCTCGTCGCTGCCAGTGGCCTGCAGCCGCGCCGACTGCCACATGGTGCTGTCAATCTCCATGGATTTAGATTTGTGATGCTCCATCAGATCAGTAATCAGCTGTTATCTCTGGCAAGTGCGAGCGGTGTTTAATTTCTCAAGACAAGGCAGCTAATTTGGCAGTTTGAGTCAGTTGTGTTATGACAAGTTCTCCATTATGTGGTGGTGTGTTTATATATAGATCTAATTAGCAGTAGTGATGTGTCAGCCAAGGCAGCCTTTTGCAGGTCAAACGCTTCGGTTTAGGGGATGCAGAAGGGAGGGTGTGATCTGATGTCAAAGGGAGCCGGTCGGCTTTTCTTCCTTTAATTTCCTGGCGCTTTGGTTTGAAGGTCACGGCGAGGAAATCCAGCAGAGATGGCCAGCCGGCCGTTTCGTGGCAGTTACTGTTGTGTGACGCATGGGAGGAGTGGCGGCCACAGGGGCTGACTCTGGCTAGTTGTTAATTGCTTGCTGTTTTATTTCATATTAAAAAACGTTACTTGATTTAGGGAAGATTACTGTACTAGATTACTTGGACCAAATTGTCTTGTGGGCGACCTGCGTAAATAAAAGGATTTGAAATGCAGCAGGGAACCCGGTCGGGTGGCAGCTCGTGAAGGGGGCGACTTGTCCACGGTTAAAAATGAATGGTAAAATAGGTATATATTCATCCCCGAACTCCTGGCAAAAGATCGAGTTAGTCCTTGTACTTTTGCGTCGGCTAATTTAGTACTTGAACTATTTTTTTCGCTTCCTCGTACTTGACGCCCACACGGTACCACACCTTGAGGGAACGCCATCAACACGGTGCATTTTTGACGGTCGATTTTCGTCAACCTCGAGCACTTATTACACTTTGGTTTGAGCTTTGAATTACAACTACCACACCACTAGCCATACTAATGAGGTAACAAGTTCACAATTGCATGTGATTTTTGGAGTATGTTGTTTACACAGGATTTAAGCGCCTAAATGAAGACTTCTGGGTACAGTTCATCGAGCACTTTATGAGAAGATTGTCGGTGTTTTAGACCGGCAAACCTACCAAGGGGTACCCGAGGTAGTAGATTGTGCGGTGAGGATCGTGATCGGGAAAACCGAGAACTCGAAGGTACGCGCAAGGGCACGTGACACAAGATTTATACAGGTTCGGGTCGCCGTGGTGGCCAACCCTACGTCCTGTTTGGGGGATCAAGTATGGCGCCCTGCGCTTGGTGTTGGGTTGAGATCAGGTGCTCGGCTAGGTACCCGACCCTCCTTTATATAGTCTAGGGGGCGGGTTCCTAGTCGGTTACAAGGCAGGAGTTCTAGTAGGATTACATGGAACGAGTCCTAGTAGGATTACAGGGGAATTCTAGTAGGAGTCCGTCTTCTTCATTCCTTGCATGAGTACCCGGGGAGAATGCCCGACAAGCCCCCGAGCACATTGTAGTCGAATGTAGTATTTCGAGTAGTCTTGAAGCCTGTTCGAGTAGTTCTTGAGCGTCCTCGAGTACTGCTTGGCGAAGTCTTCAATAGTACTTGAACTGCCACGAGGCTGGAAGGTGGTCCAGCTCATCTGTCTTGAAGTCGAGATTATATGGAAGTGCAATTGCAAAATTACACTCCATATGGAGTAGCCCCCGAGCCTTAGGTTGAGTTACAGACTCTAGCTGAGGTTCAATCTTGATTCTGAATCTTTCGTCTTGAAAAATTTGAATGATGGGTGTAGCATAGCAGCCCCCGAGCCTTGAAATGATTAGGTAATCAATCCAAGGGTCTTCAGTGTTCGTGAAAGCCATCATCCGAGTACTCTTGCAGCGTGTAGCCCTCGCGATAAGAGAGCCGTATGAGCACATCGAGTAGTTGTTGGTGCGGAGCCCCCGAGCTTGAGAGCGAGCGAAGCCTGCTGAAGTTATCCTCAAGTAGTAATTTGAGTGCAACCCCCGAGCTGGAGAGATTCCAAATAGTAGTTTGGCGTCGAGCCGTGGAGCTTGAGAAGTAGTCGTGCCGTCAGAGCGGACTTTAAATGCGACCGAAGTCGACTTTAGATGCCGACAGTGCGGACTTTAGAATGCGACTTGAAAACCGAAGTCGACTTTGTGTCGGACGGAGCGGACTTTGAGATGCGACTTGAAAACCGAAGTCGACTTTAATTGCCGCGCGAAGCGGACTTTGATATACAACTTTGGAAGTCGGCTTTAGATTATCGTGTGAAACAGACTTTAGATGCGACTACAGTAGTCGACTTTGCGCCACACGGGGTGGACTTAAGATGCAAAAAATGAAAAGCACTTTCTGGAAAGCCAAAACGAATGAAAATCAGAGAAAACGAATAGTTTTGCTGCCGGAGTGGGCTTAAGATTGCGACTGAAGTCGCCTTGTGCCACCGGAGTAGGCTTGGGTGCGACTGTTAGCGTCGACTTGTGCTACCGGAGTGGGCTTAAGTACCTGAGCCATGGATTTCAGACCCAAGGTACGATTGCCACCAGAGCGGGCTTGAAGGTGCGACCGGAGTCGACTTGTGTACCAGGGCCATGGATTTCAGACCCGAGGTATGGAGCACGAGTACTTAGGGTACTTGGACCCATGGTACAGAGCGTGAAGACCACATGTAGTTAGGTTCCATCGTCGCCAGGACCTGAGGGCCGCTTACAGCTAGGTTCCATCGAAGCTTACACACGTAGTATGCCACCGAAGCAGGCGAAGATGAGGCCAGAGTCGACATTAAGTTGTCGCACGGAGCGGACTATAGAATGCGACTTTAGAAGTCGATTTTAGATTACCGCGCATAGCGGACTTTAGAAGCTGCCTCCTTGAGATAGCCTCCGAGTTGATGAAGTAGGCTAGTGGTGACTTGATTCATATACCCCAAGAGTAGTCAGCAGAGTGTAGCTCCCGTGAAAACCCACCGAGAACCGTACACAAATGAGTAGTCGGCAAGTAGTCCTACATGATGAGGAGAACAAGCCAAAAAAAGAAAACATTAATCATTTAAATAAATGACTTAGCTGTTGCTGCCTGGGCAGACTGTTGATGAAGCAGTGGCGGTCGGCGATGGAGCCACAACGGTTGTTGCTAAAGTTGACTAGTCAGAGTTGATTCTGACTAGTTGTTGGGGGCGTGACTGCCGTTCTCGACTAGTTTTGAAAACTAGTCGAGATGAGTGGTCGACGCGATGCGACCGGAAGACCATGTCGCAGCGGTGCGCGGCGTACTCGAAGTAGAGCCGGTGTTGCCGCGAGACAAGTAGTCGCGACACACGGTGTGGCTGAAGTAGAGCCAGTGTGGCCGCAAGACACATTCGCGGCGCACGGACTAGTCGACAACGAGCGGCGAGACGAGCCGCGCGACATGTCGAGGCACCCGGATGCGCAGCGCAGGCGAAGTAGTCGACGACGAGCCGCGTGACGTGCCGAGGCACCCGGACGCACGACGTAGGCGAAGTAGTCGACAACGAGCCTGCGCGAGGCGAAGTAGTCGACGACGAGCCGCGCGACGTGCCGAGGCACCCGGACGCGCAACATAGGTGATGAAGTCGATGACGTGCCGCGCGACGTGCCGAGGCACCCGGACGCGCGGCGTAGGCGAAGTAGTCGACGACGAGCCTGCGTGAGGCGAAATAGTCGACGACGAGCCGCATGATGTGCCGAGGCACCCGGACACGCGGCGTATGCGATGAAGTCGACGACAAGCCGCGCGACATGCCGAGGCACCCGGACGCGCGGTGTAGGCGAAGTTGACGATGAGCAGTGCGACGAGCCGCGCGACGTGCCAAGGCACCCAGACGCGCGACATAGTCGAAGTAGTCGACGACGAGCCGCGTGACGAGCCGCGCGACGTGCCGAGGCACCCTGACGTGCGGCATAGTCGAAGTTGACGACGAGCGGCGCGACGAGCCACGCGCCGTTCCAAGGCACCCAGACGCGCGACATAGTCGAAGTAGTCGACGACGAGCCACGTGACGAGCCGTGCGACGTGCCGAGGCACCCGGACGCGCGGCGTAGGCAAAGTAGTCGACGACGAGCCTACGTGAGGTGAATTAGTCGATGACGAGCCGCGCGACGTGCCGAGGCACCCGGATGCACGGTGTAGGCGAAGTAATTGACGACGAGCCTGCGCGAGGCGAAGTAGTCGACGATGAGACGTGCGACGTGCCAAGGCACCCGGACGCGCAACATATGCGATGAAGTCGATGACGTGCCGCGTGACGTGCCGAGGCACCCGGACGCGTGGTGTAGGCGAAGGAGCCGACAGAGCCTACGCGAGGTGAAGTAGTCGACGATGTGCCGCGCGACGTGCCGAGGCACCCGGACGTGCGACGTAGGCGAAGTAGTCAACGACGAGGATGCGCGAGGCGAAGTAGTCGACGACGAGCCGCGCGATGTGCCGAGGCACCCGGACGCGCGGCGTATGCGATGTAGTCGACGACGAGCCGCGCGACGTGCCGAGGCACCCGGACACGTGGCGTAGGCGAAGTAGTCGACGACGAGCCGTGGAACCCGGACGCGCGGCGTAGATGATGTAGTTGATGATGAGTCGCGCGACGTGCCGAGGAACCTGGACGTGCGGCGTAGTCGAAGTTGACGACGAGCGGCGCGACAAGCCGCGCGCCGTGCCAAGGCACCCAGACGCGCGACATACTCGAAGTAGTCGACGACGAGCCACGTGACGAGCCGTGCGACGTGCCGAGGCACCCGGACGCGCGGCGTAGATGATGTAGTTGATGATGAGCCGCGCGACGCAGTTGATGTAGAGCGGTTGTGGCCGGGGGAAGAGTACTCGCGGCGCACAGTGTAGTTGATGTAGAGCTGCTGCGGCCGGGAGACGAGTAGTCGTGACGCTCGGCGTAGCTGAAGTAGAGCTAGTGCGACCGGGCGCACGACGAGGGCCAGTGCGACTGACCGAAGAGAAGTCGAGCACCGATGCAATTGTACTGAGAAGTTGAAATGGGTGTACTCGCGTACGTCTTGTGTGTGTATGTAGCAAAGATCCTTGAAGTCTACTGGTGTAGCTTTTGATGTGCACGTAGCCAAGAGCCAAATGCATTCCTTGGTCTTCACGTGCATGCGTTGCCAGCAAATAGATTGCTCAACTCCGTTTTTTGCCCGAAACGCATGCACTTGATGAGAGACCCCACGGTGGGCACCAGGCTTGTATACTGATTTGCTTTGCATTAACTCTGATGAGCCACGTGCCGCAGCCATCCTGAAAACAAACTCAATCTCGTAGTAGACGAGACCGAGTACGAATCTGAGTAGAAATCACATCGCCGTCTTGGACTCTTGGTCTCGATGCGTAGGCAGGTTAGATTGCTTGGGACACGGACTCAATGTGCGGCCTTAAGCAGCTAACACAAAATTGAGTTCGTGTCGGTCTTGTGGAGAATCACCGAGCCGGCGAGTTGAGATTTGAGAGAGATATCGACTCTGCTTGGAACAGAGTGCTTGTACTGCGTCCGCGTAGGACACCGTCAGCGACTTGATGGTTGAGCAGATTGCTTTTGTAGATGAAGGTCCTTCGAATTCACCGGTGATCAGCAGTCAGACCGGTGAGAGGCATCAGTCAGACCGGTCAAGGCCTGGGCGCTCAGGATGAACAGCGAGCCTCAAGTCAACCCTTCCAAACAACCTTTTCGATCTCCTGATTCACTCCACGGATTCGCACAAGACTTTGGGGATACTAGGAGTACCTCATGGGCATCCCATAGCTACGATTTGGTCCACCAAAACTTTATAAATCAAGAGGAATCGAAGGATTTCCACGAAGAACACCACTTTCCTGAAACCTATGAAAACCCCAAAATCTAGCACCTTTTCCCACATATTTGTGAGTAGGATCACAAGGAAAAGAACAATAAAGGGTTCATGCATACATCTCCAACCAAATCCCCAAGAAAAAATCCTCAAATCCACCACAAGAAAATCGCCAAGAAAAGGCTCTGAAAAACACCAAAAAGGGAAAACAGGAAAGACAATATCAGGCCCTAAGGAACCATGCCGATTCATCTACACTTACCATGAAGGTTCATATGAGGTCTAGCTTGTGCCCCAATCATCCATCCCTCTCTCAAGATCTCACCATGAAGCTCTCATGCTAGTCCTAGAAAATCCTAAGGAAAATATGACGGGAAAATAGCAAAGGGAAAATGAGCTAGGGTTCCAAAGGATGGCTGCCATCCTCTCACCACTTGGGTTAATGGAGGCAACCTAAAGACGAAACTACCCCTATTACATTAAACTAAGACACACACCCCCAAAGGGTACTTTGGGAATCTTCGTCGTAACACCATTAGATGGATGCCCGGCGACCGCACTTTGCTTAGCCTCGACGCAAGCCTTGCAATCCCGACGTGTGTCCTCCGCTTTGAAGCATCCGGAAGGCGTCGTCGCACACTGTTCAGACCGGTCCAGTGTTGCTGAACTTCGGTCTTCGGCCTTGGCTTTGTGGATCAACCAAGGAACCCAGTGGTTTTGTGGTGAACCACTGGAAACCCCACAAACTTGGTGTGGCCTCCCGCCAATCTCCACTCATGACTTGGCCCCCAAGAAGTCCCGGCTCGACCTTGGTTTTGAGGCTCAACCAAGAAACCTTCCATGACTTCGTCTTGCTGCTCTTGCCACCATGCGATCCACACTTGACTCCGCTAGCCAGTGGGACCCTCGAACCAAGCCTACTTGTCTGCTCCACACCTGGAGGCCTCACTGACTTCGACCTTTCAGCTTGTTCTTTACCTGCACTAGAACCAATCAAGCCGCAACCTGCACTTGCAAGACTTAGCCAAGAGTCAGTCCACACAACGTTGTCAATTACTCAGCACACCAGGAAGCGACCATCCACCGGTCCTCGAACCACACAAGTCCTCCATCTCCCCATTGATGTGTGCATTGACAACACACACAATTGGTAACCAAAGAGAAAAGTAAAAGAAAAAACGAACAAATAAACTTCAACAAGTGGGCGAGCGCTAGAGGAAAGGCAAAGAACAAGATCACTTGAAGAAGACAAGACTCAGTCCCCTTAGACAAGGACAACAACTCGACACAAGCAAGACAAAAACAAGCTCAAGCAAAGAGCAAACACAACCACACCAAAGCTCGAAAACCACAAAGAGCTCCCCCTGCACACATGAAAGCTCCCATTGGACGAATGCATGCAAACCTCTTCACAAAACAGAGCAGCTGCATCAGCTTAGCTCTGGCCGGTCCGACTGATCCATAGCACCGGTTAGACCAATGCCCAACCTCTGCACAGGGCCAACACCCCTGATCGGTTAGACCGGTGACCATCTGGGAACTGCAAGAGCCCAAAAATGGCTCAAAACCACCCAGAAACCTTCTAAATGCATCCAAAAGCACTTTTCCTTCACAACCATCTCCCCCTTATTGACAATGCATGAATCAGGCCAAAATTAGCAAAAATGCAACCTAGAGCTTCTCAAATAGACAAAATTCAACACAAGATGCTACACATGTCCAAATGAGCAAGTTCGATACTCTATAGCTTCGTATGAACATCAGCTACAAGATCACCAAGTGTCACAACCATTGGGTGAAGCTAAGATAGAATTGAGCAATTTTGTGAAAAATCACCCTCTCATGAGCGAAAAGTCCTAAACATGAGCAAAACATGTCAAAATGTGTTAGTGTTAGGATTAGTCCCAACACTAACTAGTGAGATGCGATGTGTGCAACACAAGGACATGGGTTTATCCTGGTTCCGGTCGTGAGGCCATACGTCCAGCAGATTGCGCAAACACGCTGTATTGTGTTGCACCGGTGGTGCCTGTAGAGGGGCTACAAGCAAGGCGAGAGAGGAGGAGACACCTCCAAGTCCCTGCTAGATGATTAAGGCAAAGTACCAATACCAGGGGATGTGAGAATGTGGATGCGGGCGTGTGACTGTGAGTGTGAAAAGTGTGATGCCCACAGCTGGGCGGCTGCCTCCTCCTTTTATCGGCCACGGGGAGGCAGCTTACAGATGTGTTGCATCATATTTTGCATAGTATCGTTGTACCGGCGTACAGTTCTCGTGGCATGACGGTTGTCCAAGCAAATCCTAGCTCCCGCAGACGTCGTGGTGGTTCCTGTACTCACCTAGGGACGGTTTTGAGGGTGGTCTTACTGGCGTCCGCATCTCGTTGTCATCCGTACGCTGGTTCGAGGGTCTTGCTGATGGGAGAACTTGGGTTGCACAGAGACCGGTGTGGTGATGTCCCATTCAAATAGGGCTTCAAAGCACCGGGAATGGCTCCACAGTGCCAGAGATGGCCACACAACGTCAGGGATGGCCGCACAGGGGAGGAGACGGCAGAAAGGACGCGCTCCGCTCATCCCGTGTCATGCGCCACCCCTGTCATGCGCCCGGTCAGGGGTCGTACACACTTCGAGGGTGCCCCCATGCCTTTTCGAGGGGCTTGATGTGGGGTAAGAACGGTAGCAGGTGACACAGTGTTTGGAATGACACTAGCCTCACCGCACAGTGACTGTGCCGTGCTTGCATAGTGCCCGGATGGCTGTATAGTGGCGAACTGACCGCACAGTGCCAGGGCCGGATTCCCGGGCGGCGACAAGAGAGCAGTGTGGCGGGGATTCGCCTTTTGACTATGGCGTTCGTGGCGTGACAGGGCAATTAATGCTCCTATTAGGAGAGGAGGTGGGACGCCGTGAGTCGAGATAGGCCTCGAGCAAGGCGGAGATCCACTCGAGGGGTGCTGGACCCTCAAGTAAGGTGGAAATCCGCTCGAGGGGTGCTTGACCCTTGAGCGAGGCGGAGATCCGCTCGTGGGATGCCCGACCATCGAGCGAAGTGGAGGTTGGCTCGAGGGCGATCAGTGCACTTACTAGATGGGCCTTGGGGGTCGCCAGGCCGTAGTAGGCCGTGGGCTTTGCATGTGTTTAAGCAGTCGTTAGGTTGTGAGGTGTTTTGTGATTTTCGTTTCAAGAGGGTGGTTTTCTACCTTAGTTAGGGGGCCCCTTGTGGCCGTCCTCGATAGTATCCCACGAGCCTTTACTGAAACGGTGAAAAGTTTCACAAAGGCTCGAAGCTCAGGTAGGACTTTTCTTCCCCTTGAGTGTGTGCAGCATTGTGTGGGGGCGTGCTAGCGCACCTGCGGGTGTAGCCCGAAGCCTTGGAGGAGTGTGTGCACTTGTGTAAGGTTTTATAAACGCTAAGTGATGGGCTCATGAGGCGTTTGTTTCAGCTAGCCTCGGTGTTATTTCAGCCGGCCTAGGCGATCTACGCGTGCGAGCCAGCGTCAACCTTGTCTAGAGCAAGCTCTAGAGGGTTCTGCTCATTGCTTTTATGGAGGGGGATGACCCTTTGTGGATTTCTGCAATCGCTCGACACGCTCAGAGGGTGTAGCCACACGAGAAGCCCACGAGCCCTGGCCCGGATAGGGGCAATTGAGGTGAGTCCTAGGCTTTGCCGTACGACCATCGGCGCCCTTCCGCAGAGAGGAGGGGTGAGGCGGTCCATGCTTCCCATCTAGCAGGCTATGAGTCATGGACGCCTCGTCGAGCTGTTAGCGGGTAGTTCAAGTGGACGCCCGTCGATAAGGGTTGGCTCATGGTCCGGAGACACGTCCATAAGAGCGCTCATAGGGGTTTGCTAGGTAGGGCTCGGTCCCGTTTGATAGGGACAGGGGGTGCGGAAGCTCTCCCTCGATGGGATCCCTCGACTAGCTGCATTTTTCTTGCCTTGAACACAAACTATGGGGCACCCAAACTTTGCGTTCGGGGATCGGCTCGATCGCGCATGCCATGGTAGTCCCTGACTCTGTTGACCTGAAACGCTTGTTTGAACCTTCCGCAGGTCAAGGCTCGAATCTCTGATCAGTAGGTCCTTGTGGGGAGCATCGCACGTCCCCGTCTTTGTTGACTTACGGTGCCCGTCAAACCCTTATCGGGCAAGGCTTCGAACCACTAATTAGTAGAGACCTCGTTAGGAGGTGCATCTGTGGTGCCCATCGAACCCTCAACAGGCTGGGCCTCGGGCCATTGATCAATAAGAGTTTCGGGGTGAGGCGTCAGGTGCACCTCAAACCACGCTTTCGAGGGCTATCTCAAGCAAGCGCATTTGAGGGTGCCTCTGACCCCCTTGAGCACCCGCTGGATCCCTCTTGAGGGGCCAGGCCTCGAACCCCTGTTTGCTGGTACTTTAGGGGTCACATTCTCTTGGAAGGACCCCCATCCTTTCATTTCCAGCAATGGACCCTGCCTGACCGTTCGCGCTAAATCGTGGCTGATGTGGCATTTTGTGGGCATGATGGGCGCACCTTTTCAGGCGGAGCCGTGGGAGTGGTTGGCCGTTTGAAGGGACGCGTGACTGTTTGTGTTTTTACCGCGCCATCATGATGGCGCCCGCGCGTGTGTGCGTTGGTTTCGGAGTAGTGGGGCCCAGGCATCGTCCGCCTCATTAACTTCGCCTACACGCCCCGGCCCAACCATTTGATCCCTCCCCCTTATTCTATATAAGACGGGAAGCGAATGGGGAGAATCTTACCTTAGCCATTCGCACTTGCCACTTTTTGCCTTCTTCCTTCTGCGCCCTTTGAGCTCAGTCGCCAGAGTCCAGAGCGCGCCTATTTGCTTCTACCATCTCCGCTCTCGTCTTCCACCTCGCGTCCCTCATGTTGAAGTTCCTGTAACTTGAGGCTTTGTCTTGGAGCCGGTCGAATATGGACGAGCACACCCTCCAAGGGCTCGTTGTCGACGGGCAGTTGACGGGCAACACCGTCCCGAGTAGGCTAGCGTGGATCATCCCGTCGATGCGGCATCAGGAGCCACACCCCCTAGAGGGGTATGTGGTGAGCTTCACTCGCCTACACGAGTAGGGATTCAACGCACTGGCCAGTCGATTCATGTGGGGGCGATGCTACTACTATGCTGTAGAGCTACACAACTTCGCCCCCAACGCAATTTTGCAGGCGGCAACTTTCATCACCGTCTGCGAAGGATTTCTGGGCATCCCCGCCCAGTGGGGCCTATGGATTTACCTCTTTCGGGGTGAACTCTTCACGATGCCCACCGGGTCGAAGGGCAAGCGTCGGCCTGTTCGCACCGGTGGGCTCACATTCGCGCTGCGGGAGAGGGGGAATGACATGTACTCGGCCTGCAACATGACAACCAACAACTTAGATGGGGACAAAGGGTGGTTCTACCACCGTAACAACGACGCCGGGCTCCCACCTTGTACCGGCAAGGTGTTGACCGACCGCCCATTGAGCTGGGCATTCGGGGTGTCGGATTCCGGGCTGTGAAGAAGCTGGCCACCTACTTGAAGGCCTTGCGGACCTTGACATAGGCGGGTCTGAACGTGGTTGCCGTCATCACGTAGTTCCACTGGTGGCGAGTGACCCCCCTCATGGAGAGGGCGCTCTCCATCTACGAGATGGTGGAGGGCGCGGATCCTGATGCCCTGGAGTGCTCACGGCTCGTGTTCGAACTCTTCGCCCCGGGGTACGCGCCTAGAAGGCAAGGTGCGCGGTCAACACCAAGAACGTGTGGTGGGACCCCGACGAGGTGTTATGGTCACCCAGGATGCGTCTTGAGGATGGGTATATCCCATTGGTAAGAAAACTCTTCCGATCCTGTTGATTTCGAGTTAATTTTAACTTCGACTGCTAACTACAGATAGTCATGGTAATGGCAGTCGGAGCTTGAGATGAGTGCCTACTGCTCGGACCCCCTATGCCCAACTCTCACGAGGCCAACCGCGAGCGGCAGCAGGAGGAGACGGCGAGGGAAGACTCCCAGAAGGCGAAGAAGCAGAGGTGCCTGGAGCGCTGCGAAGTGCATAGCCTAGTGTGGGTGCAGCGGGAGAAGGAGGGTCTCCCTCTTCCGCCGACCCCTAAAACACGAGTAGCAATAGGTGTGGTGAGGGGTGGTTCCCCAGTTAGAATGAGGAAGACGAAGAGGAAGAAGCGCCTTTGTTCTCGGGATACAGGGCAAGGAGGTCGTTGTTCAACCCACACCATCAACGACGCGGGCTCGTGCTCACCTCCTCCGCGGTAGGCGTGACGTCAGTTTGTGAAAGCGCCCCTTTGGGGGCGCGCCACTCCTGAGGGCCCCGAAAAAGAGCAAGCACCAGGTGGTGACCCATCGGTAAGCATCACGTTGGTTGTGTTTTGCGTGGTTGTGTTCGATCGAGATTCTGATGTTACCCTTCTCTTTCCGTTAGCCGTACTGGCACCCTAATTGCACTTGCATTGACGCCGACCAGGCCGCTGAGAGCGGGAGTGCGCGACGCGCCTCGCACGACGCAGCCCCGCTTGGTGAGGGTGCCGCGGTAGGTGGTGGCGACGGCATTGTCCCCTCAGTCGGCGATGGCATAAGGCACCACACAGGAGGAGGAGCGGCCCCTTGCGGCCAGGTCAGGGACAAGGGACAGCTCAAGGGGGGAGGTCCCTCAGACCGGTGACATGAGGGAAGTTCCGCCCGTGGCGGACACGATCCAGCAGGTGGACCCGGCCTGTGCTCAGGATGTGGTCCTGTCGACGGGCGGCAATGCGTGGGAGGAGACGACACTCAGGTTCGCGCCTGGGCGCCGCAGGCGTGGCCTGGAGGCCCACCGGGAGCTGGTGCGTCCTCCTCACGCCATCCCGATGCTAGCGGTCTTCCCGGAGGGTGGTGCACCGGGCTCGATCGGCCTGAAGTTATAGCTGAGACGGTGGATTGCGCAATAACGAAATATGGCGACAGGCAGGAGTTCTACTAGGTCGGGTCTCTCATGCAGAACCTGCTTTGCCAGGCCTCGGAGCTCCACTCTAATGATGTAACACGGATCTTTCAGGTATGCATGTTCATTTTGTTGCCTCTCGTCCTTTTTCTGCTCTTTCTCGTATCTTGTCTTAATTTTTATACCTTTTTCTCTTGGCAGCGGCTGTAGGGGAGCCAAGAAAAAGATCTAATACATCGCCGACCTGCACGCCAAATTGGAGGATGTGCACCGGGAAAACTAGAACCTAGGCCAGCGGTGGAGTGCCTTCGCGATGAGTTGTATGAGGTGCGGGTGAGCGCCAGCCTGAGTGAGGATACCCTGCGTCATGCCCAGCAGGGGCACAACACCAATCTCGCCGCGGCGGAGCAAAAGGCCAAGGAGGCCAAGCAGCTCGGCGCCGCACTACAGAGCAAGGAGGAAGAGCTTCAACGGGAGCGCATGGGGCTCGACGAGGTGAAGTCCCAGCTCGCACTGAAGGACACTACCCTCACTGAGGCGCAGGCTCATGCTAAGAGTAATGCAAGGCGCTTGAGGATGCACAGGCTCACCTCGCTCAGGCTGAGCAAAAGACCTAAACAACACCGAATCATTAACCTAAGTATTTTTGGAAATTATGCAACTATCTATGAAAATGTGTGAATTTCCGTCAGGACTTGAAATGAAACCCTAGACGCATAATCCCTAGGTACCTATGCTCTTTTACTAGTATGCTATGTCGATAGTTGCTATGTCGATAGTTGCTATGCTATGTCGAGTGATGTTCATCACTCGCGAGAATAGGTGCTTATGTCAAAATCATAAGATCTTTATAAATGGACTGCTCATGTGGTAAGAGCATGGGATTTGGGCTCCGACCTAATGGCTTTCGCAGGTTAAGTGTTTGAATGTACTAAGTACTTGTTGGGAATGGGACTGGTAAGCCTAGCACCTTAATGAGGCGGTAAGGGATTTCACCATCACTAATCTTGGGATGCGTCCCACGGCTAGCTACCAGTGTTGCATGTGTGAGGCTGGACGCTAGTGTGAGGCATACCATATAGACTTGTACCAAAGACTGTGATCTTTTATACTAAACTGAGGATTTCTGGGAACCATCTGGTTGGTGTACTCTTTGTGAGGACACTCTTCCATGTTTTTAGATCCACCTTGCAAGGTTATAAATCAATCGGTTGTCGGCCTCACACCGTTATCTGAGACTACTTAATCAACTGGCCATGATATCCCTTATGATGGAATATTGTCAATATTGATGTCTGATTAATTGTATTGCACAACTTATGCTTGCAGTAGCTTCCTCATTTAGAAAATAGTAATCAACTAGAACTTGAGCTAAAATATTGAAAGTAAAGACATACTCTTTATTGCTTTTCAGCAAAAGAACCCACTGGTCAAAAAGCCTCTCATGTCTAGAGTTTGGTGATGTAGTTATCACCCGACGGGTAAGACTTGCTGAGTATTAGTATACTTAGCCTTGCTATAATTCTGTTGATTTCAGGTAATGCTTTTAGTGATGTGTGGCCTAGAGAGATTCCACTCGACTGGGAGCTGGGATGGGTGGATTACGGCGAGTGAAGGCATCATGGATGGCCTCCTGTGATGCTTATTGTACCGCTTAGTTGATTTTCCATTGTTTTCAAACTTTGAACCTCTTTTATCATGTCAAGTACTTCGGTTTGTAATAATTAAACCCTTCAGGGCAAATTTGGATTTAATCTAGGTACTGTACTCTGGACTCGCCTTCGTGTGAGTTTTAATGCATATTGTTGATCCTGTGTTGCTATGTAAGTGATTCACCGGGCTTGACCCGACAACCTACGACCGGATGATACTTTATTATTGCTTAATTACCAAAGTAGATTGGTTTAGGCGATAGTACTGTATTTTCTGAGGCGGGTTGTCAAAACTGGTACCAGAGCGATTAATATGCACCAGAGTTTAATTAACAACCTTAATCACTTGTTTATGAATAAAACTTGACAAGATTGATTGTATTTGCAAAATACGTTGGTTCGTTGATGATGGAAAAAGACCGAGAGGCCCTAGTGGGTTTTTTGGGTTCTTTCAGGTGTCTTACAAATTTATGGTTTATTTTTCTAAATTCTAGCACTTCTTAAGCCACGTGTTTCATATGTGTTTTGTACCGCATCACGAGTATGCGAGGGTCGATAGGGCAATCCATTCTGTGGATCCTATCTTCTCGGTTGGATGCCCACGTGTTTTATACGTGTGCTTTCTGTATGTGAGTCATACGAAGGATGGCATGCTCTATTCAAGATGAACATGTCATGGGTTGTGATGTCGCCACGTTTTTCCATACGTGTGCGTTCTGCATTACGAATATGAGAGTCAAGGATACACTCCATTCAAACAGAGGATGTCTGAGTTTAGACGTTGTCCATGCAACGATAAACACATGGGTGCCGTTTCTACAGTGAACGGTAATGTTTGGGGACGCTTCCGTGAGTGCTGGCACAGAAGGTTCTTTTCTGCAGGTACACAAAAATGTTTCGTTAGTCACTAAGTGAGAATCGAATAGTTCTTGAATAGTTATTATAGGGAGAGATGTATAAAAGCCTTGCCACCGGCACTAACTACAGTTTTTTGTTTGATCACCTTGTCAGGACGGATAGGACGTCATGCATCATTATAAGAATCGTGGAAACTTAAAAATGGACCCATGCATTTTTTTGTTTTCTTGCCTAGCCTCTCACATGTCTAGATGTTGTTGCTGTCCAAATTCTGCTAGGGTTGTTTGCTTGAATTTTTGCACCATGTTCTAAAAATAATTTAACTAGATGATCTATACCAAAGTTGCTCCATATATAATCTAGTTTTTGCTTGCAAAAATTCATGGTTATAGCTTCTGCATATCTCAAGTTATAACAAATTTCGTGAACCTATGCCATGCAGTTTTTCCTGGGGACAATACTCTGAACATTGCATCTTTTGACCTTGATCCTATCTCATCTAGCTCAACCTCCGAAAACCAAAAGTATGTATCGTTAACTTACTGAGTTTCCAGTAAAATTTTGGAATTTTTGGGGTTCTGATTTTTGAGTTATGAATTTTATTCACGACTGCCAGAATTTTGCACCATTTGACATGTTACTCTCTTATTGAGGTCTATCATGCGTTACATTTTATATATATGGCTACCCCTATTTTTCTCGAGGTTGGCGCTGACGGTACGATCCGTACCGATGGGCTGCACTGGGAGGGCTAGCTACACCACTCTGCCTATCTACGAGGCGATTGAGTTTGAGCACCCGGGCGTGCCCCGCCGCAAGGTGACCGTCACCGTGCCTCCTCACCCGTGCCGCAAGGTGACCTGAGCTCCGTATACTGGGCCTTTGTGGGCAGGAGACCATTGAGTCAGCCGCCCTATGGGTGCTGACGGACTTCTGTGACCACAACCCGACTGAGGTGGCCCTGTCACCGTTTGGGTTGTTCTCGGCAGTGGACCCACACGACCTAGCATACTGGACTGTGTGAGCCACTTGCTGCAGGAGCTACTTCTGCTCTCGGTTCCGCTGGACGTCACGCAAACGTTGACGCATTGCTCAGACGCCTTGTTCACTCTTCAGGCGCTGCGCAACACCACTGTGCTTATCCTGAGCCAGTGTCTGGAGTCTGCTCGGCTAGCCTTGAACAGTCTCTCCGCAGCCTACCAGCAGTAGGGTTTCATTCTCTTTCAGGCTCAGCAGGACAATGATAGGCGCATTCAGTTCTGAAAGACAAGTTTTTCAACTTTTATGTCTGAAGGTTAGCAAAATGGTCTAAATCACTCCCGAACATCATTTTGGGTCTAATGGAGTAGGATGGATGCTTCGCAACTTCGGTACCCCGAAATAGTGCATTCAGGCTCGAAACACAAGTTTTGTTTCTTTTGACACGCCGAAGGTTAGCGAAATGCTATGAAACATTCCCAAACAACATTTTGGGTCTAATGGAGTAGAATTGAAGCTTCGCAACTTGGGTGCCCTAAAATACTGCATTCAAGCCCGAAACACAAGTTTTGCATCTTTTGATATGCCGAAGGTTAGCGAAACGCTCTGAAACACTCCAAAACATCATTTTGCGTCCAATGCAGTAGAACAGACGCTTCTCAACTTCGGTACCCTGAAATAGTCCATTCAGGCCCGAAATACAATTTTTTAACTTTTATGTCTGAAGGTTAGCGAAATGGTCTAAATCACTCCCGAACATCATTTTGGGGCCAATGTAGTAGAATGGATGCTTCGCAACTTCGGTTCCCCGAAATAGTGCATTCAGGCCCGATACACAAGTTTTGCATCTTTTTACATGCTGAATGTTAACGAAATACTCTGAAAAACTCGCAAACATCATTTTGAGTCTAATGGAGTAGAACGGATGCTTTGCAACTTGGGTACCCTAAAATACTGCATTCAGGACCGAAACACAAGTTTTGCATCTTTTGATATGCCAATGGTTAGCAAAATGCTCCGAAACACTCCCAAACATCATTTTGGGGCCAATGTAGTAGGATGGATGCTTCACAACTTCGGTACCCCGAAATAGTGCATTCTGACCCGAAACAAAAGTTCTGCATCTTTTGACACGTCGAAGGTTAGCGAAATGCTCTGAAACACTCCCAAACATCATTTTGGGTCTAATGGAGTAGAATTTATGCTTCGCAACTTGGGCACCCTAAAATAGTGCATTCAGGCCTGAAACACAAGTTTTGCATCTTTTGACATGTCGAAGGTTAGCGACATGCTCCGAAACACTCCCAAACATCATTTTGGGCCTAGTGGAGTAGAATTGATGCCTCACAACTTGGGTACCCTAAAATACCGCATTCGGAGCCCGAAACACAAGTTTTGCATCCGTTGATATGTCGAAGGTTACGAGAGATGCTCCGAAACACTCCCAAACATCATTTTAGGTCTAATGGAGTAGAATGGATGCTTCGCAACTTCGGTACCCTGAATTAGTGCATTCAGGCCCGAAACACTAGTTTTTCAACTTTTATGTCTGAAGGTTAGCGAAATGGTGTAAAACACTCCCAAACATCATTTTGGGGCCAATGTAGTAGGATGGATGCTTCGCAACTTCGGTACCCCGAAATAGTGCATATAGGCCTGAAACACAAGTTTTGCATCGTTTTACATGCCGAAGGTTAGCGAAATGCTTCGAAACACTCCCAAACGTCATTTTGGGTCTAATGGAGTAGAATGGATGCTTCGCAACTTCGGTAACATGAAATAGTGCATAAAGGTCCGAAACAAAAGTTACTCAACTTTTATTTCCGTCGTTTAGCGAAATGGCCGAAATCACTCCCAAACATCATTTTGGGGCCAATGTAGTAGCATGGACGCTTCGTAACTTCGGTACCCCGAAATAGTGAATTCAGACCCGAAACACAAGTTTTGGTTCATTTGGCACGCGGAAGGTTAGCGAAATGCTTTGAAACATCCCAAACATCATTTTGGGTCTAATGGAGTAGAATGGATGCTTCGCAACTTCGGTACCCTGAAATAGTCCATTCAGGACCCAAACACAAGTTTTTCAACTTTTATGTCCCGAGGTTTGCGAAATGGTCTAAACCACTCCCAATCATCATTTTGGGGCCAATGCGGAGGATGGATGCTTCGCAACATCGGTACCCGAAATAGTGCATTCGAGCTCGAAACACAAGTTTTGTGTCTTTTGACACGCCTAAAGTTAGCGAAATGCTCGAAACACTCCAAAACATCATTTTGGGTCTAATGGAGTAGAATTGATGCTTCGCAACTTGGGTACCACGAAATAGGGCATTCGGACCGAAATACAAGTTTGCATCTTTTGATATGCCGAAGGTTAGCGAAATGCTCCGAAACACTCCCAAATATCATTTTGCGTCTAATGGAGTAGAACAGATGCTTCGCAACTTCGGTACCCTGAAATAGTCCATTCGGGCCCGAAACACAATTTTTTAACTTTTATGTCTGAAGGTTAGCGAAATGGTCTAAATGACTCTCGAACATCATTTTGGGGCCAATGTAGTAGAATGGATGCTTCGCAACTTCGGTTCCCCGAAATAGTGCATACAGGCCTGAAACACCAGTTTTGCATCTTTTTACATGCTTTCGAATGTTAACGAAATACTCCGAAAAACTCGCAAACATCATTTTGAGTCTATTGGAGTAGAACGGATGCTTCGCAACTTGGGTACCCTAAAATATCGCATTCGGGATCGAAACACAAGTTTTGCATCTTTTGATATGCCAATGGTTAGCGAAATGCTCCGAAACACTCCCAAACATCATTTTGGGGCCAATGTAGTAGGATAGATGCTTCACAACTTCGGTACCCGAAATAGTGCATTCGACCCGAAACACAAGTTCGCATCTTTTGACACGTCGAAGGTTAGCGAAATGCTCGAAACACTCCCAAACATCATTTTAGGTCTAATGGAGTAGAATTTATGCTTCGCAACTTGGGCACCCTAAAATAGTGCATTCGAGCCCGAAACACAAGTTTTGCATCTTTTGACATGTCGAAGGTTAGCGACATGCTCCGAAACACTCCCAAACATCATTTTGGGCCTAGTGGAGTAGAATTGATGCCTCACAACTTGGGTACCCTAAAATACTGCATTCAGGCCCGAAACACAAGTTTTGCATCCTTTGATATGTCGAAGGTCACAGAGATGCTCCGAAACACTCCCAAACATCATTTTGCGTCTAATGGAGTAGAACGGATGCTTCGCAACTTCGGTACTCGAAATAGTCCATTCAGGCCCGAAACACAAGTTTTTCAACTTTTATGTCTGAAGGTTAGCGAAATGGTCTAAATCACTCCCAATCATCATTTTGGTGCCAATGTAGTAGGATGGATGCTTCGCAACTTCGGTACCCCGAAATAGTGCATTTAGGCCCGAAACATAAGTTTTGCATCTTTTTACATGCCGAATGTTAACGAAATGCTCCGAAAAACTCCAAAACATCATTTTGGGTCTAATGGAGTAGAATGGATGCTTCGCAACTTCGGTAACATAAAATATTGCATAAACGTCCAAAACACAAGTTTCTCAACTTTTATTTCCGTCAGTGAGTGAAATGGCTGAAATCACTCCCAAACATCATTTTGGGGCCGATGTAGTAGGATGGACGCTTCGCAACTTCGGTACCCGAAATAGTGAATTCGGACCCGAAACACAAGTTTTGCATCATTTGGCACGCGGAAGGTTAGCGAAATGCTTTGAAACATCCCAAACATCATTTTGGGTCTAATGGAGTAGAATGGATGCTTCGCAACTTCGGTACCTCGAAATAGTCCATTCAGGACCCAAACACAAGTTTTTCAACTTTTATGTCCCGAGGTTTGCGAAATGGTCTAAACCACTCCCAATCATCATTTTGGGGCCAATGCAGTAGGATGGATGCTTCGCAACATCGGTACCCCGAAATAGTGCATTCAGGCTCGAAACACAAGTTTTGTGTCTTTTGACACGCCTAAAGTTAGCGAAATGCTCTGAAACACTCCAAAACATCATTTTGGGTCTAATGGAGTAGAATTGATGCTTCGCAACTTGGGTACCACGAAATAGGGCATTCGGACCGAAATACAAGTTTGCATCTTTTGATATGCCGAAGGTTAGCGAAATGCTCCGAAACACTCCCAAATATCATTTTGCGTCTAATGGAGTAGAACGGATGCTTCGCAACTTCGGTACCTCGAAATAGTCCATTCGGGCCCGAAACACAATTTTTTAACTTTTATGTCTGAAGGTTAGCGAAATGGTCTAAATCACTCCCGAACATCATTTTGGGGCCAATGTAGTAGGATGCATGCTTCGCAACTACGGTTCCCCGAAATAGTGCATTCGAGCCCGATACACAAGTTTTGCATCTTTTTACATGCTGAATGTTAACGAAATACTCCAAAAAACTCGCAAACATCATTTTGAGTCTATTGGAGTAGAACGGATGCTTCGCAACTTGGGTACCCTAAAATACTGCATTCAGGATCGAAACACAAGTTTTGCAACTTTTGATATGCCAATGGTTAGCGAAATGCTCCGAAACACTCCCAAACATCATTTTGGGGCCAATGTAGTAGGATAGATGCTTCACAACTTCGGTACCCCGAAATAGTGCATTCTGACCCGAAACACAAGTTCTGCATCTTTTGACACGTCGAAGGTTAGCGAAATGCTCTGAAACACTCCCAAACATCATTTTAGGTCTAATGGAGTAGAATTTATGCTTCGCAACTTGGGCACCCTAAAATAGTGCATTCAGGCCTGAAACACAAGTTTTGCATCTTTTGACATGTCGAAGGTTAGCGACATGCTCCGAAACACTCCCAAACATCATTTTGGGCCTAGTGGAGTAGAATTGATGCCTCACAACTTGGGTACCCTAAAATACTGCATTCAGGCCCGAAACACAAGTTTTGCATCCTTTGATATGTCGAAGGTTATAGAGATGCTCCGAAACACTCCCAAACATCATTTTGCGTCTAATGGAGTAGAACGGATGCTTCGCAACTTCGGTACCCTGAAATAGTCCATTCAGGCCCGAAACACAAGTTTTTCAACTTTTATGTCTGAAGGTTAGCGAAATGGTCTAAATCACTCCCAATCATTATTTTGGTGCCAATGTAGTAGGATGGATGCTTCGCAACTTCGGTACCCAAAATAGTGCATTCAGGCCGAAACATAAGTTTTGCATCTTTTTACATGCCGAATGTTAACGAAATGCTCCGAAAAACTCCAAAACATCATTTTGGGTCTAATGGAGTAGAATGGATGCTTCGCAACTTCGGTAACATGAAATAGTGCATAAAGGTCCGAAACAAAAGTTACTCAACTTTTATTTCCGTCGTTTAGCGAAATGGCCGAAATCACTCCCAAACATCATTTTGGGGCCAATGTAGTAGCATGGACGCTTCGTAACTTCGGTACCCCGAAATAGTGAATTCAGACCCGAAACACAAGTTTTGCTTCATTTGGCACGCGGAAGGTTAGCGAAATGCTTTGAAACATCCCAAACATCATTTTGGGTCTAATGGAGTAGAATGGATGCTTCGCAACTTCGGTACCCTGAAATAGTCCATTCAGGACCCAAACACAAGTTTTTCAACTTTTATGTCCCGAGGTTTGCGAAATTGTCTAAACCACTCCCAATCATCATTTTGGGGCCAATGCAGTAGGATGGATGCTTCGCAACATCGGTACCCCGAAATAGTGCATTCAGGCTCGAAACACAAGTTTTGTGTCTTTTGACACGCCTAAAGTTAGCGAAATGCTCTGAAACACTCCAAAACATCATTTTGGGTCTAATGGAGTAGAATTGATGCTTCGCAACTTGGGTACCCTGAAATAGGGCATTCCGGACCGAAATACAAGTTTGCATCTTTTGATATGCCGAAGGTTAGCGAAATGCTCCGAAACACTCCCAAATATCATTTTGCGTCTAATGGAGTAGAACAGATGCTTCGCAACTTCGGTACCCTAAAATAGTCCATTCGGGCCCGAAACACAATTTTTTAACTTTTATGTCTGAAGGTTAGCGAAATGGTCTAAATCACTCTCGAACCTCATTTTGGGGCCAATGTAGTAGGATGCATGCTTCGCAACTACGGTTCCCGAAATAGTGCATTCGAGCCCGATACACAAGTTTTGCATCTTTTTACATGCTGAATGTTAACGAAATACTCCGAAAAACTCGCAAACATCATTTTGAGTCTATTGGAGTAGAACGGATGCTTCGCAACTTGGGTACCCTAAAATACTGCATTCAGGATCGAAACACAAGTTTTGCATCTTTTGATATGCCAATGGTTAGCGAAATGCTCCGAAACACTCCCAAACATCATTTTGGGGCCAATGTAGTAGGATAGATGCTTCACAACTTCGGTACCCGAAATAGTGCATTCGACCCGAAACACAAGTTCGCATCTTTTGACACGTCGAAGGTTAGCGAAATGCTCGAAACACTCCCAAACATCATTTTAGGTCTAATGGAGTAGAATTTATGCTTCGCAACTTGGGCACCCTAAAATAGTGCATTCGAGCCCGAAACACAAGTTTTGCATCTTTTGACATGTCGAAGGTTAGCGACATGCTCCGAAACACTCCCAAACATCATTTTGGGCCTAGTGGAGTAGAATTGATGCCTCACAACTTGGGTACCCTAAAATCTCGCATTCGAGCCCGAAACACAAGTTTTGCATCCTTTGATATGTCGAAGGTTATAGAGATGCTCCGAAACACTCCCAAACATCATTTTGCGTCTAATGGAGTAGAACGGATGCTTCGCAACTTCGGTACCCGAAATAGTCCATTCAGGCCCGAAACACAAGTTTTTCAACTTTTATGTCTGAAGGTTAGCGAAATGGTCTAAATCACTCCCAATCATCATTTTTGTGCCAATGTAGTAGGATGGACGCTTCATAACTTCGGTACCCCGAAATAGTGAATTCAGACCCGAAACACAAGTTTTGCTTCATTTGGCACGCGGAAGGTTAGCGAAATGCTTTGAAACATCCCAAACATCATTTTGGGTCTAATGGAGTAGAATGGATGCTTCGCAACTTCGGTACCCTGAAATAGTCCATTCAGGACCCAAACACAAGTTTTTCAACTTTTATGTCCCGAGGTTTGCGAAATGGTCTAAACCACTCCCAATCATCATTTTGGGGCCAATGCAATGCGAGTAGGATGGATGCTTCGCAACATCGGTACCCGAAATAGTGCATTCGGAGCTCGAAACACAAGTTTTGTGTCTTTTGACACGCCTAAAGTTAGCGAAATGCTCTGAAACACTCCAAAACATCATTTTGGGTCTAATGGAGTAGAATTGATGCTTCGCAACTTGGGTACCCTGAAATAGGGCATTCCGGACCGAAATACAAGTTTGCATCTTTTGATATGCCGAAGGTTAGCGAAATGCTCCGAAACACTCCCAAATATCATTTTGCGTCTAATGGAGTAGAACAGATGCTTCGCAACTTCGGTACCCTGAAATAGTCCATTCGGGCCCGAAACACAATTTTTTAACTTTTATGTCTGAAGGTTAGCGAAATGGTCTAAATCACTCTCGAACCTCATTTTGGGGCCAATGTAGTAGGATGCATGCTTCGCAACTACGGTTCCCCGAAATAGTGCATTCAGGCCCGATACACAAGTTTTGCATCTTTTTACATGCTGAATGTTAACGAAATACTCCGAAAAACTCGCAAACATCATTTTGAGTCTATTGGAGTAGAACGGATGCTTCGCAACTTGGGTACCCTAAAATACTGCATTCAGGATCGAAACACAAGTTTTGCAACTTTTGATATGCCAATGGTTAGCGAAATGCTCCGAAACACTCCCAAACATCATTTTGGGGCCAATGTAGTAGGATAGATGCTTCACAACTTCGGTACCCCGAAATAGTGCATTCTGATCCGAAACACAAGTTCTGCATCTTTTGACACGTCGAAGGTTAGCGAAATGCTCCGAAACACTCCCAAACATCATTTTAGGTCTAATGGAGTAGAATTTATGCTTCGCAACTTGGGCACCCTAAAATAGTGCATTCGGGCTCGAAACACAAGTTTTGCATCTTTTGACATGTCGAAGGTTAGCGACATGCTCGAAACACTCCCAAACATCATTTTGGGCCTAGTGGAGTAGAATTGATGCCTCACAACTTGGGTACCCTAAAATACTGCATTCAGGCCCGAAACACAAGTTTTGCATCCTTTGATATGTCGAAGGTTATAGAGATGCTCCGAAACACTCCCAAACATCATTTTGCGTCTAATGGAGTAGAACGGATGCTTCGCAACTTCGGTACCCTGAAATAGTGCATTCAGGCCCGAAACACAAGTTTTTCAACTTTTATGTCCGAAGGTTAGTGAAATGGTCTAAATCACTCCCAAACATTATTTTGGGGCCAATGTAGTAGGATGGATGCTACGCAACTTCGATACCCCGAAATAGTGCATACAGGCCCGAAACACAAGTTTTGCATCTTTTTACATGCCAAATGTTAACGAAATGCTTCGAAAAACTCCAAAACATCATTTTGGGTCTAATGGAGTAGAATGGATGCTTCGCAACTTCGGTAACATGAAATAGTGCATAAAGGTCCGAAACAAAAGTTACTCAACTTTTATTTCCGTCGTTTAGCGAAATGGCCGAAATCACTCCCGAACAACATTTTGGGGCCAATGTAGTAGCATGGACGCTTCGTAACTTCGGTACCCGAAATAGTGAATTCAGACCCGAAACACAAGTTTTGCTTCATTTGGCACGCGGAAGGTTAGCGAAATGCTTTGAAACATCCCAAACATCATTTTGGGTCTAATGGAGTAGAATGGATGCTTCGCAACTTCGGTACCCTGAAATAGTCCATTCAGGACCGAAACACAAGTTTTTCAACTTTTATGTCTCGAGGTTTGCGAAATGGTCTAAATCACTCCCATTCATCATTTTGGGGCCAATGCAGTAGGATGGATGCTTCGCAACTTCGGTACCCCGAAATAGTGCATTCAGGCTTGAAACACAAGTTTTGTGTCTTTTGACATGCCTAAAGTTAGCGAAATGCTTTGAAACACTCCCAAACATCATTTTGGGTCTAATGGAGTAGAATTGATGCTTCGCAACTTGAGTACCCTAAAATAGGGCATTCCGGACCGAAATACAAGTTTGCATCTTTTGATATGCCGAAGGTTAGCGAAATGCTCCGAAACACTCCCAAACATCATTTTGGGGCCAATGTAGTAGGATGGAAGCTTCACAACTTCGGTACCTCGAAATAGTGCATTCGACCCGAAACACAAGTTCTCGCATCTTTTGACACGTCGAAGGTTAGCGAAATGCTGCGAAACACTCCCAAACATCATTTTAGGTCTAATGGAGTAGAATTTATGCTTCGCAACTTGGGCACCCTAAAATAGTGCATTCGAGCCTGAAACACAAGTTTTGCATCTTTTGACATGTCGAAGGTTAGCGACATGCTCCGAAACACTCCCAAACATCATTTTGGGCCTAGTGGAGTAGAATTGATGCCTCACAACTTGGGTACCCTAAAATACTGCATTCAGGCCCGAAACACAAGTTTTGCATCCTTTGATATGTCGAAGGTTATAGAGATGCTCCGAAACACTCCCAAACATCATTTTGCGTCTAATGGAGTAGAATGGATGCTTCGCAACTTCGGTACCCTGAATTAGTGCATTCAGGCCCGAAACACTAGTTTTTCAACTTTTATGTCTGAAGGTTAGCGAAATGGTGTAAAACACTCCCAAACATCATTTTGGGGCCAATGTAGTAGGATGGAAGCTTCACAACTTCGGTACCCCGAAATAGTGAATTCAGACCCGAAACACAAGTTTTGCTTCATTTGGCACGCGGAAGGTTAGCGAAATGCTTTGAAACATCCCAAACATCATTTTGGGTCTAATGGAGTAGAATGGATGCTTCGCAACTTCGGTACCCTGAAATAGTCCATTCAGGACCCAAACACAAGTTTTTCAACTTTTATGTCCCGAGGTTTGCGAAATGGTCTAAACCACTCCCAATCATCATTTTGGGGCCAATGCGAAGAGGATGGATGCTTCGCAACATCGGTACCCCGAAATAGTGCATTCAGGCTCGAAACACAAGTTTTGTGTCTTTTGACACGCCTAAAGTTAGCGAAATGCTCTGAAACACTCCAAAACATCATTTTGGGTCTAATGGAGTAGAATTGATGCTTCGCAACTTGGGTACCCTGAAATAGGGCATTCCGGACCGAAATACAAGTTTGCATCTTTTGATATGCCGAAGGTTAGCGAAATGCTCCGAAACACTCCCAAATATCATTTTGCGTCTAATGGAGTAGAACAGATGCTTCGCAACTTCGGTACCCTGAAATAGTCCATTCGGGCCCGAAACACAATTTTTTAACTTTTATGTCTGAAGGTTAGCGAAATGGTCTAAATCACTCTCGAACATCATTTTGGGGCCAATGTAGTAGGATGCATGCTTCGCAACTACGGTTCCCGAAATAGTGCATTAGGCCCGATACACAAGTTTTGCATCTTTTTACATGCTGAATGTTAACGAAATACTCCGAAAAACTCGCAAACATCATTTTGAGTCTATTGGAGTAGAACGGATGCTTCGCAACTTGGGTACCCTAAAATACTGCATTCAGGATCGAAACACAAGTTTTGCAACTTTTGATATGCCAATGGTTAGCGAAATGCTCCGAAACACTCCCAAACATCATTTTGGGGCCAATGTAGTAGGATAGATGCTTCACAACTTCGGTACCCGAAATAGTGCATTCGACCCGAAACACAAGTTTATGCATCTTTTGACACGTCGAAGGTTAGCGAAATGCTCTGAAACACTCCCAAACATCATTTTAGGTCTAATGGAGTAGAATTTATGCTTCGCAACTTGGGCACCCTAAAATAGTGCATTCAGGCCTGAAACACAAGTTTTGCATCTTTTGACATGTCGAAGGTTAGCGACATGCTCCGAAACACTCCCAAACATCATTTTGGGCCTAGTGGAGTAGAATTGATGCCTCACAACTTGGGTACCCTAAAATACTGCATTCAGGCCCGAAACACAAGTTTTGCATCCTTTGATATGTCGAAGGTTATAGAGATGCTCCAAAACACTCCCAAACATCATTTTGGGTCTAATGGAGTAGAATGGATGCTTCGCAACTTCGGTACCCTGAATTAGTGCATTCAGGCCCGAAACACAAGTTTTTCAACTTTTATGTCCGAAGGTTAGCGAAATGGTGTAAAACACTCCCAAACATCATTTTGGGGCCAATGTAGTAGGATGGAAGCTTCGCAACTTTGGTACCCCGAAATAGTGCATATAGGCCCGAAACACAAGTTTTGCATCGTTTTACATGCCGAAGGTTAGCGAAATGCTCCGAAAAACTCCAAAACATCATTTTGGGTCTAATGGAGTAGAATGGATGCTTCGCAACTTCGGTAACATGAAATAGTGCATAAACGTCCAAAACACAAGTTTCTCAACTTTTATTTCCGTCGTTGAGCGAAATGGCCGAAATCACTCCCGAACATCATTTTGGGGCCAATGTAGTAGCATGGACGCTTCGTAACTTCGGTACCCCGAAATAGTGAATTCAGACCCGAAACACAAGTTTTGCTTCATTTGGCACGCGGAAGGTTAGCGAAATGCTTTGAAACATCCCAAACATCATTTTGGGTCTAATGGAGTAGAATGGATGCTTCGCAACTTCGGTACCCTGAAATAGTCCATTCAGGACCCAAACACAAGTTTTTCAACTTTTATGTCCCGAGGTTTGCGAAATGGTCTAAACCACTCCCAATCATCATTTTGGGGCCAATGCAAGTAGGATGGATGCTTCGCAACTTCGGTACCCGAAATAGTGCATTCGGGCTTGAAACACAAGTTTTGTGTCTTTTGACATGCCTAAAGTTAGCGAAATGCTTTGAAACACTCCCAAACATCATTTTGGGTCTAATGGAGTAGAATTGATGCTTCGCAACTTGAGTACCCTAAAATAGGGCATTCGGACCGAAATACAAGTTTGCATCTTTTGATATGCCGAAGGTTAGCGAAATGCTCCGAAACACTCCCAAATATCATTTTGCGTCTAATGGAGTAGAACGGATGCTTCGAACTTTCGTACCTCGAAATAGTCCATTCGGGCCCGAAACACAATTTTTTAGCTTTTATGTCCGAAGGTTAGCGAAATGGTCTAAATCACTCCCAAACATTATTTTGGGGCCAATGTAGTAGGATGGATGCTTCGCAACTACGGTTCCTCGAAATAGTGCATTCGGGCCCGATACACAAGTTTTGCATCTTTTTACACATGTTGAATGTTAACGAAATACTCCGAACAACTCGCAAACATCATTTTGAGTCTAATGGAGTAGAACGGATGCTTCGCAACTTAGGTACCCTAAAATATCGCATTCGGGACCGAAACACAAGTTTTGCATCTTTTGATATGCCGATGGTTAGCGAAATGCTCGAAACAGTCCCAAACATCATTTTGGGGCCAATGTAGTAGGATGGATGCTACACAACTTCGATACCCCGAAATAGTGCATACAGGCCCGAAACACAAGTTCGCATCTTTTGACACGTCGAAGGTTAGCGAAATGCTCGAAACACTCCCAAACATCGTTTTGGGTCTAATGGAGTAGAATTTATGCTTCGCAACTTGGGCACCCTAAAATAGTGCATTCAGGCCCAAAACACAAGTTTTGCATCTTTTGACATGTCGAAGGTTAGCGAAATGCTCCGAAACACTCCCAAACATCATTTTGGGCCTAGTGGAGTAGAATTGATGCTTCACAACTTGGGTACCCTAAAATACCGCATTCGGCCCGAAACACAAGTTTTGCATCCTTTGATATGTCGAAGGTTATAGAGATGCTCCGAAACACTCCCAAACATCATTTTGCGTCTAATGGAGTAGAACGGATGCTTCGCAACTTCGGTACTCGGAAATAGTCCATTCAGGACCCAAACACAAGTTTTTCAACTTTTATGTCTCAAGGTTAGCGAAATGGTCTAAATCACTCCCATTCATCATTTTTGGGCCAATGCAGTAGGATGGATGCTTCGCAACTTCGGTACCCCGAAATAGTGCATTCAGGCTTGAAACACAAGTTTTGTGTCTTTTGACATGCCTAAAGTTAGCGAAATGCTTTGAAACACTCCCAAACATCATTTTGGGTCTAATGGAGTAGAATTGATGCTTCGCAACTTGAGTACCCTAAAATAGGGCATTCCGGACCGAAATACAAGTTTGCATCTTTTGATATGCCGAAGGTTAGCGAAATGCTCCGAAACACTCCCAAATATCATTTTGCGTCTAATGGAGTAGAACGGATGCTTCGCAACTTCGGTACCACGAAATAGTCCATTCGGGCCCGAAACACAATTTTTTAACTTTTATGTCTGAAGGTTAGCGAAATGGTCTAAATCACTCTCGAACATCATTTTGGGGCCAATGTAGTAGGATGCATGCTTCGCAACTACGGTTCCCGAAATAGTGCATTCGAGCCCGATACACAAGTTTTGCATCTTTTTACATGCTGAATGTTAACGAAATACTCCGAAAAACTCGCAAACATCATTTTGAGTCTATTGGAGTAGAACGGATGCTTCGCAACTTGGGTACCCTAAAATCGCATTCGGGATCGAAACACAAGTTTTGCATCTTTTGATATGCCAATGGTTAGCGAAATGCTCCGAAACACTCCCAAACATCATTTTGGGGCCAATGTAGTAGGATAGATGCTTCACAACTTCGGTACCCCGAAATAGTGCATTCTGACCCGAAACACAAGTTCTGCATCTTTTGACACGTCGAAGGTTAGCGAAATGCTCTGAAACACTCCCAAACATCATTTTAGGTCTAATGGAGTAGAATTTATGCTTCGCAACTTGGGCACCCTAAAATAGTGCATTCAGGCCTGAAACACAAGTTTTGCATCTTTTGACATGTCGAAGGTTAGCGACATGCTCCGAAACACTCCCAAACATCATTTTGGGCCTAGTGGAGTAGAATTGATGCCTCACAACTTGGGTACCCTAAAATACTGCATTCAGGCCCGAAACACAAGTTTTGCATCCTTTGATATGTCGAAGGTTATAGAGATGCTCCAAAACATCATTTTGGGTCTAATGGAGTAGAATGGATGCTTCGCAACTTCGGTACTCGAAATAGTCCATTCAGGCCCGAAACACAAGTTTTTCAACTTTTATGTCTGAAGGTTAGCGAAATGGTCTAAATCACTCCCAAACATCATTTTGGGGCCAATGTAGTAGGATGGATGCTTCGCAACTTCGGTACCCCGAAATAGTGCATTCAGGCCCGAAACACAAGTTTTGCATCTTTTTACATGCCAAATGTTAACGAAATGCTCCGAAAAACTCCAAAACATCATTTTGGGTCTAATGGAGTAGAATGGATGCTTCGCAACTTCGGTAACATGAAATAGTGCATAAAGGTCCGAAACAAAAGTTACTCAACTTTTATTTCCGTCGTTTAGCGAAATGGCCGAAATCACTCCCGAACAACATTTTGGGGCCAATGTAGTAGCATGGACGCTTCGTAACTTCGGTACCCCGAAATAGTGAATTCAGACCCGAAACACAAGTTTTGCTTCATTTGGCACGCGGAAGGTTAGCGAAATGCTTTGAAACATCCCAAACATCATTTTGGGTCTAATGGAGTAGAATGGATGCTTCGCAACTTCGGTACCCTGAAATAGTCCATTCAGGACCCAAACACAAGTTTTTCAACTTTTATGTCCCGAGGTTTGCGAAATGGTCTAAACCACTCCCAATCATCATTTTGGGGCCAATGCAAGTAGGATGGATGCTTCGCAACTTCGGTACCCCGAAATAGTGCATTCAGGCTTGAAACACAAGTTTTGTGTCTTTTGACATGCCTAAAGTTAGCGAAATGCTTTGAAACACTCCCAAACATCATTTTGGGTCTAATGGAGTAGAATTGATGCTTCGCAACTTGAGTACCCTAAAATAGGGCATTCCGGACCGAAATACAAGTTTGCATCTTTTGATATGCCGAAGGTTAGCGAAATGCTCCGAAACACTCCCAAATATCATTTTGCGTCTAATGGAGTAGAACGGATGCTTCGAACTTTCGTACCTCGAAATAGTCCATTCGGGCCCGAAACACAATTTTTTAGCTTTTATGTCCGAAGGTTAGCGAAATGGTCTAAATCACTCCCGAACATCATTTAGGGGCCAATGTAGTAGGATGCATGCTTCGCAACTACGGTTCCTCGAAATAGTGCATTCGGGCCCGATACACAAGTTTTGCATCTTTTTACATGCTCGAATGTTAACGAAATACTCCGAACAACTCGCAAACATCATTTTGAGTCTAATGGAGTAGAACGGATGCTTCGCAACTTAGGTACCCTAAAATACTGCATTCAGGACCGAAACACAAGTTTTGCATCTTTTGATATGCCGATGGTTAGCGAAATGCTCCGAAACAGTCCCAAACATCATTTTGGGGCCAATGTAGTAGGATGGATGCTTCACAACTTCGATATCCCGAAATAGTGCATTCTGACCCGAAACACAAGTTCTGCATCTTTTGACACGTCGAAGGTTAGTGAAATGCTCCGAAACACTCCCAAACATCGTTTTGGGAATAATGGAGTAGAATTTATGCTTCGCAACTTGGGCACCCTAAAATAGTGCATTCAGGCCCGAAACACAAGTTTTGCATCTTTTGACATGCCGAAGGTTAGCGAAATGCTCCGAAACACTCCCAAACATCATTTTGGGTCTAATGGAGTAGAATTGATGCTTCACAACTTGGGTACCCTAAAATACTGCATTCAGGCCCGAAACACAAGTTTTGCATCCTTTGATATGTCGAAGGTTATAGAGATGCTCCGAAACACTCCCAAACATCATTTTGCGTCTAATGGAGTAGAACGGATGCTTCGCAACTTCGGTACTCGGAAATAGTCCATTCAGGACCCAAACACAAGTTTTTCAACTTTTATGTCTCAAGGTTAGCGAAATGGTCTAAATCACTCCCATTCATCATTTTTGGGCCAATGCAGGTAGGATGGATGCTTCGCAACTTCGGTACCCGAAATAGTGCATTCGGGCTTGAAACACAAGTTTTGTGTCTTTTGACATGCCTAAAGTTAGCGAAATGCTTTGAAACACTCCCAAACATCATTTTGGGTCTAATGGAGTAGAATTGATGCTTCGCAACTTGAGTACCCTAAAATAGGGCATTCGGACCGAAATACAAGTTTGCATCTTTTGATATGCCGAAGGTTAGCGAAATGCTCGAAACACTCCCAAATATCATTTTGCGTCTAATGGAGTAGAACAGATGCTTCGCAACTTCGGTACCCTGAAATAGTCCATTCGGGCCCGAAACACAATTTTTTAACTTTTATGTCTGAAGGTTAGCGAAATGGTCTAAATCACTCTCGAACATCATTTTGGGGCCAATGTAGTAGGATGCATGCTTCGCAACTACGGTTCCCCGAAATAGTGCATTCAGGCCCGATACACAAGTTTTGCATCTTTTTACATGCTGAATGTTAACGAAATACTCCGAAAAACTCGCAAACATCATTTTGAGTCTATTGGAGTAGAACGGATGCTTCGCAACTTGGGTACCCTAAAATACTGCATTCAGGATCGAAACACAAGTTTTGCATCTTTTGATATGCCAATGGTTAGCGAAATGCTCCGAAACACTCCCAAACATCATTTTGGGGCCAATGTAGTAGGATAGATGCTTCACAACTTCGGTACCCGAAATAGTGCATTCGACCCGAAACACAAGTTCTGCATCTTTTGACACGTCGAAGGTTAGCGAAATGCTCTGAAACACTCCCAAACATCATTTTAGGTCTAATGGAGTAGAATTTATGCTTCGCAACTTGGGCACCCTAAAATAGTGCATTCGGAGCTCGAAACACAAGTTTTGCATCTTTTGACATGTCGAAGGTTAGCGACATGCTCGAAACACTCCCAAACATCATTTTGGGCCTAGTGGAGTAGAATTGATGCCTCACAACTTGGGTACTCTAAAATGCGCATTCAGGCCCGAAACACAAGTTTTGCATCCTTTGATATGTCGAAGGTTATAGAGATGCTCCAAAACACTCCCAAACATCATTTTGCGTCTAATGGAGTAGAATGGATGCTTCGCAACTTCGGTACCCTGAATTAGTGCATTCAGGCCCGAAACACAAGTTTTTCAACTTTTATGTCCGAAGGTTAGCGAAATGGTCTAAATCACTCCCAAACATCATTTTGGGGCCAATGTAGTAAGATGGATGCTTCGCAACTTCGGTACCCGAAATAGTGCATTCGGGCCGAAACATAAGTTTTGCATCTTTTTACATGCCGAATGTTAACGAAATGCTACGAAAAACTCGCAAACATCATTTTGAGTCTAATGGAGTAGAACGGATGCTTCGCAACTTGGGTACCCTAAAATACTGCATTCAGGACCAGAACACAAGTTTTGCATCTATTGATATGCCAATGGTTAGCGAAATGCTCCAAAACACTCCCAAACATCATTTTGGGGCCAATGTAGTAGGATGGATGCTTCACAACTTCGGTACCCCGAAATAGTGCATACAGGCCCGAAACACGGAGTTCCGCATCTTTTGACACGTCGAAGGTTAGCGAAATGCTCCGAAACACTCCCAAACATCATTTTGGGTCTAATGGAGTAGAATTTATGCTTCGCAACTTGGGCACCCTAAAATAGTGCATTCGGGCTCGAAACGCAAGTTTTGCATCTTTTGACATGTCGAAGGTTAGCGACATGCTCGAAACACTCCCAAACATCATTTTGGGACTAGTGGAGTAGAATTGATGCCTCAAAACTTGGGTACTCTAAAATGCCGCATTCGGGCCCGAAACACAAGTTTTGCATCCTTTGATATGTCGAAGGTTATAGAGATGCTCCAAAACACTCCCAAACATCATTTTGCGTCTAATGGAGTAGAACGGATGCTTCGCAACTTCGGTACCCTGAAATAGTCCATTCAGGCCCGAAACACAAGTTTTTCAACATTTATGTCTGAAGGCTAGCGAAATGGTCTAAATCACTCCCAATCATCATTTTTGTGCCAATGTAGTAGGATGGATGCTTCGCAACTTCGGTACCCCGAAATAGTGCATTCAGGCCCGAAACATAAGTTTTGCATCTTTTTACATGCCGAATGTTAACGAAATGCTCCGAAAAACTCCAAAACATCATGTTGGGTCTAATGGAGTAGAATGGATGCTTCGCAACTTCGGTAACATAAAATATTGCATAAACGTCCAAAACACAAGTTTCTCAACTTTTATTTCCGTCAGTGAGTGAAATGGCTGAAATCACTCCCAAACATCATTTTGGGGCCGATGTAGTAGGATGGACGCTTCGCAACTTCGGTACCCCGAAATAGTGAATTCAGACCCGAAACACAAGTTTTGCTTCATTTGGCACGCGGAAGGTTAGCGAAATGCTTCGAAACATCCCAAACATCATTTTAGGTCTAATGGAGTAGAATGGATGCTTCGCAACTTCGGTACCCTGAAATAGTGCATTCAGGACCGAAACACAAGTTTTTCAACTTTTATGTCTCAAGGTTTGCGAAATGGTCTAAATCACTCCCAATCATCATTTTGGGGCCAATGCAGTAGGATGGATGCTTCGCAACTTCGGTACCCCAAAATAGTGCATTCGGAGCTCGAAACACAAGTTTTGTGTCTTTTGACACGCCTAAAGTTAGCGAAATGCTCTGAAACACTCCAAAACATCATTTTGGGTCTAATGGAGTAGAATTGATGCTTCGCAACTTGGGTACACTAAAATAGGGCATTCCGGACCGAAATACAAGTTTGCATCTTTTGATATGCCGAAGATTAGCGAAATGCTCCGAAACACTCCCAAATATCATTTTGCGTCTAATGGAGTAGAACGGATGCTTCGAAACTTCTGTACCCTGAAATAGTCCATTCGGGCCCGAAACACAATTTTTTAACTTTTATGTCGAAGGTTAGCGAAATGGTCTAAATCACTCCCGAACATCATTTTGGGGCCAATGTAGTAGGATGCATGCTTCGCAACTACGGTTCCCGAAATAGTGCATTCGAGGCCCGATACACAAGTTTTGCATCTTTTTACATGTTTGAATGTTAACGAAATACTCCGAAAAACTCGCAAACATCATTTTGAGTCTATTGGAGTAGAACGGATGCTTCGCAACTTGGGTACCCTAAAATACTGCATTCAGGATCGAAACACAAGTTTTGCATCTTTTGATATGCCAATGGTTAGCGAAATGCTCCGAAACACTCCCAAACATCATTTTGGGGCCAATGTAGTAGGATAGATGCTTCACAACTTCGGTACCCCGAAATAGTGCATTCTGACCCGAAACACAAGTTCTGCATCTTTTGACACGTCGAAGGTTAGCGAAATGCTCCGAAACACTCCCAAACATCATTTTAGGTCTAATGGAGTAGAATTTATGCTTCGCAACTTGGGCACCCTAAAATAGTGCATTCAGGCCTGAAACACAAGTTTTGCATCTTTTGACATGTCGAAGGTTAGCGACATGCTCCGAAACACTCCCAAACATCATTTTGGGCCTAGTGGAGTAGAATTGATGCCTCACAACTTGGGTACCCTAAAATCTGCATTCGGTGCCCGAAACACAAGTTTTGCATCCTTTGATATGTCGAAGGTTATAGAGATGCTCCGAAACACTCCCAAACATCATTTTGCGTCTAATGGAGTAGAACGGATGCTTCGCAACTTCGGTACCCTCCCGAAATAATCCATTAAGGCCCGAAACACAAGTTTTTCAACTTTTATGTACAAAGGTTAGCGAAATGGTCTAAATCACTCCCAAACATCATTTTGGGGCCAATGTAGTAGGATGGATGCTACGCAACTTCGGTACCCAGAAATAGTGCATTCAGGCCCGAAACATAAGTTTTGCATCTTTTTACATGCCAAATGTTAACGAAATGCTTCGAAAAACTCCAAAACATCATTTTGGGTCTAATGGAGTAGAATGGATGCTTCGCAACTTCGGTAACATGAAATAGTGCATAAAGGTCCGAAACAAAAGTTACTCAACTTTTATTTCCGTCGTTTAGCGAAATGGCCGAAATCACTCCCAAACATCATTTTGGGGCCAATGTAGTAGCATGGACGCTTCGTAACTTCGGTACCCAGAAATAGTGAATTCGGACCCGAAACACAAGTTTTGCTTCATTTGGCACGCGGAAGGTTAGCGAAATGCTTCGAAACATCCCAAACATCATTTTGGGTCTAATGGAGTAGAATGGATGCTTCGCAACTTCGGTACCCTGAAATAGTCCATTCAGGACCGAAACACAAGTTTTTCAACTTTTATGTCTCAAGGTTTGCGAAATGGTCTAAATCACTCCCAATCATCATTTTGGGGCCAATGCGAGTGGGATGGATGCTTCGCAACTTCGGTACCCCCAAAATAGTGCATTCGGAGCTCGAAACACAAGTTTTGTGTCTTTTGACACGCCTAAAGTTAGCGAAATGCTCTGAAACACTCCAAAACATCATTTTGGGTCTAATGGAGTAGAATTGATGCTTCGCAACTTGGGTACACTAAAATAGGGCATTCCGGACCGAAATACAAGTTTGCATCTTTTGATATGCCGAAGGTTAGCGAAATGCTCCGAAACACTCCCAAATATCATTTTGCGTCTAATGGAGTAGAACAGATGCTTCGAACTTTCGTACCCTGAAATAGTCCATTCGGGCCCGAAACACAATTTTTTAGCTTTTATGTCTGAAGGTTAGCGAAATGGTCTAAATCACTCCCGAACATCATTTTGGGGCCAATGTAGTAGGATGCATGCTTCGCAACTACGGTTCCCCGAAATAGTGCATTCAGGCCCGATACACAAGTTTTGCATCTTTTTACATGCTGAATGTTAACGAAATACTCCGAACAACTCGCAAACATCATTTTGAGTCTAATGGAGTAGAACGGATGCTTCGCAACTTAGGTACCCTAAAATACTGCATTCAGGACCGAAACACAAGTTTTGCATCTTTTGATATGCCGATGGTTAGCGAAATGCTCCGAAACACTCCCAAACATCATTTTGGGGCCAATGTAGTAGGATGGATGCTTCACAACTTCGGTACCCCGAAATAGTGCATATAGGCCCGAAACACAAGTTTTGCATCGTTTGACATGCCGAAGGTTAGCGAAATGCTCGAAACACTCCCAAACATCATTTTGGGAATAATGGAGTAGAATTTATGCTTCGCAACTTGGGCACCCTAAAATAGTGCATTCAGGCCCGAAACACAAGTTTTGCATCTTTTGACATGTCGAAGGTTAGCGAAATGCTCCGAAACATTCCCAAACATCATTTTGGGCCTAGTGGAGTAGAATTGATGCCTCACAACTTGGGTACCCTAAAATACTGCATTCAAGCCCGAAACACAAGTTTTGCATCCTTTGATATGTCGAAGGTTATAGAGATGCTCCGAAACACTCCCAAACATCATTTTGCGTCTAATGGAGTAGAACGGATGCTTCGCAACTTCGGTACTCGGAAATAGTCCATTCAGGACCCAAACACAAGTTTTTCAACTTTTATGTCTCAAGGTTAGCGAAATGGTCTAAATCACTCCCATTCATCATTTTGGGGCCAATGCAGTAGGATGGATGCTTCGCAACTTCGGTACCCCGAAATAGTGCATTCAGGCTTGAAACACAAGTTTTGTGTCTTTTGACATGCCTAAAGTTAGCGAAATGCTTTGAAACACTCCCAAACATCATTTTGGGTCTAATGGAGTAGAATTGATGCTTCGCAACTTGAGTACCCTAAAATAGGGCATTCCGGACCGAAATACAAGTTTGCATCTTTTGATATGCCGAAGATTAGCGAAATGCTCCGAAACACTCCCAAATATCATTTTGCGTCTAATGGAGTAGAACGGATGCTTCGAAACTTCTGTACCCTGAAATAGTCCATTCGGGCCCGAAACACAATTTTTTAACTTTTATGTCTGAAGGTTAGAGAAATGGTCTAAATCACTCTCGAACATCATTTTGGGGCCAATGTAGTAGGATGCATGCTTCGCAACTACGGTTCCCCGAAATAGTGCATTCAGGCCCGATACACAAGTTTTGCATCTTTTTACATGCTGAATGTTAACGAAATACTCCGAAAAACTCGCAAACATCATTTTGAGTCTAATGGAGTAGAACGGATGCTTCGCAACTTGGGTACCCTAAAATACTGCATTCAGGACCAGAACACAAGTTTTGCATCTATTGATATGCCAATGGTTAGCGAAATGCTCCGAAACACTCCCAAACATCATTTTGGGGCCAATGTAGTAGGATGGATGCTTCACAACTTCGGTACCCCGAAATAGTGCATTCTGACCCGAAACACAAGTTCTGCATCTTTTGACACGTCGAAGGTTAGCGAAATGCTCGAAACACTCCCAAACATCATTTTGGGTCTAATGGAGTAGAATTTATGCTTCGCAACTTGGGCACCCTAAAATAGTGCATTCGGGCCCGAAACGCAAGTTTTGCATCTTTTGACATGTCGAAGGTTAGCGACATGCTCCGAAACACTCCCAAACATCATTTTGGGACTAGTGGAGTAGAATTGATGCCTCACAACTTGGGTACTCTAAAATACTGCATTCAGGCCCGAAACACAAGTTTTGCATCCTTTGATATGTCGAAGGTTATAGAGATGCTCCAAAACACTCCCAAACATCATTTTGCGTCTAATGGAGTAGAACGGATGCTTCGCAACTTCGGTACCCTGAAATAGTCCATTCAGGCCCGAAACACAAGTTTTTCAACATTTATGTCTGAAGGTTAGCGAAATGGTCTAAATCACTCCCAAACATCATTTTGGGGCCAATGTAGTAGGATGGATGCTTCGCAACTTCGGTACCCCGAAATAGTGCATTCAGGCCCGAAACACAAGTTTTGCATCTTTTTACATGCCGAATGTTAACGAAATGCTCGAAAAACTCCAAAACATCATGTTGGGTCTAATGGAGTAGAATGGATGCTTCGCAACTTCGGTAACATGAAATAGTGCATAAAGGTCCGAAACAAAAGTTACTCAACTTTTATTTCCGTCGTTTAGCGAAATGGCCGAAATCACTCCCAAACATCATTTTGGGGCCAATGTAGTAGCATGGACGCTTCGCAACTTCGGTACCCCGAAATAGTGAATTCAGACCCGAAACACAAGTTTTGCTTCATTTGGCACGCGGAAGGTTAGCGAAATGCTTCGAAACATCCCAAACATCATTTTGGGTCTAATGGAGTAGAATGGATGCTTCGCAACTTCGGTACCCTGAAATAGTCCATTCAGGACCCAAACACAAGTTTTTCAACTTTTATGTCTCGAGGTTTGTGAAATGGTCTAAATCACTCCCAATCATCATTTTGGGGCCAATGCAGTAGGATGGATGCTTCGCAACTTCGGTACCCCAAAATAGTGCATTCAGGCTCGAAACACAAGTTTTGTGTCTTTTGACACGCCTAAAGTTAGCGAAATGCTCTGAAACACTCCAAAACATCATTTTGGGTCTAATGGAGTAGAATTGATGCTTCGCAACTTGGGTACACTAAAATAGGGCATTCCGGACCGAAATACAAGTTTGCATCTTTTGATATGCCGAAGGTTAGCGAAATGCTCCGAAACACTCCCAAATATCATTTTGCGTCTAATGGAGTAGAACAGATGCTTCGAACTTTCGTACCCTGAAATAGTCCATTCGGGCCCGAAACACAATTTTTTAGCTTTTATGTCTGAAGGTTAGCGAAATGGTCTAAATCACTCCCGAACATCATTTTGGGGCCAATGTAGTAGGATGCATGCTTCGCAACTACGGTTCCCCGAAATAGTGCATTCAGGCCCGATACACAAGTTTTGCATCTTTTTACATGCTGAATGTTAACGAAATACTCCGAACAACTCGCAAACATCATTTTGAGTCTAATGGAGTAGAACGGATGCTTCGCATCTTCGGTACCCTAAAATAGCCGCATTCGGGACCGAAACACAAGTTTTGCATCTTTTGATATGCCGATGGTTAGCGAAATGCTCCGAAACACTCCCAAACATCATTTTGGGGCCAATGTAGTAGGATGGATGCTTCACAACTTCGGTACCCCGAAATAGTGCATTCTGACCCGAAACACAAGTTCTGCATCTTTTGACACGTCGAAGGTTAGCGAAATGCTCCGAAACACTCCCAAACATCATTTTGGGAATAACGGAGTAGAATTTATGCTTCGCAACTTGGGCACCCTAAAATAGTGCATTCAGGCCCGAAACACAAGTTTTGCATCTTTTGACATGTCGAAGGTTAGCGAAATGCTCCGAAACACTCCCAAACATCATTTTGGGCCTAGTGGAGTAGAATTGATGCCTCACAACTTGGGTACCCTAAAATACCGCATTCGGGCCCGAAACACAAGTTTTGCATCCTTTGATATGTCGAAGGTTATAGAGATGTTCGAAACACTCCCAAACATCATTTTGCGTCTAATGGAGTAGAACGGATGCTTCGCAACTTCGGTACTCGGAAATAGTCCATTCAGGACCCAAACACAAGTTTTTCAACTTTTATGTCTCAAGGATAGCGAAATGGTCTAAATCACTCCCAATCATCATTTTGGGGCCAATGCAAGTAGGATGGATGCTTCGCAACTTCGGTACCCCGAAATAGTGCATTCAGGCTTGAAACACAAGTTTTGTGTCTTTTGACATGCCTAAAGTTAGCAAAATGCTTTGAAACACTCCCAAACATCATTTTGGGTCTAATGGAGTAGAATTGATGCTTCGCAACTTGAGTACCCTAAAATAGGGCATTCCGGACGGAAATACAAGTTTGCATCTTTTGATATGCCGAAGATTAGCGAAATGCTCCGAAACACTCCCAAATATCATTTTGCGTCTAATGGAGTAGAACGGATGCTTCGAAACTTCTGTACCCTGAAATAGTCCATTCGGGCCCGAAACACAATTTTTTAACTTTTATGTCTGAAGGTTAGAGAAATGGTCTAAATCACTCTCGAACATCATTTTGGGGCCAATGTAGTAGGATGCATGCTTCGCAACTACGGTTCCCCGAAATAGTGCATTCAGGCCCGATACACAAGTTTTGCATCTTTTTACATGCTGAATGTTAACGAAATACTCCGAAAAACTCCAAAACATCATTTTGGGTCTAATGAAGTAGAATGGATGCTTCGCATCTTCGGTACCCCGTAATAGTGCATTCAGGACCGAAACACAAGTTTTGCATCTCTTGATATGCCAATGGTTAGCGAAATGCTCCGAAACACTCCCAAACATCATTTTGGGGCCAATGTAGTAGGATAGATGCTTCACAACTTCGGTACCCCGAAATAGTGCATTCTGATCCGAAACACAAGTTCTGCATCTTTTGACACGTCGAAGGTTAGCGAAATGCTCCGAAACACTCCCAAACATCATTTTAGGTCTAATGGAGTAGAATTTATGCTTCGCAACTTGGGCACCCTAAAATAGTGCATTCAGGCCTGAAACACAAGTTTTGCATCTTTTGACATGTCGAAGGTTAGCAAAATGCTCCGAAACACTCCCAAACATCATTTTGGGCCTAGTGGAGTAGAATTGATGCCTCACAACTTGGGTACCCTAAAATACTGCATTCAGGCCCGAAACACAAGTTTTGCATCCTTTGATATGTCGAAGGTTATAGAGATGCTCCGAAACACTCCCAAACATCATTTTGCGTCTAATGGAGTAGAACGGATGCTTCGCAACTTCGGTACTCGGAAATAGTCCATTCAGGACCCAAACACAAGTTTTTCAACTTTTATGTCTCAAGGATAGCGAAATGGTCTAAATCACTCCCAATCATCATTTTGGGGCCAATGCAGTAGGATGGATGCTTCGCAACTTCGGTACCCCGAAATAGTGCATTCAGGCTTGAAACACAAGTTTTGTGTCTTTTGACATGCCTAAAGTTAGCAAAATGCTTTGAAACACTCCCAAACATCATTTTGGGTCTAATGGAGTAGAATTGATGCTTCGCAACTTGAGTACCCTAAAATAGGGCATTCCGGACGGAAATACAAGTTTGCATCTTTTGATATGCCGAAGATTAGCGAAATGCTCCGAAACACTCCCAAATATCATTTTGCATCTAATGGAGTAGAACGGATGCTTCGAAACTTCGTACCCTCGAAATAGTCCATACGGGCCCGAAACACAAGTTTTTCAACTTTTATGTCCAAAGGTTAGAGAAATGGTCTAAATCACTCCCAAACATCATTTTGGGGCCAATGTAGTAGGATGGATGCTTCGCAACTACGGTTCCCGAAATAGTGCATTCAGGCCCGATACACAAGTTTTGCATCTTTTTACATGCTGAATGTTAACGAAATACTCCGAAAAACTGGCAAACATCATTTTGAGTCTAATGGAGTAGAACGGATGCTTCGCAACTTGGGTACCCTAAAATAGTGCATTCAGGACCGAAACACAAGTTTTGCATCTCTTGATATGCCAATGGTTAGCGAAATGCTCCGAAACACTCCCAAACATCATTTTGGGGCCAATGTAGTAGGATGGATGCTTCACAACTTCGGTACCCCGAAATAGTGCATTCTGACCCGAAACACAAGTTCTGCATCTTTTGACACGTCGAAGGTTAGCGAAATGCTCCGAAACACTCCCAAACATCATTTTGGGTCTAATGGAGTAGAATTTATGCTTCGCAACTTGGGCACCCTAAAATAGTGCATTCAGGCCTGAAACACAAGTTTTGCATCTTTTGACATGTCGAAGGTTAGCGACATGCTCCGAAACACTCCCAAACATCATTTTGGGACTAGTGGAGTAGAATTGATGCCTCACAACTTGGGTACTCTAAAATACTGCATTCAGGCCCGAAACACAAGTTTTGCATCCTTTGATATGTCGAAGGTTATAGAGATGCTCCAAAACACTCCCAAACATCATTTTGGGTCTAATGGAGTAGAATGGATGCTTCGCAACTTCGGTACCCTGAAATAGTGCATTCAGGCCCGAAAACAAGTTTTTCAACTTTTATGTCCGTAGGTTAGCGAAATTGTCTAAAACACTCCCAAACATCATTTTGGGGCCAATGTAGTAGGATGGATGCTACGCAACTTCGATACCCCGAAATAGTGCATACAGGCCCGAAACACAAGTTTTGCATCATTTTACATGCCGAAGGTTAGCGAAATGTTCCGAAAGACTCCCAAACATCATTTTGGGTCTAATGGAGTAGAATGGATGCTTCGCAACTTCGGTAACATGAAATAGTGCATAAAGGTCCGAAACAAAAGTTACTCAACTTTTATTTCCGTCGTTTAGCGAAATGGCCGAAATCACTCCCAAACATCATTTTGGGGCCAATGTAGTAGCATGGACGCTTCGTAACTTCGGTACCCCGAAATAGTGAATTCAGACCCGAAACACAAGTTTTGCTTCATTTGGCACGCGGAAGGTTAGCGAAATGCTTTGAAACATCCCAAACATCATTTTGGGTCTAATGGAGTAGAATGGATGCTTCGCAACTTCGGTACCCTGAAATAGTCCATTCAGGACCCAAACACAAGTTTTTCAACTTTTATGTCTCGAGGTTTGTGAAATGGTCTAAATCACTCCCAATCATCATTTTGGGGCCAATGCAGTAGGATGGATGCTTCGCAACATCGGTACCCCGAAATAGTGCATTCAGGCTCGAAACACAAGTTTTGTGTCTTTTGACACGCCTAAAGTTAGCGAAATGCCCTGAAACACTCCAAAACATCATTTTGGGTCTAATGGAGTAGTATTGATGCTTCGCAACTTGGGTACCCTAAAATAGGGCATTCCGGACCGAAATACAAGTTTGCATCTTTTGATATGCCGAAGGTTAGCGAAATGCTCCGAAACACTCCCAAATATCATTTTGCGTCTAATGGAGTAGAACAGATGCTTCAAAACTTCCGTACCCTGAAATAGTCCATTCGGGCCCGAAACACAATTTTTTAACTTTTATGTCTGAAGGTTAGCGAAATGGTCTAAATCACTCTCGAACATCATTTTGGGGCCAATGTAGTAGGATGCATGCTTCGCAACTACGGTTCCCCGAAATAGTGCATTCAGGCCCGATACACAAGTTTTGCATCTTTTTACATGCTGAATGTTAACGAAATACTCCGAACAACTCGCAAACATCATTTTGAGTCTAATGGAGTAGAACGGATGCTTCGCAACTTAGGTACCCTAAAATACTGCATTCAGGACCGAAACACAAGTTTTGCATCTTTTGATATGCCGATGGTTAGCGAAATGCTCCGAAACACTCCCAAACATCATTTTGGGGCCAATGTAGTAGGATGGATGCTTCACAACTTCGGTACCCCGAAATAGTGCATTCTGACCCGAAACACAAGTTCTGCATCTTTTGACACGTCGAAGGTTAGCGAAATGCTCCGAAACACTCCCAAACATCATTTTGGGAATAATGGAGTAGAATTTATGCTTCGCAACTTGGGCATCCTAAAATAGTGCATTCAGGCCCGGAACACAAGTTTTGCATCTTTTGACATGTCGAAGGTTAGCGAAATGCTCCGAAACACTCCCAAACATCATTTTGGGCCTAGTGGAGTAGAATTGATGCCTCACAACTTGGGTACCCTAAAATACTGCATTCAGGCCCGAAACACAAGTTTTGCATCCTTTGATATGTCGAAGGTTATAGAGATGCTCCGAAACACTCCCAAACATCATTTTGCGTCTAATGGAGTAGAACGGATGCTTCGCAACTTCGGCGCAACGGCCGAAATAGTCCATTCGGGACCCAAACACAAGTTTTTCAACTTTTATGTCTCAAGGTTTGCGAAATGGTCTAAATCACTCCCAATCATCATTTTGGCGCCAATGCAGTAGGATGGATGCTTCGCAACTTCGGTACCCCGAAATAGTGCATTCAGGATCGAAACACAAGTTTTGTGTCTTTTGACATGCCTAAAGTTAGCGAAATGCTCTGAAACACTCCCAAACATCATTTTGGGTCTAATGGAGTAGAATTGATGCTTCGCAACTTGGGTACCCTAAAATAGGGCATTCAGGACCGAAATAAAAGTTTGCATCTTTTGATATGCCGAAGGTTAGCGAAATGCTCCGAAACACTCCCAAATATCATTTTGCGTCTAATGGAGTAGAACAGATGCTTCGAAACTTCCGTACCCTGAAATAGTCCATTCGGGCCCGAAACACAATTTTTTAACTTTTATGTCTGAAGGTTAGCGAAATGGTCTAAATGACTCCCGAACATCATTTTGGGGCCAATGTAGTAGAATGGATGCTTCGCAACTTCGGTTCCCCGAAATAGTGCATTCGGAGCCCGATACACAAGTTTTGCATCTTTTTACATGCCGAATGTTAACGAAAATCCGAAAACTCCAAACATCATTTTGAGTCTAATGGAGTAGAACGGATGCTTCGCAACTTGGGTACCCTAAAATAGTGCATTCGGGACCGAAACACAAGTTTTGCATCTTTTGATATGCCAATGGTTAGCGAAATGCTCCGAAACACTCCCAAACATCATTTTGGGGCCAATGTAGTTGGATGGATGCTTCACAACTTTGGTACCCGAAATAGTGCATTTGACCCGAAACACAAGTTCTGCATCTTTTGACACGTCGAAGGTTAGCGAAATGCTCCGAAACACTCCCAAACATCATTTTGGGTCTAATGGAGTAGAATTTATGCTTCGCAACTTGGGCACCCTAAAATAGTGCATTCAGGCCTGAAACACAAGTTTTGCATCTTTTGACATGTCGAAGGTGAGCGACATGCTCCGAAACACTCCCAAACATCATTTTGGGCCTAGTGGAGTAGAATTGATGCCTCACAACTTGGGTACCCTAAAATACTGCATTCAGGCCCGAAACACAAGTTTTGCATAGTTTGATATTGTCGAAGGTTATAGAGATGCTCCGAAACACTCCCAAACATCATTTTGCGTCTAATGGAGTAGAACGGATGCTTCGCAACTTCGGTACCCTGAAATAGTCCATTCAGGCCCGAAACACAAGTTTTTCAACTTTTATGTCTGAAGGTTAGCGAAATGGTCTAAATCACTCCCAAACATCATTTTGGGGCCAATGTAGTAGGATAGATGCTACGCAACTTCGGTACCCGAAATAGTGCATTCAGAGCCCGAAACATAAGTTTTGCATCTTTTTACATGCCGAATGTTAACGAAATGCTCCGAAAAACTCCAAAACATCATTTTGGGTCTAATGGAGTAGAATGGATGCTTCGCAACTTCGGTAACATGAAATAATTCATAAAGGTCCGAAACAAAAGTTACTCAACTTTTATTTCCGTCGTTTAGCGAAATGGCCGAAATCACTCCCAAACATCATTTTGGGGCCAATGTAGTAGCATGGACGCTTCGTAACTTCGGTACCCCGAAATAGTGAATTCAGACCCGAAACACAAGTTTTGCTTCATTTGGCACGCGGAAGGTTAGCGAAATGCTTTGAAACATCCCAAACATCATTTTGGGTCTAATGGAGTAGAATGGATCCTTCGCAACTTCGGTACCCTGAAGTAGTCCATTCAGGACCCAAACACAAGTTTTTCAACTTTTATGTCTCGAGGTTTGCGAAATGGTCTAAATCACTCCCAATCATCATTTTGGGGCCAATGCAGTAGGATGGATGCTTCGCAACTTCGGTACCCCGAAATAGTGCATTCAGGCTCGAAACACAAGTTTTGTGTCTTTTGACACGCCTAAAGTTAGCGAAATGCTCTGAAACACTCCCAAACATCATTTTGGGTCTAATGGAGTAGAATTGATGCTTCGCAACTTGGGTACCCTAAAATAGGGCATTCCGGACCGAAATACAAGTTTGCATCTTTTGATATGCCGAAGGTTAGCGAAATGCTCCGAAACACTCCCAAATATCATTTTGCGTCTAATGGAGTAGAACAGATGCTTCGAAACTTCCGTACCCTGAAATAGTCCATTCGGGCCCGAAACACAATTTTTTAACTTTTATGTCTGAAGGTTAGCGAAATGGTCTAAATCACTCCCGAACATCATTTTGGGGCCAATGTAGTAGGATGCATGCTTCGCAACTACGGTTCCCCGAAATTGTGCATTCAGGCCCGATACACAAGTTTTGCATCTTTTTACATGCTGAATGTTAACGAAATACTCCGAAAAACTCGCAAACATCATTTTGAGTCTAATGGAGTAGAACGGATGCTTCACAACTTAGGAACCCTAAAATACTGCATTCAGGACCGAAACACAAGTTTTGCATCTTTTGATATGCCAATGGTTAGCGAAATGCTCTGAAACACTCCCAAACATCATTTTGGGGCCAATGTAGTAGGATGGATGCTTCACAACTTCGGTACCCCGAAATAGTGCATTCTGACCCGAAACACAAGTTCTGCATCTTTTGACACGTCGAAGGTTAGCGAAATGCTCCGAAACACTCCCAAACATCATTTTGGGAATAATGGAGTAGAATTTATGCTTCGCAACTTGGGCACCCTAAAATAATGCATTCAGGCCCGAAACACAAGTTTTGCATCTTTTGACATGTCGAAGGTTAGTGAAATGCTCTGAAACACTCCCAAACTTCATTTTGGGCCTAGTGGAGTAGAATTGATGCCTCACAACTTGGGTACCTTAAAATACCGCATTCAGGCCCGAAACACAAGTTTTGCATCATTTGATGTGTCGAAGGTTATAGAGATGCTCCGAAACACTCCCAAACATCATTCTGCGTCTAATGGAGTAGAACGGATGCTTCGCAACTTCGGTACCCTGAAATAGTCCATTCAGGACCCAAACACAAGTTTTCAACTTTTATGTCTCAAGGTTAGCGAAATGGTCTAAATCACTCCCAATCATCATTTTGGGGCCAATGCAGTAGGATGGATGCTTCGCAACTTCGGTACCCCGAAATAGTGCATTCAGGCTCGAAACACAAGTTTTGTGTCTTTTGACATGCCTAAAGTTAGCGAAATGCTCTGAAACACTCCCAAACATCAGTTAGGGTCTAATGGAGTAGAATTGATGCTTCACAACTTGAGTACCCTAAAATAGGGCATTCCGGACCGAAATACAAGTTTGCATCTTTTGATATGCCGAAGGTTAGCGAAATGCTCCGAAACACTCCCAAATATCATTTTGCGTCTAATGGAGTAGAAAAGATGCTTCGAAACTTCTGTACCCTGAAATAGTCCATTCGGGCCCGAAATACAATTTTTTAACTTTTATGTCTGAAGGTTAGCGAAATGGTCCAAATCACTCTCGAACATCATTTTGGGGCCAATGTAGTAGGATGTTTGCTTCGCAACTACGGTTCCCCGAAATAGTGCATTCAGGCCCGATACACAAGTTTTGCATCTTTTTACATGCTGAATGTTAACGAAATACTCCGAAAAAACTCGCAAACATCATTTTGAGTCAATGGAGTATAACGGATGCTTCGCAACTTGGGTACCCTAAAATACGCATTCGGAACCGAAACACAAGTTTTGCATCTTTTGATATGCCAATGGTTAGCGAAATGCTCCGAAACACTCCCAAACATCATTTTGGGGCCAATGTAGTAGGATGGATGCTTCACAACTTCGGTACCCGAAATAGTGCATTCGACCCGAAACACAAGTTTTGCATCATTTGACATGCCGAAGGTTAGCGAAATTCTATGAAACACTACCAAACATCATTTTGGGTCTAATGGAGTAGAATTTATGCTTCGCAACTTGGGCACCTTAAAATAGTGCATTCGGGCCTGAAACACAAGTTTTGCATCTTTTGACATGTCGAAGGTTAGCGACATGCTCCGAAACACTCCCAAACATCATTTTGGGCCTAGTGGTGTAGAATTGATGCCTCACAACTTGGGTACCCTAAAATACTGCATTCAGGCCCGAAACACAAGTTTTGCATCCTTTGATATGTCGAAGGTTATAGAGATGCTCCGAATCACTCCCAAACATCATTTTTGGTCTAATGGAGTAGAATGGATGTTTCGCAACTTCGGTACCCTGAAATAGTGCATTCAGGCCCGAAACACAAGTTTTTCAACTTTTATGTCCAAAGGTTAGAGAAATGGTCTAAATCACTCCCAAACATCATTTTGGGGCCAATGTAGTAGGATGGATGCTACGCAACTTCGGTACCCCGAAATAGTGCATACAGGCCCGAAACACAAGTTTTGCATCATTTTACATGCCGAAGGTTAGCGAAATGCTCCGAAAAACTCCAAAACATCATTTTGGGTCTAATGGAGTAGAATGGATGCTTCGCAACTTCGGTAACATGAAATAATTCATAAAGGTCCGAAACAAAAGTTACTCAACTTTTATTTCCGTCGTTTAGCGAAATGGCCGAAATCACTCCCAAACATCATTTTGGGGCCAATGTAGTAGCATGGACGCTTCGTAACTTCGGTACCCCGAAATAGTGAATTCAGACCCGAAACACAAGTTTTGCTTCATTTGGCACGCGGAAGGTTAGCGAAATGCTTTGAAACATCCCAAACATCATTTTGGGTCTAATGGAGTAGAATGGATGCTTCGCAACTTCGGTACCCTGAAATAGTCCATTCAGGACCGAAACACAAGTTTTTCAACTTTTATGTCTCAAGGTTTGCGAAATGGTCTAAATCACTCCCAATCATCATTTTGGGGCCAATGCGGTAGGATGGATGCTTCGCAACTTCGGTACCCGAAATAGTGCATTCGAGCTCAAAACACAAGTTTTGTGTCTTTTGACACGCCTAAAGTTAGCGAAATGCTCGAAACACTCCAAAACATCATTTTGGGTCTAATGGAGTAGAATTGATGCTTCGCAACTTGGGTACCCTAAAATAGGGCAATCGGACCGAAATACAAGTTTGCATCTTTTGATATGCCGAAGGTTAGCGAAATGCTCCGAAACACTCCCAAATATCATTTTGCGTCTAATGGAGTAGAACAGATGCTTCGAAACTTCCGTACCCTGAAATAGTCCATTCGGGCCCGGAACACAATTTTTTAACTTTTATGTGTGAAGGTTAGCGAAATGGTCTAAATCACTCCCGAACATCATTTTGGGGCCAATGTAGTAGGATGCATGCTTCGCAACTACGGTTCCCCGAAATAGTGCATTCAGACCCGATACACAAGTTTCGCATCTTTTTACATGCTGAATGTTAACGAAATACTCCGAAAAACTCGCAAACATCATTTTGAGTCTAATGGAGTAGAACGGATGCTTCACAACTTAGGAACCCTAAAATACTGCATTCAGGACCGAAACACAAGTTTTGCATCTTTTGATATGCCAATGGTTAGCGAAATGCTTCGAAACACTCCCAAACATCATTTTGGGGCCAATGTAGTAGGATGGATGCTTCACAACTTCGGTACCCGAAATAGTGCATTCTGACCCGAAACACAAGTTCTGCATCTTTTGACACGTCGAAGGTTAGCGAAATGCTCCGAAACACTCCCAAACATCATTTTGGGAATAATGGAGTAGAATTTATGCTTCGCAACTTGGGCACCCTAAAATAATGCATTCAGGCCCGAAACACAAGTTTTGCATCTTTTGACATGTCGAAGGTTAGTGAAATGCTCTGAAACACTCCCAAACTTCATTTTGGGCCTAGTGGAGTAGAATTGATGCCTCACAACTTGGGTACCTTAAAATACCGCATTCGGGCCGAAACACAAGTTTTGCATCATTTGATGTGTCGAAGGTTATAGAGATGCTCCGAAACACTCCCAAACATCATTCTGCGTCTAATGGAGTAGAACGGATGCTTCGCAACTTCGGTACCCTGAAATAGTGCATTCAGGACCGAAACACAAGTTTTCAACTTTTATGTCCAAAGGTTAGAGAAATGGTCTAAATCACTCCCAAACATCATTTTGGGGCCAATGTAGTAGGATGGATGCTACGCAACTTCGGTACCCCGAAATAGTGCATACAGGCCCGAAACACAAGTTTTGTGTCTTTTGACATGCCTAAAGTTAGCGAAGTGCTCTGAAACACTCCCAAATATCAGTTAGGGTCTAATGGAGTAGAATTGATGCTTCACAACTTGAGTACCCTAAAATAGGGCATTCCGGACCGAAATACAAGTTTGCATCTTTTGATATGCCGAAGGTTAGCGAAATGCTCCGAAACACTCCCAAATATCATTTTGCGTCTAATGGAGTAGAAAAGATGCTTCGAAACTTCGTACTTCGAAATAGTCCATTCGGGCCCGAAATACAATTTTTTAACTTTTATGTCTGAAGGTTAGCGAAATGGTCCAAATCACTCTCGAACATCATTTTGGGGCCAATGTAGTAGGATGTTTGCTTCGCAACTACGGTTCCCCGAAATAGTGCATTCAGGCCCGATACACAAGTTTTGCATCTTTTTACATGCTGAATGTTAACGAAATACTCCGAAAAACTCGCAAACATCATTTTGAGTCAATGGAGTATAACGGATGCTTCGCAACTTGGGTACCCTAAAATACTGCATTCAGGACCGAAACACAAGTTTTGCATCTTTTGATATGCCAATGGTTAGCGAAATCCTCCGAAACACTCCCAAACATCATTTTGGGGCCAATGTAGTAGGATGGATGCTTCACAACTTCGGTACCCCGAAATAGTGCATTCTGACCCGAAACACAAGTTCTGCATCTTTTGACACGTCGAAGGTTAGCGAAATGCTACGAAACACTCCCAAACATCATTTTGGGTCTAATGGAGTAGAATTTATGCTTCGCAACTTGGGCACCTTAAAATAGTGCATTCGGGCCTGAAACACAAGTTTTGCATCTTTTGACATGTCGAAGGTTAGCGACATGCTCCGAAACACTCCCAAACATCATTTTGGGCCTAGTGGGGGTGTAGAATTGATGCCTCACAACTTGGGTACCCTAAAATACGCATTCGGGCCCGAAACACAAGTTTTGCATCCTTTGATATGTCGAAGGTTATAGAGATGCTCCGAATCACTCCCAAACATCATTTTTGGTCTAATGGAGTAGAATGGATGTTTCGCAACTTCGGTACCCTGAAATAGTGCATTCAGGCCCGAAACACAAGTTTTTCAACTTTTATGTCCAAAGGTTAGAGAAATGGTCTAAATCACTCCCAAACATCATTTTGGGGCCAATGTAGTAGGATGGATGCTACGCAACTTCGGTACCCCGAAATAGTGCATACAGGCCCGAAACACAAGTTTTGCATCATTTTACATGCCGAAGGTTAGCGAAATGCTCCGAAAAACTCCAAAACATCATTTTGGGTCTAATGGAGTAGATTGGATGCTTAGCAACTTCGGTAACATGAAATAGTGCATAAAGGCCCGAAACAAAAGTTACTCAACTTTTATTTCCGTCGTTTAGCGAAATGGCCGTAATCACTCCCAAACATCATTTTGGGGCCAATGTAGTAGGATGGACGCTTCGCAACTTCGGTACCTCGAAATAGTGCATTCAGGCCCGAAACACAAGTTTTGCTTCATTTGGCACGCGGAAGGTTAGCGAAATGCTTCGAAACATC